>JACATO010002117.1:0-659016 GCA_018389105.1 Nautilus pompilius | reverse complement strand
CAGCAGTGTTTCACAGATTCAATTTGAACAAAATATAACCAACTATTTAAGATTTTTTGTAATAGCTACACTGTTCTCTCATTAGTTACTAACCATTCTTTTTCTTTTGTCATTTCCAACTAAGTATACAGTAATAATTGCAAAATTCTCTCTCTCTCAAGACCTAAGTTGATCAGTTTCATCAAAGGATATTTGAGGATCAATTCATTTGTTTTATTGCATGTGACAAAAACGAGATAAATTAGGTCAGCAAATAGAAATATTAATTTTTAATGTTTTCATTTTGCTGTTCAGAAGCCATTTTAATTATTCCTCAACTGAAAAGAGATAAGCTGTTGAAAATGTCATATTAAATATGCAGTACATCAACATTTTGCTTATAAATATTGACAGCTGTCATCTGGAGCATAACATGTAAATATTTTCTCATTACAGTATTATATAACGATATTTAGCATGGCAACCATCTTATATTGAGGAGATTTTATATTTTATCAGTAAACTTGAAGTTACCTTCTCTTTCAATAAGAAAACGTTTTACATTTATTTTTAATAATTTAAATTAATTGTAGAAAGGAAAAAAGTTACCTGCATTAGAGCTTTCTAGCATAATATAAATGCAGCCATTGTCTTTGTCACTCATACACTGGATTGTCCAGCCATTTTAGAACGAAAACAGTTTTGTTTGTTTAAGCATGTAACTGTTAGCCTTGTACAGGTGGCACTAGCTGAAAGATTGAGACTTCAGTAATGGCATCTTTTGGTGTTTGTTCTATCTTGTGCTGGGATGTGATGCTATAACAGACGATGTTCGACGTCCCCACTTCTCATTTCTTCAATGGTCATCATAAGTTTCTAAAACATTACTAATTTGATCCTTGTTTGTTTGTTTTCCAGGCTGCAGTCAGTTGGCCAGATGCTGTCCACTTGTGTGGAGAAATCCATCCTCGAGCTATAACAAGAGTCACTGAGAATGTCAGGAGTATGAATGAGAACAGATCAAGAAAAAACGAGTAAGCATTTTTCGTTTTTGTCTTTGTTTTTTTTTTTAAGTCAACCCTTTCCAGATTAAAAAACAGCATTGGAGCAGTTGTTACTTGCACATGAAACTTCAAAGCTGAAGAATTTGCATTGCTAGGGTAAGCGTTTTAACCGTTCATGCTTTTATTTGATGTGCAACACTTTTTTGCTTCCAGATTGTTAGCCCTTTAACATTTCTGTTAAGAAGGGTCCTAATTGTAGTGGTAAAGAGGGGGGGGTGGTGCATAGTGTGAACCTTCTAGAAACAATCCTGTTTTTTTTATTTTTAGGTAGCATAAATAATTCGAGGTTAAGAACTCCATTTGTTGAAAAATTATGCGTATCTGGTGTATCAGTTTGTTCTGCCAAATTAAAGATTTTAAAGCATTCTGTTGTTTACATCCTTTGAAATGTAACATTGTAGGGATGGCACTGGTTTTTACTTGTCGATTGTTGTACACTGGGAAGCAGCAATGATCAGGTTGAGGATTTGAATGTGGTTTTTCTCTTAGGAAATCCCTTCACATCGATTTGTTCCGTTGGAATGCATGTCACCTGCCTTTGAAGGATGAGAGCGTGGATGTCTTTATCACAGACCTGGTGAGTTCAATCATTTCTCATAACTTCAACCATAATCTGGCTGACAAAACAGTTTATAAAAAAAGAGAGAGAGAAAGAGATGCTTTAAGGCATTAAGGAATAATAAAAAAAGGGGTTACATGATGAAAGTTGCAGTTTTTGCTAATTCATCCGTTGTAAGGTTTCAATCATGCCAACTTCCCAGTATACAGAGATTGACATTTCAAATGGAGTTAATGTGATTTATTAATTATAAATTGATATCTTGTATTTTTTTTCTTTTGTTGCCATTAAGCCCTACTGTTTACTGACATAATAAGTTTTTATCTATACATCCCAGGGCTGCACTGAAACAATGAATTTGTTTATTTCCTGAATCATGAACTCATGTTCATTCAGATAAGCCCAGGGCTTCACTGAAACAAAGATTTATATTATGTTTCTCAACTAATAAAACCAGATTTCTTAATTGATTTCTTCAGTAATGGATCTAGGGCTCAGCTGGAACATAAATCTATAATTTTTTTTTTTTTTGCTAGTAGCCCCAGGATTTTGTATATTTCTCTTCTGGTGAGCTTTTCCGATTTAAAAAATATATATACATTTAAAATTGTTGGTACCATTAAAAAAGGGAAGTCAAGCAAGATATAATTTAGAACATTAAACACTGACTAAATATCTTTCCTGTTTAATACTTGCTTCACTTGTTATAAGTAAAGTTTTTTTTTTTTTCTTTAAATTCACAACTGATTTTTATATAAATTTTAAAAGGTACGTATTTTTGTTTACTTGTTCACCATGTGTGCCACCTGAGGTGCATTCCCACTACCTTTAAAATCTGTATTACTTGGCACAGGTTGAGCCGTAGGGGGGCTGTGACACCTACTTTCCTTGTTAATATAGCCCGTTGTAACAAATCAGTACATAGCTACAACCCTGACATTTGCTCTACGTGTGTAGTATATAGCCCCTTCAGCACAAATACTAACCAGACGAAACTACACTGGTCCCATTTCTAAGCTCTCACTTCTTAATGATATTTGTCAACAGGAAAACCACTACTCCATTGCTTCACTGTTCCTCTTATTGACTTTTTCCAAGATATTCAGCAGAAAAATAATTTATCAGAGGATGTTTTTATACTTTTTTTTTGAAGTTGACCAAGGGAATTAACCAACTTTAGAGATTTATCTCCCATGAAATTCTGGGATTTGCATGGATCTGAGCAACAAACTTTCCAAAAGAGTGGATCAGATCTGAGTTCTCTAAAATTAGTTGCATGTATGTTTTCCAAAAACTGATACAACTTTATAGTTAAAAGAAAAAAAAAAATTGTAAATATTGTAAAAAAAAAAAAAAAGAAGAAGAAGAAGAGAGGACGAAATATGTATATGAATTATATCAACAATTTTCAATTTTTGTTTGTGTGATGGGACTCATTCATTTATTTTCACTTAGAAATTATGGTCAAATACATCACTTAAACACTTAACAACCAACAGCTTGGTGGACGTTCAACACCAGCTTCAGGGGTACAAACCCGCTGCAATAATAATAATAATAATAATAATAAGCACACCAAAACAGAACCAAAGCTTAATGATGCCAGTGGAATGATCACCAAAACATGACTCATTAGCTATTTTTGTTACTACTATTAAGATGATGGGGTAAAGCACAAACCTCTCAATTTGATGCTTTTTCAATAAGTATATTTTGCGTTATTTGGAGTCACTTCGGCACCATCTGTGTAGTTAAAAAAAAATTATGGAACTGCTAACTTATTCAGAATATTCTAATTGAATTTTGTCTCAGCTCTTGGTCGTGTGCAATCAAGAATGTTCCAAGTCTTTATGGCATCTCAGAATTGTAAAGAAATCAAGTGTTTAGCTTGCTTATAAGAAAGAATGTTTGGTTTTAAAGGAACAACTTCCTTTATTTTTACTGATAGTTCACATGGGATGAGTAAATAATTCAGTATCATCATTCCATTATTGGCAAAGTTTACAAATTTTTTTTTTTTGTATTTTTAGGATCTATCTAAAAACAAATTAGATATTCTGTTTTATTTATTTTTTTTTTAAATAATTTAAGAAATAACAGGTCAGAGTATTAAATGTGATATGATTTTTTTAAAAAAAAGAAAACATTTATTATCATGAGCCATGTAGGTCTGGCATAAATATGGCAAACTGAATCAGATTCCCATTTGTCTGCCCAGTTTGTTCATTCTGATATAATTAATTAATTTAATCACAAGCATAATACTGATGAACTCTGTTGCTCCATCTTATTAATAGATAATTGTTTTGTTGGCTCAGTCACAGAATTCCTGCTTGATAAGGCATAATCCAATCACTGAGTGATGGAATTGTAAATGCATCAGCTGGCAAATAAAAGGAAAGGTGTTAATTGTGGCTGCCATTCCCCTGGCAGTCATCTGCTTTTCAGCTTCTTTTGATCAAAGAATATATTAATTCACAGACACACACACACTGCCTAATAAACATGAACTATATCACATCTTTCCAAACTGATGATAAAATTGTGAATTACTTTGACAGTGAGAAAGGGAACATGCACCAGCAGAAACACTGCAACTTGGACTGTTAAAGCTTTTTATAAATGTAACAAAAAATTCATATACAGACAGACACACACACGCACACGACCTTTAAAAATATTGAGACTTGTTGATGCTAGAAAAATCTATATTGACGACTGAACTAGAATCCATATGCCCTGAGTTGCTTTTATTAGGTGAACCTAGAAATTGCCTTCTGAGGACAGATCACTGGCGAAGTCATAGCATTGTGATGCGAAAATGGTTGGATACAGTGGTCTGTTGCATGCTGTCGTCAGTTACTCCTCGGTGAGCAGCAACAAACGGGCGGCACTGGAGTTGCCAGTTAAAACTCCCGAGTGAATAATCATTTTAAAGCCAGGGATTTGAATAAAGCAGCAGGTTTTCAGACGAGCCATTTTCAAAAGTTCTCATTACCGTTCAAGAGTTGTCTACCCTGTTTGTTTGTAGCCTGGTGGGGGGGCAGGGTTTCCAAACATTGACATCTAGTGATGCTTTCTTCAAAATGTACTAAACAAATTATTTGTCGATATTCTCTTGATGGAAACCCTTTTATGCTTTTTTTTTTTTTTTTAAGAAAAAAATATTCTTAAACATTTTGTGGTTCTTAAACATTAATATATTTTTTCTCATTCTCTTTTAAACAGCCTTTTGGTAAAAGGTGAGTTTCAAATTTCTTTCTGTTTTGGACATTGGTAATAATTATCAGGCAGGTTCAGAAGACCAGCACGTGACTGATGTGATCAGGGTATGGTCATACATGCTGGCGCCATCCTTAAAGGGAAAGTTGGTTAGTAAATTTCTTGATGCATTCTTAGCATTGGTAAATATGTATGATATTATTGCGTCTTTGTCTGGCTGGTTGACAAGTAAGGTAACCAGAGTTTTCCCCCTTTTTTCGTAAAGTTAGGACGTCTGTTTTTTTTTTACTACAGATTGAGAATCCCTTAATCTGAAATTCTGAAAACCAAAATATTTCCAGGGGTGGCCGCCTTCAACGGAAAATTCCAGAAGGTTCTAGAAAGGTTTCTGGGCGACATGCAGCTCCCAATACACTTGATGTACTCGCATTACTCACCATAATTTTGGTGCTTTTTTGTTGGTGTGAATGTACTTCGAAAATGTTGAAAGGGCCTGTAAATACCTCTATGGTACCAGCAGGCCTACCGTAGTGATAGCTTACCTTTCTGATGGTTAGATGTACATTTTTTTCTTATGGTTTCGTGCACAGAATGATTAAAAAATATTGCGTAAAACTGCCATTGGCTATATGTATCCATATGCAGTTATAATGTTGTAAATGAGCTTGTGCCCCCAGACCCCACTCCCCAGTGGGTTAGCTACCAAATTATGCTGGTATGTCTATATTCCAAAATCTGAAACACATTCAGCCCCAAGGATTTCAGATAAGGGATTCTCAACCTGTACTACATCAGTAAAGAACATTGTATAGAGGATGCATCCTGGTGTTAAGTTCTTAGCATTCACCAAGAGACCAACTTTGTTGCTTAGCAGAATAAATTGTATTTTATTCCTTATTTGTTTTAGTTATTTTAAAACCTTTTAATAAAACCAACCTACTGAAAAGAATATTATATACCAAGTGGTTTATGGTTACCATTTTGTTAACTTATCCTGTTTTGTCAACATTTATACTTTCATCTGCTAACTCTGGCTCTTCACCAAACATGAGGAACATCTAGGTATCATTGCTACTGAGGGATGTCCTGCCTTGGCTGCCATACTGGCTTTTTGACTCATAGGCCTAATGCGGTTTTGGTAACTACATTAGCTTCATGTTATGTTTTGTTTACTGTTTTCATTTTCTTGTGGACAGGCTTCATATCAGAATTCATTGTTTTTTTAACTCCTACTGGTGTCATGAAATGATGGACATGCCATCTTTTGAGAATGCATAAACAACAATAACATTTCTGTTTGGTGTTTGGAGACTGATCAGTTATTACAGTTTCATTTGAATCTTGTAAATGTGAAAAAAAAATATTTTTTAAAAAAGTCTTAAATATTTTTATTTTAAATTTATCTCGTTACTCGATTCAGATAAATTGCTGTATAACTTTGAGGAAACTGATTCAGTGAACGTCTATTAAACATTAGCAGAGTTACTATGTGAGGGTATTAACCATTTATTAAGTGCCAAGAAAAGGTGATTATTTTTATTCTGTTAATGAGCAATTAGTTCAAATAACTTTGCATAGATGTCACTGCTTGAAAAGTCTGAGCAAGATGGCTAGGCCAAACAGACATCTTGGCCTTTCTTGTGTTTGTTAACATATAAGAGTCTGGGTTTTTGTGATTTCAGAATTTAGCTCTGTGATTTTATTTTGTTTGTTTTTTGTTGTTTTTTATGTAGCTCGCATAACGATTTTTCTGACCGCCTTTGAAGTTAGCCACTTTAAACCTTTCTTCAGAATGTATCCGCATCCTCTGTCTGACAAGTCTGGCCACTCATCTGTAGAACATTTAATCCATGTCTTTGGGGATTTATTTCTAGTAATATGATTATGTATAACCCTGCCCTCACAAAAGACAGCGTTATATCGATAAGCCTCACCTTGAAAACCCTGAACCTACTCGGTGATCTTAGATGATGCGGTTGTTTGGTGTGTGTGTGTGGGGGGGGGTCCTCCTCCCATCTATGAAATATCTTTTTGATTCCATTTAATGAGACAAAGGTCTTTCTCTCTCAAAGCCGCTGCCCTGCTCCACTATCAACTCATCGAGGAGGAAATCTTAAGTCGTTTATTGGAAAGTTATTGCCTATGCCTGCTGATAGAGCGATTTCAGGTATGAAGCCACAGGATTCAGATTTGCGGTCTGTCCTGGAGCAGAGATTTTTCTGCAAGTGGAATTTCTTCGTGAGTCCACTCGTCTGTTGATAATTCTACTTTACCATGATGAAAGAAGCCGACTGAACTGCTGTGTGCAAGCAGCGTGAAGCCACCTTATTTATGCTTTACATTTCATGCATGAATAGTTTCAAACTCTATAGCACTTTGTATGAAATTATATAAACCAAAATAGGATGCACTTAAAGTAGCCAGTAATTGAATTTCAGTACTTTTAATTTGCCTCCAATGAGATAAAAAAAAGTCTCTGCCTTTATCTGAAATCTTCTTTGCTTCTATTTTTATGAAGGATTGTTATCTTTTTCTCTTATTTTTAAATATGGATACTGTAAATGGTGATCTCCGATCATGCTGTAGGTTACTGGCCCGTCTCTTATTTTTAACATATTTCAGAATTCCTTATTTTAAGAAGAATTTAAAACAAAAGTTTTGTTTTATTCCTCTTAATTAGGGTTGATGCCACAGTATTGTATTCTCTGTAAGAATTTCAAAGTCAGCTGTACAACATGTGAAGAGCTAGATCGATGAAATTTCTTTGATTTTAATTATATTTAAGTTAATTCTTGAAATTTTAATAGTTTTTCGTTTTCTTTTAAATGTTTGGTAAATCGGCGAGATGCTAATTTAAAAAAAAAAAACAACAAACTAATTCTGATTGGATACTGCAAGTTGTAGAAGTCAAGGTTTCTATAGGTCCTCGTTCTGCTTTTCTTTTTCCACCTGTTCATGACTCCACCCACCAGTTATGTTTGTATCGATTAAATCACAGTTTTAAAGTCTACGGCTTTTATTTTCCCCCATGATCTGGAGCAAGGAGCGTTCCTTACACGCTTCTCTGCAACCGCAGACAATAAGAAATGTACTGTGGGAGTTCTAACAAGTCGCCTGAACCAAGGCGAAGGGTTCTCTGAATGTTTCTAATGACTCCTCTTCAATCAGGATCAGCTACAGTCCCTATATACCTTAGAGATTCGGGGCTAGGGTTGGTTTTAGCCCTGAATATTTTGCCAGAACAAAATGTCTCGGGATCAGCATCCGTTGGGGGGGGGGTTGTGGTTAGAGATTCACAATGCTATCTCCACTGTGCTGTGTATTGGGAGTTTGAAAAGGGAAGTAGCAATTTCTTTTAAAACAATTGTTCAAATTCATATTTCTGCAGGTGGACTAAAAGATTAAATGCATGTTTTTCTTTTAGCTGAGTTAATTTACCGGATTAAGTAAATTGCTAGCCAAGAGCGATCACATTTATCAACGTGAGAATCATTGATGGCCGAGTGCTGCCTCTTGCTTGGTTTGCTGGGGCACCCCACCACTTTTGGAGCGTAACCAAAAGAAAAAAACTGTGGGTTGTCCATGGACCTTATAGTTGAAATGTGTCCCAGTGATGTATCAAAAGCTGCTGGAGGAGATGATGATAATGGTAACGTATTATCAAAAATCCAAAACTACAACTAAGGATTCCAAAACACATTCTTCTTCACTTCACTTGTCCCATAACCAACAGGTTGTTGGGGTACCTCAAGAGGTGTGTCTAGGGCATTTTACAACCTGGCGGGGCCCATCCTCCTCCACAAAACACATTACATCTCTCTTAATCTTTTTGCTGCCAACATTTTGGCTGTGTGTGAATTTCTCCACCTTTTATTAATACTCCGATAAAATTTCACTTACTTAGATTGAATTAACTAACTGCAGTAACAACATGAACATCCCAAAAACATGAGTTACTATCATTCTTTTAAGATGGACCTCTAAGGTAGGTAGGCACAGGTAGCCAAAATCGCTTATCCAGGGGTAGGGCAATGGGCCAGTATTGCTACTGACTGCTGTCAGTAGATTGTGTGCAACACAGAATATCCTCCTCAACTTTTATAGCATCAATGGACTCGTTGTGCAGTGGTTCCCTGCATAAACTAGAGTTTCTGGACATAAGCCAGTGGTGACAGATACGAATAAAGGTTCATCATTTGGCAGTCAGGCCTCTGATATATTGATGGTCCATAATCTTCATATCCTCTGAATATATATGTATATAGGTCTGGAAACCTCCAAATTACGGTGGACTGAATCAGTTCCCTAGAAGATTATAATTAGCAAAGTTTTGATTGATCCAATAACATTCCCTTTTTTTGTTGGTGGCGAAGGCATTGGTTTGCGACATTGGTGCAAACCTGATGACCTGCAATGATATTGTTGGGTTAATACTAAAGAGATAAACTAGGTGACTCGGTTATTCTTGTTCTTTGTCGTCTTTTTTTTTTTTTTTAATTATTTTGGTTTTTAAAGAATTGGATCAAAGAAGGAAAACTGGAAACTCTACCCTGCAGTTCTTAACGAGATGGCACGTACCTGCAAATTAGAGACAGGGAGGGCATGCCTTTTGACGCAGGACAAGAAGTGTATGATAAAGGCGAGTAACTGTTTCTGACATGCAGATTTTGTTGACCAAGAGAAATGTATCAGTTGTTTTTCACCTGGAATTTTTGCTTAAACAATTTTGTTTTTTTCTCTGCAGTGCATGCAGGCTTTTGGTAAATACTGGAGGAAGCAGACGTGCTTCTGGGTAAACATAGGTGGACTGGCAGCAGGTATTTATCTGCTGAGACGCACCTGCACCAAACTGGATGGCTCAAAAATTCCCAAGTTCTCTCAAGTAAGATCTGTTGCTGATGATGATGGAAGCATTGTCAGAACCTCAACTCCCTATATGGAGATGAAGCCAGAGAACAAATAACTAAAGTCTTATGAATGTAAGACCTGTTGGTTTTGACTATAAATTTTGGTCCATGACCAGTCTTTCTCCTCATGGTTATCTCGATAAAAATGAGTTTTATAAAATGCCTTTAAAAAAAAGATTCTTTGAAAACAGCTATAAATTCATCTCTATACTATGTGGAAGACAACATTTGGTAGAATAAATTAACACATGATGCTTTAGGCAGGCTGGAAGTCTAGTGTACTTATGCACATTAGTAACTAAAAATCATCCTACTTTCTGTGAGAGAACTGCCCAGTAATGTAGTTAGTTATGTCTAATGTAGTGGAGAATCTGCTTTACTACCCCAGTGAAAGAGAACCATAAAACAGAATTGATTAGCAAACACCGTGATAATAAATTTACCTCTTTCCACAACCAGCTTTAAAATGTATTTGTTGCTGTTTTTTAATCTAGTACAAAAATTTTGGCAACCACCAGCCCTACATCAGTCAAGAGCACAAGTCAGCCATTTGTATGTGTTTTCCTAATGTTTGATTATAGTATAGGACTGATGTTTTATGTAAATTAGTCCAGCCACCACCTTCAGCTAACACTGGCCAGCCCATCTCAGTAACTAGCCAAACGCTCTGACCCAATGTTAATTTGTAAATCAAAGTCATTCATTTAAAAAAGAAAGAAAAAAAAGGCGGGGTGCTTCAGTTTTAGATTCTTTTTGCAATACTCAGAGAAAGGAAAAACATTTAAAAAAAAACGTTTTTGCAACTTGTCTGTTGTCTGCCAGGAGAAATTAACGGGGGGGGAAAACTCTCTTAGCTCTGTCGAGATGCGGCACAAGATAAGCCTCTTAATACTGATTCAGTCATCAATTGTGTGATTGGCCACGTATTGCTGACTTTTGGAACTCAAATGCCATTTTCGGTTGTACACCAACTGCAGACAGTCGCCAGACTAAATTGTGTTTTATCTGCACTTCTCAAATACTGATTTCTTATTGGCAGCAAGTAATGTCGGCATTACACGCCTTCCAGATTTTCCTTTGGCAAGTGTAACCTACGGTACAGACGTTTTTTTAGTTGGAACTTTAATTGCTGAAACCAAATTAGAAACATTTAATTGCAACAAAGGAAACACCCAGACCATTATAGATAATTTTCTTATTTTGCTCTGTTGGTAATAATTAGATTACAAGATGTATACATGCAAAGACAAGTCATACAATTAAGTAGTACATTCACCAGCATAAGTATGTAACATCCTTCCCTTTTACAGAAAAATGTGAAAAAAATCTCTCTCTCTCCAAAAAAAAAAGGTAATACGAATCATCAAACCACAAAAAAAAGTCTACATTTATTTGTCAGGTGCAGCCGCCAGAAGTTCACATCATAGTTTTGATACATTTGGTCATTGAATGAATCAACACCCCTCTTAACTGGAATTGTATTTCACAATGAAGAATTTGGCTACAGACATCCTTAGTTATTTTGAGTTTCCTCCATTATCCCAAAAAAATGAAATATTACCCAGATTCAAATAAATGCGCTGAACAGGTTACATGGGTTTTCTAGGACGTTAAGATGGCAGGATTTGGTTATGGCAGTCCAGATGGATTTCATGAATGGATCGCTACCACAAAGAGTAAATCTTAACTATAAGAGAACTGGTCCCATTCAGTATTTGCCCAATGATCATTGATGCAGGCAAACCTCGTGTGTTTTTGCTTGTCTCAAAGAAAGAAGATATTTTCTCCTGTCAACTCTAACATTAAGACCAGCTGATTCCAGTCACTGAATCAACAGACTCGGTGGTTCATCCACTGGTTTCAAGACTGTAGCTCGGTGATCATTTACAGTTGTAAGAACCACAACTCAGTCCTGATAGAAGGATATTCTTGACACAACCTGTAACTTGATAACTTAAGAGGGCTGACCTCAAACCACGCTTTTAAAGCTATCAACAAACAGAGATATTCAAACAATGTGTTTTTCAAAAGAATTGCGTGCTATCAGATGTCTTCAGGAAGATAAAGATGTCTGTTGAAATGCCAGCTTAGGAATCTGAGAGCCAGATGAATTTTTTAATTTACAATTTCCAAATACAGCATAGCTCTCAGGGAGGTCATAATTTTCCACAATCATTTAAAACTCTGTCATAACAAACTGCTGCAGGCTAGAGTGCACTTGGAGGTTTTCGTTGCAAAATTTTGAAAAATGCAGGAAATTCCATTTTATGGAGAACATGGTTTTTGATGAATTAGCACACACTAAAATCTAACTTTCCGTAACAAATTCCAATTTCACCAAAATGTAGGGGCTTCCCAAGCCCATGGTAGAAATCGGATGATCTTAATACTTATTTTTGTTTAACCTTTAAAGTCCCTAATTAAATTCAAAACTTCAATCTTGTACCAATTTCTTTTGCAAGCAAGATAACCGTGCTTCAGCAACTTGCCATAATTTTTTTCTAATTTTGTGAAAAGTCGCTTATTTAGATTTGTTAAGGTCTGCTAAAGGTTTACGTAAAATTTGACAGTAGATGTAGAAAGAATTTTTGTTTATACAAACTTGCATAAAATCACAATCTACCAATAGTTATGACTGTAGCTCGGATTTTGCCTTGAGTGCCTTTTTATGCCTTTTTTGATGATTTTGCCAAGATAATGCCCTTTTCATGATCGAGTACCTAAATCAGTCTCTCTTTTTGCCGTTTTGCTAAAAGGTCATGCTATTTTCTCTAGTTGTAGCTGATTACAATGACGTTTTCTATATTAACACGTTAATATTAATAAGTTATTGTGTTAACATAGTACTTATTAATAATAACTTACAAGAAAATTTTTTCCAAAATAATGTATTATGTTAATAAAAAATAAGACTGGGTATGACGGGCTAATTTAATAGGCAAATGGCTAGCATCGACACCCGTCAGTTCAAATTTCCACCACCAGGGACGCCACCATAAGTTGTTCATTCGGTCATGCCGCTGGCTGCTGGTTCAGTCTTCTCCAAGATCTACCCCTGCAAGCGTCAAAATGCCTAAAGTCAAGTCAACGCCTTGTTAAAAAACTGAACGATTTGGTGAGAAAGTAAGGGAGTGATATATTCTCTACAGACAACTGTGTGCTGTTTTGCGAAGCATGTGACAAAGCAGTGAATCATGAGAAGAAATATTTCATCTCCCAGGATGTACAGACAGCTAAGCACAAGTCGGCAGCAGAGAAGCTGAAGGTGGGAAATACACAAGCTTGTCTCCTCACTACATTTACTGCTGGCTCCAGTTGCAAATCTGAATTTTCGAGTGATCTGTTCAAGGCATTCATTGATGCTGGAATTCCACTGTGGAAATTGGAAAACAAATCTCTCAGAGGTTTTTTTGGAGAAATACACAAAGGAACATATACCGAGCGAGTCATCATCACAGAAAAATTGTGTTGACAGCAACTTCAACATTGTGGTGCAGAAAATTAGAGATGAAGTTGCGTGCAACAAAATATGGATCTCAATAGACGAGACAACCGATGCTGTGGGGAGATATGTTGCCAATGTGGTCATCGGTACACTGGAGGAAGGTCAACCATCAAAGGAGTATTTGTTGACATCGGAAGTATTGGAGAAGTCAAACAGCTCAACTATTGCTCAGTTGTTTACATCTTCCCTTGCTGTACTTTGGCCAGAAGGTATAAAACACAAGAATGTTCTTCTGTTTGTGACTGATACAGCTCCATACATGAAAAAAGCTGCATGTGCTCTTAAAGTTTTATTCCCCAAAATGTTGCATTTGACATACTTAGCTCATGGACTCCATAGAATTGCCGAGCACACATGTAGTTTGTTTCCAAATGCCGATCGCCTAGTTTCCAATGTCAAGGAAATGGCACCCGAGATTCTGCTACCTCCTCAGCCCAGTTTGACTAGCTGGAGTACATGGCTCTCTGCTGTACTCTACTATGCTGCAAATTTTGAAAAGATAAAAGAAATTCTTCTTCAAAACAGTTGATGATAATCTGCTGCATTTATGTGCAATCAGGCAACTTGTCATTTAATGTAGTATACCTTTATATTATCATCTTTAACCATATTTTGGTGGTGGAAATACATGCCTTTTTATGCCCTTTTTTTGTAATTTTATTTTGCCTCTTTGCCTGCCTATTTCAAAGTTTTTTTAGTGCCTAAACATCCGGGGTCTAGTTAAACCATATCCATGGTAATATTGTGATTTTATTTCTATTCCACTGGAACCGACCCAGCTCCCAAACACACAAATGCAACTTCACACACACACACACACCCCAACTTTAGCATGACACAAAAAAAAAAAAAAAGATATTTACCAACTAATGCTTCATTAAGCAGATCATACAGCAAACAGGCTTTCAGAGTTTTGTTAGACGCCATTTATTGTTTTTAATGCCTATTGCATTTAATGATATGTTTCTTATGTGTTCCTGATAGAGTCAAGAAGAGCTCTTTCTGGATATTTCAGACAGTTTTTCCTGATTTGGGTAATTCGTTGTGAGGGAGGAAGATGGGTTTACATTGTAACTGGCATTGGTGATTTAGTTGTGGCAGCAAGGTGTGGACAAACATCCCCTTAATTGGTGCCCTTTGCTTCCTTGGGGCACTGACATAGTTTCTCTTTGGGGACATCTTTCAGCACTTCTTCAACATGGCGGCCACACCCTGTGAGATTGAAAAACAAAAATGTGTAAACACCAGACTGTTTACTTGAAACCTGAGCCTGGGCTATTTTCTTACCTCAGTAGGAATTAACAGCAAGCTATCACCAGACAGACAGTTCATTACCTGCTGCCTAGATGCAGACTGCTTAACATCATATCTTCTTCCACTGAAGAAAGTGAGATGTGTACGAAGCCATGATCCTTTCTACTAACTACCTGTGGCAATTAGAAAATTTAAACTCATTTTGCACAGGACTTACATGAATTATGAACAGAACTGAACTACAAGTTTACTTCTCTCTCTCTCTATAAGTAAAGGGATTGGGAAAGCACACTAACGAGCTGAAAACTTTTTGTTTCACTTTCTTTTTCTTGTTACATTTGTCCATTTGCTTTAGTTTCCTCCACGCAGTTGTGAGTACATTGACTGGAATTCTAGCACTGAACTTATGTACTCCAAAAAAAACTCATCAAGCCTAAAAGAGAATTTTTGTGCTACAGTGACTTGCCAGAGAGACATTTAAAGGTGATTCTTAGGCATTCGGTATGTGACTCCTAACACACTATATCATGTTTTATTTTTGAACTATTAGCTCTCAACCATCTATTTTTAATGTTATACACTGAATTTGTCAGAATTTGTGTAATCCCTTGACCAACTTCTTACTAGTTCCTTTTCAAATTAAAAGGGCCTTATAACTAAAAAACAACAAACTAAGTTTCAGAAAATTGTGTTATTTTTGGCAACTAATTAATATACCCGTTTCAGAATTCTTTCTCTGTTACCTTCATCAGGATTTAGTCTTGAGGAATGCAGTGACATAATTTTGCATTGGGCGTTTTATGTTTGTTTCTCTTGAATCGTACAAATGATGTGAATGAACTGATCTTGAGCCAGCAAACCTTTGGTTGCTAAGTTCTAGTATTTTTTGTACTGATGCTTCAACCCACTGCACAATTAATGTCACTGCATTCCAAGGTAGTTCTCTGAACAACTTTGATAATAGTGACAGGAAAGACTTCCAAAATGTAGGTTGATTGGTTAGTTTAGGCATTTTCCCATCACCTTTGATAGATGATAGAATGAACTAACCCTCTATGAATAAAGTATCACCAGTAACTTTCCATTCTTAAGCTGTTATCTTGTCTGTTAATTCAGTTTGGTTATTGCACTGCAACATCATGTAAAATATATAAAGGCCTTATGCTGAAAATACTTCCTGAATCCATTTTAAAGTGACATAAACAGGATAAAACAAACATGTTTCTATCAGTCCATTTATTTTATCATTCCTTTTCAGTTTTGGAGGTGAAAAAAAAATAATAACTTTAAATAGCAGTTACATGAAATTGAATGTTATAGATTATCTTCCTTTGGAAATTTTGGATAGGAAGGATTAAATACAATCATGCAAATAGTCCTCTAATCGGATAAGGTGACTGGCACTGCCGTTTGTGCAGGGCTAATTTTGACCGGCTTAATCCGGTGCATGTAGTTAGTGCGCACATTTGTGAAAAGAGAGTGGACCCAAGCTGTTACAGAAAATGCCATGCAGGACTTAGTGAGTGAAAGAAGAAACATTAAAAGCTTGTCAGTCGGAATGTTAGTCTTTCAAGTGCTTCCCCCACACCTAGAAGGCTGGATACTGTCAGCTGGCCCAATCCCTTCGTTTAATAGCAATGACAAGGAGTGGTTAGAACTTTGGGGTTACCAACAGGAGGCTATTTGGGCTGTACCAGGAAAATCAATCAGAGGAGAGAGTATTTCATGTAGACCTTGTGTCCGACAACCTACAAAATCAATATAAAATCCAGGAGTGTATTTATTAGCGCTTTCCCAAGTCTGTGCCAAAAAAAAATACAATTAATTACATACTTTGTTGGGGCCGCAGCCTGGTAACGAACAGGTTTTTTTTAGAGTTACTTACCTTTGTTAGCACCTGTTGCGTGCGTGTAAGCCAGGGCTAGGACATTATCAGTGGAATGGCTTGAGATGATAACATACGTAGCAGGTTAATTAATCATCATCCTTCTGTCTCAGAGACACGTGACTGGGTTACTGGTAACCATTAACGATTTTAAAACTTATATAACGTATCGGGGGGGGTTCGTTCTGATATTAATAAACTGTTCGGTTTAAATCTGGTGAGAGGTGAAATAGAGATCGTAAAATTGAATTCAAAAATATTATATATGATGACTTCTGACGGGCATTAGAGTACAGAGATGTTCAAATGAAGCCCGGCTTATAGTGGCATAGCCTGTAGTGCTATCCGGCTGGGTTTCATTTGAACTAACCTATATATATTATCTCTCAAGAATTCGGAATGTACGCCTCTAAACTAATCCTAACACGTGGAAATGTCCGAGAAGGGGACTGATTTTCGTGAACTTACCTTTCCATGTTATTTTGTTGCATTTGCTGCAGTTGACTTTAAAACACATGATCGGTCCGGGAGGAGAGAGAGCTTTGGTAGGGGAGGTAACTCTTGGCTCTTAACGGCAACACCGGAGGAAGGACCTCTAGAAGAAATAATAGCGATGCTGCTGTGAACATTTTCCTGTTTTATTCCGCAATCTGAATTTAAAAACAAAAAAAAAATCTTTGAGTCACGGAAACGCGAGTTTCCGGAATCACCCAGGCCGGGGGGGGGGGAATCGGCTCGGTTTTCAGTCCTTACCTTACACCAGATGACTGGCAGGGAGGGGATACCGTCTGTATTCTAACGGATCCGGACGAGCCAATCGCTGACGCATTGACAATAAATGTACGGTTACATCTCTCTATCAATATCCCATCCCAGATGAATTAAAGGGGGCGAGGTTTATTCCGCAAACATACGGAGAACCCATTGACATCCCGACGCTGTGCAGCTGTCATGGACACGAGTAAAACGAAACTTAAACACACGACGCCCGTAAATCCAGAATTATGGGGGGGGGATTGTAGTCGGATTGTTTTAATATTTCTGTTTAAAGAGAGTGTCATCTGTACAAAGATGTCTGTGTGCCCCCCTCCCTTTTTTTTTTTTTTTTAAAGAGTAAGTTTATTTACGAAACTGACAGTCGCCTGGAGCGCGTTGAGTTATCTCCCATTGATAGTATATGTTGTCTCTCCTTTTTTTTTGTAATAAGACTGATTAGATCCGGGTGTGTTCGTTTTGACTAACTATACCCGGATCTTGGGTAGGTGAGGCGGATGCAGGCTGTGAAGATTATTTTAAGTTACGAGTCTGTGATTTTGCCGCATCAACTGTAGAATGTGATGGAGCCTGTCAGAGCTGTAGTAAACATTGCCACTCGGCTTACGGGTGTACATCGGAATGAAGTTATGACATGAATATGGAGAGTAAAATAACTGGGCGCATTAGAGGTGGGGGGGGCTTCCCCACCCCCAATACCGCCGACTCTACAGAGGTGCAGTTCCGGAGCGTTCTTGAAATGATTCCCTGGGAAGAGGGCATTATACCTCGCCACAGAATGGATGTTTGAGAGAAGGTGACCACTCTCTAGCGGTGCCTCAAAGTGATGCTGGAGGAGATCGTGCTCAACAGCATATGGACCAAAGACAGACACACAGCACAGTCATGACAATTTGATGCCGTCAGAGAGACTATTAAGTAAACGTAAAGGTGCCCGTAGACGATATAATTTACAGCACAATAACTAAAGATGCCCCCAGTTCGCGTCATCGGGGTTTCCTGGTGAATTTTCTAAAACTTTTTTTTTTTTTTAATGAAGCACCCACTGTTCATTGAGAACTAAACTGGGTCTAATGTTATTGGGTACCATCGCTTCGGTTTTAGTGTGACTGTTAATACTTGAGCCTATCATGTGGAACCAGGTACATTTCCCCCCCCCCTCCCTTTTTGTTAGATCTGTGGGGTTTGAATCTATCGAGAAAGGAAAGAAAAAAAGAGCTGGGGAGAGAAAGCACCCACTGTTCATTGAGAACTAAACCGGGTCTAATGTTATTGGGTACCATCGCTTCGGTTTTAGTGTGACTGCTAATACTTGAGCCTGTCATGTGGAACCAGGTACATTCCCCCCCTTTTTTTGTTAGATCTGTGGGGTTTGAATCTATCGAGAAAGGAAAGAAAAAAGAGCTGGGGAGAGATTTATTCTGGACTTAAAGGATATATTATGAAGTTTAGTAAATAGTTTCCGTCACCGGGGGACGTTAAGGCTCACCGTCGGAAAAGAATTACGGTATTCTTACCAGACACGCTGTTGTCACCCCCTGCCTCAACTCATCCTAGTCGGAATGCTGCTGGTATTCTACAGGTGTACTATAGTTTCTGCCTTAGCGAACCGACACAAGGCAAACTATACTTCCACCTCCTTTCTACTGACCCGCTTTTAGCCAGATACAGTCGTATTGTAAAATAGGTGGAGATGGGAGCGACACGAATTTGTCGTTACAAATGGCTACCTTTCTGGCGAGAGGGGATGGTGCTGCTGTTTGTGTGTGTGCTTGTTTATCTCTTGATCGGACGATGTCTTCGCAGACCGTCGACCGACTCGTCTGATCACTTATATGGCGCCTCTGCCGAATTGAAGGTAATTAACTTCCACGTGATGCCACATTGAAATAGAGAAAGAATTAAACTGCTTTTGCCATATAGTAACAGCGTCACCACGGACGGGAGAGCTTGAGATCTCTCTTTTTCATAGTATCGCCAAAACGGCGGTATATTCGGTACAGATATATCGTCGGGAATACGTAGGTGGGAGTGATGGGGTTCAGATGCCAGCAATGCAAGGGAGACCACTCATAAAAACTAACGAGCCCGTCATTACATGTCCCGTTCTTTTGCTTTAATAATGTTTGTTTTTAGACAATCAGGTAGCAAATCTTACTTAGGAAACACCCAGTGTACAAAAAAAGAAGGGAGGGCTTGTGACAGCAGCTGGGCCCCACAGTTATCTGCGTGACTTAGATGGCTTTAAAAACTAAATTTCAAACGAGACCCTGTCGTCGGCTTTGATGGAGAACCACCGAACGAATCATTGCGTCGTCTGCTAGCAACACCCCCGTAATTAAAAGTTGGTGGGTTATCTTGTGACATCATTGTCCCTTCTCCGTGTTAATTGGGCTCCTTTGTCTGCCGCTGCAGGTTCGTCCTCTACTGCAGTGGTTCCCAACCGGTGAGCCGTCAAATTTTGTACAAAGGTAATGAAAGCAGTTTCATCTTCAACAATATTCAGTCCGACCAAAATTGAACTCGTGAAAATTAATCATCAAATGCTTTAACCCTTAGAACCCGTAATCCCTATATTTCGGGGTACTAGAAATATTTACGGTGATATCCAATCACCCCGGTATTTTGGGGTTTTAGCACATGGTGAATGTAAACAACTCTACTGGCCAACCAGCACGCTCGTTACAAACGGCATTAGGTTAGTTGATTGCAAATGGCGGGTCAATCGAAATAGCCAGTTTCTTGGAAATCTTTGCTGTTTGGACTGCTCGGGGTTCGAAGTGTTAAAAGTGAGGTAGTCTTTCAATTCTGAAACGTGAACATTCCGGACGCAGGCGGCCAAAGGGCGAAGTTGAGACGACGAGGTGATAGCAGACGCAGCGAAATTGACCGTATCCACGTGTTTCTTAGCCGGGTCTGTTTTATATCCCTTGATCTATGGAGAAATGGTCAAGTTTGTTGTCAAGAGAGGCGATTCTTCCCCTTATTCAATCCTTGATGATACATCTGAACCCCAAAGTAAAAAAAAAAAAAGCAAGAGCTGTTCAGAGACAGTATACTGAGAGATATCTGGCCTTTGGATCTTCATGGGCAGGAGATGCCGTTTGCCCTTCCTTACCTGAATGCCTCATCTGCAGAGAGAAGTTGGTAAACGCTGCGATGGGACCAAGTGAGTTAAAACTCCATTTGCAGACAAAACATCCATTACTTCAAGAGCTTTGAAGAACAAAACATGAAACAGACCCAACGTCTGATGGGGTAAAGAAGCTCAAGAAGGCCAGTTACCCGGTGGCTGCTGAGCTTGTGGCAAAATCAAAGAAGCCCCAACATCATCGCGAAGCCTTGGGATGGTTATTGCGAGTGGGGATTCTCTCCCGTGTTCGTGAGCTCCGGGGAGAGCTGCCCTATAAAGAGTTACCATCTGATAATTACTGGTGGGCTACGCTTGCACGTCTCGCAGACATTTCTAGAATGCAGCGGAAGAACGAGTCGACCCTGACCACCACAGATAAACTTCAAGGTCTCAGGTCAAAACTGGGCCTTTGGGAGGGGGGAGGGGGTGGTGTTCGCTCAAGACGTTCAGCGCGCTGCCCCCCCTCTACAGATATAGAAGACTGGACACGTGATCCGTTTAGTTCGCTCCAGATTCATCACAAAGGCTGGCATTAAAGGAAAAGGAGGAACTCGCGATGAAGCTGAAGTTTTGGGGGAGGTGTCTCTGAACGCGTTTCGGCTGACTGCGGTGCGCGAATATCCGACTGTCCCCGGCCACGCCATCGCTGTACTCTCGTCGTCTCCGACGACGCACCTCCGCGAGCCAGCATCTTCAACGGGCGGGCGGCCCCCTCATCAGTTCCTCCGCGCGGATCAAAGGGCTGTGCGCGCACCGATTTTTTTTCCCGGTAAGTTGATATTTACTCTACTTTGCGTTTTGCCCTGATCCATTGGATTTCAGTTCTTTAATTGAAATACCGTTACAGGCGTGAAATTCATAACGCGAGAAGGCGGAATTCGGACGCCCTGAGTCGGCGGCGTCTGCGCTGGGTTGGGGACGTCCCTAGTAGGGCCGTAAGTGACGTGCAGTCGAATCATCAGCTGAGAGAAGTAGTGGGTGCCCCGTGTGGAATCGTTTGTCCCACTGAAGCGAGCCCTGTTACTGAAGAGGCTGGGCTACTGAATATATCCGGAACCAACGGAATTCTGGGAGCGCTAGAAGTCCGAGGGGAATGGAACAGATAGCAAACACACCCAATTACTCTCTGATATTATTATTATTATAATAATATTATTATTATTATTATTGCAATATTTTATCCTTTATGTCCTTGCAGATAAGATGATAATACACACTCACATTCAATATGTAAAAAGCAGCGGCATCATTTTTAGCTTTCTATATTTTGAAACAGAGACAGGTGTACGTACCTGTTCAATAGAGTTATGTTAAGTAGTTTTCCAAAATCCGTAGTTACACACACACACACACACACACACACCCCCAAAAAAAAAATAGTTTTAAAAATTGTGCTTTAAGAATCTCCTGTTTGTTAACTATCCAAAAAAGCCAGGAAGACCAATGTCTTTCCCGAATCCGGCACAACAGCAAACGTCTAACGTCAAAGAACCAAGACGTAAGCGCTGCGAATCGGCGTCGGTAGAATAGACGATATGCCCAGGTATTAGAAAGACCACCGTCAGTCAGCGATTAACTACGGGTCCTGTGGGTGTCAGCCAGCCAGCCAGCCACGCTGCCTACTGAAACCTGACAATCACGTTTTTCTCTCCTCCCACAGAAACACGCACGTGTCACATGGTTATAGTTAGCGATCACCGAGCTCGCTCACAGCCAGCCGGCGAATTGTGGAGGTGTGTGTGTGTGTGTGTGGTTTCTTTTTATTTAGCTCTCTTCTTTTAGAAGTCTCTAAGAGGACTTAGCCTATTTTATTTAAACCATCACCTTCTTTTTTATTATTAAAACAATAAAAAACTGATTTATACAGAAATAATATGCATACATCAACCGATGGAAGTATGCATCCATAACTTTGTTGATCACTAAAGAGTTAATTGTCCCATTACCCAGCCAAAGGTATTACGAGGACATGAGCACGATCTGGTTGCAGTGGAATGAAAAAGTCATCATCACCTCAATGAGTTGTTAATTGTTTTAAAACGATCCTTGACTCACATTTAATTTTAAATTAAGATCTGCTATTATTTTTACACATTATTATTATTATTATTATTATTGCATCCGAGGAGATATTGCGAGAAAAGGTTGTACTTCATTTTTCTTTCGGACTAACAGTCAGCACTCGCTCTCTTGAAAAGTCAGACCTTGCTCCTCGAACTTCTCCGTCGGAGTCTCGGAGACACGCCGTGTATACCGACAGGGGCCGATCATGAAGAAACTGCTCAGAACGAACCCGCTGCCAGCGATATAAAATATAAGATCAAAGTTGAAATTGTTGATAATTAACCCTGAAACAGATAAACAAACAACTTTAACACTGAAAAATCCAGCAGTCGGTTAATGGGGAGGCGACGTGAACAGTGGGTATACGAGTATTGTTACCGTATTCGTTTCGTTTACTCAGCGCGATTGCCAGGGTTTTAAAATCACTTAATGCTACTAGTTCTTGTAAGTCTTCCGGCTGTAGCATCACTCGAGCCTACAATCCTCCCCCCCCACCAATTTCAAAGCCGTTCGGTACATTAGAGCGGCCCGGTAGTCCGGTGGTTAGTACACTGGAGTGCTAAGATCGAGGGCTTAAGCTGGAATCCCTTTGGTCCGACCTGGTTTGCAGGACCTACCTTGGTATCGCTTCTTTCCGGTCTTCTTCCCCAGCCAGTCCCGCAGGTTTACTTCGGGCTTTCCCATTTCTCTAATAAGGTTCTCCCTGCCGTCGCTAATGCCTCTTCTTCTAATCCGGATTATCCCTTTCTAATTTTGCAATAGAAAGGAGGTTTCCCTCCTGTGCAGTGGGTTCTGCTGGCTGCTGATGTTGACGATGATGATCTGTCTTATATATAAGTTTCCTAAGAATTTTTAAGCTATGTTTTCATTCCAAATGAAATAAGAATTTTTTTTTCTTTTGGTTTTTTAACTTAAGCTAAAAAGGCGAAAATGCAACAATTTATCAAGAAAATTGCAGATGGATTCTTGCGTTTCTAGTTTAGTCGGGAAACCAAAATCAAAACCCACGCACACTTAGATTTCCCCTATTGTATCTTTCCGGTAAAGATTCAGCATAAATTACCGCCGGGGACAGCTAATAAACCTTTAAGAAGGGTGTGTGCTGTATCGAAAATAGCCAAAATATACGTCAAGAAATTGAAAGTGAGAATGGCATCTTAACCTACAATTTCCAGAACGGTTAATGACGTAACGGTACATTAATGCGTTGCCAAGGTGATGCGGTGTCTGTTATCACGTGGACAATCTTACCGGCAACTGGAGCGCCCAAGATCTGACCGGTCCCCATAAAGATGAGCAGAACGCCGTAGCCGCTGGAGAACCTCTTTGGGCCGACGATTTCGGTCAGCACGACGACGATTAATAAACCCCAGCCGCTACACGACAGTCCAACGGAGACGGTCAGCGCCAGAAAAGCGACGTTTGTCTTCGGAATCAGTGGGAGCAGCATCGTTGCCGCTCCAGCGCAAATGAACGACGCTATGTAGACCAGGCTGGCGTTGACTCGAAGAAACTGCACAAAGCAGCCGAAGAAGATCCGTCCGGCAAACGAAGTCACGCCCAACACTGTGATTAGCAGAGCGCTCATGTCTGCCGTTATGTTGTTGGTCACCGCGTAGTTCGGCAGGTGCGTGTAGATGATGGACAGGCTAAAACAAATCAAAAAATTGTTGATGCAAAACGGCTGGAACACTTCGTTTTTCAGCAGGCTGAATTCGAACAAAGGAATCTCTGTCAGCTCCGGACGTCGAATCGGTCTGAAAAGGCTGCTGAAAACAAAAAGGTGCAGAGAGACGCCCCCCATTAGCAGCAGGCTCCCCTTCCAGTCATAACGGGTCAGGGTGTAGCGAGTGAAAAGTGGGTAGATGGTAACTCCCACTCCCAAGCCTGAGCTCACGATTGCTGATGCCAAACTGGTTTTCTTGTCAAAATAATAAATTATGATGGTTATGGACGGCACATAAGTAAGTGCAAGTCCAAATCCTGAAAAGAAAAGCGTATTCTGATGTTAATGACATATTAGAAATTGAGCCCATAATCGGTAAGATATGGATTCTAGGTTTGATTGCAATCAGGGATGAAAGGTTGACTCGAAGTTACGGTACCGAGAGGAATTCAAAGTGATAAAGGTTCTTGGCGATGAGCTGGTGTAATCCAGTCTTAATCTTGAGCACCCGCGGGCAACTACAGACATATCCAGTCATGTTATTTCAACAAGAAAATTATTATGATTGCGTCCAGCGAGACAGGGTGGTGATGAAGAAAAGTTAATACGGAAGTGTAAAAATTGCGGACCGACTGTTTCTGCGCAAAGACCCCCCCCCCAGAAAATCTCTACCATTGTAGCAAGCCATTCGGAGTTTAGAAAATTACGTTTTTCGCCTGACCTCACCCGCCGTCTGATAGCGTTTCCCTAACTTTTTAAAGAAAAATACAAGTACCTGTTAGGAATCCATAGGAGAAGTACAGGAAATAAATGTCTGTAGCGAAGAAGCTGAGAATCAAACCGGTCGCGGTCACCAAACTTCCGGCCATCGCGGTCGAACGGCAGCCGAATCTGTTTATGGCCGCACTGCCGAGCGCACCTATATAAAAACAAGCAAACACAAAACTATCTTGTTAGACGATTCGCCAGCAGTAATCCATCTCACCTGCTTCACGCACTCGCTAACCGGGGAGAAAAAAACGGAAAACAACAGTAAGGTGAGCAGAGATCCCTTACCGATCTTTGCTCTGAGACAATGGAAAAATAAAAGAAAGACTGTCGTCAACAGTGTGTGTGTGAGTGGGGGGGTTCCAATGCGTTAAGTATATTCCTTCTTTTCCCCCACTGTTCTTTCATTCCGTGAAACCTGATTTACGAATACTGAAGACTTTTCATTAATTTCCAACGGGGAGACTAGATGAGCTATCGTTATCCTTCTTTTCCGCCGTCGTTACCCAGTAACGTGCACATTACCATTGAACTGAAACCTGAAATATACAAAACAGGCCTTAGCTTTTCTCTTTTTTTTTGAGTTTTGCGAATGGGTGCAAAGTTATGAAGACCACGACAGCCATGATTACACGCTAAATAATTGGTTTTCATCTCACGCAAAACACCGAAGAAAGCACTCACCAGAGAAATACATCATCGACGTTATTAGGGCAATGACCCCTGACGTCACGGCCTCGCTTTCGCGGTACACTTCCAGGAAGACGATGTTATATATGCCGGAAGTCCAAGATATACCATACAAAATGACATGATTGAAGAAGGCTGCTGCGACAACGATCCATCCCCATCCTCCGTCAACGTTCCGCATTGTTCTGAAATAATGTATTAAAATTAGAATTTATCCCAAAACTACCAGAAAGACAATAAGAAGAAATCAAAATCTAGATGCATACCTGAGCAATCAGCAAGCAAAGTTAATTTCTTACTTTTCTTTCGCTGTGTGGTTATAGGAAGTAATTCGAATGCTGTTTCGGTTGGATGAAAAGAAGCCGTTCAGACAGTACTTTGAACGAACTACCTTGGTTCATTTTGCCCAATAAATTTAAAATCATCATCCCTTTTTCTACTAACTGGGAAGATAATAACAAAAACAGAATTTAAAGTTCAAACGACATTTGATGAAGAACACTTAAAGTTGGCATATCAGTATATAATCAAATTCTTATTTAATTAAATAGAAAGGAATCGGAACTTGTTACTTTAGCGTTGAAAAAACATTGATACACAGTACTGTGCAAAAGTCTTAGATAATCTTGTGAGAACATTAATGCTTGTTTAGGTTCCTTTCAGAATAATAACTGAATACAAATGGAAAAAAGTATTAATTGTGAATGCACATAAAATAATATTTCTGAATAAATAACGTAAAATTATTAAATGCGAAATAAATTGCATAATCGAGATTTCAGGATGTGCCATTCAAGAAATTATCAGGAAATTTAAAGATGTTGGTTCAGTTTCTGATATGAAAAAGTGTGGACAACCCAAAAATCTGTCGAAAAACGATTAACGGCACCTGAAAATAACTTCTGGAGGATAGAAAAAATTCCAGCAAGGAGACAAAGCAAGATCTGGCAAAAATTCTCAGAATTACAGGTTCATAGTTCTACAGCACAAAACCTTTTTGGGATGGAGTGGACTTAAAGGACGGATGGCAGTCAGAGAGACCATTTTAACTTACAGGGAATAAAATGAACAGCCGAAAATTAAAGATAAAGTGGCAGTGTTTTCAGATGAATGAAAAAAATATTCCAGCTGAAATTATTTCAGAATTACTTCCCAAACGTATTCATGTAGTCAAGAAAGAAAACGGTGGATATACTAAATATAGTATACTTAATATTTATTTTATCATTTTCATCTTGTCTACTGTACAGTATTCATTTATTAAATTGTACGTCTCGATACTTTGTTTTATTTCTTTCCACAAGTGAATTTATTCACCTAAGACTTTTGCACAGTACTGTAAATGTAACAAAAGTCATTAAAATGCAGTTTTATTTGAGAATTGTTATGGTGGTGAACATTGGAGAACCGACCTACTACAAATTACTGCATTTAATACAGATGACATTGAAATAAACTCTAAAATCTTTTGATGGACTTCTCAGCTTTGTGCTATTTTTCAAAGAGATTTGGTTTATCGTTCACAGTACCCCCGGATAGTATGACCTACAAGATATGATCGTCAGCTTAACTAAGCAGCCCCCTCTCTATGTACAAACCGCTAAGCCGTAGTTACCTTGATACCTTTCAGCAATCTCACTTAGCCATTGTGAAACTGCGTCACGCTGTCTAGTTGAGAAACCACCTATTTTCTTCTGGTACTTAGTTCTACTGGGAAATAACTACATTTTCCATCTTTTCACCTTGAGTTTTTTTTAATACTTTGTTCTCTTTCCTTTGCCTTTTCTATTCTGTCTCCCCCTGGGACAGTTGGTTCAGTTAACAAAACCCTCTCCGGTCTTCTTTGTTGAGATGATGGTATCAGGTCTCAAACTTGTCGTACCTAAATACCTTGAAAACACTAATATCAGTCCCACATCTGTCAGTGCTGTTCATTTATTGGCTTATGTGAAGCTACATCTTTACCGTGTTCTTCCAACTTTCCTCAGCAGTAGTATCGGAATTAGCTGCTCAATGTAGAGGACGAGATGCCCAACAGGTAAGAGTAAACTGAAAACCATTTTGGCTTATGTTGCAGAAATCTTCCAAAGGAATATCTGTCATTATGGAGTTTCAGCTAGTTCAAGCTATCGCTGCACCACCAGAAACCAAACCTAGTCTGTCCCCTTTTCTGCAGACGTAGCCTTTCTATTATTAGCAGAGACCGTCAAGGCTCTGGTTTTATTTGATAATGAAACATGGGTGTTTGTGTAAAAAAAAGAAAATTAATTAAAATAAAGACATTTATCACGAAAAACCCTAAATTAGTTCTGATAACGGGGAAGGTCAGTGTATAATGGATTAAGGGCATTTCACAGCAGCGAGATAAGGGAGGGGCGAAGATTTGGGCAACAGCTTTCGTGACCAAGCAAAGTTACCTGGGTACGGTCGGGACTACAGAACTCTCTTTGTTTTTTTAGATGTGGGGGGACCGGACCCTCCGTGCGTTTTGAGTTTTTCTCCTTGTTTAGTTTGATTTAAGGTAGTTTTCTGTCGTTTCTCCAATGATGGGGATAAATTCCGCGCAACCGATGCCACCGAATGCGGGGGAATTTGCAATGTTCACTTTACCGTGTTTCCAATCGAACCTATCTTAATCCTCGCCTCCTTTATTCTAATTTAAGTAGACTTTTCAAAAAGTGGTGCAAAATGGTGGTTAGGGCGATAGAACTTCCAACGAATCTCGCCTCCTGCCGCTGCGTGTCGCCGTAAAAATCCAAGTTTGGAGGGGTGGGGGGCTTCTTTTACTTCGGTGCTCATTCCTCGTCAGAGCCCACAACGACCGGACAAAAGGAAACATTATTGCACCGTCACCACCAACTTTCCCGGGATGGCAGGGGAGGAGGCTCTGTCGACCATGTGCGAGAGGTAGCGCTTCCGGTCCTGTGACGTCACACGCGGCCGACTCGGTCTTGGTAGGACGCCTGCGATACGATGGAATCGGTCCTATATGTGGTGAGCACAGCTTGGCACCCCGTTCCACTCTCGGTGAGTCGTTCTCCTCGACATGAAATTACCGCGGGATTTTGCCAACTTCGGAGTGTCCGGAGTTCACGGCTGCTGCAAATCATGTGACCGGTGAGTCCAGCGCTCGGTGTAAAAAAAAAAAAGGGGGATGGAAATTCAGTTGTTAATAGCGAAGTTTCCTGAACATTTCAACTTTAACTTTCTAATTCTTCAAATAATAACGTAGCTCATTGAAATTTTAAGGAAATCTCGACCATTTGCTTCTATATATTTCAACTAAGAACATTGTCTGTGGGTTAGTTGGTCTTGTAGTAACGGTTCTGGTGAGCACCGACCCCTGATTTCTCAGCACCCTGTCGCTGTTTAACATAGCGCTCTCGAGACGTAAGAGACAGATGAACTGGAACATGCACCATGTACACTGAAGATAATTTAAATATATCACACGCTAATTTTCATACAGTGCAACCTCACGTATCCGAACAAGCCCGGAGACAGGCTATTTGTTCGGATACGCGAGTGTTCGGATACATGAAAAAAACGGAATGCAGGTATTGCTGTGAGCATGCCGAGGGTCAAATTCGAACATCCAATTGACACCCTGTCCGAACAGTAGACGCTATGCGTGTTAATTGTCACTTGTGTAAACTGTTTCGAAACAATGCCTTTCTAACCCAAAGTGAAGTACTGTATTACTTAATTGCTGTAGATTTTCAATGTAATTTGAGTGAAAATGTTTGCATGTGCGTCTTTGTTAACCTCCGTTTTGTCTGGCTGCAGAAATTTTGGTCACATGATCAATGAGTCTTGCTTGTCATAATACTGTGAGGTTAATGATGTAATTTGATGAAGTGCAAGATGCTTAATAAAAACCCAATAAATGTTTAAAAATGATTTATTATGAAAACAAAATTAAAAAAATACACGTACAAAAATACAAATTATTACACAGGCTTAAAAAATGTCTTAATTGATTGTGGTTTAAGATTAGACAATCTTTTTCCTGCTGCCTTCTCGCGTAGTGATCGTAGAATGCTTAAGTGCATGGGCTCAGCGTCATCGTCTGCCTCTAACCAAGACAATGCTTTGTCCCTGATGTCTACAGCCTCGCCATTGGATGGTACGGGATTAGCGTTATCAGGAGATGGTTCATCATCAGAGTCTGATTCGGATGAAGGGTCACCTGTCACGCTGTGTATGATCTCCTGGTCAGTGAGCTGTTGGCAAGCGTCAAGGTCTCTGTCTATTTCACACCATTCTTCGATGTCGTTGATAGTAGATCGCCCAACACAATATTCTTCAGGCTAAACGTGCAGCTACTGCACCAGAGTCAAGTCTCTTCAAGATCTTCACTTTGTCGTCTAGAGACAGAACATTACGTTTTCTTTTCAAACTTTTGTCAGACATTTTGAACGTGAGTGTCGTGAACAATACAGTCTAAAATGGTCTAAAATGCTATGTGGATTAAAACACTTCAAAGATAATATGAAAAACCAGATAAAATATTTCTTAGTAAATTATATTAAATTAAATAAATTACTTAAATTAAGTAATTATCATTTCCCCCCTTGATTAAAAAAATAAAAAATGTGATCGATTCAAATTTTCAAGTGAAAAGTATCGCAATAATAGTCTGACTATACGCATAATAATAAAGACAAATGAGCAAAGGCGACCACATACGCAAAAAAAATTAAACAAACTCGCTTACTCGATAGCATAAAATGGGCTCAACTTACTCGCTCTCGACTTTTAGTTTATTTTTTTTATTCACTGACAATCAATCACCTGATCACTTTAATATACAGTAGTTATAAATATATATATATATATATATATATAGTCAGACCTCGTTAAACTATATGAATCACTTATATAGGCATGCCCCCCCCGCAACTGTTCACTTTAAAAAGGGCCATGTTTTGTTCGGTTAAGATCTAAGAGAAATTACAATAGAACGTTGACAACCGAACAGAAAAGAGTGAAAGTTCGGTTGCGTGAGATTTTGTTCGGGGGACATGTCGATTGTTCGGATAAGTGAGGTCCGGATACGTGAGGTTGTACTGTAATTAGATTTTATCAACATGCTATATAATTTAAATATTAAAAATGTTGACACCACTACTTTTGACCAACGTAGAAGGAAGTGATGTTTTTGTTTACTATTGGGTAGCAACATCTCTCTTAGGCAAGCATGTTACCTACTTCATTACCATATTTATCAGGTTAAATATATTATACACCGACAATTTCACTACGTTTAGCATTAATATAGTATTTTTCTGCTATTTAATATTTAAGTTATCAAATTAGATGAATTAACACATTTTGGTACATTATGAAGAATCACTAATTTATTTAAAATTTTTATTTATTTTTACTGGGTCTTTTAATAACATCTACAGTCAGAGGCAGTTGCCTAACGTGGACATTTGCCAAAGTTGGTTTTGTACAGAAATTGTTTTAACTTTCCATTTATCAGATAGGTTATTTATAATATTTAAGGTAAACTAATTTGTTTGTTGTACGATTCCTTCTTCTGGCTGGGGTCTACAAAGTACAGATGTATGTGCTTTTGAGGGTTCTTTTGTTTTTATTTGAATAAAGGGTTTAATAATAAAAAAAAAAGATAAGTCTGACATATTTCTTGAACTTCTTTTTTGGAATTTATCGAGCAACCGATAGATTTAGGCTTGCGAAGCATCGCTCAGTGTGAAAAATCGAAGCCCTAAATTGTGACATTTTAAAGGAATTTTTGTAATTAGTGTTATAAAATGACCTCTATAACAGATGTCGCCAGCTGATACAATGAATCGACCTGTATCTGGGTGTCTTCATAGACCTTTAAAGCCGAAGAGCCAACTGAACCAGATCTACGAGTTTAAAACCGTGCTGACGATCGATGACAGTTCGTTGGACATCGAGTTTGCAGCGCATAAAACCAAAACAAAAGACCCATCTGTTCCTACTTCATTTTGAAAGAGAGACATAGAAGTTTTTAGGACAAATTAATAGAATTTTTTTTTTTTTTTGTTAACTCTGTCTGCGTACATCGCGATTTAATAAAAGGATCATATATTAATGGATATAAACTATCTGAAAAACAACCAGAATGGTTTATATTTTATCTTCCAGTTAACAGAAATTGTATATTCAAATTTAGGTTACAGATCGAGATGGAAAAAAAAACTGGTTTTAAAAATGAAGTTATAACTTTCAAGATCAGATCTGAATCGTTTGGGTTTTTCAAAATTGAAATGCTTTTTACAGAAAGGTTTTTAAAAAGTCTTTTAAATAATTACAACTCACCAGTTATTTTCAGAAAATGTAGTATATTAAATGGAACACATTAAGAACGTAGAAAATTCTATTATTGACGCTAGTGCTAATAAATACTAGTTTCACGGGCATGAACTAATCCACTGGACAAATCCAAATAATCCTGGTTCAGAAATTAATATCGCAAACAATAATCAATACGTGATATTATTGCCGTACAAAGCCTGGGTTATTGTTTGAAGAACAATTTCTAAAACACCGTGATATATTTTATGCTGCTGCTAATAATTTTAGCATTACGCACACTTTAATTCCTCATCTGTTCAGCCGTTTTAAATATACCTTCTCTGCTGAAGAAATTTAGTCTGTTCATTACCCCGTTGAAGCAACAACTATAAAGATGATTGATAAGCTATCCAGGCGATTTTAGTAAAGCTCGGGTAGTGAGTCAGCGTTGTTACAAAGATCCAAGTACATTAATATAACCAAACTGAACATCTACCGAAATCTGTGGATGATGTCATGGTGGCATTCCGACCGAATTAGTTGAGTAGATTTAATACAGTTTGTGATGAAGAGAAAGAATGTTTAAGTAAAAGTGAACAAGTTTCCGGAGCTTTGAGTCTTTTCTATGACTTTATTGAATGTTGAAGGGGGAAAAAACTATTCTACTACTTTTGGGCGCAATATCCACACGTTTTCCTGGAGATGTAGCTCTTGAAGGTAAGCAAAGAGCTTTAGAAGAAAGGGTTAGTGTTTTTGATCAAGTGGAGCAAACTGCAGGACGATGATAACTTGAGAGAACTCCAAACGTCTCAATTATAGAGCTGACACCATTCTGCATAAAGATGCATGAAGAGGGCTTCTATAAAAAGATGGAGAATGGCGATAGGTCCAGCTCGATCTCCAACTTTTGCTAACCTGTACATGGAAGACTTGGAACATCTGATTCTTTTAATGTTGTCTTCTAAATCAAAAGCATGGTTTGCGATACGTGAATGACAACTTTAGAGTCTCTGTCCGGTCACACAGAGGACTTGGATGTTTCTACGACATACAACCAAATACGGCCATCAAATTTACCATGGAGTTGGAGAATGTCGCTACTTATCAAACAAGGTAGCCAATCAATTACAGATCTATACCAGGTGGTGTCTCTATTTCAGCTCCAACCGCCATCAAAGAGTGAAAGTAAAAATTACCAGCTGCTTCATGTTCAGGGCTGCGGCGTCTGTGGACTATTGATATTACATATAGCAGAAAAACACCTATCTTCTACATTCCAGTAAAATGGATACCCAGCATCGGTGCTCAGCAGGTAAAAAAAACGCTCTAGTTATCACAGGTATCTACATAAAGCCTTTGCCACCCTATCGGTAAGAACCTTTACATAAAAGTATGGAGTTAGAGCAAAAAATTCGGTTAAAATAGACAAGATAAGCAAAGCTGCACACGCGGGGGTCACCGGTTGACTTAGTATTGGTTTTATGCTCCAAGCGCCGCTATCGGGAGGTGTTGGAAGGTCGGCTGAACACAGGACAGCTACCATGGCAGGGATTAAAGAAAAAATTCTGAAACCGTCGTTTAGACTGGTACGCCTTTGACACACATACCAGGACACTATTCAGCTTGGTATTTCCAGAGACTGCGCGACCTAATCATGCACGGCATTTTTACCTGTCTGTGGCATACAGACGTTATACGTACCGGCGGGGCCCTCCACAATAAAATGGACCGTCTTTCGAACCGCCCGGTCTTCTCTGCTAAACGGGTAGCTTGGAGTATGACGGGGCTTTAGAAGACGGTAGATCCACTTCAGCTGGATTAACCTTCAGACGCCACGTGGGGCTTGCTTCACTTACCGGGAGAATGGACAATTTTCGGACACGTGGTTAATTAACTAGACTTTTGGTCCCGCACATATAGATGTACTCGAAGCAGTTATACTCGGCTCAGGAAGACGACTGGTTGAAAGCAGCTGAATAAACACAGCTCGGCTGAAAGGTCTTCCTTTGTAAATCCTAACTAGGTTAACGAGGTCGCGCGACCTCACCCTAATTGGTGCACAGAAAGTAAGCCTTTCTGAGGCAAGCACCTGGATAAATCGCGCCTATCCATGCCCTGTCGAGCGGTAAGGATAGTAGCCTCACTCGTAGATCGAACAATAGCAACACACAAAAAAGGCGATCTAGCCATAACCCACGCAGCTTTACACCGAAGTTCGCTACTTGCTGGGTTTTTTTAAGTGAAGATTATTTTAAAAATGTGCAGCTGGCATCGAGACAGTTCGGCGTCGTTCAAGACCTCGCAGTTCTTGTCACTCTAGGAGACGGCCAAAAGAAGGAGAAGAAAAAAAAGAAGTTTGTCCTCATACTGTATACCTTGTGTCTTGACACGGTCGTTTCCCGTTTTTTTTATTATTTTATTTACTTCTAAATTATTACTCGAGCGTATATTGTGAGAGTCAGTCAACTTCTTAAGATGTGGAACGTAGGCCGAGTCCTTTGCTATGTAAGTACATTCCAGAAACTGCTCACTTTCTGTTTGTTGGCTTTTGATAAATCGAATTGCTTTGCGAATAAACTGCAGTTATTTCAACTCGCTAAGCAGATGGTTCTCAACTGATGTTTTGTATTAAGGTTGTTTACTTGAATATGCAAATCGCGAGAAACTTTAAAATACTGGGGGTGGGGGTTGTTACGCGCATCAATCTGGAAAGGAAAAACCCCAGTAAAGCGAATAAATCTAATAAGTTCACCCTTCTTCTTTTAATAAATAAGAAACTAGAAGCTTCATGCCTGAATGCTCGTCTAGCCTACGTTTCAGGAAAAGTTGGACACAGCGTATAATGCTATAGAAATGTCATATGCTTCTAGAAAGACTTACCTGCAAAGAGGACATCAAACAGCTAAACTGTAAATGTCTGTTTAGCGTTTAAAACAATTAAAAAAAAACAGTAATCTAATTCAGTAAGTGTTCGTTTTGTTAAAAACCGTAGTTTAGGGTCATAAAAAAGAAACGACAGGTACTTACCTATTTGGCTGAGATTTGTAACGTCAACTTCTAAAGACATTTGCGGTTTGTTTTTGTGTCTGGCGGACTGCGAGTGACGTCATACTAGTTTTTGTTTTTTTTTTTAAAGCTGTCAAGCGAGTAAGTGCTAACCTATACAGATATGCAATCACAGCCATTGTAGTGTACGGTATCTCCGTCTAATTTTCCCCCCACCGGGTTGAGGTTTCGTTCTCATGCTCTTCTGACATAGGTGTTCGTATATAGTAAAGAGACAATTGTATTTTCGTTTTCTTTTTTTATTTCGGGAAAACCAACAAGAAGGAATTCTGAAAAAAAGAAAAAAAAATCTAACGGACTCATCAGCTGGTCAGGGCTGTCAAAAGTTTAGCCACTCGTTTATGTTCAGCCGGTAAACCATCTACAATAATTTAGAAATTTCTAGATCATAAAAGGACTTTCTCGTCGATAGAGTGACAGTAAGTGTCGACGCCCACGTTGACTATCCCGTGTCCTCTCTATAAAGTTTAAAAGACATGACGACAATCACTCCGGCTCTGAATTCACGTGATGGTCCGGTGAAATGTATCTCCCGTTGACCCCAAGGGTGTGTTTCTCTGATAATCTGGTTTCGATTCTTTCTAGTCGTACTAATTATACTAAAGAAAGGTGGGAGGAGGGAAACTTCTTACTATGAAAAGTTACATTATAATATCGCTTAATAAAGACCAAACAAATCAGATGAAAAATAGCATCGTTGTTTTTCTTGGACTTACTAAAATCATCCGGATAAGTAATCATTTCTTTCCGTGGTTGCTGCTTGGATACCGAAGGTAGATGCCCCGCTAATATATATAGATGACAATTCTGTTGAGAAATTTTTTTTTTGTTTTTTTAAGTAAAACCATTGGAAACTCTGGCATATTGTCCGCAATGGTCAAGTTTCTTCACTGTCTGTCCAGCTTTCCCCCATGCAGTAAATCCTTGAGAAAATTGCGCATTATCCACTGTCGAGGATAAACGAGATCTACACGCTTCTCTCAGTGAGAAGAAATGAGAAATAGGGTTCCCACAATTTAGCTGCCTCGAGAATATACGTCCGTATGCCTCGGTTCATGTTGTACATCTAACGGAAACAGTTTGAAATTTTACCGGCAGTTTTATTGTCATCTACCAACTGCGGCAGGATTGATCTGTTGTTGGTTCCCGATACCATCTTCTGCTACTGTCGCTTGTTAAACTCGTGGCTAGACTTTTGAGCTTTGAACTGAGTAAGAAGGAAAGTGGGACATCAACTTTGGCGACCACCCTGGCTCGGTCTGAGGGCTCTTGGTGAGCCACCCGCAGAACCTCCACTAGATATAGTCGGAGAAATCTGACGGGATCTCTTCATTTTTAGATGTAGGAGGAGGAAACCCCCCCCCACGCGGCTAACTGGTGAAGAGTGAAATTGATGAGCCCGACCGAGACTCGAACTGAGGCACTCAACTGTGGCAGCCTAGTGGCTATCACTGGACCACCGGCCGTCTGAAAACGTGAAAAATGAATTATTACTTTATTTACTCCATTAACATGAGAGTGATTATGCTTTCTGATTTGAAAAAAAAAAAATCAAAAGTTTGCTTATCAATGTAAACGATGCGGCTAAACTGAAATATAACTATTTTACATCGATGCCAAGTCTTCCAAATTAGCCATTAACCATGTGAAATGATTTTAAAATTCTGTTACAGTTACTCGATTATTGGATTCCACTGTCATCTGTTTCATCAAATAGTTGTATTCCAAGCCCTCATTTCTACTTTATACGATTTGTCGCGTTTACATGTATAAAAACCAACACCAGGATCTACGGGGAAAAAATCTAGTTCTGTATCTCTGCAGAACTCAAGCAACTGGGTAACTCCTATTTCTTTGAAGAGCATGAATTTCTGTTTTGGATGGAATCCGCTTGTTTTCTAGATGAAACACAAATTTCTTCTTATAGGTTAGAACATGTCATCACGCTCTTCTTTAATTATTTAGATAACCTTTAGACATCTGCTCGTGGGGCTGGTTCTCTTGCTGGCGAACGACCAAAACTTTCCTCCTGCTTCACTCGTTACGGGTATTACAGATTTTAGACATCGTCGACAACAGTTCATCTAAAACCTGTTTTCTTATCGTCTTTGAAACCTTCATCTGCTTCAACTTTGAGCCCAGGAGTGAATTTTAATTGAGTTTTAACGGGGGATTTTTTTTAACCTTGGCCCCGGTTCGCCGAACATTTAATCAAATGGTTACTGTCTTCTTTCGAATGAGACCGGAAACATGGCGACCTCTTCTTTCGCCCGCGAATTATCGCCAACTACCATCACCACGAGTGACCAATGGTATTTTTTTGTTGCTGTTTTTTTAACCCTTGCACTACCGGCAAGGATCGGGACCCTTTCCGAGTCTCGGTAACGGCCAGACGTACTTCTGAGTGCAGTAGCTGAGACACGAGGCGGCGGCTAGCGGATGTGGTGGTGAACTCGGCTGGTGGAGGTCAAGACGGATTCCACTGCGGTGAAAACTGTTCGAGCCAAGCCAACAGGTGTAATAAAACGAGAAGACTAACTGGTTTTGTAACTAATTCCATTTATTACCTTTTAATGGTACGATATCCATACAATCAACGAAGCAAATACAATTGGAGCAGTCGTAACGCCCACTTTTTAGTCTCTTAAAATGGCGTTCGTTCAACAAATATATGTCGGTATTACATGAAAAATGCATAGACTATTCTTCATCTTATTCAAGATTTGTACAAAAATAAAAACGTTAAAAATGTACAAAAAAACGTAAAACAACTTATTCTGGCATTTCTGCTTTTATCTCCTTTAGACAAAAAAGCGCCCCTTGGCTGAGGAATCTGTGGGCATACGTCAACAACGAAAACAAAACCGTCTTGATTATTCTATTATTCAACAATTCGAAAAAAAAAGAACTATTGTATTTGACACATTTCGTTTTGCATGAAGGAATAAACAGGTATTTTTAAGATAAGAACGACCATAATATCTATAAAATGTCTGAAAGCAATTTTAAAAAAAAATATTGCTATCATAAATATTTAAACAAAGAACTATATATATTTGTGTAAAACGTTTAAACAACACTTGCTAAGATTTGCATAAATTAGATTAAACTTTCACTTTTTTTGGTTGTTGCTTTTTAACTTTACTTTCGATAGACACCTGTAGTTTTAGCACTGTGAATTTCTGGTCAAGGAAAATAACTCTGTTCAAAAGAGCGAATAGGCCGCCTTTTGTTTATATATATATCACACCTACGGTTGGATTAAGAGAAGATAAATTATACTAACTTCGTCCTATACGTTTGCTAAAATTACAGACTTTTTTTAAAATGAACTCTCAAATAAAGAAAAAAATATTAAGAATTTATTATATCATGGGGCTGTGGCGACGCCATCTCTACCGAGTTTCATTTGAACGCTTCCAGTAATTTCATTTTTTAAAATTCTAATTACTTTATAAATGGCATTACTGTTTTTTCGTTTAGTTTTTTTTGTGTTTTTAATTTATGCAATTAGTTGTAATTTTTCATTTCTTTTTACGGATTCTATTTGGCAAAAGGAACTGTAGCAGCCTTTTGTTTAGAAAACAGTTAGCTCTTGAAAGGCATCGTTTCTAGTTAAAGATAAATTGAACAAATTACGAAAAACTTGTACATTTTCAAAAATTTTAAAACTAAAAAAAGAAAGAAAATAAATTCTGATATAAAAGAACAGATGAGATTTTTTTTTTGTCTACTTCATCTAACTGCGGTACTAAATAAGGAGTTATGTTTCTCAGGTGAGAGTAAAAGTATTACCATGGTTGATTTTAGCTTATTTGTAATACAAGAACATTTCGGATTAGAAATTGTTCACAATCATTTCGTTCAAAGCAACTATTAAGATCCAGATCAGACGGTATGGCCTTTCAAACGTACAGCAATGTAAACCAACTTTGTCATAGTCCAGTCTTCCTGAGTACATTGTCCCTATGCACATATACACGTCTAAATTTCCGAGTTAGTATACAATAACTATGGACGTGACTCAGACCATACGATTGATAGATGGTCTTTCTACAACGGCGTATACGTATATTATAGGGGAAAAACGTTAAAAATGTTTTATACAATAAAAATGTATTGTTTCAACAGAAGCCGGTGCTTAGTACGACTATGTAACAAACTGGGCAATCGTTGTTCTGGGTTCTACAAGTGAGGTGTAGTGGCCAAATGGCATCGACGCTAATTAAAGTGTAGTGAATATTGTCACCGCTGTCTTCCATTGTCGTAACAGGGGCTGCGGTCGAGAAATCAGTAGCTGACTGAAGACGTCAAAAAGGGGGGCTTGTTTAGCAACCATTACTGTGGTCACTGTTAACGTTTAAAACTGTTAACTTAGCCAAACAACCGACTATAACGGGAAAACTTGTTCGACGAGTGAGCACGGCATATATTTTACAAACTTTTTGTACTTTACAACAATGGATTAAAAGTTCATTCTCTGACCCAATTTCTTCCGCTGAGTTTTGCGTTCACCGGTGCTGATGGTGTCAGATAAAAGCCACGTTCTCCTCAGGCTAAGGACAGAAGGGAAACAATGATGGGCCTTCTGGTGCACCGCTTGCAAAAGTCGAGGCAAGTTCTTGTCAAATTTACTTGCGATTTAATCAGCTCTCATGATCTGTAAATGCTCAAAGGCTGCATAATCAGTATTTCCGATTATTATATAAAATAATATTATTATTATTACTATTAATAGTTTTTATAAGAGTTGAAATTAAGCACTTTGTTTCCAAAAGTTTACAATTTTCCCTTTAAATTTACAAATCACCAGGATTTTTTTCGTATCCATCTCTAAAGAATCTGCGTGAAATAAATTGAATTTTTTTAATCGTTCTGAAAACTACCTGTAGCTTAGGTATGCTAACTTAAGACAGAGTATATATATATATATATTTGTTAATTGGTCAGTTACTTAATATATATACCGAGTCAACCCTAGTGTTTTTGGTTTATTTAGAGTTTATTAAAATTTAAAAAAGAGTATTTTATCCCTTTAAGATCGTTAGAAGCCGACTATACAGCTATGGGCTAAACGTTTTGCATCATTCTAGAAATAAAAAAAACAGCAAAATCTATCTTCGAATCGCGTTTAAACTGCTTGACACTGAACCCATGATCATGTCTACTTTTAATTCCTTTTAACCGAGTCACACCTGACCTCATATGATCTATAGTTAGGTCTTTTCGGAAATCAGGTTAGATTTTCAGATTGTCACATTCTTTCAGTTTTGGAAGCGCCTGGGAAAACTACAAACGGCAGGTGAGTTGCCGTTAAGGTAACATTATCACGCGTCGACAGGGTTAATTTGACTTTATGAAGCAAAATTAGAGAATTGTAGAGCGATGCAAACCTTTGGTCATTGCTACATGTTGTTGTTATTGTTTTTTTTTCCTGCATATTTAATCAGACAAGAAAAGGAGTCTTCAGAGTCTTATGCCAAGCGCTGCGGTCTAAAAAGCCAGCTATCCTATTCTAGACATTACCTACCGAACTAAAAAAATTATGCTACTTACCCGTTTCTGGATTTGTTTATATTTTCATTACTATTTGTGACTGACAATACTTCCCGGTCAGACAAGGGTACAATACACGAAGCTGTTTTAAATATGAGTAATTCTATTTCTGAGAATTTACTCGAAAATCACGTGACTTAAGATTAAAAAAAAAACACACAGAGACTAAACCCTTTTTTTAAAAAATTCGTTTACATTAATAAAGAGGGAGGAAGCAAAAGGACGAACACACACATGTACCTGATTATTTAAAAATCCACTTCATATCCCATACTGACCAATCATAATCAAAGGCATAAGCCAAAACTTGAGGCCAATATAACGTCACTTTTAAAGCGAACGTGCAGGAATCTGGTTGTTCCGCATTCTTAAAAGCGAATAGTGAATGGTCAGAATAGTATATAATAAGGTTTTCCCTTAAATGATATCTAAACGTCCGAGCATTGTTTCGCTCAGTGCGATCTCGCCGCCAACACGAGAGTTCACATCATCATTATTATTGTTGTTGTGTTTTTTTTTTGGAACACTGTGCTTTATGTTTTCCATTACTTAGCGCAATCTCTTCTATCGTTTACTAAAAATCGTTATTCGTTTTATAAGACAAAAAGGGAGAAGAAGAAAGAGGAGAATGACTCGCCTTTGTATCACACACAACAAATGTCTACCTGTAGTATCCAGGCGTTTTTTTTTTTGTTTTTTTTTTCAATGTGTCACCCTAAATCCTTGTTTCAGAATAGATGGCTACGCGGTATCAATCGGAACCTAAGTGCAACTAAGAATTTAAACGTAGCTCAGTCGCCAAGCCACTTACAGCTGTCCTTTTGAAACCTGGTATCTTGAACTTTACAAATAAAAAAGGGGTTCGGCACAACAGGATATTCGTAAACCCGCTGTTTGTTGTCAGCACAAGTGAACGATTTCTTGCCGCATAACCCTGCCCTATTTACCTCCCAATGAATGTATACGGGGAGAACAATGGAGGCAGGTAAATACAAGCCTAAGCTATTTAATAGGTTGTTCAAGTTTTTTTAAAAAACAAAAAAACAATCTATCTTTGAACATTATAGATAAAGATTTTCAAATCGTTTTTTTTTTTGTTGTTGTTTTTTATGCAGCAGAATCTATTGCCTAATATTTTAAAATTTTCATTTTGTCAACAGCGGAAGTTTTAGCGGTAACTGGTGAGCAGCGCCATCTGACGGTCAGAGCGGCGTAGGCTCCGACCCGCCGATACTGTTGATAGTCGAGTATGGCGGCGGAGCATTCGGCTGGTTGAATGGCACTTGGATGTCAGGGCGGAATAAAATCTTGAATCTCTGCAATGAAAACAAATATCCTGTAAGCATTGGATTGTTTCACATTATGCACTGCCTGAACAAAATAATCAGAGAATGGTCTTAATAAGGGGGTACGATCAAATGACAGTTTTATCGCGTTGTGGTAGAAATTCTACATGTATCCATGATCTCGTACAGGCTTTGGGTAGCCATGAACGTGGTGGTGGAGGCGCTCTGGTGTGTCGTTCCAACACATCTCAGAGATGCTCCACAGGGCTAAGGTGAGGCGATTGGGCTGTCCAGGAAAGATGTGCGCGCGTCCATGTTCTGTAAACCAGTCCTTCGCAGAACTAACTGCCCGGTGGCATAATCGTCCTAAGTATCTACGTGGCGTCACCGGGTCCTGAGATAGGAGGGATCCGCAATCACGCCGGCTACACGTTCCTCGGACTCCCGATGGCGCTTCCAGCAGCCCAGACTGTTAGAATAAATGCACGTGACGGTTCAGCGCTTCAAAAACAGAAGAAGAGATCTACGCCATGCACGCATTTTTCCCCCCGATTAAAATGAGACGCGATCAGCCGGGCGACACAACCCGCTTTTCGCACTCCAGAAAGCAAAATTTTTGGCCTTTCGCCTCAAGGAGAAAGGGTTAGCGTACAGATAGGTAACCGGCTACTCAAACTCGTAATGCGGGGCGCACGTCACGTGTTTGAACGAAGACGAGCCGTAGTGGCAGCGCACGTCACGTGCTGCCCGCTCGCGGCGACCGGTGTTGGCCTTCCCTGCAAGTGTTTCCGTGATGAAGACACCTTGGAGACTGTTCCGATAGGCACGTTGGTTAGCGCAGCTACTGTGGCGCGGGAGGAGACGCTTTGAACAGTTACCAACTGTCGTGCCTGCTATAGTTTTCCCGAGATCCCTCTTTTCTATTACTTTTGCTAAAAGCACCATCACCTTGTTTGCAGAAGCCATTACTTGCATGCATGCATTGTATGCTTGTATATATATATATTTTTTTTTTTAGATTATTTTGTTGTTTTGGTCAAGCCAAGCAGTGTGGTACACACACACACACATGTATATATGGTCAGATTTGATAAATATAACGAGTTGGAGGATCTATATTTGTTTTGATAAATACGCTTACTTATTATTTACGAGAAATGGCAACGCATCGCATGTGATCTAATATGCTTAACATGATATGTAGATTGTTAAGACAATGTTGACAAAAATTATCCTCTAAGAAAGAATATCTGAATTTATTATCGTCTTCTTTTTCAAGACCCTTTCTTTCTTCTGCATTACTGCTGTAGGGGCTAACTTACAATTTTGTTCATGTGCCGGTTAGGTTTGGGGTTAAAACTACAATGGTTTATGAATAAGACTCGTGACTGTTAAGGCGAGGGTTAATTTTAGAGCTAAAAAATGAATTTGAGATTAGAGTTAATTTGAGTTTTTACTAAAAGTTGGAATTAAGGGTTAGCATTAGAGTTAAATTAGGGTTAAGTTTAATGATAATTTTAGAGTTAAGATTAAGGATAGGGCTTGTGTTAAAGTTAGAAGTAAAATTTAAGATTAAGACTATGGTCAGATCTAAGGTTATAATTAAGGTTAAACTAAGTGTAATAGGCTAAGATTAAAGTTTGGGTTGATGTTAAAGGCTAGTGTTCAGTGTTGAGTTTATTCAGTTAAGGGCTCGAAGGATTGGTGTTAAAGCTAAATGAGAATTATGGTTAAGTCTGGGATTTGAGTATGATTAATTTTAGGGATAATGATAAATTTAGCGTTAAAGTTACATTTAATGTTAGAGTTAGGGTTAGGTTTAAGACTAGACAATGCTACGTTTATGAGTAGGGTTACTATAGAATTTCTGTTTTATTTAGGTAGAATTTGAATTAAGTTTAGGGTTAAGGTAGGGTTAGTGTAAATTTGTAAATGAGAGAGGCTGGGGTTAGACAGAAATCTATCATTAAAGTTTGGGTTACGTCAGTGTTAGATAATCGTCAAGAGTTATAATTATATCTAGGATTTGAGATAAGTTTAAGGTTAGACCTAAAATTAGGATTGAATCTAGGTTTTTGGTTAAGGCTGGTACTCTGGTTAAATATAGGGTTAATATTGTGTTTAGATTATGTTTAGTGAGTACAGTGTTAACTTTAAGACTAGTTTTTAGTTTGCCATTAGGAAAGAGGTTATGGTTAGATTAAGTTTAGGGCAAGGTTTAGGTTTGGGGTTAGGGTTACGGTTGTTTTGAAGATAGTTCAAGACCGCCTACCTCACGCATTGTTCCAGGGGTGATGTAAAACTTGTAGACCATATACCCAGGAATGACGGAGAATGATGAGAAAATCATCATTACACCAATAGCATGCGCCCATCCTGGGAAACCGTAGTTGAGGTACTTCACTGGAGTGTACTTTGCCAGGCTAAACAGAAAAACTCCCTGAAAGTAAAAACATTCAAACATTTTAATCTGCCGAAAAAGTCGATTCCAGAGTGAATTTGAATTTATCGCCCCGACAGCCAGCGGGGCAGGGTTAACTAGTGAATATGATTCTCACCGCAGTGGCAAATGTCCGGGTCGGATTATTTTAACGCAATAATTAGTTAAATAAGTCATAATTATTGAAATATTTCAATATCATTATCTGAAGATTAGGTCTTTGGCTTACACGCTTGTAGTAAAGCATTATCATGTTGTTGTTGTTGTCGTCACCATGTAGCACGGCGTTACTGACAGACTCTTACCAGGCAGATAAACGGGGTGGTGACGCACCAGCAGATCTTCCACACGAAACTCGGGTAGTACCCAATCATGTCTTTCAGGTGGTCGTAGAAGCGATTGATTCCTGAAACAGAAACGTAACTCGCAGTGAAAAACAGAACGTTACGACATCTCGGAAAGTGGTTGTGATGGCTACACGAGCCAGATCCTTCACTCGGTTTGTCATATCTCTTCACTACTGTCCCTCTTCCTGGTCGGCTGGTTCCAGTTTAATAAAAGAGGTACAAGGTGAATGGAACCAGTGGGACGCCCAAAATATCAGCCGTCTTTTCGTACATACAGGTACTGTGCAGAAGTTTTCGGAAACCCTTGCTAAAAAAGCAAACCCCCCCCAACTAAAGCTTGTTTTGTTTCCTGTCAGAACAATAACTGGACCGAAATGTTGCAGAGGTACCATTTGCTAATAAACACAAAACAGAATTTCTATTCGACCAACGTAAAACCCAAAGCGAAGTTAGTAAAGCCTCTGAATTTTACAATGGACGACCCAGAAATGTGTCCGGAAGAGATTAACAGCACCTGGAAAATAACTTCTCTGAAAAAAGAAAAAAAAAGAAAAACATCCAGTAAGGAGAGAAGGAAATATGAATGCGGCCAGTACTGACAGATTCTCACCCAGCAGGAAATGCCTTCGGTACTCAGGTGAATTCATATTTCAAAATGAGGGAAGCGCTACCTTTATTAGAGTGGCCACTGCTTAATATTATCGAAAATCTACGGGACCACTTAAACAGAATGAAATGAATATCAGCATGATATCGCGCTGTCACTGCAAATGAATTATATCGTTGCGACAGAATCCTTTTATTTGGCTTAACCCTGGCCCACAGTTAGAACCAGAGCCCTGCCAGAATATACTAACACCTGTGGTTAGATAAAGGTATTCGCATGCTACCTGCCGTAGTTAGATCATTATACCTAGCTATAATGTTGTATTTTTTTCAGTTATACAGTAGTCATTTTTAGCGTTTGAAAGCATCACGAGAAGTCACCTTGATTGCAAGCATAATTAAATGCCTTAGCTCTAATATACATTATCGGAATCATAATTAGCCCAACCAGGAGGGCAGTTGGATTGTCCGCGCTAATTGTTTTATAAATTAAATATTTCTCCATGCGTGTGTCTTGAAGCCAGAATGGCGTTAAGAGCGTTCCGTCAAAAAAACAAACAGATAGATGTGCTTTCAGGAACCATTAGAAGAATAGTTCATGCTTTCTGTAATAAATAACAGATCCAGGTTTGTAATGCAAACATAGTCTTTCTGTTGCTTTACTGCCGGTGATGATCTGAATAAGTATCCATAAAATGCCAGAAAGACGGCTAAAAACCATTAGCGTCGTAGCCAGTGGATATTTTACCTGTCAGGTAAGTTACTGAGAACTAGTTAACGGCATGGATGCGTGGCTCAAAAAAGTGCTTGTGGACACTTACCGTAAGACCAGGAAATCGCGATGCACTCGAAGAAGATAAGAAGCAAAAGAATGAATCCACTGGCGGAATAGTGGTCAAATATCTGGAAGACGTACATTCCTCCCTGAAAGAATAGTAATTTAAAATGGACAAACACAGGATAAGCATAAATAATGGGTAAATGCAACTGAGAGACGACGTATATGATACAAACGATGTACTATTACAGAAAATATACAAAAGCAAAATAAACAGGTTGTACAGCGGATTAATATTTGGTATGGGAGCCCTTTGCTTTATATAGAGTCTGACACCTTGTTTCCACGATCTTATACCGGTCATCAGTGTATGACTGGAATATTGTTCTGAATATCCTGCAGCACTTTCTACAATTCATCCGAGGTGTTTGGTCTCCGTTTGACTTTCTCAGTAACCATATAACCCCATATGGTCTCAGTGATGTTCATGTCAGGACTTTGTGCAGGTCAAGGCATCTTTGTCAATGTTCCATTAGCTTCTTTATGTTCCAGATGGTTTTTCACCAAATTGGCTGTATGCTTGCCGGCGGGGGGGTCATTTTCATTCTAGACGATGAATCCCCACCCGATGAACTGTCTTTCTGAAGAAATGGCATGATAGACGAAAACCAGTCTGTACCTGTCGGCAGTCAGTATACCTTTGGGCTTTCTTCCTCGACCGTGTCTGCTGTCAACAGCACCAATTTCACGAATCCTCAACACAACTCCTGAAACATATAGTCGGGCCGCAGTCTGCCACATCGAGTAATCTTCACTGGCTAAGACTATCACATTATGAATAGTAACTTAGCTAACAAACAACCTACGTTTCAAAAATTTCTTCCTACTGCCATCATCAGGGTTTATTGCTGAGAGGAGGTAGATGCGCGATAATGATTGGGTGCAGTAGAGATTAGTCGCTGAAATTTTTATGTAGTTTTCAACCGAGTCTTTAGTCCAGTTCTTCCGGGGTCGAGTGAAATATTAATTTCTGAGATAAAATAGGTGGATACACAGATTCTATTAACCTCAATACTGGATCGCTTAGTGTAATTGGTTCTAGACTCATATGAATTGCCTTTTTCATTTCTTTTATAATCATACGGCTCAGGAGTGTCACTGGATATGGTGATCACAACACCTGCTAATGGTGGTTTTACTAGCCAATTGAATCTATATGATCTTTTGTGCTCTTCCATTCTGGTTTCGATGGGCCTCTGTCTCACCATTGAATTTTGTTAAATCTGCCTTAACTGATAGAGTAAATTGTACTTTTAGTGGACATCGGGTCTTTGTTTGGAAGCCAAACACGCTAACCGATTCCTATTTTTACATTTCTGAATAATGTCGACGTTCTTACGGAAGCAGTATAATTGGACGTAACATAGTATGTCGCATCTTTAGTCATCAGGAACTTAGCAGCCAAATTTTACAGGCTCAAAGTCATCTTATGCCAATTCTATAATAAAAAATAGAAGTGTCTTATCATCTCTTTTCCCGATCTATCCTATTCATCAGGTAACAAGTTATCAGGGTTAAGGTCGTTCGTGTTAAATGTTAGAACTGTGTGAAAGTGCGATTACTTAAAAATAGATATCAACAGGATTTTTCCCATTGATAGGCGGGGACAAAACGGCATAAAAATGGTCGTAGGATAAATTACAGAGGGGGGGTGGTCATACGTGCGCCCTGCCCATACCTTATATCGTATTTTTATATATCGCTACTCGATCTTTGACCTTTTGGCCGGATGCGGTCAGACTCGTTATTTCTTGTCCCGATTCACCACCTCCTCCACGCCAGAGGGCGCGGTGAATCGAGCCATGGGGTGTTTGTGTGTTTGTGTGTTTTTTTTTTTATTTTAAACAACCGAATAAATACTTAATTGGCAGACATTTTCAAGCTGTAATAAATAAAAGGCAATTAGCACGCGACGGTAGAGATATTTACGGCACTTTTTAATGTTCGTTACATCTGTTATATAGGGAAAGCATCAGGTAAACAGCCGATGCAAGACGCCATATTTCGTTAACAACCGGCCTGATCCAAAGATGGGGTATTACTCCGAGGCAGTCGAATACTTTCCCGACTGACCGCACTTATTATATTGTTACCAGGGTTTCCATCACAGTTCCTTTAGAGACTTGCGCCCAGGTCACCAGCAAAGAGGAGAGAGAGAGAGAGAGAGAGAGAGAGAGAGAGAGAGAGATGGAGAGAGAGAGGGGGGGTTCTAAGGGTTGTTTCCGGACTCACCTGTGTGACCATGGACAGCCCGATTAGATAGGATAGAAAACAAACGACGCCGATAAACAGCTCTCTTCTCTTCCTCAAGGCCATTGGAAATTCGTCTATTAGAGCCGTGAAAAACCCTTCCATGGTACAAAACTGCAAACAACAAACAGAACTTGTAACAGACTTTCTCTTCAGAAATGTTTCCAAATAATAACTGTTAATATAAAACTAGTTCATGTGTGCATATATAATTCCTTTATTTTGAGTGGTTCATTTATTATAACTTACTGCCATCAAACAATAAGTAGCTTTCTTTGTTTTAATGAGAAAATGTTGGCTGACTGAAATCATTCGTTCAGTTTCCCAACAGAATATGCAGGACGTTAATAGTTGGTCCATTGGCCCCTTCTGTTCGCATCTGCATTTTAAGAATAACCTGGTATTCTCTTCACTAACCTGTCGAAAATATCCTTTCCCCAAAGGTAATACCCACTGTTTGTGTAATTGTCAGACAGCTGACAGCTCGATACTACCCACCCTGTCTAGTGTACAACACCCTACCGTTATTCTATCCGCTGATATTCTCAAAATATATCGAATGATCGATGGTTAGTTCTCGCTTTTCTTCGCCGGCTAGCAGCGAGTGTTTCCTCCCACATCTACAAACTGGAGTGCACCGGCCTAAGCGTTTGTACAGTTTTTTTTTCCAATTTGGAAAATTTGGGGAAAGGACAGCGAAAACTGTCGGTTTTAATCTTGGCGAGTCGTTAGCCGCGACTTTATTGTTTGTGGGTGATGTCAGCTACAAGATATTTTCTTCTGACTACACTACTTGTTTCTAAAACGATCAATATACTAGTGTTTTTAGAACGACCGGCTACCAGCTGTTTCTAGGACGAACAGTAAGCCGATGTTTGTAGAACGACCAGTAAGCCGATGTTAGTAAATGGATGTAGAGCGACCTCTGGTCTTTACTTTTCTGACGAGTGCGGGTCATGATTTAGCCTTCTCTGAACGTACGGTATCATCATGTCCCAGTCCCGGTCTTCTTATTCTTAAGTTTAACGCATTAATATATTTGAATCTAACTCGCATTTTTTTTTCCTATCTCTGAGCAGTCACCTCCCACTGTAAACATGAGAAAGTTCTGAATTATTTTTTTTTTTGGACAACTATATTCTTCTTCAGAAAAAATATCCCTTTGAATTTAATAAACAAGTAGATTTTATTTAAGCCGTATTGAAGAATGAATTCGATTAAATTAAGACAATTCATCTTGTTTACCTGAGCCACACCAGTAGTTAAGAAAACGTGAAGACCAATCTTTCTTACCTGGCTGTCCATCCCCAGAAACATAATCATCATGAAGAACAGAATGGACCACAGTGGTGAGATTGGAAGCTGGATAACAGCTGAGGGGTAGGCGAGAAATGCTAGCCCCGGACCTGTAGCGAAAAAAGTTAGCATTTAGTTGCGTTTTCATGGATCAGGGTCGTGCGGAAATTGTATCTGTAGAGAGACTTAACATGAATTGTACCTGCTATTGGGGGAGGCTTCGTAAAACGCGCATAAATCGTTGGCTTTTCTTGGACTGAACAATCATCGGGTAACAATCAACAGCGAAATATAAATTGCCTTTGGAGATTTCTCCCCTTGGTGAATTATTGCTCTCATTTCAAAGTCCATATATTCCCGTGAATCTCCTGTTCGTAGCTTGGTTCTTTGAAGACTTAGGACTTTCCCGGCACCTGTACCTGTTCTTACAGCTTGCGTTCATGTGCTTATTTGTGTTATCCATTTATTTATTAAAAGTTTCCTTATATACGCTTTAAATTTTAACAACACAACTACCACCGAGGTAACCATCTTAGGGGGACACCGTGTTGATGTGACGTAGTTCTACAAATGACGTGGAGACAGAACTTTTACGCTTCACTACGTCATCTGGTTGGTGTCAGGAGAGCGGGGGGAGGGATTGCACCTGGAATAGGTTTGACTTCTAGGATTCACAAGCACGGCTCTGAATCTACCACCCTTTAACGCATACCGCCGCGCAGCGACCAGATCCACAGTAGGGCGTTAAAACTCGCGGTGCCGGCCCATGCTGTCGCTGCATATTTCAGTCTCTGACGTTAAAGAGCGGACTGCGTGCGCGTTATATGCAGATTGGTGAAGTCATCGACAGGCCCAGCGGAGGTTGGCCGCCTTTTCTTTCGGGTGCTCGCGATGAACTATTATGAAAGGGACAGTTCCGGTGAGCGGGGGGGGGCCACTTATTCTCTCGCACCTGTCAACGCGTGCAAGTCCCCGACGGCTGTCCGGACAAACCGTCAAAAGCCGTCCTGCGAGTTCGCGTCACCGCTCAACAGCGCCAGGCAGCATCAAGCTGGCGACGCTAGAAGGAACTCGTCGGCTGTGTTTCCACATCTTTCGCCCATTCAGCATTTCCTGGATGTTTCTGGCAGATGGAACCCCCAACACACACACACACACACACCTTTACAGATCTTTAATGACCTGAGCATGACTGGACAACGGAGAAAGGCTATTAATACAATCATTTCAAGCATACGCAATCGATGTGGCCACAACTGGCACTGCTTATGCCAGCCATCGTGGCGCTTGTTAAAATCGCGATGTCGTTTTCCCGTGACCTTGTGAGGAAATCAGTGGACTAACTTAGTCATGTGTCTGCCCAGTGCCGTTTGCGTAACGTCTGCGAATGGTCTTGCTTCCAATTACGTCACGTGTTTACTCAATGCCATTAGCGTTTCGTCCTTAAATAAGTCACATGTCTGCTCTGTTTTTGAAATTTTGTGTTTTCATTAGGAGATTCTCCATCCCTGGGCGACGAGTGTGAGATAAAGATCAGATTGAAGATGTACGTGACATATGCAAGTCATGAACAGTTTTTGCACATCTCTACTCTTCTGAGAATGTTGTTACACGAACTTCAGGCGGTTTTGAAAACAACGGAAAGAGCGATTTTCTCCTCCTCAATTTAATATCTTGGACCACTTTTTTCTAAGAACAGGTACTTCTCTCTCTCGATTATAGACGGGACGCAGCAGGTTGTCTAGACAGGTCCTATCTCGGTCTCGCTCTCTCTCTCGCTCTCTCTCTCTTCTCTCTTCTCTCTCTCTCTCTCTCTTCTCCCTCTCTCTCTCCCTCCCTCCCTAACTCCCTCACCGTTAGTGAGTGGGACAAATCACTCTCTCTCTCTCTCTCTCTCTCGCTCTCGCTTCTCTCTCTCTCTCTTCTCTCTCTCTCTCTCTCTCTCATCTCCCCTCTCTCCGCCCTCCCTCCCTCAACCGTTCGTGAGTGGGACTCATCCTCTCCCTCTCTCCTCGCTCTCTTCGTCTCTCGCTCTCTCTCTCTCTCTGAATGATAGACGGGACGCGCGTGTCTAAAACATTCTCCTCTCTCTCTCTCTCACTCTCTCTCTCTCCTCTCTCTCTCTCCTCCCTCCCTCCCTCAACTGTCTAGTGAGCGGGACAAATCATCTCTCTCTCTCTCTCTCTCTCTCTCTCTCTCTCTCTCCATCCCTCCCTCCCTCAACCGTTCGTGAGTGGGGAAATCATCTCTCCTCTCTCTCTCTCTCTCTCTCTCTCTCTCTCTCTCTCTCTCTCTCTCTCTCTCTCTCTCTCTCTCTCCCTCCCTCTCTCTCATGATAGATGGCTTTTTCAGAGCCGAGTGGTAGTAATTCAAAGCCTCCTAATTGTGCTGACTTTGGAATTCCAGACTATTATCGATTAGAGAATACTTAAGTTATGAAACCCGGTTTACTAAAGAGCTCTCCAATAATAATCTGAGCAACATAACTTTGCACACAAGTGTATCTGCATCCTCGGTGACGGGGTCCAGGATCTCCTAGAAGTGTATAGGGTTTTCCAGCATCAGATAAACAAGCCTCCGACAGCAGTGTCAGCCTTTTTTTTTCTCTTCATATTACATAACATCGACTAAATTTAAACCTATTAAACAAGGGGCAAGGAGACAGTGCGGATGTGAGTTCACTTCCTGTAACAACGTTTCCTCGACGAATCAAATTAACCCACCTGATTCCGCTACCTTGCTGACCGGCTGATTCTGCTCATGTGCCATGAAACCAATGACGGAAAAGATAACGAATCCAGAAAACACGCTGGTTCCGCTGTTCAGCAGCGATATTCTTACAGCATCTCTGGAAGACAAAGGGGGAGCTGGGTGTATACAGGTAAATACGGATTTTAAGCATCAAAGTTTCTGAGCGCCAACCCATACTCTCCGAAACTGCGTCTCGCGCGTACTTTCAAGAGTTTCCGGCATCCGTTCTTTTTCTCTGAAGGTCCCGCAATTAATGGTGTCGTCCTGTGTTTTACTGGTGCCGGGATCGAGTTCCACTCCTGCTTCAGTTTGTAACTTTTGGAAAGAAACCTCTTAAAAACCGATCAATCAAACAATAATGATGTCCAGGTCGAATAACGTGATACTAGACTTTTGAAATATTCGTTTAATTCGTCATATATTAGACATTTCTACTAGAAGAGGGGGGCCCTCTGGTCATGTTGGTTTATTAAAAAACCTGCATTAATATATTCAGTTATAAATAAACCGGGAGAAAATAAAACAGAGGGAATATAGATCAAACAGTTTACGCCAGTATTAACTAAGGGAGATAACCTCTCCACACCGGAAACCCGTTTTGCGCCACGAGGGGGAGTGGGCGCCAGTTCTTCTTCCGTTATCGGCAGAGAAATCTCAGTTAAAACTTCCGTTTTAAAAAGAGCTTGAAAGATAACCAACTGGTGGGGGGGGATAAAACATTCTAAGGTACGACGACCCTAACTGGGGATTCGAATTCGAGTTCCTCAGTCTTGGTATTGACCGATAACCAGTTGCCACCTTAAACCTTGTAGTCACCAAACCAAATGCAAGTTTACTCTGTGGCCTCTCGGGTAAACGTCGCCAATATATTATTAACTAAATAAGCCAGAGTGAGCCGCTGTGTTTTAGGGCTTTTGCCACTAATGTATTATTTTTTTAAGACAAAGAATTCGAAAGAATTCCCATCTTTCAAAATACATCGCATCATTCATCTAAAATGTCTTTGGCGGATAAATATTTCTTGCGTGGGCGTGCAATTTACAAGTGAGCATGTCGAATATACAGGACTGATACCATTAATGTTGTATATATCTGAAAGGTGTATTTTTATACCTGAACTCCACTAGTATCCATGACACATTTAAGGAATTAGTGTCCGATCAGCCTTTTTTTTTTGAACAATCTGGACGCCCTTCTGTTATTTTCGGCAATTTTGTGCTTAGCATCCGGCGCCCCGACCCCAACTTGCCAAAGACAATAAGCGGTTTGTTGGCGTCACGTAGTTCGGAGATAAAATCGAAAAGAAACTGAAAACGTATCCGACGTGAACCTAATTTGGTTTTAAAGGCCGCCTTTTCCCTAAGCTGTTGGAGCACGGAGTCGCTGAGGAGGACCAGCTTCTGGAAGTTGTCTACAGCATTCCTGTCCTTGTCTGCGTCTGGTTATTACAGGGGGTGGGGTGGGTGGTGGAACTGAAGGCAGATACGTTTGAGCCGGCTGAGATTAACTAGCCGCACGTAAACACAGAATACAAACAGGTGCACAAGGCTCAGAGAGCTGTTCGACGGATCGTGGGAAAGCGGCCGCTTGTGCTCTGAACAACCGATCTGGATATTCATTCGACACGCGAAATCTGAGAAGGAAATTCTTGCTGCGCCGTGTCGTATAATGGAAAAGAACTAATCTAATCAGCGTGCGCTTTAATAATTGTCTGTTTAGAGCCACAAATGGAATCCAACTGTAAGTTACTAACAGAAGGCCAATCATCATTACTCACTTTGATTCTAACTTTTAATCGCGAAGTGCAATTAGTCCAATTTAGTTAACACTTCTTCTGCAAAGTTTAAGTTGGATTTTTATCCCTCCCGTGTTGACTGGGTTGGATCACAGAAGAAGAGAAAGGCTGTTGTTGCAATGTTTTCTTTTCTTAAAATATATTAAAGCATCCCTCAAGTTTTCAGAGTCGATAATTATATCGGTAAATTTTCTCGAGAGATCGTGTCTGATGAAATCCAGATTCTACACCAAGGACGGGCGTCTGGAATCTGGGAGAAACTTTAAAACGGTTAAATAGTTTGGTCTTAAACTGACATTTGCCAAAGAAAATATTAAACCGTCCCAACTGTTCTTAAAGCGCGAATACGTTTTTGTTTTGTTTTTTAAATTGTTAAAATTATTTTTAAATGTTTTATTGATGTTTTACAAATTAAACATTTAATTATTAATTGTTTGATTGTTTGATGAAAGAAGCTAGGTTCATTTTATATATCTGTAGAGGCAGACTTCGGTGTTTCCTTAATAATAATAATAATAATAATAATAATAATAATAATAATAATAATAATAATAATATAATAATAATAATAATAAGTACTGCAAGTGATTAGTTCTTGAAATGTTGCGCCAAACTTTAGCACAGTTCTTTAAAGACAGCTCGTAATAAAAGCTGCTTTGATGCTGTATAGGACCAAAAAAGCCGTTTTTCTAACAGAAGGTATGGAAGAGAAACAGAAACTTACTTGTAAACGTCGTTGTTGAATCTGTTGTAGCTGCCCAGGGCTATCAGAGATCCCAGACCAACACCGTAGGAAAAGAAGATCTGGGTCACCGCATCGATCCACACCTGGACATGGAGCAAGTGGACATTTTAACCTTTGGGTTAAACTTGAAATTTACTTTTAAAAATAGGACAACGCAATAAATGTTATGAAGAAATCGGTTTTCATTAGATTTACTCATCCTTAAAGCCTACGTGAACTTCCCACTTTAATAGCCGGACTATTTTACAGCACCGTCGAAATACTGAGTCAGTCTTTTCATACAAAGCTCTTACTGTCCCTCTATTAATTATTCATTTGAGTACAAGATATAAATACGGTAGTATTAACCTAATTCCTGTGTCTAGTATAAATCCCACCACAGTTTGTTTGCGCTTCTGCTATTACTGTTTCGTATAAACCGGTTTATACGGCGTAATAATAAAAAAAAGGGGTCTTTCAAAGAGGATTATGGACGAAGACTGCGTATAGGTTGAGTTTTGTGAACAGTGACAACGCCAGTGTTAAAGCTGCTCGCAAGTGCTAATTAGACATGCATCATTTCCGAAGAAAATCTTCGACAAGCAGCTGGGGCACCGTTAGTAAATGGACTTATGTGTTAGGAATTTGTACAGTTTGCCATGCATCGCTAATAAAGTCAACGGGCCGAATCGTTTCAGCAACAACAACGGGGGAAGGAAAAAACTGCCTGGAAAAGCCTCCGTGGTAAGATTTCTTCATCGACAGCCTGAACTTTCCAATATATCGGATGACAATTAAAACCCATGGCCTGTAGAAGAAATAAGTACTACATCGACTCAGACGCCTGGGAACATCGCTGCAGCAGACATGCGTACGGCTTCAGCTTTCTAAGTGATGGCGATGTGCCCGTGTGATCCTCACGTCCTTAAGGTTGGAGTCAGTAGCAGGAATGGGCCAGAAATTTCCCACGTGACACAAGTCATACAAACAAACCCAGATAACGATCCAGAGACCATCCCCCCAAAAACTGCCGAATTCTTCATATAATAATATCTGCACTCCGTAAATAACAGGTCACAGTCGACAGAAATAACGTGGTGCAACAGGAGAAACAGTGGAAAGCTCCACTCTGAGAAAATCCAAAAGGGCCAAATCGAGAAGTCTTCAGGCGGCCGCTACTAAGAAAACAGATCAAAGCATATGACGTCGATCGCATCCTCCTCATCCATACGTCTGATCAGGAATTGTACACGCCGTGATCTCAGAATGAATATAATAAAATCCCAAAAACTGATGCTGGTTCACTCGGTTGGAATATAAACGCAAAGACACCGCGAGCATCAGTGGCTTTTGTTTCAGGGGGCTAAATCTAATCGGGCCACATCCCTAGCTGGGCTCCCGCCGATACACAAATCGCCGGTTCGAATTTCACAAAAACTTCTCTGAATTTTAAGTTTTTATTCCTCCCCCCCCTCCTTTAAGTGGCAAAGAGATCTCGATATAAAAGTGGAATTAAACCACAGATACATCGCGGTTAACGAAACTCGATACGATGCAGTTTTATTACGACCGGGTTCATGTCTTCAACTGTCAGATAAAAAATTTTAAAAAAATAAAAAAAAAAAAGATTTCCATCTCTGAAACATTTCTGCAGAATGCTCTCACTAAGCTCGTTCAGAAATCGATTATCAATGCTCGAAGGATTTTTCTTTTTCTTTTTTATCGTTCTTAATGCGTCAGTCCTTATTCCGACTGGTGGAACTGCGTTCTCCTGGCCCCGCTGTTTCCCGTTTAAAACACTCATCAACAATTGCCTCCAGACACCATTGACTTTTCACAGAGCGCGATCCCACCTCACAATGTCAGCTGAGCCTTGTGCTAGCCCAGGGGAGAGAAACGCGTTCGATCTATTGACAGGTGCAAGGCTTATCTTTCCTTCAGACCGGAAACCGAGAAAGTGTATCGATTTACCTTTACTGGTTTGCCCTTGGGAGTGATACCTTTATTTGAGTCGAATCGACCCAAACCCCCACCCTTTATCAGATTTTTATGACGGCATATATTTATACTTACTACTCATTTTCCCGTATTATTAGGAACTGTCTCCAAATGATTACATTATATTTAAAAACGTTCTTACTTTTTTTTCCCTCGTAAATTACGGGAGTTTGTCTAATAACATTTCGTAAATATGTATTTTCTTTTCTGTCTCAGATTCCCCTCGGGCCTCCACGTCTGTAACTAAGGTGTCGGTTTGCAAATTACCTTCTAAGGACCATGAAGCGGGAAGAAATTGAAAGCAACCGGTAAGGCTGATTTAGGGAATCTCTCTCTCTCTCTCTCTCTCTCTCTCTCTCTCTCTCTCTCTCTCTCTCTCTCTCTCTCTCTCGATTTGTCGCTGTATTTCTTCCAGTCAACCTACGACGAGTGGAAGCAGCGCTCGCTCACAACGCAAGCTGACAAGCTAGCTACCTCAGTAGTTCTCTCGAGCATGTACGGAATTACAGGCAGGAGTTTGTTATTTAACGCATTGCCACTTACCTCGGAGTCGGCCAACCGCGTGATGTTCGGGTAGACGTAAAACCGTATCCCGTCAACTGCCCCGGGCAGTGTGATGCCCCTTATCAGCAGGATAAACAGTAAGACGTAGGGAAACAATGCGGTGAAGTAGACGACCTATAAAAGGAGGAGGCGGGAGGAAGAGGAAAGAATCAGTATACGTAAATTCCGGTCCACCTTTTTAACGAAAACCTCTATGCCGCTTCCAGCGCCCTCTTTAACTGTAACCGGTGAATGGCGCATTTAGGCCTTTAAATGTTTAGAAAGGTTTCTTTCCGATTTCTGAAATTAACTCTTATGGTATCGAATGTTTAAAGCGCCGTAGAGAAATGTATCGTCTATCTCTTTGTTAAATCGTATTGTCACTTTGCAAACTTGCTCTGGCTCGCTCACACCGGGCGGTGTCGCGTGACAGAACCATCATCACCAGTGTAATTTGGAGAGAGGGGGCTGGCTTTCAGCGGTTGAGGGCGACGTCTCACCGCCAGTTTATCCCGACCAGGCGGCGGACTAACAACATTCGAGAAGAGCTTCATCGCCGCGAACTGGCGGACAGAAACACTTGGTTCTCACCTTTCCGGTCCATTTTACGCCTTTCCAGATGCAAAAGTAGCACAGCAGCCAGGCCAGAAGCAAGGTTAAAGCCAGCTCCCAGCGAATGGATCCGGTTTCGTCAATCCCGTTGGTGATCTGCAGGGTGTATCGTCTGAAAACGAAGAGAACGCAACTCCGGCAATGATCGTCACTTCCATTTTTTGCACATTTCGCCATCGAGTACTCGAGACTTTAATGCCGGTATTCTTCTATTATTTCTTCTTTTCTTTTTTTACTTTACAAAGGCATGCATACCTGTCCCCCGCCGCTACCACGTCGATAACAAAAGAGAGGAAAGGCTCGATCGCAACACTTTAGTTTGCTGGGAAAGTAATAATTAGGGGATTTGACGGGGTTGGGTCGCTAAGCCGGACATATTTGAAAGTAACGATGCCAAGAATACAGATCGCCAACTGTAGAATCGTAACGGATCCCTGTCCAGTCGTTCCGGACACTGTAGACTTTCAGGTAAACACACCAATCAGCAGAAATGTTTCTGCCACATTTACAAGTCATAAGCTTAGCCACCATTTTACTTCGATTTCGCAGTCCCTCCCCCCTTTAATGGTAAACTACGACCGCACGCAGACGGATTTCCGTTGCGCGTCTCGATCACGAAGTCAAAACCTCAGCTGTTTCGAAAAATGCGTAGTGGACTTCTGAGAGCTCTTACGCGAAATTTAGTTAAAAACAATAGCAAACCGGCCTACTTACTCCCAGTATTCCCGGACAGGTGACGTGAACCTGTTTCCATTATACACCCGCGTGCAGTTCATGTCTGTGTAGTTGGACAGCAAGAAGGATTTGTTGAAGGCAGGCTTGGGCACGAGCTCCACCCAGTGGGAGGAGTTGGTGCAGTTGTACGGAAGCAGGTTCCGTCCGTATTCCGACATGCAGCGGTTGGTGTTCCACTCATTGCCGCAAGAGGACCACGGGAGGACGGTGGTAAACGAGCTGAACAAGTAGAACAGGGCCCAGGCCAGGGGCACGATGTACCAGATGTTCAACCAGGCGGAAGTGATCGCTGCAGCATACCCGACACCTTGAAGCAAACAAAGATACTACTGCTGAGCACACGTCGGTTTAGGTAACAAACCAAACGATGGAAATCAACAGATTTAAGACCTTATTTTCTACTTACCTTTTCTGATTAACATATGCATTATTTTTTCATTCCAATATATATGGTTATCATGAAAATTATTGTATATACAGTCGACCCCCGCGTAATCGCGGCCCCGGTTATTCGCGGAATTTTCCTCAGAACCTAACTAATAATTGTTTGTGGAAACCCCCGCATATTCGTAGAATCGCAAATATCTTCCGCGATTTTTTATGCATTTTTTGTGGCAATATATATTTTTTCACGCTTTTTAATAATAAATTATTAATAACAATATAATTTACTAATTTTGTAATATAAATACTAACGTAAATTCAGCAAAATATCGATATAAAATAAACGCTATTGGCCGGAGGTTTGAAAGTAGCCAACAATCGGAGAGCGTTGTTCATTTCTCCTCGCTGCTGATTGGCTGCTGCCCACGAGGCGCTGTCTCGGGCAGATGCAGCCCAGCATCATCCCAGTTTACCCCGTGTAGCTATCTCGAGTGTTTCGCTGAGTGTTGTGTTTTTTATTAAATTATTATTATATATTTACTTATATTTTACATTATATTTTGACGTTTATAGGCATTTTTATGGACCACGTCCAATATTCGCGGTTTTTCACTCTTCGCGGGTGCTCAAGGGACGTAACCCCCGCGAATACCGTGGGGACAACTGTATACTATATATATCGTACTGTAGTTACCTTTGCACATTCCGATTCTCTACGTATTAACTTTTATTATTAATATTACGTTATCACGCCCATTTCCTCTGTATAAAAAAGAAATTATAATGCTATTTATACTTGGGTAGCAAAATGATATTAATTTATTATTGAACAACACTAAACTGATCGCAAAACGCCAAATAAAATTTCATTTCCAGTTGAAAACTCGAGTCTCGGTCAAGCAGAAAATGGTTCGGGTGTTGTAATGAACAGCACCTTAAATCGGTGTCAGGGTAGAGCTTGGAGCTAGGAAACTGCGTTAAATCGCACTACGGAAAGAAAGCAAATGTTCCTCTCTAAAAGTCTTTGATTAGATCCATGTTTAGAGCACGGAACTGCCGCTGTGAAAAAAATTACGTTAGTGGCTTAGAGAAACTTTGGGGTGACTAACGGTGTGCGGTGCTTCCAGTCACGGAGAAAAACTGAGGAGGCTCGGTCGACCTAGAAGCATTTTCCTAGCAACTAGCAAAAGAAAAGTCAGGTTTGATTAATCTTTAGTGACGAACATTAAAAAGTAAACAGAACATCTTTACGTGGTAGTTAAGTGACACAGTAAGTATCGTGTTAAATGCCACGGGAAGATAGCTCTGCGATTCATGAAGTCAGTCGTTAAAAATAGATTTAAAATGAACGTTCGTTCGGCGGATGCAACTCTAGACATAAAGATTCTCAGATATTAGTAATATATCAAACACTGCTAAGGATCATAGGTACAAGTTAACTAAAGAGCATATTGTTTACTAGATAGCCTTTAAGTAGGTTAGGCATTACCCGCTGGCTGTTTTACTATGTTGGGTCGTTAAAGCTGAAAGTTTAATTATAATTTAAATAGCTATGGTTTTCTAACTTTTTAACTAAAACAAGCTGAGCTATTAATTATTATTTTCTTTAATTTCTTGCTTCTCAAAATATCTGTATCTGTGTATATACAATGCTGTGGTTCGTGAAAAATGGCGATTATTTGTTGTGTTCTGCACGCACAGAACCGACCGAACGTGCGCTTTTGTGGTCGTGGTTAGAGGGTGTGTGGGGTGGTTCCTGGTTGTGGTTTTTCGAATCTACGTTTAGCCGGATAGCGCTGACTACGGCGGGGGGGGGGGATCTACTAAGTCTTTTTATGATTAGTAGTGCGAGAAAATAGAAGTACTCGGAAGAAACCCGCGGTAGTGAGCCGGCACGCTGCAAGAATTCACGCTAGTGGTCCAGACATCGAAACGCACGGAATTAGATTTTAAAGGGCGTTCCGATTCCATTCCAAATAACGGTTCGATCGCCGGCCGCTGTGAGGAGTTTCCGCGGTCGCATGCAGAGGGGAGGAGGAACCAGCGTAAACGTGTGACGTCAGTCGGGGACCCCACTTCCCGGTTGCGCGAGGTCCCCCATTGATAAGACGACTCGGGTGAGGCCGCCGCCATTATCGTCGCACCGTCGGATTAAACCTAGCGGTCCGCCCAGATCCACGACCCTTTAGAAATGAACTGGCGCCGCTGCTTCTTGTACCTGTCGTGGACGATTAATAACAGCGCGATTAGTGGGGGGCCCCCCTATTTTAGAAACGAAACAGTTAATCCAGAAACTGCTCTTGTAACATGACCGACCTTTGAATATAGGACACAGTTTCCAGACGCCGAGACCACCGATACTTAGCAGCTGACCCAGGGCCAGTTCCAGGAAGTACATCGGAATTCCAGCAAATAGAACCGTCAAAAGATACGGAACAAGGAATGCTCCTGAAAAGGGAAGAAAATGAATAAATAAATAGATAAAAATACTTTTTACTGTGGTGCGACTTTAAACATTATTTTTTAAGGGAATTGTGTAAAGCAAAAAGAAATATTAAAGCGACCCCCTCCCAACTTGATAATGTATTTTATCCGCCGATTTCCGCTCGGAGAATAGATTCATTCACTTCATTCCTTTAGATATTTCTCTTTTTTTAACCGCTGGCAATAAAGTGAAATTAATTACAAGCTTAGCGATGAATCCCTATTTAGCTTTATCCCTAATTCTTTGCATAGATTCTTCGTGAATTGTTTATGGCGCTGAGGTTCCTTGCTTTGCGCCATTCGCATCCGCCTTTTCTTTTCTTTTTTTGGTGCTCCGGTGGCGGGAGTTAGGGCCATTATTAGAACTCTTCCATCACAGATTGGATGAGAATCCGGAAAACCCGGGGGGGGAGGAGGGGAAATCTCACGCGACTGGCTGGTGAAGAAGAACGAGAAGAAACTGTGCTATAGAGATACGCCATGCTAAACCGCGCCCCCACCCGACCGAAATGCGAAATAGTGGTGTCTTCAGAATATGGATCTACTTGACGTGGGAAAGCATTCCTCCACTTTTGGTGAAATTCTTTGCTATCAGGGTGTTAATATTTTATTGCTTTTGCGGTGAGGACTTTAGCATTTAAAGTTTGTTCTTGGCAGACCGTTTATAGTTATCTCTCTCTCTGAACATATTGTACGTAACAGACTGAGATGCTGATCATCAGTGCCGTGGTGTCAGTTTCCCTACTGAGTATATATCAACAGCACGTTTACACTTCAGTAACAGAGCTGACCATTCATTCCGCTCGTGTACCCTTCAAACACGGAAGGTAAGCAGACTTCGGTTCTGTGCTGTAGAATGCTGTTTTGCTAACCTTACAGAATTTTCAGTTATTTACTTTTCAGTAAATCCTATAACGTTTTGTCGGTTAACCTATTTAATCCCTTGAAGTTAATCTGTCGTTTCTGCTCTGAGGTTAGCGTCATTTAGAGCTGTAAATGTTGGAATCCGTGGCTTTTACGTGGACTCAGGGCTGTGCTCGGTACCACTTTAAATGCTCTCTTTACTCCGAATGGCCAGTAAAGTGTTCAAAGCCACAAGGGGTGGGTGATTCTATAGTTACCAGAAGCCTGAGGTGACAATAGCATCTCGAAGTTCCAGCTGAAAATGTAGATCCATACATTCCGCCCTGGCCTACCGAGAAAAAAAATGGCGCCAATCGTTTATGTGGGGTTTCCGGTCGCTGAACCAGCCCTACGTCCTCTTTTGTCACCATTCGGACCCATTCGCCCGGAAGTGGACAAGCCAGTGTAGGAGAGGCTGGGGGGAGGAGAGGAAACTCCGGGCTTTCGGCAAAAATTCTTACAGAAACTAACTGACGATGCTAACCGATATATATAACTTTTCGCAGTATTTTGAATTCGTTTTCACGTCAAAACTCAAAACGCTCCCATCAGCTGGTATCGATTTTAACTCTACGTCTAAGAAATCGAAGCGAAATTCCAAATTACCTCTATGTATCAAATCGATTTTCTTTTCTTTTTTTTTTTTAGTAATTTCCTAATTAAAATTTTAACACAAGTTAATAAATACCAAACAGTGATTTATTTCTTTGCAGATTATTTATATTAAAAAGAGAGAAGAAAAAAAGCAACATTCGAGTCCGTTCAGCATACGAGAAAAATATTTGAACAGGATGATATTGTTATTGATTTTCCCCCCTTTTTTTTACGCGAACTGCGAGACTAATCGAAACGTCGGACCGGATGTTATTGAGCCGTTCTCCCCCTTTGTGAACAGGGTTTGGAAATGTTTTATTGAACGCGAGTTCGAATCCACGCAACCTGTCGCCAGAGCAAGATATTGATGAAGAATTAACCACGCACGCGCGCCCCCCCTCCTTTGGCATTTGGCTCATTATTTAGCCGGGACCTGTCTGGGAGAAGGAAAGGTGTGTGTGTGTGTGTGAAGGTGTTTAATATTTCTTCTGCACATCTGTCGCGCAATTAGATTCTTTAGTTTTTCCCACGGACTCCATAATGTCGTGTTTCTGCCGCTTCTTGATTAAACTGGCCACATCTTAGCCTCCGTGCCCCGACTCTCGAAAACTATTAAAATCGGTCTTTGCACGCAATCGATCGAAGATCAATGGCGATGACGGCGTGATTGCAACAGTTAAAAAAAAAAAGAAAAGAAAAATTAGCTCCAATCAAGAGTCGGCTGTAAAGATGATTTCTAAATCACCGAAAAATGTTTCAGAAATAAAAGGATCTGTAAAGTAAATTCAATCAGAAACTTATTATTTAAATCCGCGGAGAACGATGAAATATAATTTCAGATAGTGTTTATGCTTCTACCAATAATCACAATCACATCGGCATCACACATCCACCATTAGAATGAGAAGAGTTCTCTTTACTGCGAAAAGTTTCGAATATCAAACACCGTAGAGACGCTTTTACTTGATGTTTTCAAGCCCTGTTATTCTTGGAACAGCAGACTTAAGAATAACCAACTGCAGGCCGCAGATAGAATTCGGCAAAAGGAAAAAGTTTCTTTTCATTTAAACAAAAAAAAAAAAAAAAATTGGAATTAATTAAAAGTTGTATTGGCTGACACCAAATTCCAAAGTACAAACCCATCGCAATGTATGCTGGGAAAGGATAGATTTTTTAACCAGGAACATTAAATCAAAACAAAAACAGGTTTCTGAAACTTTGAGAGAGGTAAAGTAGCAGCTGACGGCGCCATCTATTGTCGTATGTGGAAACTGGTCTAAGAGCGGAGTTGTGTGTGACTTAAACTTTCAGACATCTTTTATCTGTAAAACTGTTGTTTTTTTTTTTTGATATTTCTTGTTTTAAACGTTACCAAATTTGCGTTTACCCTCTACCGATAATATAGACTAATTTAACAATAACAACTTATTCTAAATGATTATTTCCAAACCGTTAATTGTTTGGTTTTCTTTTTCATAATTTTTTTAAAGAAATCTAACAGAATAGAAACGATATTTTGCGTAGATCTTCATCTTTTAAACTTCAGTTTTATGCTTTCGTTCTATCGTTTCTTCCCTTCTCCCACGACCGTCAGCGTCTACGGCTGTAGATCATACCCGATTAAGGTGCGTAGTGCCCAAGCTTCGGTATCCCCGCGCCTCGTAGGGCGTGACACTTCCGCCTTGAGCGAGGTGCGCGAAGTCTCTATTGGAGCTCTTCTGTTTAGCTGCGAGGAAGGAAAACAAAAAAAGAACACCGAATCTCGGAGAGGGCGAGACTGGCAGCGAGAAGAAAACTGTCACCAAATAAGGTAGCCCGGCACGCTACACTTCGATTTTAGTTCCGTGCTTTTGAAGTTGTCGATGAAAAGATTAGTTTGAAATAGGGGGAAAAAAACTTTACCGTATCAGTTCTTTTTGTGATATAACAAAATTTATCAGTTCATTTCTTTATATATATATATCAATGACCTCACATGCGCCCACTTTAGATGAAACAATGAAAACCATCTTAAAACAATAAGAGAAGATTATTCATATATATACATAATAAGTAAACACTGGATCTACATTTTAAAACATATGGTGTTAAAATCATCTATTTTGGAATAATTCCTGAAATTAATACATTAATAAGTATTTAACCGTCAGCTATTAAAGACATTTCTTTAGAAGGTCAAATATTAATGTTTTGGTATTTTTATTTGAAGAGGAATTGTTCTTGGTTATTCCACATACATATACTGTAGCGGCCTGAAATCTGTGGCGCATGCACTTCCTCCATTATCGCTGACGACCTAGTTTGTTTATGGCACGTGACAGTTACTTTTTCACTTTTCAACTGTATAGAATGAGGCTGTCTTTTGTATACGTAAACTACGGCTAAGTTGTATGAAAACACTTTATGCTAACCTATATTCTTTCTTTCCCTTTAACTGTAGGCTTATCTGTTTGAGTGTGTGCGCGTTGTTAATGTTTATTTATGCCAGGCATAATGGCAAATTGGGTTTTGTGCGTTATCCTGATGCTTCCTCACAGCATGACGCTAAGTCGCTGCATCCGCAGGACTTGAAGATCGGATTACAGAGCGTCTCGACATCAGTATCTCTCCGAAACCACCATTCTTTCAAGAGAAAATCTTGGTTCATCAGATCAGTAAACAGTACGATCCTTTACTAAATATCCAGTCACCGTGGATATTTCTGACTCTAGTGAAGCCGTGCAGATCGGGGAGGCGTAGTCCATATTTATGCAGGTGATTAGGATGAAATCGATTGCAAAGGCGGACGTTTCGGACACAGCTTCCTTGTCGAAGTGTCGTGACCCCTAGTCCACTACGTGACTGGTCTCGAACCTCGTATCTGTTGATTCTCTCTCTCTCTCTCTCTCTCTCTCTCTCTCTCTCTCTCTCTCTCTCTCTGTTACTGACGTCATCTCTCTCTCTGTGTACTGACGTCATCTCTCTCTCTCTCTCTCTCTCTCTCTCTCCCCTGAGTCCACCATTCTTATGGCCCTGAAACCTTTGTCCGACAAACGAGATATGGCTATGTTTTCGACAAGTTTAAAGCAACTGTTTTACGAAAGGTCAACTCTTGAGACCCCGGCTGTAGAAACAGTCACACTTTTGCTGACCTCACGCACATCAAGTGATACATTCAGCACATTTGCACGTGTCTTTCCCCGCAGTTTGTAATGAACGCGTAGCAACGATTCCGTCCTTCAGGTGCTAACTCCATAATCCAGCGGACCTGACCTTTAATGAGGTTTTCATGTTACGACGAAAAGCTTACATTTTTATCAGATGAGGAGGAAATAAAGGTTTTGTAGGGACGGACAAAAGTTTAAGAACGTCAGCTTTGCGTGCGTGTGCGTTTTTTTTTGTTTTTTTTTGTCAAGCAACAGAACAGAGTAAGCTAAAATATATAACCGTTTCAGCCGTCCACGATGGGTTAAAACGTCCGTTTCAGTCCAGCGAAACGCGTTCGGATCGTGGAGCTGCGCGGAGAGAAACTTTCACATCTCGAGGGTGCAGTAAACAGCTCGTTATCCAACGGGGCCGAGGACCCCGTCTCTGCTGGACCTTAGAAAGGAATGAGAGTCACGGCGCTCTGGCGCCAATGGATCACGATTTCGAGGGTTTGGATTAGATGGTCAGACTTTTATGTACGACAGAAATCTGATCAAGGATCCCGTCCAAAGTGTACTGGGTCCATTGTTGCTATCTCTCCCGAAAGGGGGGGTGCAGCTCTTACTTATCGCAGTCAGTGAATAATGGATCGGTCTCTTTACTTGGACATTTTTATTAATATACTAAAACCATATTCTTCCTCCCACTCAACTAGATTTTCTGGCGTGACAACGATCCGAAACATTCGGCCACCATTATCAAGCAGTGGATCTAGAAATTCTAAATCTAAAGCGGTCGGCTTAAAGCCCTCATATGAACCCAACACATAACCTATGAAATGATACAGACAAAGCTATTAAGGTTTCTAAAGCCCCCAGAAATTTAAATCAATTGTTCAAAATTATTAAGTCGACCCGGGCCCAATATTTGCATAGACCGATGTATTCGTCCTGTGGACTCCGAGCATAAGGGCTGCCTGGCTGTGATCGGTGGTAATGGCAACGCCACCGGAGACTAGCACTTCCTCAGCCTGCTTGTCTCAGTTATTCCTAAAAATGCGAGTTTTTGTGTCAAAGTTTCGAATCTGTCTGAGTCGTTTGAAAACGCTTGTCTCCCTGAAATCCAGTCGTCACCCATGAAAAGCGAGCGCATCATTTAAAACATTCATCACCGATGGCGTTGATGTATGCGTCAGTCGGAAAGACGAGGAATCGGTTTTCGGTCCGTGTTACGCCGGTGACGGAACTTTCTACATACTTTACGTGTCAGTTCGTTCTGCCACCGTTCTTAAGCCTTTGTCCGCCACCTGTATATAAATATAAATGTTGATTGTGCGCATAACCTTTTGTTATAATGAACGTACCACACGGAGTATCTACCCTCTACTCTTGTGGAAGACTTGCCCGTCAGTGATCAGACTTCTGTAGAAACAGGAAATCCCCATTTAAAAAAAAATGTAGATAATTATTTGGACCAACGCCAAAGTTATATGGAATTTATTACAAAAATAACCGTAGGTTTTCCTGACATTTTAAACCACAATGGGTAGCTGCAGAAAAAGCTAATTGGTGCTTACTCATAAGCGATGTTATTGGCGAAGCAGCTGATGTAGATTAACAGAAATCAGAAACAACGAAAGCATTCTAAACTACTGAGACATAATAGAACAACAGGAACCCCGCCAATAGAGAGAGAGAGAGAGAGTCAATTAAAACTAATCTGCTAAGTTATTTTAAGCCAGCCCGCCGACTTTCAGAAGGTAAAATATCAACGACAAAAAATGGCGGGTCACCTAGGGGGGAGGAAGGGGGGTTAGTGAAACTGTTAATCCGATTCTCGTTCGTTTCTTCTTCTCTTGAGATTTCTTTCGGTTGTTTATCAGCTTTCGCATTATTTCTCCGACTGGTCTAAGAGAAGGAAAGCTGCTAAGTTGTATAGATCAAGTTGTGACGGAATGTTAGATGGTATAAATATCGCGAGATCTGATTTATTCTTGGAGGGTGGACGGGGCAGAGGCAAAAGGGATACCAAAAAAAGACAAAAACGAAGGACATAGAAGCAGACATCACCCGAACTGCACCCCCCCCACACACACACACACACACACACACACACACACACACACACACAAAGAAGAAGAAGAAGAAGAAACGTGGTAGGGCGGGTGGCTGTATAAATCGTCGAGGTTTCTAAATCTGAAATGAAAGGTGGGGGAGAAAGAGATCTGTTACTCCATTTTTGCTTCTTTCGTCCCTGAAAATTTAATTATTCGTGAAAAAAAATCCTTTTTTTTTCCAAACAGGAATAAAAGAGAAACAAAGAAGCAGGTTATAGAAAATTAACTTAAGTATTAGCCACTAAACAGGTATGAATGAATAGCGGTTTCTTTTCAGTAAGAAGGTGTTATCCAGAACTTATTAAAGAGCGTAATGCGAATGGTTTCTACTAATTAATTTAACCTAATATTATATTTTTACATCTCACCCGCTTCCCGAACCACAGAGAAATTTTAAAACAACGACTCTACCGTCGATCGTATAACAGGGGCCACGGGCCAGTGTGGCGCACGTTTTGCTTTTTTACAATTACCAAGAAATCAAAAGTTTACCTCCACCGTTTTTGTAGCACAGGTACGGAAAACGCCAAACGTTGCCGAGCCCAATGCAATAGCCGACGCACGAAAGAATAAAGTTTATCTTTCCCGCCCACATATCTCTTTCCAGCGGCTCATCCTCTTCCACTTTCACTTCCACGATCCTCTCGTCCAGTTTCACCTGGGACCCGCTCCTGTAGAGCGGTGTGCACGTGTCCTTCAGCTCCACGGTCTCTTTGCCGTTCTTCTCCATGTCGTTGAAGAAACTTTTTTTTGGCTCTTGTAAAATTGTCTGTCCGTCCGCAGTTTGTTTGTGCGTGTGTTCGCGCACAGGGTCTCCTCCGCCTACTTCCCCATCCCTGTAACACGATCGCCACCAGGTTCCCACGACGACAGAAAGCCGGCTCGTTCGAACGCTCGCTCAGAACGTCCCTGGGCGACAGAAAGTCGATCCCGGCATGCTTTGCCTTCGCGGTTCCAATAACTCGCCACGCAAGAACGTAAAGCGTCGGTTGTCATGGATTCGTTCCAAATTAATGCAACAAGAGATGGGGAGGCGTTTCGAATTTTGATCACACCGCTCTCGAGTATCTTTCTTTAAGGAATCGATTACCAACCGCGGCTAGCGTTGAAATAAAATACCGATGTCGACATTTGAAACCACAAACGAAAACAATTCGGTCTCCGATTGGACCGGGTCGCGCAACTCGATCTACACAGAAGAAAGATCTCATAAATCTTCAACGTAGGGAAACCTAACATTAATTAAAATAACTTTTTCAACAGTAACTCTGTTTACCTAAAACTAAACTCAGCTGCTTTAGATCTTACGGATACTTCTAAAATTGTCGTAAAACTGGGCTAATTGACCGTGATTATGTATATACAGTCTTCGATCTGTTTCAGTTTCTTTCTTTGTAATAATTACTGTTATCATCATCAACATTGTCATCGTTGTCTTCGGTCTCAGAAATAAGTAGATAAGTAAAATTCACAGCGAGTCCAGTGTTCCAGAAAATTCGAAAGCCAGTCCCCCCCCCGTGGGGTTAGAATATCTCTTGGAAAGGAATCTTCGGCCAGTGCCGCGATGGCCATATGATCAGTTTTTAAAAGATCAAAGACTACGTTCTGTCCCTAAACGATGAAGGTGCATAACCTGGCTTACAATTACCCACAGGGAAAACGAAGGCAGTTGGGCTTCTCATTAGGTGACAAACGAAAGGTGTGGCCAAAGACACCCCCCCCCCAATACTGGTTCGTGGGTAATTTTGTTTGGGTAGAACCAGTAAAGTTTCAGAAAAGTTCATTTGCCTTCGCCGACTTCCTGATTGTATCACGTCTTCGTGTGCCATCTTTTCAAAATCTGCTCGTTGTGCCAACCCATTTGTCAAAACAGTCTGATCTTATTGACTTCCAAGACGAATTGCGATATTACCACATCTATATTATATTTTGCGACGCTTTTTTGTCTTATTTTCCTTTCACGTTCATTCCACAAAAGTTAACTGGGCGACTGATTTAGGGAGGGCGCTCGATAGGAATAATCGATGTTTAGGGAAACACCGCCCTGCTCTTCGATTTCCGCTGGACCATCATCTCGGTTGAAGGATAAACCCCTCACCAATAAGTCGGATGTCAGAATGTCTTGTTTCCTTGCCAAAATACCGTGACAATCCCCCCTTCTTTTTTTTTTTTTTTTTTGTTGCACACGGTCTCCTTAATTCTACAAGTCGCCAACTTTATTTAATCCCAAACCATCACGTTGTCCCCCCCCGGCTGACTTTACCGTAGAAGCAGCAGTGATCTCCGACTTGGAGGCGGACAAACCCTGTACGCCTTGAGCCGGACAGATCGAGCCCTACTCATCAGACCGCGGGTCGTCGTCAATAGTCCAGTTTCTACGTAATTCGGCCAACTAAAGCAACATTAGAGTGATCTAAAAACGAGAAAACACAATCTTACTATTGTTTTCCACGTTGGCTTATGTTTTAATAATGAGATACCTGTTTAATAAATGCCAACGTTTTCGGATCTACTTTAGATGTACGTAGTTAAGGAGGTGCGATAGTTTAACGTTCTATTATGTGTTTTGTTTTTTTAATTTAAAAAATCCAAAAAGAGGGGAGGAGGACAGTTAATTGATGCAACACAAGTAACGCGTAGTGATGTGTCACCGAACTACAGTAACTGTTAGCAGTGTAACAAGTTATCTTCCCCGTGAACACGCGGAGATCAAATGAGTTCATCCTTAGTTTACCCAGACTAATGGTTCGGATTACAGATTGTCTCCCCAGAGCTGGGGTCACTCCAAATGGGAAGAGATGGGGCTGCAAAGCCAAGCCAGTATCATGTCACCATAACGTAATCTTAACCTAACTCTTCAGGCTAAGCTTAACCCAATCTGGCCGAACCGCGCTTTAGCTCGAACTCGAACCTGGTTAGAAGCTGCAGGCTTCTGAGCTGAACATTATATGGCTCAGGACTGAATTCATATAATAAGGCAACGAACATGGCAGACTTTATGTATTAAATTATTAAACTGGCTGGCTCTGCGTTTTGTGCAAAGCTATTGCAGGAAAATTACAATCGTATTTGTAAACGAACTCTTTATTTACGAACTCCTTAATTAATAATGTAATAATAACGTGGTGGATCTGTTGCATATCTCTTCTACGCATATCCGCTGGCGGTCATTCATGTGTGAAGATCATCTACCTGGGAAAAGCGACACAAACACCTCATTTTCGTTACAATGCCCGTTTCGTGGTTTCGTGGGATGGGAGCTCTGGAAGGGCCTAACATTTTCGCGCCACTTTCGTCTGCTTCTTGCTCTATTTGCTGCATCACAATGGGTCCGTTGCCGCAAACGAAAAATCTTACTCCAAGGTGATGGGCGGGGGCGCTGTAAGCTGTGCAGGGATTGGCCAGTGGGCGTGCAGCGTCATTGTAGTCCGCTGATTGGCCGTTGGTATTTAAAGAGCAGGTTGTAATTATAGATGTCTGCCAGACGCAGAAGGAGAAACAAGGAAGCTGAGGAGGAGGAGAACTCTGTTGCCGCCACTCTTAGGAGAGAGGAAGAAAGGAGAGAACTCAGATGACGCCTTGCCCGTGCACAACCAACGCTACCGATCTCGCATCCTCGTATAAAAGGCGTTCACTGTTAGACAATCAGGGACTGAGACCTGAACTGGAAGTAAAACGTGCCAGAGTAAACGAGAGACAACATATGTCAAAGGTTATGGCATCTTTTCTGGATCGGTGAGTGAAAGTCTGGCTTTCTACTTGTTTTTTCATGAAACACCTGATACCGTTCCGCTTTGAGGACAACTATGGGTTTTTCTCTTCTATAATCTCTATTTTCATTTCAGACACGCGCTCGTCAAGGAAAGAAACAGTATCCTCTGGGCTGTCACCAGATAATTCGTTAGTTCCCAAGGAACCAGCAGCGCTTGTAGATACTGCGCTAAACATCTCTGATGCAGAGGAAGATTCTGAAACCGAAACCGCATATTTTGGTGAAGAATCTTTGACCTCCCCACCCCCTGCAAAGCAGCAGCATCGCCACAGACAGTCATCGGAAAGATCTGCATAGGCAGGATAAGAGTGATGTTGAACCTTAACAAACAAACAGTGGCAGATGTTTAGAAGACAATCTTAACATTTCAGTGCTTAGCGCCAGCGAACGTTGACTTCCATAAAAGCGAAGCATGAAATCGGAGTGGCCAGCAACAGTATCAGTTCCTTCAAGAGTACAGTTTTACACGATACGCTAAACATCTTGATGGAGTCGCTGGCAGACCACGCTTTGCTTCTACATGTGCGTGACAGCAGTTTTGGTATCAACACTGATGACAAACTGTTCTAATGGGACAGAGATTAAATTTAAAGAATGCAGAAATGCAATTGCTAGAACTAATACATCCATGCTTATACCATGGAAGATAAACAATGGCTTATTAGCGACATTTGAAGAAGAATGAATGATAAAATCAATGAATGAATAAAGTGTGCTCTGTGACAAATTATGAAAATTCTCAGCATTTGTAGAATGAATAGCATAGCAGTTAAAGAAAGGCCGCAGACCACTGGACACTTTATTGCACTTTTTGCATTACACTGCTGAGTTGAACCCAGTTTTCAAAGAACACCTGGATTTGGGGCCACGGAATATTCATTAGTACATAGCGCCACACATTCAGATTGAGCTGTTACGCCTGAAAGGTCTACAAATTAATGTTTTTATTGTGGCCACAATTGAAAGTAGCAAGAATCTTCAGGTTGGTTGCAGACGACATCACTTACATTTCCATGAAACAACAGATAATCCTGGTGGCGAGTTATGTTCATCGAAATGGAAACGAACCGTGGAGCTGCGAGATTTTATTGATTTTGTGAAAGTCTAGAAGACAACTGAGATTCACTGTTTGGAGTATCAAAAATGAACACGTGAGAAGTCAGGGGTGTGATAGAAGCAGCATTCTGTGGGTGATTCAATAGAGTACAAAGCAAAATCTGTTAAGTCCTTCCGGAAGAGACCTACACTACCTAATGGCATTGAAGTCATCTGGAATGTGCCACAATATGTATTTGACAAAACTTAAGAAATTTATGAACTTTCGATATGACTAGGAAGACTGTAGTACAGCCTTATCAGCACCAGGGAATACATAATGGATGACCCAGGTATCTCCTCGATAGATTCTCCTTGATAGATCAAAGCAAAACATGTTGCGATATCCGCACCCTGGAGAAAATTTGTAGTTCGACATTAACACTAAAAAAATTTCTATTTTACATGACTAAGTTTGTTTTCATTGTCAGTTTTTGTATTGAGCCCATTTGGCGACTTTATAAATCTCTGCACTTGTATCTGCAATATGTAGATATCGACTTGATGTAAGCATGTGACAAAAGTAATGTAGTTGAGGCACTGAGAACCGTGATGGAGGATGCCAACACCAGATTTTCTGCACTACATGATAGGCAAACTGTTGAGGGAATTTTAAATGTGTTGATACATTTGTGACACAGATATGTCAAAGAGAAAGCCTCAAAGGAATAATGTTAGTGGGTCATAGCCGCTAGAATACCAGAGGTAAAACATTTTCATACCTTTATTGGACCAAGTGGTGGTTGGGCTGACAGAGCTGTTTATTAAATGTTGTCTGCGTGTTCTCACTCAGTATTTGTTGTAGTATGATGCATGGCTTGGAGTGGAAACTGAGGGAATGGTGACTGCTGCTTTGTTGCATACAAAGGCGACTTTTCCAACCTGGAAAGTTTTTATGATCCTCTGGACAGATTGAAAGAAAAATGGATGTTTGTCCTGATTGAAAAAGGCCAAGCAACATAATCTCTACATTATCTCAGATAAATCCCGTATTTTACCCAGACATTAACAGATCTGTGTTTTGGCACAATACCAGTATGTGTTGTTGCTGCAGAAAAGTATTTTAGTACAATCTGATAAAGATGTTGCTACAGTATTATGTGAAAGAAAATTGGCTTATAGTTGTAACATTCTTAAATTTACATCAAGATATCCTAGTTGATACTCACTAATTGCTAAAGGATTTTGGTCCATGTAATGATCTTTGAGTTAATTTTGTGGCAATGTGATACCTAGCAATAGAACTAATTTTGCTGGGTAATTGAGGAAATTGATGGGGTTCTTTCTTGAACCTTGGTACCTGATTTGTTGTACTCTTAAATAATTAAATCTGTATTCTGATTATTGTGGCAAACATTGTATTTTTACATGTTTTCTTGTCATTTCTTAGGTTATAGGCATCGCCACCAAACCAAAAGACAATTGTGAAGGGTGAGAGAACAGCCTGGCTGTGTTGTGGAGAAAGTTAAAATCGAAGATACAACGGGTATTTCCCTCATTGTTAGAACACTGAACAAATCCTTCCGGTGCGACGATTTTGATGTTATGTCGTCCCTCAGCAGAATCTGACAAAATCGAAAGAAAAATGCGTCCACACACGAGGCAAGCGTAGTAGAATAAGTCAAATTTTTAGCACAGTCTTAATATTTTGTGGCTTATGGAGCAGTTTAGAGAACGCTTCCCCACTCCCCCAAAAAAGGGCCCTGAACCAAAGTCTTCCACAAAGCTAGCAGTAATGCTCTGGTTCTATGGCGCTATATTATTACTAGAAGTACCGTGACCATGGACACGGTCTGCTTACTCTTCATGACGCCGAAGTTCTCTTCACTGTGAGCATTCGCTACTTTCGAACCCATTCCTTGTAGCAGTGAGATTGCCTTCTCTCTGTTCGAATTCCGCACTTTGGGAATGTATATACTGTTCTACACACGTAAAGACTATCCCTCCCATGAAGTCTCGCCGTTTTCGTGAAGTTAACGTCGACATTTAGTACGCGAATTCCCTTTTGAAAAATTATCTGTTGTCGTCAAGTCTTTTCACGCCCTTCTAGAGAATCAATTAAAGAAACCACTAGCGGTAAGTATATCATGTTTCGTCTCTAAAAAAAAAAATGTGGGCGTCTGCCTTGTGACGTCATGACCCCTTAAACGCCATATTACATTACAGACTTCTTGGAAAAGAATCAAGTTAGGAATGGTGTGCAGGACTTTTGCAGTAATTAAAGAAGAAGAAAAAAGTTATTTTGGGAAATTTTCACATATTTAAAGTACTTATGTAGCTTTCTGGTTATGTCTTGCGTTCCGTTAGAATGGGGGTATGATTTATACGAATTGAGATGCACAATTTGGTAGACAAAGTAGAAGGATAAAGTTGACGGCACCATATTCAATAATTTATAAAGACCTGACAATTGTATTTTCTCTGCGCGCATTTGTTACAAAGGGGATTTTTCCAGAGAGTGTGCTTACGCACTGTCCAGCTCAAAAACAGCGGTGTGCTGATAACTTTTACAGTGTAGTGTACATCGTAGTGTTCAGGTTTCAAGGCATTGCGATAGTTCTGCGATTAGACTTTTCAGGTTTAGAACTCGAGTTCAAATTGGAACCGGTTCCTTTTTTTTTTTTTTAGCGTACTTACAAGCCTGCCGTAGTTTCTTCTCCTTCTTTTTTAAAATCTCCACGCTCTCCTCTTCTTACGGGAAACTGGGAAGAGTGCCAGCAGGAACTTTCGAAGAGTTCGTTCTATTTCAATAATTCACCGTCTTCGAGGGAACTCTTACGGTACTATTTCGGCCGAAAGCAACGCCGAAACATCTCATCGGTGCCACCTCCCAGACACCTTTATAGCAGAGTGAGCTAGTTTCGAGTGTGGGGTAGGGTGTGGTTACGAAAGACGGTTAGTAGTTTTCATAGTTGTTCTTTGGGGTCTGTTGTTAGAAAACACTAGAGGTTGTAAAAGATTGGTTTTGTTGTTTTTCCCTCGGGAATTCATTTGAACGAGGTCTAGTTTTCCTTCTATTTTGCAATAAAAACAATTATTAAGAGATTTTGATTAGTTCTTGCACTCAGCTTCTAGTGCAAACGCAATAACTTTCTTTGTGAGAACTAAAATTATTTAGACATAAAATAAGAACAACAAAGTCTTTTGTAACATTAAGTTGGATTCTCCTTTGGTTCTCTCTCTCTCTCTCTCTCTCTCTCTCTCTCTCTCTCTCTTCTCTCTCTATCTCTCTCTCTCTCTCTCTCTCTCTCTCTCTCTCTGTGTCTCTCTCTTATCTGTGTGTGTGTGTCTCTCTCTGTATCTCTATCTCTTTCTCAATCTCTCTATCTCTCTCTCTTCTCTCTCTCTCTCTCTCTCTCTCTCTCTCTGTCTCTGTGTCTCTCTCTCTATCGTGTGTGTGTGTTGTCTCTCTCTCTCTCTCTCTCTCTGTCTCTGTCCTCTTTCTCTATCTGTTGTCTGTGTGTCTCTCTCTCTCTCTCTCTCTGTGTCTCTCTCTCTTCTGTGTGTGTGTGTCTCTCTCTATCTCTTTCTCAGTCTCTCTCTGTATCTCTATCTCTTTCTCATCTCTTATCTCTCTCTCTCTCTCTCTCTTCTTCTCTCTCTCTCTCTCTCTCTCTCTCTCTCTGTGTCTCTGTGTCTCTCTCTCTCTATCTGTGTGTGTGTCTCTCTCCATCTGTGTGTGTGTGTGATATCTCTCTGTCGCTCTATCTCTTTCTCAATCTCTCTATCCTCTCTCTTCTCTCTCTCTCTCTCTCTCTCTCTCTCTCCTCTCTCTCCTCTCTCTCTCTCTCTCTTTCTCAGTCTCTCTCTCTATCTCTTCTCAGTCTCTCTCTCTCTCTCTCTCTCTCTCTCTCTCTCTCTCTCTGCAAGTTTGAAACTGTAGAATATATAAATATCATTACGAAAAAATGAGAACGCAGAAAAAATATCAAGCTACATTAGCTTAGAATCGTTAATTTCTTTTACGAGGCCTATTCATCTTTGACAGCAAAACTGTAAAGCTCTGCTCTTTCATTCTGCGATACGTCAATTCGAATTAGGGTTCATCGAGACGGAAAGCCTTAAGTCATCACGGTGCACGTATATCTAACAAATGGGAACGCTCGTGCTAGACCTCGAAGTGCCGGACGCAGGACTGACAGCAGCAGCAGCAGCAGCCGTTTCGAGCTGACCGACTGTAACAGAATGCATTTAATGTATCTGCAAACATTAGTTAAGGAATGGAGGTTCATTTTCACGGTATTTAGTAAATGTTTGATAAAAGGAGATTCACGAACGTTAAATTGACAAAAAAAGAAAGCCGAATCTAGGCGGGGGACACTCACACTCACACTCACACACACACTCACACTCACACACGTGTATATTGACTACGTGTTGGATTTTAGACCCGTCTCTCGAATGCCGGCAGACTAACACCTGTACTGAAACACTACCAAAAGATGCGGGCCGACGTCGCCAGAGGCTGCTGTTCCACGGCTACTCCGAGCGCTAAACTCTCCGATCAATCAAGTTTCCTTATCGACGGATGGATTAGACGAACGACATTTCCCACTTCTCGCTCGGTTCGATCACAGCTGAAGACCTGCGCGCAGTTCTTGCGACCGGAATTGATATTTAAGACCACTTAGCGCGTCAAACAGCGACAGACGGGGACAGGGTTAAAACAGAGCACCGACACACACACACACACATACGCGCGCTTAGCTTTTCTGAGAGGCGAACGATGCCAATACAGTTGGAACAAAGATGGAAAACGGTCTGTTCCATGTGTTCGTCCCTGTAGCTCGACTGAGACTGCGCCAACACGAAAGTTCTGATTATGTCTTTACAACTCGATAAACTAACTCTTTGCCAGTACAGTATGATAGCCGTGTATCCCGACTAGAACACGAAGGCGGGGTTGTTTCTTTTTAATCAAACGCTTTGCCTTTCTCGTGTGGACCAAACAGAACCACAGAAATGTGTCGCGCTGCAGATGTTAGAACAGTAGGCCAAGAATTCTTCTGCTAGTCGCAAGAATTGCGTTCTGAAGACGGATTCGGTGTAACCGAAGCCGGTGCGAGCTCCTATCTTTTCATCTGCGTGTGACCCTGGAGGATACAGAAGGTTTGGGGCCCCTTCAGCTGTGTTGAGGGAAATCTCGCGACCCGCCGGGGTTCGAGACGATACCGAAAGAAAGTCATCTTCAAGCAGCCCGCTGCCACAGGAACCCCGTCTGAGCTTTTCCACGGCTAAACTCTCCGTTTCTGCGAGGCTCCAGTGCGGACATAACAGGTGGTGGCATATTTACTGAACCTATTTCCGGCTGCGCGCTGGCGCCTCGCCAGACCCACTTCCGACGGCTCGGTGAACGGCCGGCCACGCGCTGCCATTTTCTGTACACGTGAATCTCCTATCCACCATAATGATCCAATCCATCACGATTAGGCGACTAAATATCACTTCCAAAACTTAGGAATTTGCGGGTTAAAACAACAAACATTAAGGACACGTCCGTCTGAAGATATATATACATATATACATAAAGACTGTTTACCGCCACTCCTACCCCAGGTTTTAAAGATAAACCCCTGCCCGCCATTGCCAGCTCCATGGCAGCACGTGCGCTAAGTACACCAGGCACCCGTGAAGATATTCCCTACCAACTTCTCAGATTATACTCAACATCCTACATATTTTTCCCCGACCGGTAAAATTAATTCAGCGGTTTGCTAACTGGGAGTTCCGTAACCAAGGAGGCAGAACTGACTTCCCTCCATTGATACCGAAGCCTAGAGGGAGGGCGGGGCTTTCTGGTGCCAATCAATCAATCAATAGGAATGTACCCAACAACCATTTCTACTTCCTGCTGTTGTTCATCTACCGCGAAACCTCTCCATGTTTTAGCGGACTTACCTTCGTAGCCAACCCCCCCCCCTTCTAGGGACCCGTATTGATTATCTCGTGTCACCTACTCTACTGGGTCCGCAGGCTACTTCTGAACGTGTTTGAATAATCTGGGTTCTTAATCTTACGCCAGCGCAAAACCTTTAAGGGATCAGAAGGCAGTTCTATGCCTAATAGAGGCGACCACGCCCCGCAGCGCTACTAGTGGCTGAGAGCAGAACTGCGTCGGCGGCTATAGTACAACAGACTGAATGTATGCAGGAAAGACGAAACAACGAGGTATTAACTGCGCTCCGCTCACTGACCGAAACGAGTCTGTGCACAAACAGATCTTAGCAATTCTCCCATGTGACAGAGTTGCGGCGTTCAGCCAGTAACTCATAACAACATATCTCGGTTACTACAGCAGTAAGCCCTTCTCCAGTGCCCAATAATAATAATAATAATAACGAATTAACGTTTCTTTACCGAGCGACTGCAAAAAATAATAATAAAGGGTTTTAGAGGACCAGTTGGGGTTTTCTGCGATAGCTAACCTCCACAACCTGGCGGGGGCAGCCCTTTTCATTAAGAAACTGAAGCAACCATCCTCTCTCTCTCTCTCTTCTCTCTCTCTCTCTCTCTCTCTCTCTCTCTCTCTCTCTCTCCCCCTCTCTCCCTCCCCAGCCCCCCTGTGTTGTGTCTTATCAGCGTATAAATCATTTTAATATTAGAGGGCGGAGAAAAAGACAAATACCCAAGGGTGACCCCTTGGTCCAGTTGTAGGCTGCCGAGTTCCATCTGCCGTGCTTCCCTAACACGGTTTCCTCCCACATCTAGAAAATGCAGGGTTTTGTAGTTGGAGGCTGCCTTACACGAGGGAGCTTGGCTGGGCTCCGGCGGCAGCCCCTCCTCCTTTCCCTTCCTTCGGTTCCGGATGTTGACGGCGGCGGCCTGACGCGAATTCGACAAAAGAGGGTAACTGCGGCAGGAGACGGAAGGCAGCGAACCTCACAACAGCGCCCTCTCCCTCCCTCTGTTTTCCTTCCTTTAATAAACAAATATCATATGTCCCCTAGAAACGTTTTGAGGAAAGCCTCGCGGGGATGGCTTCTTGTTTGCCTTACCGCCCCAGGAGCTCCTCTGCTGTTGAGAACTATTACGCATTTGCGGACAGATAAACGAGGAAGGAATGAACCTGAGCAGCACCTATGTGCGTTTTGGGGGGGGGGGTCATGTATAGCTAACGTCTTCACGAAGCCCTTAAAAGAACACGGCCCGGCCGGGGTAGACAGGCGAAAGACTATACTTTCACGCGCACCTGCAGACACCATTCGCGAGAGGTCGGCCGTCGGCTGCGACTCCGACCGCCGAAAACGACGCGGCGACCCACGGGATTTACCTAATTCCTCCCACTAACCCCCTCCACCCCACCCCGCCACCGCGAGAAAACAAACCAGAACGAGTCTCCCAGATGCGCACTCCTGTGTCACGCTGCTAATCTGGTGGGATGAGCTTCTGCAGTCCCGTGTCACGCCCCGACCAGGTGATGAACGCTTCCGGCGCAGATGGCGGGGCAGTTGCGGCATTGGCCATCTTGACGAGACCCGCGTGCCGTGTCTAGTCCTCGACCGGGACAGAGCTTATCCACCGGGATTGGAAATACCGGACTCAGGTAGGTAGGGGCTTTTCTCTCTCTCTCTCTCTCCTCTCTCTCTCTCTCTCTCTCTCTCTCTCTCTCTTCTCTCTATTTTTGGCTTCGAGACTCAGCCGTAATGGAAACCGCTTCGCGAAGTTCCAGATGACGGCGGGTTCTGCCGCGCGAGCTCACGTTCGCAGTAGCCCAGTGCCACGGTCGGCCTCGTCAGTCACCTGAACGGTGGCGGGGCGTGAGGTGTCCGCCCTACAGTCTCCACTGGTTTCTACTCCTCGACTCGGGGCCACTCAAGCGAGATGCCCGCCTGCTGCCAACCGCAGATACAGGTCGGCTCTATCCTGAACCGACCGACAGCGCCCGCTGCGGCGGTATATAGACAAAACACCTGATGGTTTTAATTACATTTCTTAATGGTTCGATTTTCCTTTTGTTTTGTTAAACGAAAAATAGAAAGGCTGGGTGGGGAGGAGGTAGAAACCGGTGAAGGGTATGGCCAGGTGTGACTGATCAGAAACTGGGATTTAGGTTACGTATTTCTAACGTTCTTCGCATGGGAAGCGAGATTTAAATGCGCAGAAGTTTATCACCTCTAGTGAAGGCCGCAAAGAGCACCGCCTTGTCGCTTACCCCCCCACCAAAAAGCTTCGCCTCACGCTCTTGCTGCCGTTATAACAACAGCAGTGAGGAAATTGGCCATACGGGAGGGGCGGAGGGGTACATTGAAAATACCCAAAAACGAGAGAGAGAGAGAGATCGTGTGTGTGTGTTAGCGTGTCGAATGTAAGGAGACTGATCACGGGGCTAATTTATTTCTCTTGTCTGACTTTGTGAAAAAAGTTCTTTCGTGCTAAATAGACGAGTTTCATCATATGGGGGATTATGTATGCATTCTTTCTGTCGTTGTGGTGTTAACGCGTGTACCTGCGTTTCTGAGGTATGGCCGTGTCTCCTTCCTTCACGCGGTTTCGGATGGGGTCGAAGCTCTCGAGTGAAATGTTCTTCGGCGGTCTTATGATTTCGGACTCGAGGCCGAGGACCGTGCCGGTGACCGTCCCCCTCCTGCTATAGAGACCTGCAAAACAAGCTCCCAGACAGTCGGGCTCGAATTGGCAATACCAATGCAGTAAGGCCCCTACCCCTAGGGCAAAATAAGCGAGCCTGGCCAGGGAGCGAAACGCGCCTTGATCATAGCCAGAGAGAGCCAAATCGGCCAAAATCGTAACGACAAGTGATGTCTCTTGCTCACACGTTAGAATAATATCCAGTCCATGTTTAAATCCTTTGTCGCTGTGCCTAATGGTATATCTACTAGTCACTTCTTACGTTGCCTTTCGTCCTGGCAACCCCTAAATTGCCCTCTGTTTTCTACTCACAGTATTTTTATTTTAATTTAATTTTCTGACTTTTGCTCGTAATTTTCAGATAATTTGGAAACTCCACGTTTACCTTACAACTAAATCTGCTTAACCGTTCTGTTTATTGATATGAGTGCATTACATACAATTATTACAGTCTCACGTGTGCTCCTCCTACTTTGATTTCAAAACGTGTGAAGATTTCTTTGCAATTTTTCCGCTACCCAGATTTGTGTATTCTTTCGGAGAAAACATGTGACTTCGCGATTCTCAACACTGGAATCTCAGCATTAATGTTCTCAGTAATATAATTTCAATCTTAACCTAACCTGAACCTTAATCCTAACCCGTAATTTAACCGCAATCCTTGACTCTAACCTAACCCTGAACCTAATTCTAACCTTAACCACAAACCTTAACTCTTACCTAACCCTGAACCTAATTCTAACCTTAACCACAAACCTTAACTCTTACCTAACCCTGAACCTAATTCTAACCTTAACTCTAACCTAACCCTGAACCTAATTCTAACCTTAACCACAAACCTTAGCTCCAACCTAACCCTGAACCTAATTCTAACCTTAACCACAAACCTTAGCTCTAACCTAACCCTGAACCTAATTCTAACCTTAACCACAAACCTTAGCTCTAACCTAACCCTGAACCTAATTCTAACCTTAACCACAAACCTTAACTCTAATCTAACCCTGAACCTAATTCTAACCTTAACCACAAACCTTAACTCTAACCTAACCCTGAACCTAATTCTAACCTTAACCACAAATCTTAACTCTAACCTAACCCTGAACCTAATTCTAACTTTAACCACAAACCTTAACTCTAACCTAAACCTGAACCTAATTCTAACCTTAACCACAAACCTTAACTCTAACCTAACCCTGAACCTAATTCTAACCTTAACCACAAACCTTAACTCTTACCTAACCCTGAACCTAATTCTAACCTTAACCACAAACCTTAACTCTAACCTAACCTGAACCTAATTCTAACCTTAACCACAAACCTTAACTCTAACCTAACCCTGAACCTAATTCTAACCTTAACCACAAACCTTAGCTCTAACCTAACCCTGAACCTAATTCTAACCTTAACCACAAACCTTAGCTCTAACCTAACCCTGAACCTAATTCTAACCTTAACCACAAACCTTAGCTCTAACCTGAACCTAATTCTAACCTTAACCACAAACCTTAGCTCTAACCTAAACGTGAACCTAATTCTAACCTTAACCACAAACCTTAGCTCTAACCTAAACCTGAACCTAATTCTAACCTTAACCACAAACCTTAGCTCTAACCTAACCCTGAACCTAATTCTAACCTTAACCACAAACCTTAACTCTAACCTAACCCTGAACCTAATTCTAACCCTAACGCTAACCCTAATCCTAACTCTAACCTATCCCTGAACCTAATTTTAACCTTAACCACAAAACTTAACTCTAAACTTAGCACCGACAATGAACAATAACTTTAACTTTAACCCTATTTCACATACGCTTTCAAATATCTGAATAGCTTGCAATATCTTACGTTTTAAGTGTGAGTTTTTTCTTTAGATATTTTAACATAAAATCTCTAAATTAGTCAGTAATAACCAGTTTACTTTCGCACAGAATAATGTGAATTTGCGTCTTCAGATTATTCATTTTTTTTAAACGTGTAAGGTAACAGACAATCGTGAGCATGTCTCCTTTAAACTTTTGACAGAAACTTCTCGTCATAACCCAGACGGGCTCGACGCTGAGAAAATGTGAGCTGAAACTGATTTAGAATTATCTTTCCCACGGATAAACTGGAAATAAAAGATGCGCTCGCGTCATTTCCCCCTCTCCGAGACGGATGGTGCAAAGTCAGCACATCTCCATAACTTCTCGCCTAATCGTGCGGTTTGTAATCTGTTTTATAAATCGAGATTTGCCAGCCGTCTGCGGTAACTTTTAATTTCCAAAAGAATCAGAAAACAAAAGAATAATCTCTGTATAATCGATGCAGGCTCGTGTAGTTGGAAGTATCCTGGGTTCGTTTACCGCTTTTTACTCTGACCTCGCCGTTTCTATTGTTTTCACTTAATAGTCAGAAAATTGTAGTGTTATTTATGCGTTTCAATATATATATTTTTTTTTAAATTCTAAAACTATTTTAGCTTTTTTATTTAATTGGTATACTTATTATTAGTTTTTGCTATCTGTAAATCTACTTGTGGCCTGGAAGTTACTCATCAGGATGAACAAATTTCGATTTTTAAGCAGGCATTGAAAATTGCTAAAATTTCTCTGAATGTAAAAAATACGTCCAAAGAAAAGAAGAGAAAAAAGAAACCAAAAAGGAATTTTCCTTCTTTTTTTTTCATACCAAAATCAATTAAATTTGATGTACTTATGTAAGTTTCCATTGATATATATAAGGGTGCACAGAAACAAACGCATTTTCTTTTTTCCACCGATTCTCTGACACCGGAATCGTCTGTGTTCCGTTTCGCTATTTCCGAGCCGCTCTTTGTTAATTGTCATCTTATACAACGCAGAAGCTGGAGAGGTGGTGGGGAGGGGAGAGAAATAAAGCAATCGAAGACCGGAGCTTTAAGGATTTCACGCTCAATTAATCCCTAACCCCGTTTCTTTTCTATTGGCACGGACTCGGAAATATCGCTCCATAAGCCAAGCAACAGCTGCGGCGGTTCAGATGGAGAAATATTGCAAAACAATCGGAGATCGATGGGAGAACGGATAAAGTTGAGAAATCTGCGCGACCCAACTGTCATCGTCTCCGCTCGATGCGCGCGGCAGACCCCCACAGAGCCCGCTAATTAAATCACAATTGAATATTTCCCATGATCTGGCCACCGGGAGAGAAATCCGGCTTCCACTCTTCTGACTGACTGACTGACTGACTGACGCCAGTGCTAGAAGACTCCATATGCATTTCGAGCCACGCAGAGATTTGCGTACCGATAAAAGCGACAAAAGTCTTCTCCTCGTTTCCTTTCTTATGCCATTTAAAAAAAAAAAGTTAAGTACCTTTTTTTTGTTGGATTCAGTGCATACATTATGAAAACATCGGTGTTCCGGTCTCAAGCCATTTTATTAGATTTTTAGAGAATATAGTAAAGTTAAGTAAACGCCGACAGAGAAGAGTTTATTCAATCGATCTCTTCATAACGTGTGGTCCGGTGAGCCAAATATTAATTTAGTGAAAGCAAATTTTGATACAAAATAATGTTATCATCAATAGAATAATAATAATGCCTCGTATCGCGTAATTATTAGTCTTCTGTTTTGTGCGCGTGGTTCTTCGTGATTTTATTAAGGTTTACCATTTTGTAAAATCTGAGAAGTAGGACCGTAAACGATTTGATTCATTGGAAGAAAGTTATATTTCAAAACTATAATTATATACTACCTCTCACAGATGTGCACATCACCAGCAAGACATGATAGGGTTAAGCTGTTACAGAATTTCTAATTAAGCGTATAGATGAGGATGTAATCGATGTGATATGCTTTGACCTCTGATCCAACTGTCGATTATACGCAATCGCTGTTTGAAATTTTCGTTTCGATGCTTCAGAGACCCGCATCCTGTTTTAGAACTCTTATGAAGTGAGGTGAAATGGTAGTAGTGACGTCATAAACCACGTGGACTCCTCTACAACACTTTGCACAACAATAACGAGCGCATTATAGCCGAGTAAACTCACGCTGATGACTGGAGAAAACCATTCCACGGGCGGTTTTCCAAATTGAAGCCGTATGGTCCACAATGGGAATCGAACTAAAACTCTCATTCAAAGCGGGCCAAAAGGTTAGGCATGCACTACCCCAACCGGCCGAATTAATGATACAAGTAAATAACTGTGAAGATGAAGCTTGGAGACTAGGTTGGTTATAGATCTGTCTGTCGTTCGTGTAAAAGTGAGAAGTCGACAAGACATTTTTCTCCTGAACAATCGCTTAAATCTATTGGGCCGCCATCGGGTTCCCCAGCAAGTAGAGTAGGACGGGCAGCCATCTGACGCTTGGAAAGACGATAAAACTGAATGCTGAGGTGGAAAGAGAAAACTCTAGCTATGTACTGTCCGTCAGACCGTCGTTATAACCAACCCGTTTATGGCTGGGGTGGTTGGGGGTATTTGAACAAAAAAAAAAAAACAACCCCGAAATTCTGTTGATGAAAAAGGGGGGGTAAGAGAGAGGATCTGTAAAAAAAACAGACTTCAGCTGATTTTCTGATGGGAGCAACGGTGTCTTTTTTTTTCCTTCTCCCCTCCCTCCCTGTACACAGCGCAGCAGTCTACTTTCTGGGAGTTTATACGAAGCAAATTAAGAGAGTTTCTTACCCCAAGTCTTCCGACGCCACCCGTCTAAGTAAATAAGCAGAACCGAAAAGAAATAAAACCGGGTATATTTTACATTAGGCTTTAGCTTTTGGTTGAAATGAGACCTGATGCCTCTGCCAATTATCTCATTAACTGCGGTATGACTGCAGTATATACTTCCGGTAAATCTTCTCCGCCATATTATTATTATTATTATTATTATTATTATTATTATTATTATTATTATTATTATTATTATTATTTTGCTATTCGGCTAAATCGAGTAGCCACTTCGTAGATAGCACATAGTGGAACACAGATACTACACCAGTTAGCCGCTTTTGAATATTTAAATTTCAGTTTGCCTCACGTGACACGGCGAGTAACCTTATAAGTTTGCAACAGCGGACTAATAACGTCTTCTCGAGTTACTTTCACTGCACAACTTGTTATATATTTAATATAAGTTTCCTTAGTATTTCATTCCCATCCTTCTTTACTCGATGATCCCAGCGCACGGATTTCTTCTTGTGACACGTTTCTTCAGATCCGTGTATAATTAACCCAACTTCTCCAAACTTTTCACGCACTGATTAATTCACTTGCTGTGTGTATTTGGCCGAGTTTTCCGATTCTTTCTTCCTTATTTCCGTAGGCCATTAAGCGACACAGGTTATGGGGGGCAAGTTTCAGGCTACCGCCAGCTTTAACTTTCGCTTGACCTGTACAGTGACTTCGCAATTAAGTCCGTGTTAAAGACACGTGACTCGGGTTAAATCGGTACGTCGAGTATAGTGGGCGCCACGTGTACGATCACAGACAAACACGAGAACCGGTTTAACACTTTATGGCGTAAAACTTATCAGTTTTTAATTTGTTAAATCTTCTGGAACGGAGAGGAAAATCAATTTCGAAGAATGAGCTTCGCGTACGTGTTGTGTGTAGATGCGCGTTGCAGGTGAAGATGTACTGCGTGCTCGCGCCCACTGTATATCACCTGACTACCATACGGCGACTGCGCAGCCCCCTAGTGGGAATCCACCCGTCTTATCCAGCCATTTGCATGTTTTTCTTCTTTCCTTTCTAGTCTACTCGTTGTTTGTTTGTGTTTTTTTCTTCTTTCTTTCCCTAGCACAATGCAGCAAGTGGACTCCGCTTGGGGTTGGATTATTGTCGCAGCATCCTTTCTCTGCCAGTGCATTATATACGGCACGGCTTGGTCAGTCGGAATATTCAACTCCCTGTTTCTTGATGCATTTAATGAAAGCGGAACAGTCACGTCATGGGCCAGTTCATTGCTGACGTCAATGCTGTACTTCAGCGGTGAGTGTGTGTGTGTGTGTGTGTGTGTGTATAGCACTGATTACTGTAACTTCTCAGAGAGAAGGTGCTGGCAGCAGGAGGTGCCTCTTTTGCGTTACCTACACAATGCTTCACACAGATTTCGCAAATCCATTTTTTTAAACGTTTGTTTCTCTTTACGAGGAATGAATCACAGCAAGTTACGTAGTTTTCATAGCAGGCATACTCAAAGAGAAGTTCAAACTCAGTTTGGTGATATTTGGAAAAAAAAATTAGAAGTAGAGACTGTTTGGCTTACTATTGAGAAAAGGGGGGATCATATGTATGAAGAAAGAGAGGTGGAGGGAGGGGAGAGAGATGGGGAAGGAGAGAGGTTTCTCTAAATACAAACAAAAAATGCCTGCTCTGTTTTTTTTTACTGACAAATTTTCAGAAAATATCAATGGTGTTAATTACAAATTTTTAAGCAAATTTTTTTAGATGTTGCATTTAAAATCGTATCAACTACGGATTTACATTTAAGGAAGTTCTGTTGTTTTATAACAGGGCACTTTCAGATTTCTGTTTTTTTAAAGGGCACATCAACTCAGAAATAAGAACAGACGGTTTATCCAAAACATTAATTTCTGAAGATTGTATAGCAGCTTGCCTATAAAAAAGGGGAGACATCAACAGTTCATTACATTAGGGTTTGTGTAATTATAAATTAGAGTAATACACTTTCGAGAGAGAGAGAGATGGAGAGAGAGAGAGAGATGAAGAGAGAGAGAGAGAGAGAGATGAAGAGAGAGAGAGAGATGAAGAGAGATGGAGAGAGAGAGGTTCTAAATAAAAAGTAATGATAGTTAAAACAACAATCGATTTTTTTGTTTGTTTCAAATAACTATTTGCGGTATTTTAGTAATCAGTTAGTACATCGTAGTATCCACAATAACATTGTAGCAGTACCATAAAGTGATGGTGGGAGTGATACTGCAACAAAACGATACGGAGACTCAATGTAGGAGGGGCAGTCTGTCTTTCGGAAATCAAGGGATCGATTTGGTAATTATTAGATTTCTTGGTATTAAAGACTAAATGGCCAAGTCAGGAAACCACTAATTGGAAATTCTCTTATTATTTTGAATGCACTCTGGAGCATTGTCTCCTAATAATCATACTACAAAAAAAACCCCAAAACAACCTAAGCAGTTCAACGGCGCTGGGAATTTCCCGTTAATTCTATCAAGAAATGCTGACTTTTCTTCATCTTCGCTCCGATTAAACGTTTCGAGGAAAAAAAGTTGCTTCGAAACGACTTTCGAGTTCTTGGTGGTTTCTCTTCAAATGTGAACCTAGGCTCTTACACCGCTGAGGTTTCGCTTGTGACTTCCCCGCTAGTAAGCAGACCCCTGCTCTGTGATGAAGAGGATCGAAGTCGAGACGGAATATCGGATGACGCTCCCGCCAGCCGTTCGGATGGAAGGCGGTCTACTGTCTGAGAATAAACAACCTGTAATTCGGTCTTCTGGACTCCGCTATTATTATTTTTTTTTTCTCTCTCTTCATTTTGTTTCAGATCCTATCTCCAGCATTTATCAGCAGATCCTTCGGAACCTGGATGACAAGGTGATTCTAACGATGCATGTCGAGTCACCAACTCACCAGAATCAGAATTTCTAAAGCAAGAAGCGTTGTCAGATACCGCCCCTCTCCCCGTGTACTGCGAATAGTCCACGTGACTTTCTACAAAGTTTGCGGCCGGTGCCCGATCTACTCGGAGCGACCCACCGCCAACAGTGTAGACCTTCTGTTTATAGATCCCGCGTAACCAACCAGAACAGGCCGCTAATTAGGTCTTTCTTACTCGATCTGGTTACACAACAACAAGTTTCGCCATTTACGTCGCTAACCCGCACACCTGATTTTACCTTTCCGAATTTAGCCCGACCTTCAGTGAACTGCTGACACCCGTGGGCACGCTGAAGGCTCGGGAACACCGGGAAACGTTGTTGCCCATTTCTAGATATTTCGCTTTTGCCCAATGATTTAGACAGAAATTCTTCCGTTCCCACCCTTTTTCCCCCATCGCCAGGAAGTAACCCCTTCGCAGAGCAAGTTCAGAAGAGAAAGCGACTGGATGTTTACATTTCACGGGTTTGATGGAACATCTTCGTCAGTTGATGTGGCTGAGCAGGTTGATAGGCTTCTGGTACTTATTTTGTACGAACGTCACGACCCATCGATCTACTTATCTGCGAATGAAATTTTAGCCGGCGATGTCTCACGTCTCCGATTGCAGCTGCCAGGGTTTGCTTTCGTCATGAGATTAAATTCGCTGCCTCAGACCCCAGAGCTGAGTCTGCTTCAACAGTCGATAGTGTAAGAGAGGAGGGGGCAGGAGGTGGTTTTAAATGACCGCGATGGGGGTTCTAAAACCCAGTTTACTTAGAAACATATCACCGTGAAAGTCCCAGATTATATCGTGCGGGAACCGACAGAAGAGTCAGGGTTCTGTATATAGCTTCCGTCTGGCAGAAACCAGCACTACAGAGCTTTCAGAATAATTTTCAGTGACAGAATCCCACTTCTTCTTCTTCTTCTCCTTAAAAAAAAAAGAAAAATAGATGAAAAGAGTTTTGGCAAATAAAAAAAAAAAAATGGAAGCGCATTTCTGACTTTTCGTTTGTTTTCAATATCCTCTGGTTGAAGCAAATCCACGTTTACGACATGAGACGAGACTATTTACGTTTACGGAAATCGGGCGGGTTGTTCCGGGCAGAGTGCGCGCGCACTACTTCCTTCTGACCGGGCACAGATCTGTCCGTGTTCCAGGTTTTCCGCTAGACTGGCAATGTACGGGAATGTATAAGAGCGACAAGGTGAAAATAAATAAGATTTCAGCTCGATCCTCGATCCTGCCAAACAGAAAGAGAAAAAGACGCTGACCGAAGACGAGGAGGAGAGCTTCTCGGGGGCTCACGTGCGCGGGGGAAGCGGATAGAGCCGAGGAAGTCTTCAGCCGACGGCTGGCGAGGTACTGATGCTTAAATCATTCTGCTTGCCAACCCTCACTAGCGCAAATAAGAGCTGTTCTGGCGGTAAACGGTCAGGCAGGTTTGGAGTGGCAGTTTTAAGTTGACAAACGGGCCTGATGTTTTCATCAGAGAAGTTTTGAAAAGCCATCAGTGTCGTTTTGAGTAGGCGCCACTGACTCGGCCACGAAGTTCATCACCACGTAAACGGCTTAACGGTCTGATCACGTGATTACTCAGACTTCTTCTTTGTTGGCCGAGAAGAAGGCCTGTTCTGTCCAGAAAGGCAGTTTCAGCAGTCTTAGAATTAATTAAAACGCGGATTTTTTGTTGTTGCAAGTTTGTGTGCAAAGAATGAACAACCAGATGTAATTCTTCGTTGTAAATTCTTATATATATATTTTTTTATTAATCCTAAAAGGATGTTACTGTAACGTTTTGCTTTATTATACGTTTATTCTTTAGTGCATTCTGGGTAACGCGAAATTAATATATTTCTTAAGTAAATAATTATCAACCCTGGACTTAAAAATATATGTATCTGTGTGCAACCGGTTTCTCTCTTCAACGTATCCGTCCAGTCCCCGGATGTTTCTAGACAGCCCACAGAACTCCCATGTCTGTTTCCGCCAACACTTCGATCAGATTCTGAACTTTGCGTTCGCAGAAAACCCGTGCGCAGTTTCGGATCAATTAGAAAGGCAGAAAAATATTTTAAAAAAGAGTTCGGCTTGCGGTGTGGCAACGTACACAGAGTCGGCCAGCCGGCATCTTCCCGCGTATCAAATGGGAAGTCCGGCTCCGGATCAGAGGCAACGCCACGACGGGATGAAGGGATCGTTTAGTGCACGGTTGGCGGGGGATGGTCGTGTCTCGTTCCGATTCTTTACACAATCCAAATGAACGAGTATCAGCCAGCATCAGTTGAATAATACTTGCCATATTGTTCCGTGTCCACGGGCGAACTAAAGTGAGAAGGACGAACGTTAATGGGGGGATCCCGTTAGCAACGCCACTTTTTTCTCGTACCTATTTGTTTTACTCCGAATGATGATATACTAATAGCAGTTGTTCTTTTCCCTCATCATCTCGTCAACTAGTGTATGGAGATAAGTCATTTGTATTTGATAGAAAACAATACTAATAATAAAACCTGAGTTCAAAAGGACGAAGGTGCTTGCAATCACCTCCAATAGCTGCCAGAAACAGTGTCATCCCGCCGCCTGATCCACAAGAAAATCTTTCAGTTTCACCCTCTGACGGCCGATTACGTGGTTTCCCTTGTGCCCAGCTGTACGTACATACAGTACGTCAAGATACTTTTAGTAATCAGTGGGTCTGTACGAATTGTGACGACCCACGGATACAAACCAAATGATTAGCGTTCTCATGCCATTTAATTAAGGAGGCGAGCTCCTGCCACTGATTGGAGACATCACGATCGACTTCCCTCAATCCTCACCGACCCTGCTTAGCTCCCCCCCTCTCTCTCTCTCTCTCCATCTCCTCTCTCTCTCTCTCTCTTCTCTCTCTCTCTCTCTCTCTCTCTCTCTCTCTCTCTTCTCTCTCTCTCTCTCTCTCTCCGCGTTCCGACTTTAATTTATCTCCGGTGTGTTTGACTGTTTCAACGGATACGGATTAATGCCATTTTTTTTTTTTTTTTAAAGCTAGCAATCATTTTAAAATTTATTTTGTTTAGTGTAAAACATCGTTACGTGTGAAAAGAATTCTTTTATTCGGCTGGTACATGATCTTGACGAAAACAAATGAATTATCCGACCATCACGTGATTATGACGCCGTTGTAGTGACGTCACAGGTTAACCCACGATTTACCAAAATTCGAAAGTTTATTTTTCTGTTTTAAATCCTATAGTTATAAGATTAGGCAGATGGACGGATGAGGAGTTTTTCTGCGGAGACAAAATGACGATTCAGGGGAGGAAAAAAAAAAAAAAAATAGTCGACCATTATTGCATCTGTCGTCAAACGAGGCTAGCACCGGTCCCTCTCCAGGGCGAAGCAAAATCGAAATATTGCAAGCGTTATTTCAGTCTCTCTCTCTTTTTGTATCCTTTTTCAGAAATGATGAATGACATCTACCGACTGCCCCCCCCCCACCCAAAGATTGGGGTATCTGTTTTACTTTTTGCATTGTATGCTATTTTTGTCTACATCAGGGCCACTGTCAAGCATTCTCAGCAACAGGTTTGGCTGTCGGCCCATAGCCATTCTGGGAAGCGTGATCACGGCCAGCGGACTAATCCTCAGCTACTTCGCTACCAGCATCCACTTCCTGTACTTCTCGTTCGGAATCGTCACGGGTAAAGCTACCATACTCACTTTCGCTGGACGTCTTCTCACGCGAATAAAGTCCATAGAATTCCCACGTCGCCCCCTTAGCTCGAAAAGGGGCGAAACGTCACGGGAAGAACGTCACAACTCCGTGTAACGCGGAAAAGGGTGACGTCACAGGAAGGTGGGGATCACGTGTCACGGGTTGCTGCTTTGTAAGGAGGCGTAAACATGGCTTCTCGCTACATAGGTGGGACACGTTTTGACGTAAAACCCTATCGATTACTGACTTCTTGTAGATTTGTTGGTGACAAGGAAAGCAGACGAGAATTGTTAAAATTTCAGTTTGTTCCTAACATTTTTTTGTTGTTGCAAAAGACGATTTTAAATCTGTTTCATGTGAAATATAGTTGAACTAATTTCAGGTGTTTTTTTTTTTCATTTCTATTTATTATTATTATTATTAATAATTATTCTAATTCATAAAGCAAGTTTCAAATTTATTTCGCTTTTTCAATGGCCTATAATCCAATCGAAGACGATATATAATCAATAAAAAAAAATACTCACGCGATTTTAATGTTTTGATTGATGTATGTAAAACTCGTAGCTTTCCATTTATAGAAACTTTGGCAGAAATAAAGATGTCTGAGTTGACAAATATAAGTATATTTTTGTCAGAGCATTTGGCCTGTTGCCTACAGACCCCTACTCGGACACAAGTCCATTGTCATCAGGTAATAGACTGTCCCCTATCAAATATTGTCACATTGCCTGTTCATATTGCGTGGTTGTCGTTGTCACCCATGTTATTCAACTTTTATTTTTTTAGGTCTAGGGGTTGGGATCACTTACGTCCCCTCAATAACGATTGTGGGTTTCTACTTTGAAAAACGCCGAAGCGTGGCCGTTGGGATTGTGTGCTCCGGGGTGGGTCTAGGAGTTTTCATCTACCCGCCCGTTATACGCTACATCATGAAATTCTACGAGTGGCGCGAGACTCTACTACTGATGGGCGCCTTCTCTCTCAACATGTGCGTTTTCAGTAGCTTCTTCCGACCCATCAGGCGATCCGAGCTGGACCAGAGCAGCGGGCGACCAATACTGGAGAGGAGTCTGCTGCGGAAGAAAGCTTTCATGATGTTCGCCCTGAACAACTTCCTCATCTGTTTTGGCTTGTCCATAGTCTACACGCACCTGCCGCGCTACGGCGAGGTGAACGGCCTGTCGTCTGACGACAGCGCGCTGCTCATCTCCACCATAGGCATCCCTAACCTGGTGGGTCGGATTCTCTTCGGCATCCTGCTGCAGCACCCTCGCTTCGACGCCAGCATCCTCTACCTGTGTTCCTTCGGGATCGTCGGCCTGATGATCGCGCTGCTGGGTGTTTTCAAAACTTACGAAGGAATGCTGGTACTGGCCAGCTTCTTCGGTTTCTTCTCCGGATGCTGGGGGACCCTGATCGTCCCCATCCTCATCCAGCTACTCGGGCTGAGCCTCTTCGCCACGGGCTACGGGCTGCTGCTGCTCGTCATGTCGGCCGGACAACTCCTCGGGGCTCCCGCCGCCAGTAAGTATCCGCACCGCTGGGTTCTCTGTTCGTCAGCCCCAACTCCCTTCCCGACTAAACTCGGCTAAGCACATTAGGGGTAACTTGACAGACCAACGCTGAAACACAAAAGTGCAAAAATCCCGGATTTAATTGTTTGTCTGTTTTTAGATACCCCTTTAAAATCCCTGTTTTCTGCCAGCCGCTAGCGATGACGGGCCCCACTTTTGTACTAACTGAACGGAGTCGTTTTCCGTGACAAAATTTCCAGGGAGCTGAGGACAGCAGTGAAATTAATTCTGTCATCGCTTATATTATTGCATAGTGAACTTTTTTTAAAAAAAATCCTCGTTCGTAGCCGGTACGGAATCTTTGGGTCCTCCTTCACAAAAAGAAACAAGAAGACGAAGCTTTGAATAGTTTCAGTCCAGTCGAGATTATAAATCTACCGCCTTTCGTCTGCAGATTTTTTTTAATTTTTAGATCTTACATGCGCAGATTTAACTGAATAAAGAAGATACATAGCTTAATGTGTGCGTGCGTGAACAAAACAATCGAGAGAACAACCAGTGAAGCAAGAGTTCTGTTTAGGAAACGATTAGCGACGCTTGGAGAACAAAGACCACAATTCTATCACATACGTTTAATTTATAGCAGATTTGAGCTCAAAACGAGAACGAATGGATAAATGTGTTTATTTGACGCGTTTCTGAAAGTTGTTTTCTCTTTTTTGTTGTTGTTATGCTTCCCCCTTAACCCCACCTTCACCGTGTTGGGTAGTTAGCAGCGCGGGGAGCTGCCTGTTTAAGGTCAGTTTCTATCAACACAGTTGTAGATAACATTTATGTTGAGTGGCAATTAGAACTTGAAAGCATAACCTTTAAGCTGGTTGCTGCAGGAACATGAAGGACCCGAGAGCCTTGGAGCATTGATAAGGAGATTGTAAATAAATAAAACCATTACGATCGAGATCTAGGGTAGAAATTGCAATTAGGGCGATAAAATCCGCTTGGGCGTTTGTGTTTTTTTTGTTTTTTTTTTCATCACAAAGAAATGAATTAATTATACCGGTATTTGTATTGATTGGTTCTTTAATCAGAATACCGGAAGATCCGAACATACGGGCCTAATGCTCATTACGTCATTGGCGGTTTGTGTGACGTCGTGCGTAGTATCACGTGATTAATAGCGAACCGTGCGAAAATTCCATCATGTGGTCAGATAGCGTGAAATCATCAAACGGAAAAAAAAAACAATAAAAAACAAACCTTCAGATCATCTTCTTTTTCTTTTTTTATTTTTTAAAGTGTTTAGCTTAAAGACGGAAGCTACGCCTTTAAAATTGCTTTATGATATTTGTGAATGTGTTTTTTTTAGGCCGGGGGCCCCTCGGGTACTGCACGTGTTCTTCTGAAGACGACCAACCCGCGCCATACGACCTGTGCTCCGACGACATTAAAGCGACACTCGACCACGTGCTCTCGTTTTAAAGTGCCGCGTCAGTGCTCACAGTAAGTTCGGCGATGAACGGACACGGCGGGGGGCGGGGGGGACTCTACCTCTCATCCCTGCGCTTACAGTAGCAGCTCAGTCTTCGCCGGCCGGCCACTGGCGACGCCATTTTCTCTTGAAAGGACTCGGTGTGTGGCTGCAGAGCGGTGGAGGCTCGCGCGCGCTGGTGGGCGGGGGTAAATAATCTGCCGTCGTCTGCTGCTGAAGCAAAACATCCCCAGAGGGTTCACAGATGTGGTTTCCCGTAACTGGTAAAATATCGCGGTGGGGGTATTAGAGCTCTTTTGGGTAATTTCCAAGTAAACTGACAAATACTAGTGCTGCACTCTGATTTTACCGGTAGGTGGTTCGTCGGACTTTCTGCTGATTACGAAACTTTTTAAGATAAATTTTTGGTTTTAAAATTATTATTATTTAGCTAAATAAAATTGCAGATGTTTACAAAAAAAAATAAAATAATAGTTTTAGGATTATTACTCACTGAATTTCTGTCTTGTTTCAAGGTTTTTGTATTGTCTACCTGAGTACAGAAGCTCCATTTTACCTGGCCGGGGCGATATTCATAGTGAGCAGCGCTTTGATGATCTTTCCGTATCGGTACAAGCCCAGAAACACGGACCAGCTTCTCGTGGAAGGGGCCTCGGATAAGCTCACCAGAAGGAAAGAAAAATCTGACTTGCTGCTCAGCTGACTGGTTGGCCAGGTGACAACGCGCGACGGAAAGTCAGATCGTGGCGCGAACGTTCTTAGAGACATCTGAGGAAATCACAGACCTGGTATCTTCCGTTTCTTTCTGTCTAAATATGAAACCATTTTCTTACAATTTGAAATAAAATGAATAAATAAAAAAAAAAAAAAAAAAAAAAAAAAAAAAAAAAAGCATAATAATAATAATAATAATAATAATAATAATAATAATAATAATAATAATAATAATAATAATTTGAACAATGTTATATTGATAAGACTTGTTTTTAGTTGTCTGAAATCATCAAGCTAACAGCCAAGAGGTGGAGAATTTAAAACCAGCCTCTCCCTGTATAAAAACATCAGCTTCAGATCAAACAAAGACCGACACTGATGATAGCGACGAACTTGGTTTTATACCTTAAAAAATTAATGACATTTTGATGTGCAAATTTTCTAGACGACATTCTGATAAATGAGAAGTGAAAGGATTTAAAATAGATCTTGCATCATCATCATCATCATCATCATCATTATTATTATTATCATTATTATTGTTGTTAGAGACTGTTGGACAAACCATGTGAAAGGCGAGAAATACATTTTGGATTTCAGGTGTAGAAAGATTAAAAATGTAAATAACGCAAATGTGGAAAAGAGTAAATGTTATTAGTTTTCAGTTTCAGCTGCTGCTGCTGCTGTTGGTGGTGAATAGCTGAAAATGCGTGAAATATTTTCTCTTCTGACGGAAATTGAAGCATTTTATTTGACATTTTGAGAGTGAAATCTGTTTGCTGAAAGGCGTGTTAGTTACAGTAAAGATTTGGATAACCAGATCTAACAGATAGCAGCAAAGTCGCTATGGAACGGTGTTAGCGGTGGGACAACAGTCGTCTGAATTCTTCCCTTATGCGAAACTAACGACGGCCGTTGGCAGGCTCGCTCGCTTGTAAGCTGTGCGGCGATTGGCCAGTGGCGTAATAGCGTCATTGTAGTCCGCTGATTGGCTGTTGTTATCCGAAGAACGCGCCATAGTTAAAAATGTCTGCCGAGCCCCCAGAAGGGAGAGCGATGGGGAAGAAAGAGGCGAGGATGAAGGGGAAGAGAGAAAGAACCCTGCAGGGGTGGGGGGAGAACGAGGAAAGGACAGCACAGCTCAGGCCTACCACGTAATACCCGCAGCCTCGTAGAAAAGGTGCAAGAACTGACGACCCAACTTAGCTTCTGTCAGGTTGCTGCCCCAAAGCCATGATACAGGAATCTCTCCGAATCGGTAAGTCTGGTGGCTGTCTTGTCATGAAACACCTGATACCGTTCCGCTTTGAGGACAACTATGGGTTTTTCTCTTCTATAATCTCTATTTTCATTTCAGACACGCGCTCGTCAAGGAAAGAAACAGTATCTTCTGGACTGTCAACAGATAATTCCGTTAGTTCCCAAGGAACCAGCAGCGCTTGTAGATACTGCGCTAAACATCTCTGATGCAGAGGAAGATTCTGAAACCGAAACCGCATATTTTGGTGAAGAATCTTTGACCTCCCCACCCCCCGCAAAGCAGCAGCATCGCCACAGACAGTCATCGGAAAGATCTGCATAGGCAGGATAAGAGTGATGTTGAACCTTAACAAACAAACAGTGGCAGATGTTTAGAAGACAATCTTAACGTTTCAGTGCTTAGCGCCAGCGAACGTTGACTTCCATAAAAGCGAAGCATGAAATCGGAGTGGCCAGCAACAGTATCAGCTTCTTCAAGAGTACAGTTTTACACGATACGCTAAACATCTTGATGGAGTCGCTGGCAGACCACGCTTTGCTTCTACATGTGCGTGACAGCAGTTTTGGTATCAACACTGATGACAAACTGTTCTAATGGGACAGAGATTAAATTTAAAGAATGCAGAAATGCAATTGCTAGAACTAATACATCCATGCTTATACCATGGAAGACAAACAATGGCTTATTAGCGACATTTGAAGAAGAATGAATGATAAAATCAATGAATGAATAAAGTGTGCTCTGTGACAAATTATGAAAATTCTCAGCATTTGTAGAATGAATAGCATAGCAGTTAAAGAAAGGCCGCAGACCACTGGACACTTTATTGCACTTTTTGCATTACACTGCTGAGTTGAACCCAGTTTTCAAAGAACACCTGGATTTGGGGCTACGGAATATTCATTAGTACATAGCGCCACACATTCAGATTGAGCTGTTACGCCTGAAAGGTCTACAAATTAATGTTTTTATTGTGGCCACAATTGAAAGTAGCAAGATTCTTCAGGTTGGTTGCAGACGACATCACTTACATTTCCATGAAACAACAGATAATCCTGGTGGCGAGTTATGTTCATCGAAATGGAAACGAACCGTGGAGCTGCGAGATTTTATTGATTTTGCGAAAGTCTAGAAGACAACTGAGATTCACTGTTTGGAGTATCAAAAATGAACACGTGAGAAGTCAGTGGGTGATTCAATAGAGTACAAAGCAAAATCTGTTAAGTCCTTCCGGAAGAGACCTACACTACCTAATGGCATTGAAGTCATCTGGAATGTGCCACAATATGTATTTGACAAAACTTAAGAAATTTATGAACTTTCGATATGACTAGGAAGACTGTAGTACAGCCTTATCAGCACCAGGGAATACATAATGGATGACCCAGGTATCTCCTCGATAGATTCTCCTTGATAGATCAAAGCAAAACATATTGCGATATCCGCACCCTGGAGAAAATTTGTAGTTCGACATTAACACTAAAAAAATTTCTATTTTACATGACTAAGTTTGTTTTCATTGTCAGTTTTTGTATTGAGCCCATTTGGCGACTTTATAAATCTCTGCACTTGTATCTGCAATATGTAGATATCGACTTGATTTAAGCTTGTGACAAAAGTAATGTAGTTGAGGCACTGAGAACCGTGATGGAGGATGCCAACACCAGATTTTCTGCACTACATGATAGGCAAACTGTTGAGGGAATTTTAAATGTGTTGATACATTTGTGACACAGATATGTCAAAGAGAAAGCCTCAAAGGAATAATGTTAGTGGGTCATAGCCGCTAGAATACCAGAGGTAAAACATTTTCATACCTTTATTGGACCAAGTGGTGGTTGGGCTGACAGAGCTGTTTATTAAATGTTGTCTGCGTGTTCTCACTCAGTATTTGTTGTAGTATGATGCATGGTTTGGAGTGGAAACTGAGGGAATGGTGACTGCTGCTTTGTTGCATACAAAGGCGACTTTTCCAACCTGGAAAGTTTTTATGATCCTCTGGACAGATTGAAAGAAAAATGGATGTTTGTCCTGATTGAAAAAGGCCAAGCAACATAATCTCTACATTATCTCAGATAAATCCCGTATTTTACCCAGACATTAACAGATCTGTGTTTTGGCACAATACCAGTATGTGTTGTTGCTGCAGAAAAGTATTTTAGTACAATCTGATAAAGATGTTGCTACAGTATTATGTGAAAGAAAATTGGCTTATAGTTGTAACATTCTTAAATTTACATCAAGATATCCTAGTTGATACTCACTAATTGCTAAAGGATTTTGGTCCATGTAATGATCTTTGAGTTAATTTTGTGGCAATGTGATACCTAGCAATAGAACTAATTTTGCTGGGTAATTGAGGAAATTGATGAGGTTCTTTCTTGAACCTTGGTACCTGATTTGTTGTACTCTTAAATAATTAAATCTGTATTCTGATTATTGTGGCAAACATTGTATTTTTACATGTTTTCTTGTCATTTCTTAGGTTATAGGCATCGCCACCAAACCAAAAGACAATTGTGAAGGGTGAGAGAACAGCCTGGCTGTGTTGTGGAGAAAGTTAAAATCATCTGAAACTAACAGGATTGAATGGTTGTATTTCTTTAACTGTATATTTTATATTTTTTTATTATAATTATTGTTTACTACAAACTAAATGAAAAGACTTCTAGATGTTGTGAATTCTGCTATAAATACCTGGCAAGCCCAACATCTGAATGGCGAAAAAAGAGGGGTTCTATTCTTTCCTGTCTACCTCCCCAAATGATATTCAGTCGTTTCTACTGACTAACATCAAAAGGTTTATTCTGATTTAAGGAACTCCAGGATTATGAGAGATCAGCTGGTCATATCACAGAAGTAGAAGCTAATGAATGTGACCATGTGCAAAGGCTTTAGATCAGATTGTCAGGCTTACTAAGTTGTCTGTGCAGCCACTAAATAAAAACATCTGAGTTTGAAAATTAAACCAAAGCTAAATTCCATTATTTACAAAATGCTTATGCTAAATTTTTATTTTACTAGTTCTATAAATATAAGCATCAACCAGATGTATTCCAATAAATATGATATCAGGCTCGAAATCCTACATACCTGTCTCATTGCTGCTGAAATTTTAGTAAATTTGTGGCAACTCTAAGATCTTAATCTACACATGATGTGCATTATTACCTAATTAATTAACAATCATTAACACTATTGTGACAGAGGTTGGTTAATACACTCTGAAATATTGAATCTCATTTTCTCATTACAAGACCATGCATGCAACTGTACACCGTCTTACGGTGCCCCACTAGCGAGTCCTCTGATCATCATACACTGTTGCATACCTTTTCTTTAGCCATAATTAATACCACAACATTCGTGGAACTTTATCAAAAGCTCTAGTGAATTCCAAATAAACATCTATTTTATTACTACTTATAACATTCCCAAGGAATTTGAGAGCAAAGAAATGCCCATTCTGAAAACCATCACACTGATTTCTCAGACTAGACTACTTAAATAAATTTACCATCTTCTTCACTAAAGTTTCTGTTCTCCTACCAATGAGGTTACTAATCTGCTATAATTTCCTGGACCACTCATTTCTCTCCATAAGTATTGAGTTAATGTTTGCTTTTAATTAAATGGTACTTGTCTTACACCCAAGAACTAGATAATTCAATGAATTTAGTAGAGAATTTTTGTGGTCATACAGTTTCATGAGGATTAGTTTTGGTTAGCAGTATTATTGCTTTATCTATGGCTATGTTGATTCTTTGGAGCGGTGAATCATTAACTTCAACTTCTTGAATAAACTGAAGATTTTTGTGTATAAAAACTTGAGGAAAGAAGTTTGAGAAAATATGCAGTTACTTTAACCTCATTTGTCAGATTATCTTTAACCCTTACAATGCTGAAAGTGGGCGGATATGCCTGTTTTGCTATTTATAGTCCATTGGATGCTGGAAGCAGATTTACCCCTCGGCTTCAAAAAAGCCTTTTCACGCTGTTGTGATAAGCATAATAGTCTCATGTCTCTGAAAGCCCCGCAACTTCTCCAATCAAATTCCTAATTTCATTTTTTGGTGGATAAGTGAAACTTTTCAGCCAGAAATTTAAGTACTGAGAGGGTTAAGAGGACCAATGTTCTTTCTACATATTTGCTTCTCCTTTACTAATGCATAAAACTGTTTGGGTTTGAATTTAATACTAGCTACTAATAATTTCTCTCAATGTTATTTTGCCTCACTTGTTTTATTTCATTTTAATATTTTTTGTACTTTTCAAAGTGTCTCTGGTAACCAGAAACCTTTGCCTTCTCAAATAGCTTTCTTTACTTTATCTTATTCCTCATCATCCACTACATTTTTTTCTCTTTTCTTTTCTGATGAACTCCTTTCTTTGGTATTACTTCCCTGCAGACTGCAAACTTCTTAATGGCAAAGGTATCTTAACTGTCATCTGCTCCTTAGTCATGATTATCAGTCTGTTCCATTTTTTTGGTTAATCTTATTTTTGAAGATATTTGATCTAATTTCTTAAAGTTCCATGCCGCTCAACATACAGGTAAAACTGTGTTGGATGAAAGATTAAATTTTTTCAACTTTTCCACCAGTCATCTAATGTAAACCAGCTTTGCCATTCCTGCATCTCCCATTGGGCAGGTACTTCAGCCAGAAACACAAAGTTCCTTCTGAAACTGTTCTGTTAAGTTGTGGAGTAAACTAATGGGCTGGTACAGAAGAGCATAATATAAACATGCTAGGGGGCCTCCTCCTGGTACACTACCCTCTGCTGCTGTCCGATTTATATTCATTTTAAGTACAGGGAGAGGCCAGTACTACTTCTGTGTATTCTGAGTTGAGTGTCAACAGGTGAACTCTGATTACATCTGCACATGAGAGTCAATTTACCTGTTAAAATCTCCAAAAGCAAATTAGTGTTAAAAATGTGTGCTTGCTTTTTAGTCTTCATTTTTTTTGTTCTTAGTTTACAAAGGGAGATAATCTATATATTTTGGTTAAAAAACTTTATTTGAAGGTGAAGTACTTCACATTTTGTTAAATTGTGAATTTTACAAAGGGAAATAACCTATTTTGGTTACATGTCTGAATTTCAAAGCGACAATACAAACAACTATTTAGATCTGAAGCTATCTCCTTAGTGTATAAAAACAGGAGTAAACAGGATTTTTCTCATATCTTTATCATCACTAATGGTCTACCAATGACTAGGTTTGTGGTCTCAGTGTCACCATACCAAAGAGGTAAATAGTTGGTTTCCCTGTTGCCATCATCAACAAATGCAGAATGTCAGTGATGGTCCTACCAGAAATACAGCCAGCTTGCAAAGGTACCATGCCATGGCAGTGCACCATAATGAGCTAAGATTTGAACCTAGGGCCCCCTCAACATGGTGGTTCAGTAATCCCCCCTACCATCAAATGTACAGAGAACATTTTTTAAAATGTATATATTTAGAATAGTTTTCCTGATATTCTATGCCTTTGCTTTTAATCAACTGATCAACTTTAGTGGATACCTTTAAGAAAAAACACTACCCTAATGACGGGAGTGATACCACTCAATACCAACACCATTTATAATGGGCAGATTGGGAAAAGCTTCACTCAGCAAAGGAAATGTGGTGCCAACAAAGGTGACTGCTGATGCAGTGGTTTCTGGTTTAAAAGAATGCATTATCTCCCCTTATGTATGACAAATTAAACAAGTATTTAAGTACGTAATTTAGGCAACCAAAGGCCATGTCAACAATTTGCTGTGGCTGATAGCCAAAGTTTGGTCCCAGTTAAACCTGATATATGACACTAACCACAGCATAGTTTCTTGATCTTCTGTATTCATCCATTGATAGGTTTTCTCATTGTTAAACAGAAGTTCCAGTATGGTCTTTACGTTTTTCTTGCTGAAAACAAGTGCCCCATGGGATGTAGGGACAGCAAAACTTATTTGCTATACCATAGTACTACAACTATGTCAACAGCCCTAGATGCAGGCATTCATGGAGGCAGCATATAAACAAATAAGCAAGCATGATCTGGACACAAATTCATGTTTTCATTCCTGAATCTTCTAAATAATTATTTTCTCATCTTTCGGTATATTATCTGATCAAAGACTCTCTTAAAATCAACTTAAGCCATTTAGAAATCTGAAGTCTATTTAAATCACCACAGCCTACCAAAGCTGATACTCTAGCTTTACAAAAATGAAAATTGCACTAAGTGATATGCACCCATGTCAATTTTCAAAATGTCGCAAGTAGAAAATATTGGAGTTGACTGTAGAAATGGATAATGGTTGTTTTTTTTTTTAAGGGCATGTTTAAAAACACCAACTTCCCAGGAAACAAGTAATTATTCTGATGAAAATCTATTCAATATTGTGCGCTAAAAGAATCGAGAGAGAGAGAGGGTTCAACAAGAACAAATGACATTAAAAGGTGATTGTTCGGCATTTCATGGTGAGAACTAAATGCTTTTGTAAAGTGTGAATGATTGCACATAAAATGAAGTTGTTTCAAAGTGTCAAGCTACCACCACTAGAATAATAGCTGATCGATAATTTTTCACTTACCTGATTTAAAAACTGAGCTCAGTTTTTCAAGGGTAGCCTAGTACTTCTAGAACTCTTTTTTTGTGATGCTAAGTTGTCGAGGAGGAATGAAATTTATGAAATTTTTGGCCAATTTTAGTGACTCATACCAGTATTGTTAGCTACACTTACCATAACAACCAGTTCCTGTACTAGTATAAATACCCCTGAAATTCAGAAAGACCATATAATGTCAAAATGCCTTCAAGAAAGAATAACAGGTACACTATGCAGTTTGAACTGAAAGTTATAGATTTTGCAGAGAAAAATAATAATTGTGTGGCATTGAAAGTTCAGTGTATTAGAGAAGATGCAAAAGAACAAATGTGCTAGCAGGGGAAAACAAGCAAGTGGCTGCACTTAGAGAAACACCTAACTCTGCACCCTGAAACCGGCAAAATAAAGATGGCTTTATAGACTTCAAGGTCAGCACTGGATGGTGCATCAGGTTCATGAGTGTAATTTGGTGTCAACAGAAGACTGCTACAGATTGGCTTGCACTGATAACATGGATGAAACATCCATGAACTTCAATATGGAGGCCAACAGGACTGGTGAAAAGTTTTGTTCTAGTTAAGACAGATGGCCATGAGAAGACAAAATTCACCATTGTTTTATCCTGTATGCATGACAGAACTAAGTTCAAACCAACAGTGAGTGATATTTAAATGAAAAAATGTCCTCAGGGAGTAGTTTCCAAAAAAGGTGTAGTTGTCCATGCTCACAAAGGTCTTTTCTAAATCACTACTTAACAGCAGTTTAGTGTTATCAGTGTTCATAGAAATAGGCTCAGATTGGATAACATACTATTGCAGGAGAAAATTAAGTTACTTAAATAATCACTCAGATACCCTTTGCTGTGACTACAGCACTTGCTATCCAGCAATTGATGAAACTGTGACCTTAAACTCTTGGCTGGTCATGGTCACTGCTTCATCAGTTATTAAGTGGCCCATAGTTAAGCAATCAAGAATCTATGTGACTATACAATTTCTATATAAAAGAAAATTAATTTCTACCTATTTACTCATGAGGACAAGAAATAATCTTTTATCTGTATAAGGCCTTATATTGGGACTATCATAAATGAACTGAATCATTACATAAATTGCAGTCATAAGTTCAACAATGAAGATTTCAGAATCTGAAAGCCTAGCAGTACATAGAGAATATTCAGTACAGTCAAAGTTCGCTACTATGCCACCCGTCGGGACCGAGCAAAAGTGGCATAGTAGCGAGAGTGGCATAGTAACGAAGGTTTTTAAAAACGGCTTTATTGTAAGTAAAAAGGCTTTATTTTCGCACGCTATCCATCATCTCAGTCCAAAGCTCTCAAATATCGTCGGCTGGCGCATCTTCCGGCGGATCTGGAGCAGCTCATTGTCTAACTGATCACAGGCTTGCATCACACCGGGCTGCCCGCTTCTCTGCTGCATGAACTTCCGGACGATGCTCCATGCGCGCTGGGCTTCCTCGAAAGGAACGATTTCCTCCTCGACAGTGACCTCGTCATCTTCGTTTTCCACTGGCTCCTCGTGGCACAGTATCTCCTTCGCAATCTCCTCCAGCGTAAAAGACCCACCAGTCGCGAGGCGCTCATCGGCTTCGAGAAAGTCAGACAGCTCGATCTCCTCGCTCTCGTGCATCTTTTCCTCGGCAGGCAGAGCTTCCCAGATCTCGAGTAGTTCCGCATCCTCTGGCTCAGTCTGGACCTCTTCTTCGACGAACTTTGCCTTCGCGAAACAGTTCCTGATCGTCGACTCGCTGACCTGCTCCCAAGCACACCGGGCGACGTGTAGAGCGTCGAGCAACGTGAACTTGAACTCCTTTCCCTCGTCCATGGCCCCAAGCCGGCGGCTCAGCAGGAGCTTCTTGTAGTGGCGCTTGAGATTCTCTATGATTCCCTGATCCATTGGTTGCGAATTGGCTGTTGTGTTGGGTGGGAAGAAGACTAGTTGGATGTTGTCCAGCTGGAGCTCAGGAGGGTGGCCAGAGAAGTTATCGAGACAGAGCAGCACTCTGCGTCCCTGCTGGCCGAGTCGTCCGTCCCACGCATGCAACATCTCCTTGAAAAGCTCCGCCATCATCCATGCCTTCGAGTTCGCCTTGTATGTGACCGGGATTTCCTTGTTCTTGAAGGCACGGGGTCTCTTGGAATTGCCGATCACCAGAAGAGGGAACTTCTCGCTGCCGCTCATGTTTGCCCCGACCAGAAGAGTGATCCTTTGCTTGCTTTTCTTTCCTCCAGTGCACCGATCTCCCCTGAATGCCATGGTCTTGTTCGGAAGCAGCTGCCAGAAGAGTCCAGTCTCGTCCAGATTGAAGACATCGTCTGCAGAGAACTGTCCGAGCAAGGGCCGGAGAACCTGTTGGTGCCAATCAAGAAGGGATTGCGAATCCACCGCTCCAGCTTCGCCTTGCACTGTCTTAAACGTGATGCCGTGGCGCTTCCTGAAGTTGGCCAGCCAACCGTCGCTCGCCATGAAGTCTGAGATGTGCATCAGCTCAGCCAGTTTCGTCGCCTTCTCCTTGATCAGATCGCCGCTGACAGGCAGATTCTGTCCTCTTGCTTGCTTCAGCCACATGAGCACCCCCTCATCGAGCTTCGGGTCTTGAGCCTGCGTCAGCTTCATGCGCTTTGATGGAACTCCAGCTTTAATTGCACCCTCGATTGCATCCTTCTTGCTGAGAATGCCCTTCACGGTGGTTCTCTTAACTTCGACGCCCCATTTCTTGCTTATCTCCCTGGCCAGCTTGGACTGATTCGACTCCTTCTTCTCCTGCAGCGTAAAGTCAGTTCTCTTGCGTTTCTGAGCTGACATTGTTAACTAAATTTGAAAAATAAATGATTTCGAAAATATCAAATCTATCAATAACTTCCTCAGAACGAGCTCTGGTAAATTTCATAAAAGACCTCTGTTTCACACGGCCAACTTACAGTGAATAAATTTTGCAAGCGCGGTCACTGTACGAGGATAAGTAAATTTGCAAGTGCATTCACTTGCATAACAATTGAGCCCTTATGACGCACACACATGCGAGGTCATCCAGGCACGTCTACAACACACACACGGCCAGTGCGCAAGCTAGCTTGCGCACGCTACACAAGCCCCGGGCATGCTGTAAAGATGTGCGCGTTTTGGCGTGTCAGCTCAAACGTAGGACAAATTTATGAAAATTTTACAGTCAACTAATGATTTTGGTGTTCAAACTTTAACTATAAGTACCAATTTTGCGCCCCCTTGAAAACTGCGCCTGGGGCACTAGTGGCATAGTAGCGAGATTAGGGGGTGGCATAGTAAATTTATTTTGTATTGAATTTTGTCGGGACCGAGCAAAAGTGGCATAATAGCGAGGTGGTATAGTAACGAGCTTTGACTGTACCTGGTTCACCTACATTAATGTAGACTGCACCTGACATCTTAGCAGGACACTGAATGTGTTCGGGATGAACCAGATCATCTTCACCAATGTAACATCACACCATCTTCACCAATGTAACATCATACCAAACAGTACATATGCCAACCCATGAGCCATAGTGAAAGGTAACATTAAGTTTTTTTTTTTTTATGTTGATAATTATGCTCAATAGTTTCAGGAGTGACAATATATGCAAGTTTTCATCACCTCAAACTTTCCCAAATGCAAGTAATTCCCTCTCTATGATCTTACACATGCACACAAATTGTAAATAAGATTTATTTATAGCAATATATTCATACAATGTATATTTCACCATCTACTAGTGTTTGTGGTGGTTTTCATCTGGTTCTTTTAGAATTTCTTGACCCTTTCTTTTCTCTCTACAAATATAAAGAAGAAAAGGCACTATATACAAGTACAATCCATAAATATAAAAGAAACTTTTCAAAGAATGTTATTGTGTTACAGATATTTTGAGCAATCTGACCAGTTTATCTTCACTTGGTCCACCCATCAATAACCGAGAAGTTAGTTTCATGATCAATCTGTTTCCACTAGACAGAGAGTGAATGACCCAGAGTTTCATTTCTATTATGCAATGATTATGAAAAGCAATTCAAAAGTGCTGCTTAAAGAATGGACCCATCAGCTTGGCAATACCCCAGCAAGTACATCTCAGCCCAAGTTCTACTCACTAGATTTAACTCTACCAGACTTTTGAAGATAATGTTTCAAAACAATATGGCAGCAACCATACAGAGAATGCAATAAGACTATCACCACAGGTGTTTCCATAAGTTAAATAACAGAAATAAATGCATGCATTCATGATAAGCTCTCATACTAATATACAGCACTGTACCTTATCCTTGAGGTATCCACACTGGTCTAGAATATTGCGAGTACAGCAGTTAATATGCTTAAAGCGATCAGGTCCTAATAGAATTCCACCAAACCATCGAGACACCACGACCAGAACATTTGTAGCATTAAGAATCTGCAATGTAAATTCATTTCATAAACAGTTTGCAAACCATAGTGTCTTTGCTACCTACAACTACTGGGCAACCATAAAGTTGTGTCCTGTAATCAATTGCTTATAAACTCCTAAGTCATAACATACAGATTAAAGAAAGTTATGTGGAATGCACCTCCACCCACCCCCCCACGAGTTTGCAAATTCTACCACTGGGAGATGCCATTTATGCTATGTGACACCATTTCCAACAACTTTCCCTCTGTATTTAAGCCCACAGAACTATCACATGTCAGTCTGCTTGCAAAGATTACAGTGAACCAGTTTTTCTCCCAGATTGCAGCACTTGTGAAATTTATCTGTACCAATAAATGTAATGTGGGGGTAACTTTATGAGCCTTTCATCATGACAGAGGTGTTTGCTGAGCTGCATGAATTTGAGTAGACAGGATATGCACCACTATCTGGGCATTGTGAAGTTGCTGCAGAAATACAAGTGTTATCAGAAATCAGACATGACAATCCCCTTGGAGTATGAAACATCCATCAAGTTGCAGGTGTTCCTACTCCACAAATCTATATGGAAGTTGAAGTATACAGAACTAAAACTTTCCATACAAGATGTAAAGACCAGTGGGTTTCCAGTTATTTGGCTATCTAAAAACACTGGTGTACCACAATTGTTCGTATGAGTGCTGATCTGAAGACCCCTTTTTTGTGAGATATGATGTAGTGCCCATGCATTAGTAAACTCTGCAAATGCATTCCCCATGACCTCCTGTGTATGCACTTCTGTTAACCTGTGTTATGGTTTGGGAGTTTATAAGCAGCAGACAGCAGGAAGCAACTCTATGGTCACCCAGTACTGTAAACACAAGTCTTCCTAAACAATGTTGTAGATCAAAATGCAGAAACCACATAAGATCTCAACTCACTGTCAGTTTCCTAAAAGAAAGTAACATACAATCCAAGCGATGAGAAGTTTAAAAGAAAAAGCTAATCATGACACTACTTCTATGGATTCTCTTTTAGCTTTGCAGCAAGAAGTTTGTCATCTAAATAATAAGGCAGAAACTAGTTTTAGGGTCAGTTCATTGTTCTTTAGAACTATGCTATACACGTGTTAACTGTAACACATTTATGATCAGTTTCTTCTCTTTTCCCTGTTTCAATATATCTCTGTCTCTCCACAAAACCATGGCAACAAATAAGTAATTTTTAAAAAAAGTATAAAGCGAACCGTTAGTAAATGCAGCATCCGGGATCCAGCATGAGTTTCTCCATCATCATCACAGCTTTGAACGACGACTCCATTATCAGAAATCCTGTACACAAGAACATGCAGTCACAGTCAAATGTATGGGGGAAGCCTGAACATAAGCATTTCTTCATAGACGAAGATAGAACAAATGCTTTTGTTCCAGTAATAATAACCAACAATACTATCATTCAGGGGAGACAATTTGCTTATATAGTAATAACTTTAAAAAGACAAGTCTATTTGAACATTGTCAAATATTATTCAGTATTTGCTATTTTCAGATTAAATAAGAAATTACTTTTATATGTATATATAAAAGTATACCTTTAAATAATTTACTAGATGGGATGATTAAAAAAAATGAGGCTATAACAGCTGAATTATTTCACTTTACAGGTGATTGATAAACTTAAAATGATATAAAGGAAATGATAGGTCAAATGGAAGTACAGACAGTAATAACTAGAACATATCAGTATATAATGCAAGTTTTGTTCTCAATCTTCATAAACAATCAGTCAAAATCCTTAATTCTTCATTTAGAAATGTTAAAGCCATTAAGCTTCAACTGGAGAGTCCTTTTTCCAGAGTTAGGCTGAAAGAAGAGTAATTAACATCCCTTATTTTTTGTATTAACTTGTTTCTGCTGATCAGACTCTGTAAGATCATCTGAATGAACACTGTAATAGATTCTAGAAAATCCCCTTCCAATCCTATAATCACTAACCAGATGTGATAACATAATAACTACATATGGAAAGAAACCACATCCTACTGACTACAAAATGTTTACTGCTTTATGCAATGTAACAATAGTACAATGTCATATGACATCCACCATCACTAAAGACACTATGAATGATAGCTACATTCAGTGTTAATGTTCACCATCTAAAAATTGCAAATGTTTTTTTAAACACCATTTGTTTAGATAAGACTATTTACCACCTGCCCTACAAAATTGGCAGAACTAATTTGCCTGACAAAATTCAATGTATTTTAGTAGTTTTTTAAAAAACAAATGGTTGGAAAATCTGTGTTCTTCAGCAGTACTCAAGCCTAATTCTTGTGTTTAGCTGCTAAATGCTACTTAGAATCTAAAGAAGCTATCTTTTTTTGTTTTCTTCAGTGGTTAATTCTGCTGGCAGTGTATGCACATTACAATTGTTGACTCCAGTTTGGTAGATAAGTCAATGGGAGAACAAGGTGTTCACATTACCCACTCCTCGATTACTCCCAGGCAATCAATGTTGTAAATAATTCTAAGAAAGAAAAATGGGGGCTTCAGCCTACACTGATGTTGTTCTCTTTTGGGAAACATGGAATAGGAAATGTATCCATGAGGAAAAGTAAAAAAGCTGTTTTTAGAGGAATATTTTTTTAATTGGCAACAGTATTCCCAGCTTTCTCTCTAACTTCATGAAGACAGATCTTTCCCTGGAAAAATTCTGGGAAGTTTTCCTTTTAAAGTTGTACCACTGCAACAATGAAGACTACAATAAAGAAATATGTCACAAAAGACACGGTATGAAAATATTCAGGTGTTTTGTGACAGTCTGATGAACGTAAAGACTATTTTTCAGGCAGATTCTACTATACCACCAATCGATGGTTAAACTGATGAGGAATATGTTCAGTCTCTTTATCATACCTGTATGCCATGATGTTGTGTGTAGCATTGGAAATTTTCTTGTTTTCACATAACTTCTCCATGACCATTTGCACCTAAAATTATTTTAAATATTTAACTTTTATACACATTCTAACTTAATATAATCCAAACATATTTGTGAAAATAAATTGGCCAGGTAAAAATGTAGATGGTTCTAGAATCTAACCATTTTTTCTTGTCAAAAGACAGTTCTAAAATTTTTTTGAAAGTTCCTACTTATCATTTTTTGTCAGCTCAGAACTAAACAGCATATTTTAAAGCATTTTAATAGATTATCAAGCTCACAAAACAAACCAACCAAAATCTAAAATGTATATTTTACTTTAAAGGTCTGTAAATCAACAAAACCTGTTTTAGGTTAGAGTTTTTCCTTTCTTTAGATTACACCCTCTCTCTTTCAGGGTTTAAGATGTGTTAGAATTTTTCTTTAGCAATCTGGCTACATTGTTTGAGAAGTAATTAGCAAATAGGTTTTGGTTTAGTTAAAAATAATGTAGAAATGACAGGAACCATGATATAAATAATTCTATTCACAAAATTATGATGTAATAAGGCATTCACAGATTATAACAAATTACATAATTGCTATGTTGATTCTGATTACTGTAAAAATGAAGCAAAAAGTTTTTCAGTAATATGGGCACAATGATAGAAACCTCTTTTATTTGTCCATTTTAATCTAAAGTAACAAATTTAATTTGAAGAAAAAAGATGTCTATAAATGCTAGAAAGTAGATTAGTATAATTTGAAACAATAAACTCAAGCATCTAATATAGAAAAAACTTGTTTTTTTGTCTAATAAATACATAAAACAGTAATAGTGAGTACCTATACATGCCAATTGCTGTTATGCATTCACCTGTTTGATATATTTCTGTAATGCAACTTTAAAAAATATTTAATTTTAAAAAGTTGTTTGATTATAACTAGAGCTACAATAAGTTGCTGCCTTTGCAGTCTATTCTAAAAAAAGGGCCTTCATAACCTGCAATCAATATGTTTCCAATACCTACAAGAAAACAGTATTCATAATCGGAGTCATTTACCAGACAATTTTAAACCAACTCACCTAAAGGATCTTGGAAATCTGCTATGAACAGATTATCATTTATGTTACTGTTTATAGCATTTAAAGTGTTATCTTCTAACAGAATACAAAACTTTCACACACTAAGAATTTGAGTATTCTGTTTACTGTATTATTAACATTGTGATGCATCAGCCAAACCATCCAATACTAACTGATTTTCTTGTTAATTCTGTTAATAATAATAATACCATTAAACAAAAAACAGAAGACACACCCACTAATAGATGTGGCAATATCATCAGAAAGAAATGTATCTATGAAGGAAACAATCAAACTATAAGGATCTTCAGATAGAAATTATCAGAATGTGGAAGATGAAAACAATGACAGTACCATTTGAGAAGACAGGACCACGACTAGATAACATTAGACGACAAAGAACATCTGAAAAATCAACATTATAAGGCTCCCGAAAAAATGTCCTGTATATTTAGGAACTCACTTTCCTTCACTTAAATTCTAACATCCACTTTCCGATCATGGAATGGATCTGGTGGGAATTATAATAAAACAAAATAAGTATAAAATAATTAAAAAATTTTAAAAAATAATATATCAAAATTAAATAAATTAATAAAAAACGTAAAAATTTGTGTTTTCTGTCAAAATAAAAAAACTGACCATTATAATTCAGCTGATCAAGGTTACAAAGGTAGTAAGATTTGTACCATTATGAAAAGTACATTTTGATTCAGAGGAGGAAAAATAAATTTAAGAAACAATAAGAAAAATCCCTTTTTTGGCTGGCAGTACTGAGACATCTAGGTGTACAGTATATAAAATTAGGTACCATCCTTCACATTAGTGTTGCAGTTCTTTTAGTAGATTGATTTATATCTTTTGTTGACAATGAACTTTGTTTAGTTTGAGCATTTCTGATCTTTTCAAGAGTTAGCTATTGTTTGTGGGGGGGTCTTGTTTCTTCTTAAACTGTGAACATTTTTTAACATACCACATTTTTAATCTTTTCCCTTATAGAGTCTACTCGTGTAAACAGAACAACCAAGAAGCACAGAGCACGTGTGAAACCTTTGATCGATGTTGGCGCTTTAAAAAACTAATTAAATGTATCTTTTTATGGAATTCTAATAAACGTCTACAGTTCTTGACAGCTTCTCTGGTTATTCACAACAAAGTGTTTGTGACTGCTATTAAAAGAGAGAGATGCTTAAACTTAACTTCTAAATCTTACCTGAGCCTTGTCAGACACGGGAGCCAGGTGAGCTTGAAAAGTACTTCGGCGATCTGTGATTGGCAGGCCATGTGAAATGATGGGGCATTCACTAACTGATCATAATTAAATATGTAAAAATTTAGAGAAACAAAAGTTATATCATGTGCACAATACAATAGAAAATAAATATTAAAAAAAAATCTAACTGATGGTCCACCAACCCCTCTACTGGGTGGACCCTTTTTTGACTTACAAGGTCTGAGGAGACCTCAAAGCAGTGAGCTCTATAAATGGGAAGGTGTGGGGACCAAACAAGTTACCTGGGTACAGTATGGAGTTCTTGATTGGTGGTCAAGGTGCAAGCCAATAAAAAGTTGTTACCTGCAGAACCCTCACATGTACACTACCCAGTAAACCCTAATAGAACTCTTCGTTTTTAGATGTGGAAGGAAGCCAACATGACTGGCAGGTGGAGAAGAGGGAGACAAAATCATGCCAAGTCGAGCTTGTCCAAACTGGGATTTGAACCTGAGCCCACAACCACAGCAGTCCAGTAGTCTACCACTGGCCTACATTCTCCCTTTGAAAGAACAAAATGTTACTTATTTTCATGTGCACACTGCACAGTAATAAAAGAAAGGTGCAGTGAATTAAAGGGATGTCAGTTAAGACTGAAGCACAGAAGAATAGTTTTTCTATGGAATAAATCTGATGATCAGTGAAAACATTTCTTGAAACTTGGATTTGGAAACTTACAGTATTCTGATCATAAGATAGTAAAGAAATGTCCAATAATCTCCCTCATACACTACAGTACATTTACAATTATGATAAATAAATAACGTTAATTTCAAAGTGTGTTATTTAACACACAACTTTCTGAAGCATCTAATGAGTTTAGAATATATCAGCAGCATCCCTGCAAAGAAAATTTATAATTACTGTTCATATATTAGCATTATTTGTTATTTCTCAAATTCATGAATTTTTAAAATAAAAATGTTTACAAATAATAGACACAAAAATATATTTATTTAGCCTTCACAGTTTTTCAAGTAGTGTTCACAATTAGCTTTTTGTTTGTTTTTTTTTGCCTATGAGTCTAAGTTAAAATAGCCACCTCCCCCATCCATAAAATGTTCTGACTTGATCAGTAATTTCTCCCCATGAGCCATACATGTGTGTATATTTTCAGAATTAATTCACACTTGTGCCACAATACTGCATGGAATAATCCTGTGAAGAAGCACACTAACATTGTGTCATTTGTAAGCTCTACAGTATATCAGAGAGTAAACAATTGGTACCGTTTGCTTATAGAAATGAGAAACCAAGAACAGACTGCAGAATAATTGTTTATACTTGAATAAATACTAGCTCTAAATACAATATTTTTAGGATAATTAACAAATGGTATCAGTTGTTAACAAAATATAGTTTCCTAGATTTAACATTTTTATAGCAGAGACATTATCTCCATTGATAACAGAGCAAATTAAACTTCTGGTGTATCACAGATTATAAGGTGATTTAATTCAGATATAATATTTTTGAATCAAGACATGTAGAATAATTTATTTTTTTTTGGTCACGAAGTAAAACTTGATAAATATCATTGCAGGCTGGGTGTGTGTAAATCATGTTTTAATAGTAAAACACTGAATGGCTGAGATTATTCCATCTTGGTAAATGTATGATTAATTAACTTAAAATGTCATGCATGTTTGATTTGAAAAATCAAGTGTTTTATTTAGTTGAATAAATAATGATGTTACATTAGTGTACTGAAGTGATCACTGCTTTAAAATGGCCAAAATTGAAAAATGTGGCAATTTGAAATCTATCAGACCTGGAAAGATCATGACTACATGTGACTCTATTCAAAATCAGACCTTTACAAGTAGTCATGGGTACAGTATCAAACTATACGAAGATGATTAGAAGATAGATTTTGATATTTCCAGGGTGATGCAAAACTTTTAGCCATGGCTATTGGTGCATGGTTGAAAAACTATCCTAAAGTTGGTCAGGTTAAATAATAATTAAATATGAAAATTCACAAATATTAAAATTAAGTCTATATTTTTGATGAAACAAATAATTTCCTTGTGACTGTCTTAAACAACGTGCTGACAACCTCACTAGTTATCTCAGCACGCAGCAATTTCTTCAGGTAATCCAGTAAATGATATTCACACCTTTTTCAGGTAAAAAAATAAATCTGATTCATCAAGCATCGCCTTTGACATTAGCAAATATTTAAAGGTAAACAAACCTTTTAAAGTGCAATCTAATTTATCCCGCTTGAGTCTCTCATTTCTTTTATCCAGTGAAGATGAGTCAAAACTGTCATCCTCAGTCTCCAAAGTTTTTGTGCTCTTATGACTGTTTTCAAACCTGGCTAAATATAGAAAAATTTTAGAAAACATACAATAAAAATCTGCACATTTTTTGGAAAATTAACATATTTTTGTCAGAAAAGCTACAATGAAAAATCAACCTTTTAAAATGACTGTACTAAAGCCATGCTTTTCTAAACTTATTGCAATCAAATTTTTATTATTTTTAAATATGAAACTAAAAATTATCTTAAAAATATATGGTTAATGGTGATAATGCAGACCAGTAAGCTACAGATGTTAATTACTAGTCTTCAGGTCAGATCAGATTGAGTAAGTTAATCAGAAGGAAAGTTTTGACTTTTTAACTTACTTAATAACTCCTAATTACATGGTATAGCTACTACATTAAACATTAAATTAAAACAAGAATATACATTTTATAAAAAGCTAAAGTGATAAAACAGACAAAAAAATTTTTTAAAATTAACTATTAAGTAGTTACAAAGGTTTTGACAGTTTTTATATTATGTTAATTTGTGGTTCATTGCATGCTTGTGAAGGTGTATGTAGATAAGTTTCCTATCATTTTGTGGTGTGTGCTTTGGCATACATTGTGTAAAACCTACCTTTTTAAAAATCATAAAATGGATATTTATTACAGGTTTCGGAGTGAAGTATGGATAGGAAAGTTTTTCGTGCCATTTTGCTTCATGAGTTCAAACCAGGCCACAAAGCGAGTGAGACGACTTGTAACATTAAGCGAGCATGTGGAGAGGACACAGCAAATGAGCGCACAGTACAACGATGGTTTACAAAGTTTTGATCAGGAGATGTGAGCCTCTAATATAAGGAAAGTAGTGGATGTCCTTCCAGCTGTGATGATGACTGTCGGAAAGCCTCAGTTGAAGCCGATCCGAGAAAAACTGCGTGAAATTGCTGGAGAGCTTGACGTAAACACTGAAACTGTTTCCCAGCATCTTGATGCAATTGGCAAGATGAAAAAGCTTGACAAGTGGGTGCTTCACGAGTTGAATGAACAACAACAAAATCGTCAATTGGAGATCTGCTCTTCACTTGTCATAAACAGAAACAACCTAATTCTTGACCAAATCATTACAAGTGATGAAAAATGGATCCTTTACGACAATCACAAATGATCAGCACAGTGGCTCATCAGAGACAAAGCACCTAAACACATTCCAAAACTCAACCTCCACCCAAAGAAAGCTATGGTCACTATCTGGTGGACTGCAGCTGGTGTCATCCATTATAACTTCTTGCAACCTGGCAAAACCATCACAGCTGAAAGGTACTGAATGAATTAAACATTGTTCATCAGAAGCTCTTCCAATAACAGCTGGCACTCATGGAAGCCCAATCCTGCTCCACAACAATGCTCGTCCTCATGTTGCAAAAGTGACTCTTCAGAAACTGAACATGTTGGGGTACCAAGTTCTCCCTCACCCAGACTATTCACCAGACCCTTCTGCCACAGACTACCATCTTTTCAAACCTCGACAGCTTCCTCTGTATGAAATCCTTCTCCAACCAAGCAGCAACTGAAACTGTCTTCCAATGGTTTATCAACTCCAGAAATCCAGATTTTTTTCAAAATGGTATAAATGTGCTTAGCATTTATTGACAGAAATGTATTGATTGTAATGGAACTTTGATTAATAAATTTCACGTTCAGCAACAATATGAAGTCTCTGTGTTGTGGTAAAAAAACTGACAAAACTTTTGTAACAACCTAATAGATTGAAATAATCATTTGACAGATTATTCTAATTATTTTGTTACAGTTTAGAATGTTTACTGATTATTTATATCATGGAAACAAAATACCAGTGACCAATATATTTCATTCCAATGAAATGTGAAAGAAAGTAGTAGCAAGAAAAAATCTATGAACTAATTTAGAATGGACTTTTGTTCTTATCACAAGACTCCACATTTTGAATTTCCCCAGACAAACAGATGAGCAAGTAATATGATCAAACATCCATTTTTCATTTCACAATACTATTTGTTTGAGTGTGTATGGGGAAGGGTGTTCTTTTACAAAGTCCAATGAAAGTTTCTTCTCCCAGATTACCTCCAAATTTATCCATTACCTGATGTTTGTTCTGAAACCTTCAATAGAAAAGTCCGGACTTCTTCCACCCATTGATAAATAATATTTTCCCCAATATTCTCACTGAAACACAAATGACAATGTTTTCAAACACACAACCATAAACAGATCTGCACTGTCAATAAAACTGCTGAAGTGAACTTTTTCATCTTTTCTAAAACCATTTCCCAACAAACAATACCCAAGGACATGTACTCTGAAATTTCAATGAGCAACTGTTAAGAATTCTAAGTTCTACTTTTTCATTTCTGAATTTGTTGGCAGTGACCAACAGGTGCGACTGCAGCAGTATTAAGTTCTTCACCTTGTGCATTTGTACAGTGGTTTTACAAACAATGCCAGGCTGAGTTCATTCAACTGTACAGAGTCCTGACATTATTCTCACCAATCCAAGCCTGTACCCACTTAAGCATTCGCATAGCGAAACACAGACATAGATAAACCATTTCCCTCAGCATCAAGACGAGAGCCACTATCTGTGAGATTTAGTCCACTCAGTCTGTAGTTTACACCAATTGCAGATTTACCATACATAACTGACAGAAGGCAAGCTACTCCAGGCCCCAAAGCTACACACATTGACTATTAAACTGTAGTTTTATTCTCAGGGAAAGAAAGTGAAAATTAACTGTTAATAACATAATACATTTTATCAAACAAACATTGTTAATGCTTTTTTTTATAAAACTCTAAGTAAAGTGTCAAAAAAACCAATTGAACCGTCTCCCTTGATTGATCAAACAAAAAATTCAAAGCAACAAATGTATAAAAATATGGGTATACTATTTAAATCCAGGTTAAAAAAGGAAGTCTATAAGCTTAGAGTATTTTCTAATAGATGTCTATAAATACATAGGGTCTCAGATGGACCAATCCACTTATGATACATAAAATCTGTAGTAAAACAGAATTACTGTGGAAAGAGTAAAGGTACAGTATGTCACCTGAGTATTTAATACTAAAATCTGAATCAAAATATGTCCCATATTAAAATTTGAATCTACAATTTTCACTATGTAATCAACTTTTGTTTGACTATAGTTAAAGATTTCCAAAACATTTCTTTAGGCTATAAGAATATACAAGAACATATAAAGCTGAGCACTATCCCAAAGAATGGTGCATCTCTGTTGTACAGACTTCAAAATCTTATAAACTGTCAAAATGAATGGCAAAATAAAAAATAAAAAGATTTCTTGGTTAAAATCTGAGTTTTTTCCATTTTGTATTAATATAAATACTTTATTAGATGTATGACAAACTACAAGTCTATAATATCACACTTCTACACCATTGTTCTAGAACTTATTATAACTTGCAACTTCAAAAATGATTCGCTAGGAAACATCATTTCAGGATTTTTCAATTTTATGGCAGCCCTAGCACATTTATTTTTCATGCAAATCTCCTTGGAATTGTCAGTTATTTTCTTTAATATCATAACGAATGCAGTGTCACAAGATATTTTTGTTTAAGGTCAAAATTTTTGTTTAACACAGGCCAAAATATCAAAGTTTTGAAATTGGATTTTCCAAATATTTCATCTTCACCATCATTAAAAAAAAATGGTTGAGACTGACAGAAATGTCATAAAATATAAAATTTCTTCAGGGCAAGAAATGTTTAAAAACAATAACAAATGATCTAAAATGGATGAGCGGTAAAGTAGAAATTGTCACCACAACCCTTGCACATATTTTCCACAAAATCCATGATCAATTTGTAAAGTCATCATTAATTGGTACATCACACAGTTGCTTGTGACAACCCCACATTACCTACCAGAATATCTGTGCTAATTTTTCTTCCAGTCTTTTCCTCTCATCACCCCTCAGCCATGGACAACTAGAACAAAAACACAAAGTTCTACAGAGTAGAATTTTTAGTATATTTACAAAGATAATTAAGAAGAATTAACTGCATTTCTAAAAACTAACATTCTTATCAAAATTATTCTAGCAGAAGACTTCTGAACTCATTTCTCTTTTTTCAATGTCTGACATTCTGACTGTAGTAACTGGCAAATCATTTTAGGAACGATATTTTAAAGAAATCTTCGACTTACTTGAGTTGATATTCAGGAGGTGATCTACTTGGATATTCTTCAGGCAAATGAACCTACATTCAGTGTAAAAGTCAAATGTTAAACTTCTTAAAATATTGTAGAATTTACAAGCACTATCAACTCTGGAATAGCTTTCTCTTAAAAAAAAAAAACAAACTCCAATCAAACACACCTGTAGCAAAGAATACAAATGATTTCTTTAAATGATTGAAGTACAAAACACCACTGACTCTAAAAATTTGGCATCCCCTGTAGCAAGTTAAATTTGCAGAGCGAGAGCCCTACCTCATGCAGGAATAGATGCCTTCAAATTTAAGTAACAAAGAACATGGTTGTATGGCACTTGCTTCATATAAGTGGGCATGGTTGATCTGTCAGTTGGAGACAAACACAGTGAATAAAAATGTCACTTGTCACTTTTTTATGGTATTATTATTATTGTCTGTCTGTTAGCAAAGACACAAAACACCCCCATATATAAAGTACTTTTTAAAATATTACAGGTTTGTATGAAATGCACTAAATAAAAAAAGAAAAAGTTCCTAATTAAATGATTATTAAGGGGGATATCTTTACCAAATATAATCCGACAAATCAAGTTTGTTTAAGTTTTTAAAGTAAACTGTTTTACAAAAAGAGACTAATTTTAGTATAGTAATAAAATCTACACTCACCTGAAGACTGAGCTGCCATGGAACCTTTTCTTTTATACCAGTCACCTTAATGCAATAAATTCTGGATGATTCATCTACAACACACCAGTCATCTCCATAAATTGAAGCCAATGCCTCAACTTCATCAACCTTACAAACAAATAAATAATAAATATTTAAGCAATGAATTAAAAAAAAAATAAACTGCAATATATTTATTTGCCTGTCTACACCACAAGGTAACAGCTGGGGTTTTCCTTGTCATGACTTGCCTGCATACATAGTTGGATCAAATCTGTCATTTAAAGATACAGAAATTATAGCTTCCACAAGCACTTAACAGAACTCTATAATGATATTTTAACTCTTACCCCAACACAGCTAAAGCGGCTTAGTAGACTTCTATCGGATAATTTGTAATTAAACAATTTCATTTGTGATGAAGTGTAAATAAGAGGATATTCTAACCAACCAACCAACCAGAGAAATGCAGCAATGTAAATGTGAATCTTCAAAAGAAAAGTTTGAATACTGTCTAGTTCTTAGTTCATATCTCTATTAAACTTTATTATAACCTGTACTTATATTAGATACCAATTGAAAGAGACAATGGCGCATCCACATTCAAACAAATTCAAAACTAACTCCAACTTGCAAGTGCAACCCAGCCACTAGTGCAGAAATGCCAGAGCTGTTCCCAAGCTCAGATAAATGGTCAGGGTTGGTAGCAGGAAGGGCATTTTACTGTATAATCTTATGCCAAACCTCAATGGTCCAATCAAGAATGTGTGGAACTGGGGAAGGATGCTAGAGGATGTGATGGGCAGAAATGATGAACCATTATAGCAACCCCAAATAGGAATTAGTTGTGGAAGAAGTGTGACCATAAGAAAACAAACAAAATAAATACAATAGGGTCTATTTAATTAACAATTTCTGAGATGTTCATGCTGGAGTCATTTGTTGGGTTGACATGAAATGTACCAGTATGATTAGATGAATCCTAAATATTAACTACAGCTAGAAAAAAAAATCTAATGTATTCAATATTCCCAAAAGTAAATAATAATAGAGATGCATTTTTGTCACTATTTCTGGTTTAATCAATCATTTAATATATTAATTTATTAATTCATGATCAAAACTATAACTTTAGACTTCATTTAGTCTTCTCACCTCAACACTTCCATGTTTACATCTTAAATTATGAAATTTCAAGTGTCTCCTCTGATTATCCCTTAAGTCATTCTAATGTCTCTTCATTGCATGTGATGGCTGTTGCAAGTTTATTAGAATGTTTGCCAGTCCCATTCAAAAATGGCCCTACGTTGCCCAAAGACTTTGCTAAACGTTTCCACTGTGAAACTTTTCCATATCTTAAACATTGTGTATATTCTCAGATATTACACTGTCATGGTTATTCATGTAACCATGTAAATGATCATTGCATTTGATAATTATAGACATATTTGGAAAACACTTGTTTGAATTCCATGTTTGGATTAGCCATTTTAAATCCCACAGCCTGTAAATAGGACCACACATGAACTCATGTGAACTTGAAACAACCTGGTGCCCATTCCCCTTACCACTCCCATTTTGTCTTAATCTCTCCCACATCTTACAATCAAGTCCTTATCACCCTACATACACGTTTTATATTTGTATCATGATTCATTCAATCTCATATTAGTTAAATTTGTATTAATTAATTATATGTAACAAAATATAAATTACCCATACAGTCATATCATTTTATACAGGTTTACATTGTGTCATGTCACGTCCACAGAAACATGGCTACAGTGATAAAAAAGCTGTTGGGGGGGGCATTTTTTGCAGGTGCTATTTTGGACAAAGCTGCGTTTTTCTGAATGGCCCTACTGGTGTGAAAGTGGGGACTGGTTCTTCAGGAGCTATTTTTGACGAGGATGGATGGGGGGGTGGCCCTACTGGTGTGAAAGTGGGGACTGGTTCTTCAGGAGCCATTTTTGACAAGGATGGAAGGGGGGGTGGCCCTACTGGTGTGAAAGTGGGGACTGGTTCTTCAGGAGCCATTTTTGACAAGGATGGAAGGGGGGGTGGCCCTACTGGTGTGAAAGTGGGGACTGGTTCTTCAGGAACCATTTTTGACAAGGATGGAAGGGGGGTGGCCCTACTGGTGTGAAAGTGGGGACTGGTTCTTCAGGAACTATCTTTGACAAGGATGGAAGGGGGGTGGCCCTACTGATGTGAAAGTGGGGACTGATTCTTCAGGAGCTATTTTTGACGAGGATGGATGGGGGGGGTGGCCCTACTAGTGTGAAAGTGGGGACTGGTTCTTCAGGAGCCATTTTTGACAAGGATGGAAAGGGGGTGGCCCTACTGGTGTGAAAGTGGGGACTGGTTCTTCAGGAGCCATTTTTGACAAGGATGGAAGGGGGGGTGGCCCTACTGGTGTGAAAGTGGGGACTGGTTCTTCAGGAGCCATTTTTGACAAGGATGGAAGGGGGGGGGCCCTACTGGTGTGAAAGTGGGGACTGGTTCTTCAGGAACCATTTTTGACAAGGATGGAAGGGGGGTGGCCCTACTGGTGTGAAAGTGGGGACTGGTTCTTCAGGAACTATCTTTGACAAGGATGGAAGGGGGGTGGCCCTACTGATGTGAAAGTGGGGACTGATTCTTCAGGAGCTATTTTTGACGAGGATGGATGGGGGGTGGTGGCCCTACTGGTGTGAAAGTGGGGACTGGTTCTTCAGGAGCCATTTTTGACGAGGATGGATGGGGGGGGTGGCCCTACTGGTGTGAAAGTGGGGACTGGTTCTTCAGGAGCCATTTTTGACAAGGATGGAAGGGGGGGTGGCCCTACTGGTGTGAAAGTGGGGACTGGTTCTTCAGGAGCCATTTTTGACAAGGATGGAAGGGGGGGTGGCCCTACTGGTGTGAAAGTGGGGACTGGTTCTTCAGGAACCATTTTTGACAAGGATGGAAGGGGGGTGGCCCTACTGATGTGAAAGTGGGGACTGATTCTTCAGGAGCTATTTTTGACGAGGATGGATGGGGGGGGTGGCCCTACTAGTGTGAAAGTGGGGACTGGTTCTTCAGGAGCCATTTTTGACAAGGATGGAAAGGGGGTGGCCCTACTGGTGTGAAAGTGGGGACTGGTTCTTCAGGAGCCATTTTTGACAAGGATGGAAGGGGGGGTGGCCCTACTGGTGTGAAAGTGGGGACTGGTTCTTCAGGAACTATCTTTGACAAGGATGGAAGGGGGGTGGCCCTACTGATGTGAAAGTGGGGACTGATTCTTCAGGAGCTATTTTTGACGAGGATGGATCCCGGGGGGGTGGCCCTACTAGTGTGAAAGTGGGGACTGGTTCTTCAGGAGCCATTTTTGACAAGGATGGAAAGGGGGTGGCCCTACTGGTGTGAAAGTGGGGACTGGTTCTTCAGGAGCCATTTTTGACAAGGATGGAAGGGGGGGTGGCCCTACTGGTGTGAAAGTGGGGACTGGTTCTTCAGGAGCCATTTTTGACAAGGATGGAAAGGGGGTGGCCCTACTGGTGTGAAAGTGGGGACTGGTTCTTCAGGAGCCATTTTTGACAAGGATGGAAGGGGGGGTGGCCCTACTGGTGTGAAAGTGGGGACTGGTTCTTCAGGAGCCATTTTTGACGAGGATGGAAGGGGGGGTGGCCCTACTGGTGTGAAAGTGGGGACTGGTTCTTCAGGAGCCATTTTTGACGAGGATGGAAGGGGGGGTGGCCCTACTGGTGTGAAAGTGGGGACTGGTTCTTCAGGAGCTATTTTTGACGAGGATGGATGGGGGGGGTGGCCCTACTGGTGTGAAAGTGGGGACTGGTTCTTCAGGAGCCATTTTTGACAAGGATGGAAGGGGGGTGGCCCTACTAGTGTGAAAGTGGGGACTGGTTCTTCAGGAGCCATTTTTGACAAGGATGGAAAGGGGGTGGCCCTACTGGTGTGAAAGTGGGGACTGGTTCTTCAGGAGCCATTTTTGACAAGGATGGAAGGGGGGGTGGCCCTACTGGTGTGAAAGTGGGGACTGGTTCTTCAGGAACTATCTTTGACAAGGATGGAAGGGGGGTGGCCCTACTGATGTGAAAGTGGGGACTGATTCTTCAGGAGCTATTTTTGACGAGGATGGATGGGGGGGGTGGCCCTACTAGTGTGAAAGTGGGGACTGGTTCTTCAGGAGCCATTTTTGACAAGGATGGAAAGGGGGTGGCCCTACTGGTGTGAAGGTGGGGACTGGTTCTTCAGGAGCCATTTTTGACAAGGATGGAAGGGGGGGTGGCCCTACTGGTGTGAAAGTGGGGACTGGTTCTTCAGGAGCTATTTTTGACGAGGATGGATGGGGGGTGGTGGCCCTACTGGTGTGAAAGTGGGGACTGGTTCTTCAGGAACCATTTTTGACAAGGAAGGAAGGGGGGGTGGCCCTACTGGTGTGAAAGTGGGGACTGGTTCTTCAGGAACTATCTTTGACAAGGATGGAAGGGGGGTGGCCTTACTGGTGTGAAAGTGGGGACTGGTTCTTCAGGAGCTATCTTTGACAAGGATGGAAGGGGGGTGGCCCTACTGGTGTGAAAGTGGGGACTGGTTCTTCAGGAGCTATCTTTGACAAGGATGGAAGGGGGGTGGCCCTACTGATGTGAAAGTGGGGACTGGTTCTTCAGGAACCATTTTTGACAAGGAAGGAAGGGGGGGTGGCCCTACTGGTGTGAAAGTGGGGACTGGTTCTTCAGGAGCCATTTTTGACAAGGATGGAAAGGGGGTGGCCCTACTGGTGTGAAAGTGGGGACTGGTTCTTCAGGAGCCATTTTTGACAAGGATGGAAGGGGGGGTGGCCCTACTGGTGTGAAAGTGGGGACTGGTTCTTCAGGAGCTATTTTTGACGAGGATGGATGGGGGGTGGTGGCCCTACTGGTGTGAAAGTGGGGACTGGTTCTTCAGGAGCCATTTTTGACAAGGATGGAAGGGGGGGGTGGCCCTACTGGTGTGAAAGTGGGGACTGGTTCTTCAGGAGCTATCTTTGACAAGGATGGAAGGGGGGGTGGCCCTACTGGTGTGAAAGTGGGGACTGGTTCTTCAGGAACCATTTTTGACAAGGAAGGAAGGGGGGGTGGCCCTACTGGTGTGAAAGTGGGGACTGGTTCTTCAGGAACTATCTTTGACAAGGATGGAAGGGGGGTGGCCTTACTGGTGTGAAAGTGGGGACTGGTTCTTCAGGAGCTATCTTTGACAAGGATGGAAGGGGGGTGGCCCTACTGATGTGAAAGTGGGGACTGGTTCTTCAGGAGCTATCTTTGACAAGGATGGAAGGGGGGTGGCCCTACTGATATGAAAGTGGGGACTGGTTCTTCAGGAACCATTTTTGACAAGGATGGAAGGGGGGTGGCCCTACTGGTGTGAAAGTGGGGACTGGTTCTTCAGGAGCCATTTTTGACAAGGATGGAAGGGGGGTGGCCCTACTGGTGTGAAAGTGGGGACTGGTTCTTCAGGAACTATCTTTGACAAGGATGGAAGGGGGGTGGCCCTACTGATGTGAAAGTGGGGACTGGTTCTTCAGGAGCTATCTTTGACAAGGATGGAAGGGGGGTGGCCCTACTGATATGAAAGTGGGGACTGGTTCTTCAGGAACCATTTTTGACAAGGATGGAAGGGGGGTGGCCCTACTGGTGTGAAAGTGGGGACTGGTTCTTCAGGAACTATCTTTGACAAGGATGGAAGGGGGGTGGCCCTACTGGTGTGAAAGTGGGGACTGGTTCTTCAGGAGCTATCTTTGACAAGGATGGAAGGGGGTGGTGGCCCTACTGGTGTGAAAGTGGGGACTGGTTCTTCAGGAGCTATCTTTGACAAGGATGGTAGGGGGGTGGTCCTACTGATGTGAAAGTGGGGACTGATTCTTCAGGAGCTATTTTTGACGAGGATGGATGGGGGGGTGGCCCTACTGGTGTGAAAGTGGGGACTGGTTCTTCAGGAGCTATTTTTGACGAGGATGGATGGGGGGGTGGCCCTACTAGTGTGAAAGTGGGGACTGGTTCTTCAGGAGCCATTTTTGACAAGGATGGAAGGGGGGGTGGCCCTACTGGTGTGAAAGTGGGGACTGGTTCTTCAGGAGCCATTTTTGACAAGGATGGAAGGGGGGGGTAGCCCTACTGGTGTGAAAGTGGGGACTGGTTCTTCAGGAGCCATTTTTGACAAGGATGGAAGGGGGGGGTGGCCCTACTGGTGTGAAAGTGGGGACTGGTTCTTCAGGAGCCATTTTTGACGAGGATGGAAGGGGGGGTGGCCCTACTGGTGTGAAAGTGGGGACTGGTTCTTCAGGAGCCATTTTTGACGAGGATGGAAGGGGGGGTGGCCCTACTGGTGTGAAAGTGGGGACTGGTTCTTCAGGAGCTATTTTTGACGAGGATGGATGGGGGGGTGGCCCTACTGGTGTGAAAGTGGGGACTGGTTCTTCAGGAGCCATTTTTGACAAGGATGGAAGGGGGGGGGCCCTACTGGTGTGAAAGTGGGGACTGGTTCTTCAGGAGCCATTTTTGACAAGGATGGAAGGGGGGGTGGCCCTACTGGTGTGAAAGTGGGGACTGGTTCTTCAGGAGCCATTTTTGACAAGGATGGAAGGGGGGGGTAGCCCTACTGGTGTGAAAGTGGGGACTGGTTCTTCAGGAGCCATTTTTGACAAGGATGGAAGGGGGGGGTGGCCCTACTGGTGTGAAAGTGGGGACTGGTTCTTCAGGAGCCATTTTTGACGAGGATGGAAGGGGGGTGGCCCTACTGGTGTGAAAGTGGGGACTGGTTCTTCAGGAGCCATTTTTGACGAGGATGGAAGGGGGGGTGGCCCTACTGGTGTGAAAGTGGGGACTGGTTCCTCAGGAGCCATTTTTGACAAGGATGGAAGGGGGGGGTAGCCCTACTGGTGTGAAAGTGGGGACTGGTTCTTCAGGAACTATCTTTGACAAGGATGGGTGGGGGGTGGCCCTACTGGTGTGAAAGTGGGGACTGGTTCTTCAGGAGCTATTTTTGACGAGGATGGAAGGGGGGGTTGGCCCTACTGGTGCGAAAGTGACCCTTACCTGCCTAGTTAAATTGTCTTCTACGTCTCCCATAACTTGTAAGGCTGGCCCATTGTTTACCAGAACAGAGAAGAATAAAAACAAACAAACATGGAAATCCAGCAACGTTTCCTAACCGGAAGTAGTTTTAAAATATTCATTAAAAATATAACAGATAAATGATTGCAATAATAAATTTAGTATACGAATTAAAAAAAAAAAACAAAACTTTGTATGCGTATTCAATTTCTTCGAGAAATGAAAGTTATTCATTCGAAACTAAGCTAATCAGCCTGCAGGCTGTCCCAGGTCTCCACCCTGTAACTGTTGTCAGACAGGTAAAACGAGTGGGTACAGAATGGAATATTTTAATTTCATTAAATAAGATAAATAAATGAATATGAAATGTCAGGTTTTAAATAATAATAATAATAATAATAATAATAATAATAATAATAATAATATAATAATAATAATAATGATGATGATGATGATGATGATGATGATTTTTTTTGCTATTTCGCCACTCCGTTGATTCCGGTCTGAAATTTATCGGAGCTCTAGAAACGCCTACACAGCCTCGTTTTCACGCTGCCTAGTATTCGTGGCAAGCTTTGAAATAGCGGTGGAAGAGAATAGGTTTTGTGACCCGTAAGTTGTAATAGTTTGATGAGATCTGTGTTTGTTTATTTGTGTGTGTGGATGGATGGATGGATGGGAATGGTCACCTGCGCGTTTTGGTGCGACCACGAGTGGCGGACTGACTTGAGGAGAGTTGCTGGCGACACCTCTCCGCAGTGTGTATAGTGTTACTATCAATGGCCTGGTACTGTAGAGGTGGGTAATGTAAACATTTGTTTGAGTGTAACTGGTAGTGTTCACCAGTTCACGTAGTTACTTCGTAATCATATAACACAATACTTTTTTTTAACATTTAAAGTCTTGAAATCATAAGAATTAATAATTTCCTACAGTTCATCGCGCAAGAACTGCTCAATCTGCAACGTCGGACCATCAGATACAATGGCAAATTACAAGCTCAAACCTAACTTTGTCCATTGTTTAGCATAAGAAATACTGTGACTTTAATAAAGCTTCGTATTTTTTGAAAATTAAAAAAAAATACTGTATGTTTTAAAATACTAAGTCAACTGTTTCAGCTCTAAGGGCTTTAAAAGTCCAATGTGCTCAAAATTATCGGATATACTAACAGATTTTCTGCAGCAAACCAATGCTAAATATAATTAGCAGATTATAAACTCATTTGAAATGGCCCATAGAAAGCAGCCGACCATTGATTATGTTGCCAAAATTTGATTTTTTCATTTCACATTCGAAGACTAATGGGGGGGGGCTCCCCACCCCTTATGGATCCATTTGGGGGGGGCCACCTGGTCCTCCCCACTCAGGTCCACTAGTGGCTGTGCATAATTATAGAACATTTCACTTACTAATAAGGGATGTTTTATCTATTTTCTGCAGCTGTAGAAAGTTACCGTAGATATTTCTAAAACCAAGATGAATCAAGCGATATGTAGCAAGAATAATTGGATTGATGCCTTATATTTTGATGATAAAATAAGTTAAGGGCTAACAACCGGTTTGCGGAACTCATGAAATTCCAATTACAGGTTCACACGAACTGGTGCGAACCAGCTGAATTGAATCCCACCACTGGTGACACCTCTCGGCATTGTACATGGTTACTGAACACTCACCTGCTTTCACTCACCTGTCGGCAAGCTGCTGAAAGAATTAGCCAGCGAACCTCACAATCCCTGGCATACTGTGGTTTGTAATTCCAGCACTGTACTGGTGTTGTAGTTGTAGTATGCATCAGTGTTTTGATTGGTTACCTTTTTCTTGTCCTACTTTCACCTTTTCCTTAATGAAAAGAATCTTCCCTCTGCCTTCCTCATTAGTCACCCTGCCACACCCCCTCATATTGTCAGAAATTTCTCTTTGGTGAGTAATATGAACAGAATAGGCCCATCTCTGAGATACTCTTATAAGCGATGCTTACATACTTTTGTTATGATGCCAAGTACTATAACTTTGCCCTGTAGTGGCCGTTTAAAGCTATGCACTTTTGCTGGTAATCTTTTTTTGTTGTGGTTTTGTGGTGCCTTATAAGTATTCCTTAACCCATGACTCCTACTGTGTCATCATTGCCTTTCTGATTAAGACCTTTGTCGACTCATGTAAGATAGAATGGCTACTCAGAAACTGAGTTGAATTTTTTGTAATGAAAAAAAAAAGTTTTTCCATCATAAAGATAAGGATAACATTAGTGTCCTTTTGTTTAGCTGTGAGTTTGCCTATTTAGAGAGAGTTGATAAACAGTTTAGATACAAGAGAGGTATAGATGCTGATCGCAGTAACTTAAGGATACAGTTTATCCAAACCTAATGCTAGTTTAAGTTTCAGACTCATTATTTTGTCAGTGTTGCTGACTCTAGTTATAACAATATTGTCTATCTAACCTGATGCTGATCGTTTTTTATTTTAAAATATTTTCTGTGTTTGTATATACTTCTAAAGATTAAGTTTAGAATCTAACACTAAATCTTACACCACAGCTCTTACACTAAACAAATTCACGCACACACGTGTTTACCTTTAATATGGGAACAGCTATCTTTGGTTACAAAGAGCAACAATTATTTATTATATTAAAAAAATATAATCGTGCCATTATTGCATAATTTTTAAACTCTACCATAACTGGTGATTGCCACTGTTAAGAATGTTGTGGGAAAACTGTCCTTTAGAAATTACTGGTGAGACTATCAACTATTTTTTAAAACTATGAGAAACAACAAAAACAGAATATGTTGCATTATAATGGCAATATTTTTCTAGCTTTGAAATACTTTTCTTAATAATTTGTTTATTACTTCATTAATAAATTTTATTCTAAATTAGAAACCTGGTCAGTAAGAAATAAGCAGATGTGGTGACTGGATGATGATAGTTTAGAATGGCACTGGAGATTTGTAATTATAAAATGCATATTTTAGAATTAGTTTACTTTGCCACTGTTTTTGGTGAGCTTATTTTTTAGCATACCTATTGATTGTGGTGTTTTTACTTAGTAATTCTTTATTTCTAGGTGCAATTTTTGACATGAAAGCTTTGATTCTGGTTGGAGGCTATGGAACCAGGTTGAGACCACTTACACTTAGCCATCCGAAACCCCTGGTTGAGTTTGGAAACAAACCTATGCTGCTGCATCAAATAGAAGCTCTGTCAGAGGTGAATTTATGACTGAGCATGTAATTTATCTTTTGTGGATATAACTAGGGTAGCTAAAAAATAACTAACTTTTCACCCAAGTCTTCTGATTTTTCTAAAAAAAACTATCAAAGTTAAATTTTTTTTTTTTTATTTGTGTAAAAAAAATAATTACATAATTTCAGATGTAGAGCAGAGGCCAGAAGTGATGAATTCTATTCCAAAATTCACAGTTCAGGCTGATAATTTACAAAGATATAGTAGTTCTTGGTAATCATTGTAACATGGAATTACTACAAGAATGCTCTCTTCAACTGAATAATTTAAATAATACATTTTTACTTTCCTTTCAGGTTGGGAGTTATAAATAGTTGTTAAATTTTTCTTAGATTTTTGTTCTAGCTGTTTAAGACCTGTGGATGTCAGTAATGTTTGAAGTTCAGACTTTAGTTCTGCTTGTTCAACAAGGCAGGAAGCTGCCATGGTTAATAATGTAATCGGAAAAAAAGGAAGCAGGAAAAATAAGAAACACACTGAATGATAGCAGGCATTTATTTCTGTCAAACTTTGTGGAGTTTATTGAACTTAATATGAAAACAATAAAAAAGTTATATGGGTCTGCTATATTTTAATTTCCATACGGAATAGCTAAATACCGTATAGAAATATAGAGGGTTACAATCGACATCCCAGCCACATCTGGGCTCAGACGGCCACCCCATCCACTCTCACATCATTACGCCACTGATACCATTATTGATTAAAGTCAGTAATAACATAATCTCAAATGAATGGAATACCTTTAATAACAGGAGACTAATTAACTGTTTTCATACTTAGTTCATTGATCTACCTGTCTGTTTACCCAGTAAATTTACTCTTTCTAATTGTTTTCATATTAAGTTCATTAAACTCCAAGAAGTTTAATAGAAATAAATGCCTGCTACCATTTAGTGTTGTTGTTGTTTTGTTTTGTTTTTTCGTACAGTCGGTTAATACAAACCTCCACTCTACACCTAACCTTTCTATTATCTATTTTTGTAAACTGGTTAGGCCCTGTATATTTTTTTAGGCAGGTGTCAGGCACATCATTCTGGCTGTTAGCTACAGAGCTGAACAAATGGAGGTTGAGCTTAAGCATTTAGAAAAATCGGTAAGCAAATCAAAATAAGGATTCAACTTTATATTTTATTATATGCTCAGAATAAATTAAATAGTTTCTACTTGTTTTATATAGATAAACTGGATGGTTGTTCTGTGGTCAAGAAAATCCATGAGACTAGAATCCATTTATAAGTTTCCATGACTGTTGACTGATGATGGTGATCTTGTGTTATTTCAAGCCTGGTTTAGCTACTGATATTCCAATGAAAAAGATTCTTGTGCAAAAAATCCACAGAGATGACTGTATATAGATAAATTTATTTAGCATTTCTTGCTTGTTTCTTAATCAGTTATTTATGATATATTATTGTTTTCCAGTATTGTTTCATGTTGAGGTAAATTCATGGAAAAACGAACGTTTTTTGGTAAATATAATATTACCTATAAAATCACGTCTTTTTAGTTTGAATAAAATATTATAGGAAATGTACAAGATTCAGGTGTTTTTAGGCCACTTTTTGTTTAATCTTTACTCTCATCCCTTTATTATACAAAAGGAAACTGGCATGAATGAACATTAAAAGTATTGGGATAAGATAATAAATTCTGATTATGAATAGTTGAAAAACATTTTACTCAGCACCGAAGTCTGTACTTTCACTGATGACAGCATCAAATCAACAAAGTAACCCATCAATTGTAGGTTAGTACCATCCAGTGATATCTTTAAAACAAGTTTTCTTGTAAAAAAAACAAAAAAAAATTGAATTGTTTTATTTTAAACGCAACAGTAGCTAGAAGGTTACTGTGATCATGTGTTAAAATTGGCAGGCTTTATTCAAAAGATATTTGATTTGTTGGCTTTTTTAAAAAAATTTTGCTTTATAAGTTGGTTTATCTATAAAAATGTCTATGCCCCCATCTCCTTGTGCTGTCTGCCTGTTTAATCCATCCTATTGTGAAATATAAAATCATTTTTGGATGTATATATTTATATACATGAATATTTATTTTTTTTGTTTTCTTGTTTTCCAGAAGGGCATCAGGATAACCATATCTCATGAAAAGGAGCCCTTAGGAACTGGTAACTTCTGTGCTGCTTTTACAAAACTCATGTACCCTATTTTTGGGGGAGGGATAACTGAACCCTGCATTTCTTCCTACATTTTAATGAATGCGATTTATAAATTATATGTCTATCAAGAAAGAGAAAATAAAGATTTGTTTATTCATTGACTAGTCTACAGTAGCAGTTTTTTTAAACTTAAGATTTTGTATTTGAACAGGTTACCATTTTTTCTATGCCTTGAATATAAACTTAAAAATTTTAGCTTAGCTTATGTTATAATATTAATAAAGATTTTTTACTTACTTTTTTACAAATAAATTTAAGGCCCATAATAAGACATTGATGGGTTCATGGTGAAACAGAGCACACACACACCCCCCCTGAATTAATAACTAGGGTTGGATTATTGATCTCAAAAGGTTATAAAATAATGATCTGTTAGAATTAAACTTACTCTAACATAAACCATGGAAAATTGCTTAATCTTTGAAAACAACAAATTATAGATGCTTAACCTAAAGACTGTAGAGGTCCAGGGGTAAACATCACCTTAATTGTAAGGGGTTTTTTAAAAAATTTTACCCAATCAGTGACTTAGGAATATTTTTTTTATAATATATATTTTTTTCAGTATTCTGTTTTTGATGGTTGGTTTGTTAACCCTGCTAACTTATGGTAGGATATTCAGAGCCAAGTTAGCAATTAAATGTTGGATGATTATCAAGTGCATCAAAATTTTCCATTGGAGGCTTTTTTGGGGTGGAGTCAGCAACTTTGATATTGAATTAGATCTGAATATTTTGTTCTCTGTCTGTTATTAATTAGTGCAGTAGACTATAAAGTTACTTTATTTGAGCCGTGTTTGACTCTATCATTTTCTGTCCCCAGCTGGCCCTCTGGCCTTGGCGAGGGATTATTTGTTGGAGGATCAGGATCCATTCTTTGTGCTCAACAGTGACATCATCTGTGATTTTCCATTTAAAGACATGGTTAAATTTCACAAGTACCATGGTTGTGAAGGAACCATAGTTGTAAGTACATACAGAATCAGCCTACCCGTCAGGTTTCACTGGTTAGTGTGTGCATTATGCTTCAGAAAAGTAGATCTTCTTATGAGCATTTTAATGGGATCTTTTTGCCAGGTTTATAATGCAAACATCATCTGCTTGGTGACCCTTTTTTATCCAATCATATTAGTTAATTATTGCTGCTAGTCAGCTGGACTTTATCATCCAGTCATGTTTCACCTGAATACTATACAACCAATTCTGTCGCTGTTTGTTTCCAGATTTCTCTGTTGAATGATGGGAATAAAGTTATACAATTTATTGTTTTAGGTAACAAAAGTGGATGAACCATCAAAGTACGGTGTTGTGGTATATGATGCTGAAAATGGAAAAATAAACAACTTTGTAGAGAAGCCACAGGAGTTTGTTTCTAATAAAATAAATGCAGGAATGTATATATTTACTACCAGCATCTTAGACAAGTTACAGGTTGGTATATATTTACTTTAGCCCTTTCTACTACCAGCAATTTACAATGAAGAATGTAAAAACTGTTTTGTAGAAATATTCTATACCATTCATTTGTTTGTTATCCAGAGTTTTAACCTTCAGTATATCACTCACTACTACCCTTCAAATCTGTATTAGTCAGCACCGGTTGGACCATAAAGAATGCAACACAGTAGCTTCTTCTTCAATGTAATCCTTTGTAATGACAAATCCATATACTGCTCTAACCTCACGTTTTGCATTATGAGTCTGTCGGACAAACATACAGCCTGTTCAACACAAATACTAGTGCTAACGAAAAGTAAGACAAAAACTGATATGGTATACGGAAGGTTAATCCTTCAAAATGGAATCGGTGTGCAGTCTTCTGCAGCACAGGCTGGATTAGGTCTGGACATCTCATTTTATGCTTAGACCATAGCATTTTGAAAATAAATAGGTTTTCTTTTTATAATTGTATTAGGTCATTACAAAAGTCTTGTTGGTTTTTATATTGTTAATTGAGGTTCATTTCTTTCATGCCTGTGAAGGTGTATATAGATAAGTTATATATCGTTTTGTAGCATGTGCTTTGGCATACATTGTACAAAACCTACCTTTTTTAAAATCATAAAATGGATATTTGTTTCAGGTTTCTGAGTGAAGCATGGATAGAAAAGTTTTTCTTGCCATTTTGCTTCATGAGTTCAAACTAGGCCACAAAGTGAGCGAGACAACTCGTAACGTTAAGCAAGTATGGAGTGAGGACACAGCAAATGACTGCACAGTACCACGATGGTTCACAAAGTTTCGATCAGGAGATGTGAGCCTCAAAAATAAGGAACGTGCCTGACATCTACCATCTGACAGCCTCAGTTGAAGCCAATCCAAGAAAAACGGTGCGAGAAATTGCTAGAGAGCTTAACATAAGCACTGCAACTGTTTTCCTGCATCTTGACACAATCGGCAAGGAAAAAACAGCTTGACAAGTTGGTGCTTCACGAATTGAATGAATAGCAACAAAATCGTCGATTGGAGATCTGCTCTTTGCTTGTCGTAAGAAACAAAAACTACCCATTTCTTGACCAAATCATCACGTGTGATGAAAAATGGATTCTTTACGACAATCGCAAACAATCAACACAGTGGCTCGACAAAGTCAAGGGCGCCTACCTACATTCCAAAACCCAAACTTCACCCAAAGAAGGTCATGGTCACTGTCTGATGTACTGTAACTGGTGTCATCCACTATAACTTCTTGCAACCTGGCGAAATCATCACAGCTGAAAGGTACTGTTGTGTTGTTCATCAGAAACTCTTCCAACAACAGCCAGCACTGATGAATCAAAGCGACTCAATCCTGCTCCATGACAATGTTCGTCATCTTGCAAAAGTGATTCTTCAGAAACTGAACACGTTGGGGTACAAAGTTCTCCCTCACCCAGCCTATTTACCAGACCTTTCTCCCACAGACTACCACATTTTCAAACACCTCAAAGCTTACTCCATATGAAATCCTCCTACCAAGCAGCAACTGAAACTGCCTTCCAATGGTTTATCAACTCAAGAAATCCAGATTTTTTTTTTCAAAATGGTATAAATATGTTTGTAACTCATTGGCAGAAGTGTATTGATTGTAATGGAACTTACTTTAATTAATAAACTTCATGTTCAGCAAGGATATGAAGTCTCATTGTTGTGGTAAAAAAACCAACAAACGTTTGTAACAACCAAATACAGTCGATGATCGATATAAGCACTTTCTCTGGACCAGCACAAATTGTGCTTATATCGATAAGTCCATTTTTAAAAAAGGATTTCTTGTACATATTTATTTAGATAACAGAGGAATGTGTAATAAAAAACAAAAAATTTTATTTCTTCAGAAAAATACATAAAATTAAAACAGTTGATAGTATTTATTTAGAAAAATAATCTAAAATTGAAGATTGTCACATGCACTTGTTTTGTATTATGTAACTTCAAATTGCATGTTGCGTGTTCTTTAACCCTTGAGTTGGTATACCATGTTTTTAAAGAACTCTTTACATCGTCAAGCATGGCAAGTGCTTGCATTGGAGTAGTCGATGTCATCATTTTCAGCATCTTCCGACATTTCCGTCTCATTACTTGCTTCATTCAGTTCTTCAAAACATTCAATTTGACAATCACATTTGATAAACTCTATCCAATTTTGAACCGCCTTTGCTGTTTAAAACTTCTAATTCAAAATCTTTGTTGCATTGAAGTGTTTCTCCCTGATTTAATGACAAACATTTTCTGAAGCAATTTTGGATAGTCGTTGAGATCATATTATCCCACGCAGTTTTTAGCATGAAAATGGCATCCAAAACAGTTGCAGATTTAGCAGCACACTCAAGAAATTCGTCCTGGCCACTATCTAAGCGTGCAACCAACTCTTTCAGTAACTGTTTGTGATAGTGTGTTTTAATGCAGCAAATAATCCCCGCATCCATTGGCTGTATAAGTGACGTATTCGTTGGCAAGTAGACCACCTCTACATTTGTTGTTGTGACTTCCTTAGTATGTGCAGGGCACTGATCTAGCAGCAGGAGAATTTTCCTTTTCTTGCATCACATTTTCTCCAACTTTATTAGCTATTCTGTGAATAAAGCTCTAGTCATGCAGGCTGCAGAATTTGATTCATATTGCACTGGAAGGTGGTTTTTCTTGTTCTTAAAACACCTTGGATTTTGACACCACCAAAACAGTCAGTCTTTCCTTTTTTCCACCACTGACTTCATCCTTTCTGGCCAGTGTACTGTCAGGAGTGGCCGTAATATACAGTCCTGTCTCATCAGCCTTAAAAATTACCTCTGGATAACATTGCAGAAGCTCTGGCAAAACAGTCTTCTTCCATTTATTGGCTCCAGATAAGTCAGCATCTGCCGTTTCTCCATGTTCTCATTTGTAGACAATATTGAATCTCTTTTGGAACTTTTGTAGCCAGCTGGAAGTAAAGGTGTTTGGATGAAGATCTTCGGAACCACCATAGAGTTCTTGAGCTAAAGACTTAGCTCTCTCTATTAAAAGAGGTCCAGAGAGTTCTGCCTTTTTCTCCCTCATGACAACAAACCATTTGTGCAGCTGCTGCTCTAGATCTGGTAACACTCCTTCCCACTTTCGCTTTCGAGAAAGTTTTCATTTTGCAACCCGAGTTTGTTTAACTCTTTGTTTCGCAACCATCAGCTAACCATTGTTTGGTCAATGTTGAATTTCTGTGCAATATCAGCTTTCTTTTTACCATTATGAACCGCCTGAGTAACCTTCAGCTTGAATTCTAATGTAAAACTTTTACATTTTGAAGCCATAATGAACTCTGTGCAGAACATGCTTAATTAAAGGAATGATAGGCACGTCATGCTTTCACACATAGATATCGTGCTTTGTGTAGGTGGTTTCCACCAATCAGTTTATTCCACACCATGCCTGCTTTTCGCAGACTTTCCAACTTTATTTTTACTGTTTTTTTCCAAGATTCGTTCCGTGTGCTTATAAATATTCCTATTAAAAATATATATGGAACTGCACGATTAAGTTCTTATCTATAGATCAGTGCTTATACTGATCATGGACTGTATCTAAGAATAAAGTCAAAGATTGTGAAACAATGTAATTTTCTCTGCTAGAGAATTATTTTTGTTGATAGATGCTGCTTAAATTATGAAAATTATTGATTCTAGGATTGAGATATTGAGATATGTATTATGTTATGACACCATTGTATTAACTTGACTCCAATGTTCAAAGATCTTATTACATTTAGTCTTTTTAATTTCTGGATTATCGATCTCAAATCACTGGTATTCCAGAAAATGTCAAATTATGTATGTAGAAAATAATTTTTGATTCTGTATTTTGTGTTACTTGCAGTTGAGACCAACATCAATAGAGAAAGAAGTGTTTCCAAATATGGCCAAAAGTGGAAACCTCTATGCTATGGAATTAGAAGGTTAGTTCAAACATTATATAGAGAAAAATGTGGCCTCCTATGAAATCAAAAGGAATACAATGTAAAACTAAGTTGGAACCACTGTTAACTATAGATGTTCTTTCTTTCAACCAGGTTTTTGGATGGATGTTGGTCAGCCAAAAGACTTTCTGACAGGGATGTGTTTATATTTGAACTCGCTGAAACAGAAGTCACCTGAAAAACTTTTCCAGGGTAATGGAATAGTGGGCAATGTACTTATTGTAAGTTGGGTTTGTCCTTTGTCAGTTTCTTATTGTTGCAGCCTCAAACAATGGGTGTATAGAGCTCAAGCAAAGCTGCTTGCTAAATATTATTTTAAAAAAATTAAAATTTCATAAATTTTGGAATAACTAGATGTAGACTTGTACACAAAATGTGTGAATTAGAAATTTGGGTGGAAATTTACTGTGCAGCTTAATACAGATTTTGACAGTTGTATACTTCTGGGGATCTAAGTACTTAAGGTCTCTTACCTTTTGAATGAAGAAATAATTGTTTATTAACATAGCACAGGCATGAATTGGAATTGTCTTGATTTTCTGTACTTGACTTTCAAAATATTTTGTTGAAGCTGTAAATTTCATTTATTTATGTAGATTTCGGGTGGTGGATGGCTGAGTGTGTAGTGTGCCGTCTTGTTGTGGGTGAGGGCTTTGAGTTCAACCTTTGTTAGGGAGCACCTTGTTGGTTTGGCAGCCCTCTCCATGACGTTTTTCTCGCTTTTCTGTATTAGCATAGGTTTCTTCCCACAGCTAATCAGGGAGAGAAGATGGTTAGGTGGAGGAAGTTGTGTGTTATCTGTGGAGGGTTGTTTTTCTGTTTTCCTTTTTAAAACATTTACAGGTAGATTACAAACTCAGCAAAACTATAGGAGAGCTTCAAAACAGGTGATAATTTCTGTTAACGCCAAGTTGCCTAGTCAGCAATGAAACTTATAGAAGACACAGACTGCTATCATGCTATTTCTATATTTATAATATATATTTTTTTTAAAATTCATAGCGTGAGATACTTTTAGAATGAATATTTGTCCGTTAATATCATTATGTAGGTTTTAAAGAATATGTAACTTTCAAGGAATTCTCCAAATGAAAAGTGTCTGTTTATTTACTTTTGAGGTCCATGATGTTTAGGTCCAGATCATGTTGGTCCTTATTTTCTGTGCAAAAAAAGGATAATTCTCAGTTATTTATGGACATGGGCAGTTGAATTACTGCAGAAACCTGTTTCTAGAGAAATGTGTCAGGCAGCCTGTCAAATAAACCTTTCCTTGTTGAGTCTGATCCCATTTTATTGTTTTAAAAAATGTGCTTGTGTGTGCTTCCGCTATCAAGACTTTCCTGGTTGAAATAGGCCACCTTAAACTGCTGTAGGGAGATTTTTTTTTTTAAAATCCATTGAATTTACAGAGAGAAACAGGTTATCCAGCACATACTCATATTCTGATTCTTGGACTTATCAGCAAGATTGGTGTTGCTGTAAGTTGATTACTAAAATGAGAAATAAACTTCCATGCTAATTTACAGCGAAGACAAGTAAAACCTATTACAAATGATTATTATTTTTTTAACTCACAGGATCCAACTGCTCACATGGGTAAGAACTGCCGGATAGGTCCAAATGTTACCATAGGTCCAAACGTGATCATTGAAGATGGAGTCTGCATCAAGAGGTGTACAGTCCTCAGGGGTGCTCGCATCAAGTCGCATTCCTGGCTTGAATCTTGCATTATAGGATGGAACTGTGTAGTTGGACAGTGGGTAAGAATCAAACAATAAACCAATAGAATAGTTTAAGAAAGTTTATATTTAATTAATACTGTTAGCTAGCTTGAATAATTAATGCATGCTGATGGTTTTCCTGTTTACAGTAAAGTTTCTGTGTATCCAAGATTGCAAAAAAATACTAGTTCCTGCTGATGGTATTACAAAAGAGCCCAATGTTTGTGATGCTACCTCCAGAAAGAGCAAATTCAAGGTTTAAAAAAGAAGTGTGGTACAAAATCTGTAATTATGAACTATTTTCTGAAAAAACAATGAATTCAGTAAGAAAATAAATATTCAAATACTATGTGTTGTGTATGTGTTGAAACAACAGGCAGCCTATTTAAGCAGGTAAAACTATTTTGTCTTTGTAAATTCCTTTATTTAATTGGATATTTGAAAGAATACCTATAATGTAAACAAAGGTAGTTTTGTATTTAGCTCTCTGGTTACACAAAAATTTACCCCAATCTGTATCCAGTTAAAGGTTTAACTTATTAATTTATGTTTTTCAGGTGCGAATGGAAAATGTAACTGTTTTGGGTGAAGATGTAATTGTTAAGGACGAGATCTACATCAATGGAGGACGAATCCTGCCCCATAAAGCCATATCTGCCTCTGTTCCCGAGCCACAGATTATCATGTGATTTGTTTCTTGAAATGCATTTAAATGTTTCCTAAAACTCGCAATGGGTGTACATTACAGATCAAGAATACTTTTCTCTCTCCTTTGTCTGTAGAATGTCATCAATCAAGGTTAGCAGATTCTTTTACCAAACCAAAGTGTTGCCTGAGAGTTTTCTCTCTCTCTCCTCTGAATTCCTGAAAATATTTCTTCTGACTTTTAGTAGTTGTTAAGAGAAGCAAATAAAATCTGCACCAGTGCACTTATCGAATATGTGCGCATACTGGCCCTCCTACAGAATATACATCCACACTACTGTCAGTAGTAGTGGATATACTTGAGCTACATAAGTTTTGAGGTGATGGCTTTCCCAAATAACAACAGTGGCACTGTTGATAGGTACCACGCTGAGATGAAGCCCAGCTGAAAACTGAATCGCCGCAATGGTATGTGGCTGGGCTTCATTTGAACCTAGTCATTATTAAGTAAATAACACTGTATGCAATAGAAATTTGATGGCTTAACTCCATTTTTATTCTTTAAGAATAGCAGGGGAGTTTTTTTTTTTCCAATATTTTTAATATCTTTAAAAAGAAAAACAAACATTCCTAACAGCATTTCTTATATCATCATTTTTATGGGGTATATGTTCATTTGATTATTAATGTCTAGGGTGATGTCTTGTTATGCCATTTTTATTACACAACTTATCTGCTAGACAAACTGCTCTACACAATTTTGGCTCGGTTTTGTGAACAGACTCCACCCCACTGGAGTGTAATTTTTATGTCAAAAGTCACCAAATGTATCGTAGCTTCAAACAAACTTCGTGTGAATTGTCAACATTCTCCCATCATAGATTTTAAAATCTTTATCCTTAGTAAAGTTGTGAATTTGAGCATCTTTAAGGAAAACAACTTCAGACTCCCAAAGTACTTATTTCTCTTGAAAATATTTAGACTTCAGTTGTGAATCAATTGCTCAAAGTTTTTAAACAGATTTTTACCTGATGTATTTTACAAGGAAGCTGTTATTTAGCACATTAAAATACTTGAATACTTGTCAGTGTTTTTCCCAGCCTGTCCTCCATTCTAATACCCTACTGGTGCCTGCCTGCAGATTTTATTTGCTTTCTAAGAGTAAATGTCTGCTGCTAAAAAAACCGATTGAAGTTACTTAAGTGTGTTGAAGTTATAATTTTTCATTTTCAATTATTTTGTGATGTCAACTCATCTTTTACCTTTAGGAATATTTCTTATTTGAAAATAGTGACAGCCAGTGTAATTGGTAGAATTAGCAACTGATTACAGATGCATACTGGTTTGAGCGACATCTTATTTTCTCCTTTGGTGAACAGTGATGAGAGTTCTTGATCTGCTTTGCTTGTATAAACCATTAGTTTAGGCATGGAACTTCTATTACCTTAAGGAGATGGATTCTTCAAAAAGATTTACCAGATTAATACTGGTAATATGAAGAAAGTCTTGAAAGATTGCCTTGTTTGGTTTACAGATGCTTGTGCAGTGACACTGAAGGTTTTTAAGTCTTTAACAACGCTGATAAACATTCTTGATTAGATGTTAGGAAATGTATTTTTTTTTTTTTTGGTGGTCTTCTAGTATCTGCCTAAAATACGTTACCAAATCATTTAATGGAAAATAGTGCAAATATTGAAAGCATTAAAAAAATAATTTTAAAAAGACAAACACTAGGGTGTAATTTTTGACTAAAGAGGCCTTGTATAAGTTTTAAAACTTCCTGGCCATCTGTCTGCATCTTACCTGATTTTTTCTATTATAATGAAATATTTTTAATTTGATGAAAATGATAGCTTATTTAAATTGTTGGCAGTAACTGTCTTATAATTGAATATATTATCTATCTTACTATCTTAGCCTGACCTGCTGATTCTCATTTAGGAATGAACCAGCAACTGTAGCTTCATCCTTAGCATTGCTCACAACTACTAAGATTTACAGGTTGAACTTGCCTTAAAATCTTGTAGCATATTACCATTTTGCTGCGGTTGATTTACATTGTCAGAACATTGTTCTTATCGTCCTGGAGATGGCTTAAAATATTCACATTTGGGATACTGATCAGTTAAGAAATTTCATTAAGGGGAAAATTTTAAAAGGCTCTTAAAAATGAAGAAATCTCCTATAATTTGTTCTGCATATATTAATGAACATCTGAAACAACTGCAGTAGAAACTATTTTTTAATGAAAGCTACGGCACCAGAAGTCCGCAGTGTTAATTGACAGTCTAACGAGTCTACAAAACAAACTTTAATGCAGATTTTCAAAGCTTTGTATAGTTTATCATTATGAGAACCCAACAACTTTCTCTCCTCTAAAGTTCTCCCAAAAATAGTAATCAGAAAAATCACAATTTCCTAGTAATATTTAGATATATTTTTCAATGACTAATACTGCATAATTTTTATACTATAGATAACGTATCCTTTATCCAAAAAGCTTTGGTCCAACTGCATATCAGAATTCAGATAATTTTGGTTTTGAGATGTTACACATAAGGTAGGTATTATCACAATTATTATGCAATCAAGTTCATTTTTTGACCAATCCAGTTTTGCTATTATTCATTAACTTTTGAGATTCACTTTCACTATACAATTTCAATAATAATTGGTCTTTCTGCAGCTTTGAATCATATATGCTTGCGATATCCACCCCACTCTATTGTCTCTCAGATGCACCATGATCAAGTCCTTACAATACCTCAACTTTTTTAGTAATTGATGAATTATGCTTACTCTTCCTTTTCTTACTGTGATCTTTTTTTTGACATGTTCAGTCTAAAATAAGAGCATAAATAACTGCAAAAATCATAAGGTAAAGAATGAACCAGCGAATGACTATGAATCATGCTAATAAACAACTTAAACTGGATTTCCTGTACAACATACAGGTCAGGTCTGGGATTTCAGTTTTCAGATATATGGATAAAGGATACTTGATCTGTAATAACTGTGCTATCAATGTGTGTGTGTGCCTTAAATTTTCTCACTTCTGATCTATTTTTCTAATGACAGAATTGTACCATCTAAAATTATGTCCTATTCAAGTTTTCTTCAAGTAGCAAGGTTAAGGATAGGGTTAATTCCATCTAGAACATTTTCAATGTCTACTTATTTGACAATGTTTAACTGCTGGATAAATAGGATTAGAAAATGGAACCCTATAATTCTTTGAAAAGGCCTTTGTGCAGTCAAAGAACTGGTTCTAAAGCTGAGCCAAGAAACATGCTCTTAGTAAAAGTTAAATGGAGTTGCATATGGTATCTATTAGAAATAAACTTATCAATAGTGCACTGAGAGAAAGCAGCAGCTAATAATGTTTGGTTGTAATTAAGCAGATGATTCATCTTGCAAAAGCATGAACATTTGATGTCCCATTTTCTGCAGTAAAGTTTCTCATGGAAATGGGCTATTGATGCATAGCAATGTTGAGCTACAGGTTGCATAGAGTTATAGGGATGCTTATTTAGATATCTTGAAAGTTACTTTGTGGTGATGAGAAAAGACACTGAAAAGTTAGTGGCCCTATATTTTGCTTCCCTCCCAACTTCATTTCTAAATTCATTGCTTGTTGACTTCGTTTTTATACCCATCCATTTCAAATATTTTGAGCATCAACCATGCTGAAAAATGCCCCTACATGTTCGTGGAACCTTTTCCATCTCCACATCAAACTCTTTCTCTCCTAAGAGTTGGTATCCTTAAGCAAAAAAATAAAAAGCCTGCTAAAAAAAATATAAATTCATGGCAAATTCTATTCCCTGTTAAGTTTTGCTTTGTTTCTATTGCTGAGATGTTTACTTTGGCCACGTAAATTTGTGGCTCAGTTATTTGGAACAATTGCTGTGTTTTACATCAATTATCTAGCAATGCTTTGTTTACTACTACTAAGTTTGGGTAATTAAAATTTATTTTTTTATACTGATTGTTCATTTCTCTAACAAATGGATTTTACATCTAGTAAATTAAAACAATGAGAGAACCTCATGTAGTTTACAGAGTTAAAATGTTTACCTAATTTCTTTCTCCCTCCCTTACATTCCACCATTATATAGATATTTAACAGGTGGTTGTTGTTACAAAGGAGAACTTTGCAAGTTATAGTGGCAGAGCCCCTATGGCTCAATTAGTTTAGTGGTAGAAATGTGAAGGGTAGTCAATGTTTGAAATAACAGCATTATTAGACATTTTTTTTTTTTGAGGTGAAAAAAAAAAAAAACAATTTGACTGATCATAATGGATTGGTGAACAGTGAAGTTGTTTTGCCATTCAGTCTCTAGTAAGAGTGCACAGTGCTCCCAACTTCAGCAGGGAACTCCTCCCTAGAACTCTTCAAGAAGCCATGTTATGGATCAAACTCAGATCCTCAACCTCAGCTAGTCTGACAACTAGCTAGAGTTTTAACGATGTTAGCATGCACTATCCTACATTAAAACCAGCAATGTATTACAGGCTGTAGGTGCAACCACTTAGCCTCAGAATGTTTTCTCTGTTGACTTTGAACTAGAGACAATCAGAAAATTTTTTTTAAAAAAAAAGGGAGGGGCCCAAGCAAGCATATTGGAGCTTAGCTCGAAAATCAGGTACTGCTGATAGTTTGCCAATATGGAATATCAGCATATAAAAATTGTGTATTTTAAACTGTTTGTTAGTTAACAATTTTAGCAATTATCAACTAACTGGCATGTGCTAGAATTTTGCTAAAATAATATATTAAACTTTATTTTATAAATCTAATATTATCAGTTCATTATTCCCTCCCTTACTACATCATAAATCCAGTCTTAGTGACCAAAACTTAAAGAGAATATGGCAATTGGCTAACAGTTGGGAGTTCTGTTTATCATGAACATCTAGTCATCACTAACTATACATTTTAAAGATGGGTACAAAGTTTCTCACATTCAAAAAATTAAACAATCATAACCATTTTCCAAAAACATTTCAGTAATTAAGAGGATAGTTGTGTTCATTGGGGTTCCATGTTCAACAATTTTCCAGGCTAGAACTGTAATGACTGCCTTACAAGGATGATTGGGTAGAGTTGTTTGTTTTTCAGACTACCAGCTGCAACCATCCAGTGACTCAAATCCCACTGATAAATTAACACATTTTGTTGACTCTCATACAAAGAAAATTCATATGCTAATTGGCACTACACCCATACCTGACCACTCTGAAAACCTGGACTTGTTTAGGGATAAACCAGTGCTCCAAAAAGCATGGAGGACATTGTAGCATCTGCTTGGCATCTTGTCACTTTTCTGTTGTACCCTCTATGGAAATAATGTCTAATGGTTTTTGTCGTTTTGTACCCATCTGAGTGATCTACCAATTTGCAGTGAACTGTCAGATCTCTTTCCCCACTTCTCAGCATGAAGTTTGTCATCAACTTTGGGTGTTTAGGACATGCAAACATTTGTTATGGCTTCTAAATGGATAATCACCCTGTTAAAAGTTGACATTTGAATATTCAATATCTTGCACATCTTCCACTGGCTTCTACAAATATGTCTACTGTCCATCAGTTGCCATAAAGCTTCACTTTGTTAAATAGATATTTTTACATTAATCTATACTTGATTGCAAATTACCTATCAAGTAACTGAAACGGTCTATAGTTACTTATGTCAAGTTTCTGTACGTACACACGCAGTTTGTTAACAAGATCTTCACGAACCAGGCTTAACCTTAATAAAAGTGGAAATCATGTTTTCCTTACCCATGAACAGATTGCTTATGACATCTTAAGTAAAAAATATTCATTGTTGTTTCCAATCCAACAGCCAGAAAGTGGCTGAACTCTAGAGCTAAATAACAGGTTCAGAGAAGTCAAACCTGCCATTCTAATTTGAAACAATTCTTAAAAGCTTCTCACAACCTGGCATGAGTTGGATTGTTAAAAAAAACTGAATTCAATATTTGCATTAATTTTTGAAAGATCAAGTGTTCTAATTAATGAAGTGGTAAATCATCTAATAATAAAAAAACTCGTTATTCTATAAAAGGACATTTTAAAATACATCATTGGCTTGTTTAATTAGCATCTTATTCCATTTTAATAGAACTTTATACTAGAAAATTCCATTAAAATGCTTTGTGAAGTTCAAATCAAAATGGCTCTTCACCAAGATTTTAAATCATTTGCCAAACTGTTTGTAGACAACGTGGGGAAGATTTGAAGTCACTATCCTACAGATGGATGGATGGACAAAGTCAGCCAGTCACAGCTAACAGAGTTAAAATCCTATGTTGCACTCTTCAACTGGAAGGTAAAAAGCCAGAGCAGAATGAAATTATGCATAAGATTTTAATGGCAAATTCTGAAATATTTCTCCTTTCTTGTTTATATTAGTATTGCTAATTAGGCATTAAAATTAATAAAAGTGTCTGATATCGATCTTTATTATTTTTATAGCCTTTACATGCAAAGCATTAAAACATTGTATCATAATGTTGAACATTTCTAAAAATTACACTTAAATATATATGTATGTATGTATAATATACACATGTACACAATAATCCAAGCAAATTTTGTATGTAATTAGATAGAAGCATTAGAATAAGTGATGCATAACTGTGCACAGAGAGCATTCCTCACCAGATAAGGTGATTGATACCATGAAAAATGCGGATAAAGCTGTCAGCACTGCCTTTATGGAAATGTCATCATTAAACCAAGTGGTATAGCAGTTCACTAACTTTCCATACAATAGTTTTCAGAAACCTGAAATGACAGCTAATACTACAACCTTTGCTCTTTCTTCCCCTGTCCAACAATAAATTTACTCATGGATAACCAGAAATACAGTGCATAAATTGTGAAAAAGAAAAGCAAACAGTTGAAATGTAATCTTTAAGTGGTTTATTTTAAGTCAGCTGCTTCTAAGATAGTTTCAATTTTATATATTATTCTCTCCCCAATGCAAATTTTCTTAAGACTGCCATTCTTTCATATATATTGAAGTCTATACGAACTCCATTTATCGCAAGCCAGCAGGTCAATTAGATAATCAATAAAAATTATAACTGATAGGTCTTGAACAGCTTTGATAAACCATCTAAAGAAAATCAGACCAATGCAAAAAAATTATCAAAAGTAAATCAAAATAAAATACTAGATGTACACACTGTTAAATCAGAGCAAGCAATTAAAGAATTTAAGCTAACATTCAATAGTTCCACAAAGTAATACAGTATGGCTACAATTTTTATCTTACTTTAAACACTATATTTACTTTACTTTTTAATGTAAATTACACCTGAAAAGACAGTTGAATGTACTGATCATAAATTAAAGTTTTTAATCAGGCTGCTATGATACTTTTTTTTTTCTGTTGTCATTCTCAGAATTGAGAAATGTTCAAATATACATTCCTCCAAATGTCAATCACTGTACTGATTTATGTACTACCAATGTTTTTGCTGTTTACAAATAAGATCCTTTCCTACAATACCAATAGCATTAATTTTTCTTTCTTTCAATGCCCAAAATAAATGAGGCAACATGCCATTTCAAAGGGAAACCAAGGTAGCAAGTGACAATATGTACCAATAATAAAGAACAGGTGCAGTGACACCTTCGTTAATCTTAGAGCTGAATAACACATGAAAGCAGCCACCTTGATTTTTTTACTAGAGACCCTTCCTAGTTTTTTCTTTTTCTCATGTTGAGCATATAAAAAGCAATGAACTTTTTACAAGATAAAAATGTTTTTACCAGCCACCCTGAGCCAATCCAGTCAACCTTTTTTTTTTTTTTTTGCCTTTGTCAGACTTTCAACAAATCAATTTATAAATAATACAAAACATGTGCAAACACAAAATTCATTCTTTTCTAAATGGAAACTATTCTACAAAAGTGTAAATAAGTGTAAGTGGATTCAAACAAACTACAAAGCTGAGAGGTATTTTCTGATTTATTTAACATCAGACACCATGTCACACTGTAGAATGTCTAATGGATGGATGAAGGTAATGAAGCAAATCTATGTAGAAAACATTCACTTAATTTAAAGCATTATTAAACTAATATCAAAACTAGGTACTTCTCTTCTCATTAACTTTTATTTAAGCATAATTTTGTAATAATCAATTCTGTTTAAATAAACATGAGCTCAACAGGTGATTAGATAAAACAATTTCCATTCCACGTGGATTCTTGTCTTCTTCATAGTAATGAGAAGTATAAACTCAGTGTACTGGCATACAGGTGTGTGCATACTATTCCATCTTCACTTTCACTTTCCAGTCACAAAAAAGTAGTTTTATTCCCTCACTTATAAAGGATTTCAAGCTCATTCAAAATATTAACATTGCTTTAGTAGTCACAAAAGACCAAGCGAACCAGCACTACAATCTAGTCAGAAGTGGATACAATGTACATTTGAGTGCTTGTACAGGCAAAGACATTACATAGACAGCATAATATATATTTCATCAAGATGTGAGAATAGGATTTAGATTCTGCATTCTAGTTAGGGAATTGCACAGAAAAATTTATGATTATAAACAAGCAATGTTGAAAGCCTAACAATTACAGCTGACTGACTAGCATCTGTAAATGCATGATTTTGGTATCCATCATTTCATTCATCATCTTCAAGGCTGCCCTTAACCTCTGAAAAGTCAAAGTCTTTACCCATAATTAATTTGTAGATCTCCAGAACATTCATGCAGGTTGTTTCAAAGTGAGTAGTGGCATCATATGAACTGGTAATGTATATCTGAAAGGTATGAAAATAATGCATTTGTACTTACAACTAGCTTTCAGAGTTACTAAGTTTACCAAACCATCTCGAACAATGAGATAACTGTATTAATCCAAACAGAACTGCAAACAATTAACATAAAATGGCATCAAACTGCTCAAGCATCATTTACAGCTATTCTAATATATAATAAATGAAAGGATTTAGAATAAAAGTTAATATTCCTCTTATTTCAGAAGGCTTGGAAATGAAGTAGGCAAAATAACTGCAACCTTCAAAATCACTTTCATAATGGGCACAAAACACATTATTACAAGTTACACTGGCTGTAATTTGAAAGGTTTGTTATATACTCTAGAAGTTTTGCATTGCTGAACTTAAATTGTCTGTCTACTGCAATCTGTAGCCACATAACCTATTCCAGTTTTTGACTACAAAAAACCAACAAACTGCTGGAAGAATTTTAAAAAGTTTTTGATATGGACAAATCACAATTGTGTACTTGAGATTTAGATAGGCAATCAAAAACCAAAACATAGTTGATAATACTATTAAATCCTACACTGAGCTCACATCAGAGTTTATTGAAGCTTAGAAATACTGAACTAAAGTAAAATTATTTTTACTACTAGAGATCCATCACTCACCTGACTTTCTGTGCCATCATCAACTGGCTCATATAAGTCACTAACAGACACAAATCTAGAAGAAAGAAAGAAAATCAATCAAAAACAGTGTAACAAAGACGTTTTTGTCCATACTTTTTATTAGGGAGTCTTGCAATTTCTATGTAGTTTACAAAATTTCTTAGTTTCAGTTACTGAACCAGAATTTGTTTTAAATTTCCAAATACCCCCCCCCCCTCAGAACACACTAACTTAGAAAAAAAGGCAATGTAATTTGTACGTTTATAATCGGACATGACATTAAAACAATTTATTACATGTAAAATTGTTGGCTAGAAGTCCCAAGTCTTATAAATTCACCAAATAAGCAGGTGAAGTGGGGTTTGTTTTCAGTCACAGTACACATACATTATGTAAGCTAGACTTTCAAACATTTTTAAAAACATGTACCATCTTTACACACCTAGAGAATGACAAATCACTAATGAGCATCAGACAAAAATCACCAAAGATCTTTAGCTCATGAGATATTCAAAATTAGCTTTATCTTTAACTGTAACTTCAGTTATATTACATTATCAATTTTAAAATGGTACTGAAGTCTTTTTAACTGACCAACTCATTCACTACATTTTTTTAAAATTATGCTGATTAGAAAAAATGCTATTTAATTATGCATAGCAATTGTTTCTACACAAATATTTTAGCCAGAATCATAAAAAAGTCATTGTTGACAATGAAAAATCAAAAGAAAAATGCCAAAAAAGATGAGGGAAATTAAATTCAGTACCAAAACTGGCAAAAAAAACAAACATTTGTCTCCCCAAGTAGGGAAAGTAAATGATCAAATCTAAATCCAATAACATAACTACAGCAGTGTGCAAACGTCTTGCATAAAAATAATTTCTCCTGTAAATTAGCTCACATTTTGTCGAAAACAGTTGTTATCAAATCTTGTTCATTAAAGTATTTCTATATTACTGTTGTGCATCAATTCCAATAATATCAAGAATATTGTTTCACTGTATGAAAAGCTATAATTTTTAGAAAATCATTTGCATCAAATCAATGTGTGCAAAAATGTTGCATAAAATCTAGACAGCTATCTAATCAATTCAGATTCAATTCCAATTATGCAGAAAGTGATCATATCTATCAATAATGAGTAGAATATCCGAAATTCTTGATAACTTGTCCACAACAATGAGGCATGCTGGCTACCAAACTTTGACAATTGTCACTACTGAACTCCGACCAGGCTTCCTTGATTTTCCATTTCAAATCGGTTTTATTTTTTGGTTTTTTGGCACTAACACTGAGTTTAATTGAGTGCCAAATGTTTTTGATGGGATTGAGATCCGGGCTTTGAGCCAGCCAGTCGAGGGGGGGGATTCGCAACTCTACCATCAAGTCCTTGACACTCCTAGCTGTGTGGATGGGGGCGTTATCCTGCTGATAGATGGCTGTCAGGGGCATGTGGTCACACATATACAGTTCGGCAATGTCTGAGACGATCTTAGCATGGTCCTGAGCATTCATTCAACCCTCCACATGATGCAACGGACCAACACCGGACAATTGAAAACAACCCCAAACCATGGCCGAATTTCCCCCTGCCTGCAGAGTCACTCAAGTGCAACTAGGATGTTATTTCTCAGACACCGATTGCCGAACGTACACCCGACCCGCCGAGTGGACCCTCACAAACTTGCTTTCATCAGAAAACAACACTCGGGACCACTGGGCCACGGTCCAGTAGAGATGATCGTGAGCCCACTGCAGTCGCTTTCAATGATTGCCCAGACTAATGAACGGCTTCTGTACCAATCGCCCAAACAGTCCCATGTGGATCAAACACCATCTGATGGTGCACTAGGCCAACTGGATCCCATGGTGCCTTGACAAGGCGGTCTGGAAGTTGGTGGAAGTGCGGAATCGGTCCGAGTTTGACATGTGGGCGATCAGATGATCATGCCGAGTCGTCGTTTTTCCACGGTCTACCGGCTCTCTGTTTCGAAATTAGGCTCCCATTGGCTTTCCAACGTTTCAGGGTGCAATGACCCACTCAGTTTCACCTTTCATGCGAACGATTGTGGCCCACTGTTCGGGGTTCAAATATCAGGCTCTCGGCATCACTATATTGAACAAAAATGAATCAGTATAGTGGAAAATGAGTGTTTTTCATATTTATATTCTACTATCCTAAACTATTGTAGCACAAAATATATATTCTAATTTTTTGTAGTTTATGCAACACTTTTGCACACACCGATTTCATGCAAATTATTTTATTAATATTTGAATTTTGACTGTGCAATTACAAAATGGATCTTAGTTATAAATCGTTTAAAGACACCGATACCTTTCAATTAAAACAGAAAACATACAATAGTTACTAATTTCTACAAAATAAGAACCCATTTTCTAAGTCTAGTAATTTTTATGCAAGACTTTTGCACACCGCTGTAATTGCTGCCACCCTTAGAAAAACTATTAATTTTCAGACAACACATACAAATATTAACTAACTTTTGTTCAATTGATCCCAATAAATCCAAACCAACTTTCAGCTCCATCTCAGGGTTGTCTGTTTCTACTGTTGTACTGACAATTGCCAGGTAGAAGCCTTTGGCACAAACATTCTCAGCATGAGAGACACAGCAAATATAAATATCTTTAAAAGAGAGAAATAAAAGACAAAAATAAAAAAGGACTAATTAACTTTTGAAAGTAGCTTTGAAGCATACATTTAACTTTGATGTTTTCATTAAAATATTTAAAATAAAGAATTTTTATGTCCATATTAACAGACAAATCTGCTCATAATTTACATATCCAACAATTGTCACTGCACTATAAAATCTCAAGAATGAACACAGAAAAGTTGATGTTTTTGAATCATTGTTTACAACCAGTTGTCACACCCAACAAATATGGAGCATTATTACCAGTGGGCAATGATGAAACAGTTCTTTGATCAATGTCAGATAACCAAGATCAAACTCTGACCAGCATCTGGAAGGAAAAACTGCAAACTCCAATGATAGTAGTAGTAATAACTGTTATTAAATTTAACAGACTGCATGCCTAGATGTTTATAAGCTCTAAGTAATAATGCAATACAGATCCTATGAAATAATGTAAATTACTCTTTTGAACAGTTATTGTATACATAGAGAATAAACGTTAAGGAATGTGCTTCAACACAATTATTTTCTAAACATTGTGGTGATTCATAGTACATTCGAAGAATCTCCCCCTCCAACAAGACATCTATCCTTCGCCTCTCCTCAAAAAGTTTCCTGTAAAGACATGCAAGTTGTAAAATTTGCTATGGCCATGCACAGGAAATAGCGTCAGCAAGAAATGTGTTAGGGACCAAAATAAAGCAAAAGGTGTGTTACGGATTAGGCAAATTATGAGGATAAGTTGGAGGAATGTGCGCTATGCTAAGCAAATTGCAACCGATGATTGCTGTCTTTACACCCCCCCAATCCCCTTTTCACTTGTGTACAATATTCACCATATCATCCAATCAGAGAACAGCTGAGTACATTCACCTCCATGTTGGCCTAGTTGTGAATCCAAAATGTACTACTTAAAACCAAGCTGAATATTGAATGACACTATCAAGAGAGAAATAATAAGTTGAATCTCGTGAATTTGAGTGTGCTCCAATATTTCAAAATCAAATTAAAATGTCAAAGACAGATAAAACTGAAACGTTTAGTTTTTTAAAGTAGGCAATTTAACAGTGCAAATGACAAGAGATCACCTGATGATCATTGATGTCATGCAGTGACTAAAAATAGACTCCGTGCCTTCAATACCAGAACTGATATGTTTGCAATTTGTTTTAGTTAGCTCTACATGATTATAAACATGTGAAAAAACTATTTCAGTTCCTCATTTACCCAAACGATCATCATAGTAGTTGAATTATATGCACAAACAGCTCATTAATAGCCATGAGCCTGGAATACTGCAGACAAAATTACGATGCACCAGTGTTATGAAGTGGCATTGTCCTGATTGGTTGAAAGTTTGCCTAACTATTGTAATTGATCCAGCCTAGCTTTATACTCCAAATCATCTATGAAGGAAGGAAGAAAAATGGAAAAATTAGCCAGTTTAGTTTATGGCCTGAAAATCGTGTTAAATAAAACACGAAATTAAAGCATCAAAGCAAAATATCAGTTTATCCATTAATATCCTGAAAAGTCAACATACCAATTAATAGCAATGTGTTTCTTCTTTAAAATCGTAACTTTCATATACAACTTAAAAATCAAACATGTTAACATGCAATATGAGGAAGAAGAAAGTTACATAAATATATGTATCTGAGAAAAGAAAAGTCCTAATGACTAAGCCAACAAAAATGACCAACTTGTGGAATCCTAAGGAAAAAGAAATATAACGTGGTAACGCAGATAAAAATGATAATTTCAAAGACAGACAGACAAATGGGTGGGAGAAAGAAAGAGAAATGATATCACAATGATATATTCAAGTGATTTAACCTGTCAATCTTATGTTCCAAATGACCTTTTGCAATGCAGGTAAATAATCCACTACCATTACAAATCCTGGTTTAAGCCTATAAGTAGCTAGCTACCATGTGCTCACTGAATTAATTAAACTGTCATAATCCAAATTTTGTCCAATAACCAACTTGAGTCAATGAAATATTAATTCTCTTATCCATCAAAAAAAAAAAAAAAAAGCTGAGGTCAGGAGGTCAGCATCAAACTGTAACCTAAGCACCACTATCCAAGTACTTAAATAAAAGTAGGAAATAATTAAATATAAAAAAAAATGACAAGCTTTACACATATACACAATTTCATTTTAAGCTTTGACAGCTTATGTTACTAGCTTTTTACCTGGTAAATTTCGTGTATATTCACAAAGATGAAGCAAGTTGATACAATTCAATAATGATTACCAAATGTAAGTAGACTATGCTTATGGCAATCTGAAATTTACTAAACACCACCTATGGAATGTGTATATCAACATTTCTGGTGTTTCTTACCATAAATTTAAGCACCTAGGGTAAAATGTTATAAGTATAGTGCAGATACATTTTTGGACAAAACATTTTTAGATCCTCTCTGTGCAATTTTAATAGATAGATAATAAAAGATTAAATATTTCTTACCATGGTTTCTATGGATTTGGTTCTGTGGAATGATGATTTGACAGCTGCTGCTGTCCAAGGTATTGGGAATAGGATGGTTTAGGATGCAAATTGCCCTGATAACCTACAAATGAAATATAAACTTGGCTATGTTAACAAAACTATGCATAGTGTTCTATAGAAATCAGTAGTTTACTTTACAATATTAAGAGATATTTTTAAAAAAGCAAAAGTTTACTTTTACTATAAAATCTAAACCCTTAAAAGAGTACAAAAGGAATAATATTAGGGAAGAGTAAAAAAAAAAAACAATTTTTTTGACTTATAAAACAGCTTAGCTGATTAGAAATTTATGCAAACTTGAATAAACAAAATACCATTGCATAATTGCATAATTTTTGGAGAAAAAAATCATTTGATAAAATAAAAATATAAAATATTTTATTTCCCATTTACCTCAACGAAAATGTAAAAATGTTGTGGTACAGAGAAATGTATCTACATAGCTGGACAATCTGTCAACAGGTAATATTGATAGCCAGAAGACCAATAGTTTGGGAAATCTTCTAAAGTTATTTAGTAACAATGTTAAAAATGTAGACTAGTATCAGCTCAAAAGACCAATGCAACTCACTCAAGTAAAAACAGGGAATGAGCTTATATTTCAGAATATTTTAAAAACCAAGGAAAATTCATTATTACTTAATAAATTAATAAATACAGAATTTGAAGGCACTTCCAATCTTTTGGGTCTTATTTAAGTCATTAAGTGGGAGATAATATGAAAGTAAGACTGAAGATAGAAGATACTTTCACTTAATTCTATTTAAAAAACAAACAAATTTGTTTGCCAACAAAAAACACTAAAAAGTTATTAAAAACAAAATGCTACAATAAAAATTGTAATTTGTTAAGTTAGTTCAATCTTTAAAACTTATATTTTCAAAACACAAAAGCAAAGTTTGAATGAGTTCTATCATATTTACAGTATTTTAATTGTCACCCATTAAATTGTAGTTGCTTTTATCTTTGTTCAGCATTTTATAATATTATCAGTTATTTTACCATAAATTCTAAATTAAAAAAAATATATTTGTTTATCATAAAAATTAAAAATTAAAATTATTATTACAAATTAGTAACAAACAAGCCCTTATGCTAAAGGAAATATTTAAAGGCAAAAAAAAAAATTAACATTACTACAAAACTATTATTTTGGGGGAATCAATTTCCGTCTTTTTTATGCTAAACCCTACCTTGTACACAATCCACAATAAATTAAACTCAGCTAGCAAGTTTTTAGAAAAAAAAATTGTTTGTATCCATAGTTTAAAAATGAATTTTACTTAAGTCCAAAATACAAATGCAGAGCAGTTATCAGAATGAAAGTTTTAGGAAACTTTACTTAGCATATAGCAAGTGATTCACCATTCCAAATGTGACAGAATATCAGTTTATTTTAATTGTTGTCAAAAAAGGTACAATACACATCCATACAGCTTCATAAATAATAAACAGTATAAGTGAACTGAGAGCATTACATTTTAATAAAATAGAAAAAAGGAAAGAAAAGAAAAGAAAATCCAGAGTAATGTAACCAGGTTGGCAATAATTTGTAGTTAATGGGAACTTACCTGTCCTACTTTTTTACACCTTTGTGGCGCATACGAAGGATCACATATAAGCATTTTGCATCTGGCTACCTCCCCGCTTGACTTCACACCTGCCACCTTTCCGTTTTCCATAACAATCTCATCAATACTTTTGTCCAACATGTATGTTCCACCATGAATTGCACTCAACCTTCAAAACCATTTAGTAAAGATAAATAAAATTTAAAAAGACAACTATCAAGTAAAAATTTTACTACACATTTCAGAAGCAGGAAACTTCCAAAAAGAACTATCAAGGTAATTCTTTATAAGGACCCACCAACCTGTAAAAAAAAAAGTGAGCAAGCTAATTGCAAATTTACAAAAAGAAGTTTCACACTATGCCAGCTTTGTAATGTTTGTAGAGGAATGACATGACTTGAAGATGAAAAACTAAAATATTCAACACAGAAATGTAGAAATAATTTGCATTAAAAAAAAAAAAAATGTGCATGTCAAGATAGAGGTTCAAATGCCAGTTCCCAAAAGAGAGAAGCCTGGAGGCCAATAAGTATCACAATTATTTTTTTTTTTTTACTGCCGCTGAGATGCACATGCACACCCAACATTTTGACACTGCTCATGCTAGTAATCTGATTTTTATTGCAGAGGGGGGGTAACCCTTAGCACTGCATGAAATCTGTTGTTGGGTGAGATTGCTATCACAACATTGCTTGTGGCCCTGGACATCCATTGCCAGGTCTGGCATCAGAGAGACCAGACCTGCTTCATGCAGCTGTGGAGTTGTAGCACGTGCTGGATCAAAATACGCATGCGGTGATTTGTTTTATTTCGTGAGGAAGCAACAGCGTAGTTGGTTTTCTTTTAAAACAATTTTTTTTTTTTTTGGTCAGTTGTATAGAAACTGGTATAAAATGAGTAGTTGTGATACAGTTACTGTGTGGCCCAAACTGCGGAATATGCCTTAATGGAGTCACACTGAAAAATATTTGGAACTGCTGCCATAAGCTTTAGTCTGCCAAAAGATGAGGAATATTCTGATTGCAGAGGAAAGGACTGAAGGCCTAGTTCTCAATATCCAGTAGCAATGACAGGGCTAATTCTCTGGCATTACAAGAGTATTAATTTTTTTCCATTCTAATTCAGTAATTATCAGTCAAAAAAAACATCACCATTAAACACTAATTTACCCACCTGGCAAATCCTTGAGGTAATTCCCCCAAACCAAATAGTGGATAAAGATAAGGTGACTTGCCATATCTTGCTAATGAGTCACTGTACAGTTTGCAACGCTTGATTGTTTCAATAGCTGGTTTGGATAAATAACTGCAAAAAAATAAAAAAAATTAGCAAACCGATATTTGGTCAAAAAAGCTATTATAAATAACACTTCACTTTTAAACTGGCTTTAGACAATTCCCTATCCAATGAATTTGTTTGTCTTCATCACAAAATGCTTTGCAATTATTTCATAATGTAAACTTCACTACCTCTCCTCCTCACCGTGTCTAATCACCCCTGTTTCCCAGAAACTCTTCATCTCTACATCTATTTGGGAATTGTTTTAAGAAGCAACTTGCAAAGAGGAAAAATTCATTTAAAAATTTGTTTAAGTAAACTAATGGCATTGTGCAAGTCATTTACCTCTACATAAGTAAAGGCACATAGTAACCAAAATAATTAGAACCTGTTTGCACTTGAAATAGTTAATACTGGTCTACCTTCTTACAATATTTCCATGTGTATTTCCAAAATAATAGAACAAGCCACATCCTTCTCTATGCAAATCTGAATCAACAATTGAGTTGCATCACTATTAAAAAACAAAACCAAAAAAATTCTTACTAATATGTTCTTAAAATGTCTTTTAGCAAAATATTAATTAAAAGCCTTTATATTTGGAGAGGGGAGAAAATTCTAAATCAAACAAAATGTTTCATAAAAAGAAAATAATAAAGGATAAAATTCTTAGCCTGCTTACTTATCATTCACATACAAAGCCAGGGCATGTCCAGTGAAATCAATGATGTTTTTATCCAATTTATAATGTGAATACATTTCTTTTGTAGTGCAATGATAACAATCAAAGTCTTTTATTTTGGAGCAGCCATCATCTTTGTAGTTTGCCATCTCCAACAGAAATTTATGGAACCGGTGTTTTTGAATCACTCCCATCAGTGCTGGAGAGAGAAAGGAAAGAAAGAAATTGATTATATTTATTCATTCATTTTTTTATTTTGCTCTCGATTTCTGGGCAGTGCAGTTATCCAGTAGTTAGCTTGCTGTACTGCTTAAAACAAGGACTCCCCACCCAAGTTCAAAACCAATCAGACCAGCAGAATTTGGCTTGCTACCCTAACATATTTCACCCTCTTCCCCAGCTGCCATAGATTCTCTCTGGGCCCTCTGGTTTCTTCCAGCATCTAAAAGTAGAGTGTTTTAGTACAGATATTGGTAGCACACTAGCATCCCTACCAAGATGCTTCAGCCTTGAATCATTCTGGATATTAGATGTACTATTGGTTGTATATCTCCCACAAATGCTGCAGAAAGAGAACTGAGCATGCATATATGAGAATGTCTTGAGAAGACATCCTGTAACAAGAATTAGTGTGTCCTTTCTTTTCATTTGTTGTTTAGTTTAGTATAATTAAGGCCAAAATCACTTAGTAAAAGGAAAAGAATGTTAAGAAAAATACTCATTTACAGGATTTTCTCTAGCAATCTTAAATTAGGTTTTTTCCATTACATAACTACAATATAAGAGAGGAATTGTAAGTGGACATATTTACTAGTGTAACAATTAACATTATTTTTAACAAGCCACCATAATCCATGCAAAAAGCGTAACAGATACAACTAAAATTATTTCGTCTGCTTTCAGCATTTCAAGGAATCCAATTTTCCTTTTTACATCATATCCACCCTTTTTGAAATTCCTATAATTATGTTTCTGCCTTTAACATGTGCGCAAGTTCTGAGTAATTCCAATTCATATAGCTTTGTAACATTATTAGCTCATGTTGTGTGGTAAATATCACATGCATTCTTAACTAGTAGCTATTTAACTGCCTGAAGATCAGTCTACATTTTGCAGACTTCTTATGCCCTGTACATAAATCTTGTTTATTTTTTCACAGCTGTTAAGTTTTCATAACATGATCTCAGCTTTTCTATTAAAGTAATTTCATAAGGCAAAAGCTGAAATACTCTTATTGCTGGCCTTGTGGATATAATCTGTGACCACTGTGCTGCAAGTCATTTGTGGGTCTGAACAAGGATTAGTAGTGGATTATCCACCAGAATGGTACTATAAGTGTTAAAAGTAAAGTTTGACAAGCAGTTGAATCACTTTATTCAGCCATCGTGCTTTTGTTTTCTATGAAATCATTTCTTTTACCTAAAAGTGTTATCTTAATTCACGGGCTGCAATCAATTTTTGCTATTTTTTTTTTGATACTTATTTTGTGTTATATTATATTGTCAGATTAGCACTTTTGTGCATGCATGCATGCATGCACATGCACACATACGCATGTACGTTAAAAAAGGTGCATATTTTCAAAATTTTTAATGCGTGTAGTTTGGTTGTAGTTGGTTTGTTTCTTCTGTCCAAGCCATAGTCTGTGCAAGGTCCATAACATCTAGTAAATCTTGTGCTAGCAATTCTCATCTGATGTTATACAGGGAAAGGGAATATAGTTTTCTAGAAGTACACTACTTACGAGAAACTAAAGCCTCTCTCTCACTGGCTGGAACCTTGGCAATAGTTGAATTCTTATTGCAATAAACAAAGCTTCCTTCAATGGACTTGAATTCCAGATAACGTGTGACTCCAGTATGGATCAAAATTTTCACCAGTTGCCCTGATTTAAAAATAACTAAATAAGCTGAACAAAAGATGCTATCAATAAACATAACATGAAATGAAAAAACAAAGAAAAACTACAAAACATTCAAAATGGAGTACATTTTTTTCCCTTTTTTTTCAAAATAAACCAATATTGATTCTAAAGGCAATAAGAAAATTTTGGTACACTACTAATAAATCATAATAATTGAATAAAACTCATTATCAATCATTAGACATTTTTATCACAAGTGATACAAACAGATGGCACTGGTCTTAAACCCACAACCAGTTGGTTGCCAACATCTTTTGATGTAATTTATTGATTAATGGTTTAACCCACATTATAGCAAAAAGATTTGGCAATCAACAAGTCACAAGTTGAAGACCAGTCAGTTGCACCATAAAAAACAAAAACTACTAATATTAGTACACACCCAAAAGTCCATCTCAGTATTAAATCCTGCTGGCAATGACATGGAAAGCTTAGTGAAACAGCAGATCCTTTACTCAGTTCTACTAATATGGCAGTGGGAAATGCCCAAGATAGTTTCTAACATTTTTTTTTTTTAATTTTCTGTTAATTTGCCAGTAAAATATTAAAAAAACTGCTTTTGTTATGTTAACTAATCACAATAACTAGCTGAGCTGCTTATCTATCTGCTTACCATTTGCCATGAGAAATTTTGGAATTAGATCTACATTCCAGTCCCGTGCACGTCCAAAAGTTTCAGGTGGTGGGCCCATTTTAAAATGAGAATATAACTGAAAATAATGAAGCAGTTTTTAAAATTTATTTATATATTTTATATGTATATTTAATATTTAGTTTTAAAAATACATAATAATAAATTATTATTAAAGTGAACAGATTTATCAGATAAAAACATTCACGTGTGTTTATCTACAAACTAAAGCAAACTTTACTTCTCAGAAGCAGATTTTAATTTTACTTATTAAAATCTTTAGGTGCAAAGATCACAGAAATAACTTAGTGCAGTAAATCTTCAATCAGAATAAATTTTGTAGCTTACTCTTATTCAAAAGACCCAGACCATTTCATTAAGCCAGACAAAATCAAGCAATGTTCAACCCTTTCCCTGTCAAAGTCTGAGATTACTGATGTAACAGTTTTTTGTGACACTTGATAGACTATATCCAGTACTACTGACTGGCCATCTAAGTATTGGCAAATATTATTGGGGGAATTCTGAATCATCATATCAATGAAGTAAATCTGTTAATGGAATGACATCAAAAACCTTGGCAGGGAAAGAGTTAAAGATGAAGAAAAAATTATCTTTAAGTTAAAATGTAGATCACTTGCCTTGAAAAACCAAGGAAAGTTTACAAGAGAATTGATACAATTAGTGCAATATGCAAAATTCTAAGATGCTTAGTGTTCAAATACTATTTTTATTTTAGATAGAAATACAATTTAATTGATGTGTCATTATTTTTACTTGGTTTTTATTTCTACAGTACCTTGCCATATGCCCTATAAATGAATACATCTGAACAAAATTTACATATTACAAATGTGGTTATGTATATATTGGTCAGATAACCAGTATGTATTATCATGCCAAAAATGGTAAATCCCACAATATTATCAGTTTGCCAAGGTCAGCATCAACATTTCACCTCATGGATCTGTGACCAATATAGCAAAGCAACCTGGAAGACCTTCAAAAGTGGCATCACAAAGAGGCACCATCATTTGCCATGTCCATATTATCACAATTGTTGACACTGCCCATGCAAAAAAAAAAAAAAAAACAAAGCAAAAAACTCCTCTCCACTGACTTGCTTGGCCACAACAGTATCTAAGTAAACCGTTCTGTTCAATAGGAAGAATAAAATGCTTCAGAAGGTCTGATCAGATGGCATATCTGGCAAAATCTTCAAGTAATGATGATGTGTAATCTTCACTGATAAGTCCATATTTCTATAATTCATGTCTAGGGGTCATGACTAAGTTTGTAGAAGACCCAATAAAGACCTTGTTAGCACCCTCAGCTTATATAGTTAATGTTGGCTGCTATGTGAACCACCTGTGGGTCACACAGCACATTCACAATATTTTTATCAATGCCATGTGACTCACTGATGGACACAATAAATACTACTTCAAATAGATAATTGAACATACAGTTATCAATTGTGATCATATTATAGACCTGGCTTAAGCATAGAGGTTCATACTGCAATTGCCAACAGAATGTAGATTAATATATTATAAGGTAGCTGCAAATGTGTTAAGTATAGAAACAGGAGCAATATCATCTATTCGGGTTGGTCCCATCACCTGGACATAATGCAATTTTAATGACATCAACACTAGAATGGTTACATGCCCCACCCGTTGTCTGACCAGTCTGAAAGAGAAATCAAGGCATTTAATTTTTTTCCCTGGGTATTGCAAAGCCTTGATATGAATCTGATAGAGCATCATCTAAAAGCAACCTAGTCACATCTCACCAATAAGATGGAATTGAAGGAAGCTCTCTCATAGATAAAGAGGAACCTGGGCCAGACTGTGATAGAAAATCTTGGTGTTAAACAAGATAGAGACTGTGCTGTAAAAGGTGTCTCAATATCAAAGAATTTCACCCTGTTATGGCAAGGCACAATATAACCTACAAATAAATGTAGCACATCATATCAATGGATATAGGTTTTTGTATTCTTCTGTTCCATGATTTTCCCCAAACTTTGATTTATTTAATTCATATAATTAAAATAAACAAAATGAAAATACACAAAATTATCATAAATATGTAAGCACTTGTTTGTTCTAAGTACCCAGAAATATAATTTTTCAAGCATATTCCTGTTCCATTTGCCAAATCATAAAAACTTCTTTCTCAATCAGTACTTTATTTTTATAAATTTGTTTTGTTGCACAACCTTTTTTGGTTAGTGGTAATAATAATAATTTTTAACACTATTTTATATATCTCTAGATGACTAAATATCACTCAACTAAAGAATCAAATATTACTAATGCATGCAATTCATAATTGCTCAAATTTAGCAGACTTACAAATGGTTTTAAAAATATCTAAATTTTAAACATTTTATTTATGCTTTCCTTTTATTTTGTATTGGAAATTAATGTAATATTTAAAAAAAAAGATATAAACAGTTAACTACATTGGTAAAAATGACTGTTGGTGATCGAGACTGTAACATAGGATGATCTGGTTTCGTATAAAATCATGCTTGTGCAACCACTAGTATTCTTGATATTATCAAGCAATATGATAATTTTATCCATGCTGATCAAGTGTTACAAGTTGTATTTTTTCTTCTCTCATTTGAAGTTGGTTTTATATACTAATTGCTGATATTACAATTTTATACAGGAATGAGAGATTAATTTAGTCAGTCAGTATGTTTACCTTTATGCCAAAGTCATTGCAAGTCTAAATGTGAAAAATCTTTTACTGGAGTAACTCCAGTCTTGTTAAAAAATAGAAAAAAAAAAATTTAATGAGAAAAATGCAGATAAACCTATGGTAGGAGGTTACTACAATTCTTTAATAAGTGAATATAAGATACTAAACTATGCAATTTTTGGATGATATATAAATTTCTACAATAATATTTAAAATAAAACAAGCGTACCTCATTTAATGGTGTCATTGAGGCAGTATCTCCTCCATAATACTTATTTCGATCCATGTGTAATACCTTTTTTCCAGCCACAGCTAACATGCCACTGAGGATGCATTCCTGGAAATGTAAGAATCCTATGATAGAAATACTGAAAACTTAATTACAGGCAGTATTCTTCACAACAACAAAATCTACAGTATACAGTTGTCCCCCTGGTATTCACAGAGGTTACGTTCCTAGAGCACCCACAAAGAGTGAAAAACCCGTGAATATTGGACATGGTCCATAAAAATGTCTATAAACGTCAAAATATAACGTAAAATATAATAAACAATATAAGTAAATATATAATAATAATTTAATAAAAAATACAACACTCAGAGAAACACTCGAGATAGCTACACACGGTAAACTGGGATGATGCAGGGCTGCTGGGCTGCATCTGCCTGAGACAGCGCCTTGTGGGCAGCAGCCAATCAGCAGCAAGGGGAAATGAATAACGCTCTCGGATTGGCTACTTTCAAACCTCCAGCCAATAGCGTTTATTTTATATCGATATTTTGCTGAATTTACGTTAGTATTTATATTACAAAATTAGTAAATTATATTGTCATTAATAATTTATTATTAAAAAGCGTGAAAAAATATATATTGCCACAAAAATGCCATAAAAAATCGCAGAAGATATTTGCGATTCCACGAATATGCGGGAGTTTCCACAAACAATTATTAGTTAGGTTCTAAGGAAAATTCCGCGAATAACCAGGGCTGCGAATGCCGAACGACAATTACGCGGGAGTCGACTGTAAAGGTTTTTTTGCTCATTACATCAAGAAATTCAGTTTTTATTAAAAATACAAATGTAGTAATATTCCACAGCAACATGTCTATGAAATCGCACACTGTAACATTACTTCTATAAATCTTTTAAATTTCAATGCAAGTGAAATCAAAGAATATTTTAGAACTTCTGCAGGTATTTCATCACACACACACAACTTAGTAGAGTCAGCTGTTATCTTACAAATGTTTATTGCATGCAGTCAAATGGAACCAAAAATTTGTGATAGTTTAACTAGTTTGAAATGCCACACACACACACACACTCTCTCTCTAAACTAAAAGAAAACTCCACATTTACAAGCAAACAAATTTTATTTCCTTTTTTTTTTATTTTTGGAGGTTGGTTGGTTGGTGGTTAATATGCACTAAAACAGTAAAGTCAAAAGTTTTTTTGTAATATAGCAGAAGCTTGTTACTGTTACTTTCTCGGTGCCCATGCCCCTCTGCTGGTAACTTTCAACTGTTTCCATTGATCAGTACAACATGTGGAAGCCCACAAAAAAAAAAAAAAGACTTTTATTAACAAAAACAAAGATTAAAAGAATACTGGCTCATAAGAATGTATGATGATGCTCTGCTTCTAAGAAGTTATTATCTTGATGTGCATTTCAAACTTCTCAATGGCCCAAAGCACAATGAACAGTTTGAAAAAAAAAACTCTCTTGCTGTGCAAATGAACAGTGTGTGCAGTGCCTCCAGAAGTACAACGAGATTAAAGGGGTTCATATAATCTTCGCCACATTGTGGGCTGGCTTTCTTTCCTGGTCCTTCCTCTTGATCAATTGGCCTTTCAGCCAAAGCTGACATACTGCATTAAAATTTCCTTTCCAAATTTTGCTCAAGTAGACTTGTTGACAGCATCTGTCTACCCATCGAATTCCTGGTTTTTCACACTTACTGAAGATTTTAACTTTCCCTTTGAGGAAAAAATCAGTAGACATCAGCAGACCCCCTGCACATCCAATGCAATGTGTTGGGTATAATCATACAATGTCAGAATAAGCTGGAATAATAGTGCTGGCATGGAACCTTGGTGTATCCATTTGATTTTCATTGACTATTTTTCTAGCATTACTTTTTGAGACACCAGAGCAGCGGTTCCAAACCAGTGGGCCCAAACCCCCTTGTTTTCTGGGGGGGGGGGGAGGTCGCGGAACCCTGTAAGTTTCAATTTTTGTCATATGACTGAGTCAAGAAACTGTTCATGAGTATGTGTTTGTTTTGTTTATATGTACCGTATTTGCTGGCTTATAAGACACTTTTTTCCAGAAAAAATATACAAAAACTACCCTGCGTCCAATACGACGATATCACCGATGGGAGGCCAAGCGCCGAAGGTGTAAGGCTTGTCTTCAACGGCAGGCACTCCCGGTTGCATCACAGGCCTCTGCGGTAACACAACTTACATCTAGATTGTAGTCTCACTCCCCATGGAGTGAGAATCTGTCTACCAAGAACAACCTGAAAATGTTCAAATGGTAAAAAAAATCTGGTCCCATAATTGCCCAATACATAGTACTAGAACACAAAACTTGGTACCAGCTATTGATGAAAAGGTATGATTAAGCTCTCAATCTCCAGTACATCAAACGTAGGGCAAACCTGAATGATGATCAGGGACTTTTTCTTCTAGCCATGATCCCTCTACACAACAAAGAACAAGCTGCAGCAAAGCTCTCTCGGAGATGCCATCATGTCAGAGAAATCCAAATCGAACTAATTTTGGAAATCATCACTTGCTGCCGTTCGACGCTTGTCCAACAACTATCTTGATGGCCGCTCAAAGAGGCGCAAAAAAGCATCTGACATGCCAACAAAGACTTTATTATGTAGAAATTCACCTAGACGACCAAGCAATACCACTATTGTTCTGCAAAGGCTTCTCAGATTCATTCATCACGAACTGTCATTAATGTCATCGATCTAAAGACAGTGCATATTTTGTTAGCTGTTGACCGGTAGGGATCTACCAGTCACATGTACGCAACCATATATATATATAAGTCGTCGTCACCTCATTTAAGTCCGTATGCTTCTACAGATGTTTGCTCCGTTAGAGGCCAAGCCCGTGACGACGAATCGACAACACCTTTGAGCTAATAATAATTCTGACAAAATGTAGCCTAAACATCAATATCCCTGCATGTGTTTGTGTCCCAGAATTCTCTATAATAGAGAGAGAGAGAGACGATCGTAATCCAGTGGTAGAACAGGTAGCGACATCTGGTTGTCGGCATTGCCGTAAGCACTAACTAACACCCGCAGCTGTCAGTGAGGCTGATCGGTCTGGAGAGAGAGAGAGAGAGAGAGAACAGGCACCCACCCTACTTCACACATTAACCAAATCAATTTTTACCGTTAATAAAGCAGCTTTTTCCTAGTTACACCCTCATGTAATAATGATAACGACGACATCATCGGTTACCCTGCCTTATTTTACTAACATCATCATCATCATCATCATCATCATTATATTATTATTACAGGTATTAATTTAAAATCTTAAACTGATTCATGTTAAAATTATTTTTAAATTTTGGAAAATAAATAATGAAAAAAATTTCACAAAAAAAAAAAAAAAGATAAAAAAAAAAAAAACCAAACGAAAAATCACCTGAACTGAAACAATTCCACGTCATCCGGGTTCTTTAGATAAGGGAGGGGGAGGAGGGACAAATGATGAGACTGGCAAACGCCCGCGGATAGAAGTAGAATTTGGTTGAAATTATTTCCTGTTAGAGGATAAAACCGCCGTCGATAGGTTACATTTAGGACCCACATAGTTTGTCGTCGGGATCAGGGGAGGGAGGGAGAGGCTGGCAGACGGAGCCAACTGTCACAATGGAAGTATGACGTTATTCCTGGTCCGCCGCATACAGCAGTCAACGCTTAACACCCCCCCCCCCCCGGAGCAGAGCAGGGTTAGGGGTATGCAGCAGGCGCGATTGGACAGGTTGGGGGGGGGAGGGAGAGAAAAACAAAAAAAAAAAAAACCCCCCGCTACCTTCAGTCCGGTTCCCAGTACGATCAGGTCGTATTCTTCATCCATGACGTCGGTCCTCGAGACGAATTCACAAACAAACAGATGAGGCGGTAATGACCAGTCGGCTCGGTCTTCTCCAAGATGGCTGCCACTTCACCTGCGCATTGATATCCGAAATCGGGTTTTCCGGTTCTGAAAATAGTCCTCGCTTCGAATCGTTCTGGCTCGGACGGAACGCGACTGTCAATGTCAAGTCCGTTTTACAGAACGAGCGATTATTTATTTTTTGTTGTTGCAGGTTAACCCCCCCCAAAAAAAAAATGTTTCGATAAACGAAGAGTTTAGGGAAAAACCAACTTTTTTAAAACTCATTAATATCCTAAATTATACCGGAGGAGGAGGAGGAGGGGGGGCCCGCCCTCTCTTACTATTTACTTCCGGGTCAGCTGAGATGTGAAGGAAACCAGCGAAGGGACGTGGTGAAAAAGAAAATAATAATAATAATAATAATAAAAAATAAAATTGTAAAAAAAAAAATAATAATAATAATAATAAATAATTGAATCCAAATTTAAGTTGTTTCTTTTTTTTTGGAGGAGGAGGAGGTGAAGGACGTGGTGGGGGGGGTCGAAAAAATGCATAAAGTCGAGAGCCGAGCTAGCAGACGACTGTGGACGAAGAGGGGGAAGCTGGAATAGAAGGAGGCTGGCTGGCTGCCGCCCTGATCGGAGCTAGAGGAAGACATAAATGAGCTCGCCCGGGAGGTGCGAAGAACCGAGAACATCCTCCCTCTCCTCCTCCTCCTCCTCCCGGTAACTGACGCCGTTGATGGCCGATCGGAAGAAAAGTCGGGGACCGGCGGCCATCGCGGCAACAAGTGGACGCCGCGATGAGGGTCGGGGATGCGGACCTCTCTCGGAAATGGGTGAGCGACCAAATCGATCATTCCCGATTAATAATAATAATAATAATAATAATAATAATAATAATCTGTTATCTATTTTTGTTTTTTTTTTTAAGGTTAAAGTTTGTTTGATTATTTCCTCAAGGGGCCGAGGTTATCGGTGTGGCCAGCCATGGGAGGGGGAGGTCGTACTGCTGTAACCCACCCACCATAGGATAATAAAGAAGAAGAAGAAGGGAGAAAGTGTGTGACAGTAATTTTCACCCTATTCTGTCTCGACGGTGTGTGATGGTGTGAACCCGCCTCCTTGGGGTGGGTGGGGGGTCCTCTGGTTAGGACGCTGCTCCATTCCCCGACCCCCCTCGGAGACGTCCCGTCCCGTCCCGTCCCGTCCATACTGTCGTGAAACGTCAACAGAATTAACATATATTAGTGGGGTGTGGATTGCCGTTTAACTACCAGGAGATACTGGGGGTTGTAGTAGTAATAATAAATAATAAACAGTAAAAATGCGTATTAAATTAATCTGCTCGGCAAAATTTGTTTGTTTGTTTGTTTTTTTTTTGGGGGGGTGGGGTCTTGAAGCCGGATGGGGGAGGTGAACCTGAAAGCGGTCTATGGTAACACGAGTCCTGCTGTGATTCTTCCTCGACCCCTAGCGCGATGTATCGTTTCTCTCTCCCTTTTTCTTTTTAATTGATTAATGGGAAAAGGTGCTGTTTTCTGGCACGATTTTGTTTTCAGCCATCCAGGAAATTCGCCCCCCACCCGGCTGAACTGACATCTTTCATCTTTCGTTTAATCCACGCGGAGAGTCGAACCTGGCGAGGGGAGAGGGGATCGATCGTTGCCGAACTTCTTCCCCCACCACAGCGATCGACGACGGCCCTTTGCCACCGAGCTGAACTTACAAGAAGTGGCAACAGCAGCACCACCACCACCACCTGAGATCTTTAGCGAGAAATAAAATAATAATGGAGCGAAGTAAATCTGCTTATATTTCTGATTAATGTTTGAGGGAATTACTTGGAATGTAACGGGTGTATACAAAACAAAACATTAAAAGGATATAACAGCTGTTTGCTGTACTTTTTTTTTTTTTTAAATATCGTAGATGACAATTCTGTGCCCCGATAAAATTCTCATATCCTGGATGGAAAGTTTTCAGCAAGATAGTGATAGGAGAACATCCTCCCCTCCCCCCCTTCTGTTTTTGTTCTTTACTATTTGGATTAACTTCGAAGTTTGTTTATTTTTCAGATTCTCAGACGCACGGACTTCTACAACAAATTTTCTTTAATAAACCCACAGCATCAGAAGTTGGGGCAGTAGCATCAAAGTAAGTGTTCCTCTGGGTACAGACTTATTTCTTAATAACATACTGCCAAACTCTCAGGATGCCTCATTCTCCAGGCTACATGATTATGAAATTCTTGCAAGTTATTTAAGCTGTACAATTAGATGTTATTAACATGGACCAAGTGGTTTGAAGTAAATACTTTACAGCTCCAGAAGCTAGCTATTTGAAGAAAAAATGTTTAGTTTATATACAAAAACAAGAATAAGGATAAAAACTGTGAATTTAACTTCTGCCTTCTTTACCAGTTTTCCTTGATATTGTTTTTAACCTTAACTACTAAAATAACTGGTCTGAATGATAGAATGACAGACAAACGTATACTTACTTAGTTACAGAGGCTCCATTTTTTTCTCTCATTTCTTAGTAACTTTTTTATTGTAATAAAAAAAAAAAACTTTGAAAATTTTCCCCTTTGTGAATGATGCTAACAATTGAATAAAGCTTTGTAAGTGAAGTGTAGTCTGATGGATGCTTTAAAAAAGTTGGATGGGCTTATATTTGATTTTTTTTTATATTAAGCAAAAATTTTTTGAACCAGCAAATGTTTACTTTTTTTTTTTTAATTTGTGACTAATTGAAAGATTTAAAAAGGAACTTTTTTTTATTTTTTGTGGATATCTCCTTTGCGGTGGGGTTTTACTAGATTCCATTAGTAGTAGGATGGTCTGTGGTGAAATCTAAGAAGCACACTGGGTATGCTTATTTATAGAGAACTGCCATTAGTACATCTGATTAAACTTTTTGAATTACTGAATGAAGGATTTTTTTTTTTTCTCTACTTGTAAATTTGATGTTTGGTTTGTTTGTGATGTTTTATCTTTGTTCAGAATTCTACTTGAGGTAGGAAAACCAGGCTCTAAAAATTGTTTCACATGCATTCATTGAAACATTGGGGAAAATTAAGCCACCATCTAAATATAAAGTACAGACATTTGTCATAAATAAATAAACATGCTGACACATTCTGTGGACAAGGTTAGTAATCCTGGTTTCTGAGATTACAGCTTATTTCTGGCATTAGGAAGTCCCAGAAAACAGATTTGTGGTGATACCTTTGAAGGGATTGGTCAAGGATACCCAGCATGTGCTTAATGAGGTTTATGTTCAGTGAATGGCTAGGCAAATAGGTGGGGTGGTCCATTTCAGAGAATGTTGATACATTGGGTAGAAGTTAGTTTCTTCGTAGACCACTAGCTATGACCATTCAGTGAACCAAATTGCATCCAACACCACCATGGTTTGATGAAAATTTTTGTTGGAGGGTACCACATCCATGCACAACTACTGTCTGAGAAATGTGAAAACTTGGACTCATCAGGAAAATAATGTCAGTGTTTTAAAAGGTATGAGGACATGCATTCCCCACTGCATAGTGAGAGTAGCAGTTTGCACCTTGCCACTCTTTCATTGTATTCCATACTGTGGATATAACATCTGATGTTTCTTGAAGACACCTGCATGTGCTCTACACATTTGCAACTAATGGTCAGGGTTCATTTCACACTTCTCTTTGCAGCATGAACTACCAATTTTCTCTGCTTTGAGATGGATGACACACACAAATGTTTGTCTTATGGCCTCTCTTGAACTGGACAGCCAACCTATTTTAGTGGAATATTTAATTTAGTCAGTGCTTTGGAGCTATCTTGTTGCCTTCTACCAACATCTCACTGGCCATCTATACTACCTCTTTCAATCTTTAAACCACTATTTGTAGCATGACTGTAAAATAAGGCATTCTTTGGCCTGTACCTATGACTGGAATGGCTTGAGTCTCAGAAGTTGTCTGTTTACTTATGTCAAGTCTCTCTATCTTGTATTTAAGCAAAAAATTCTAAAAAATAAAGTACTTTTTATGCTGTTGTGAACATCAAAAATAAGAAGAAAACAATGAATTACGGAAACTCTACTGGTATGCCATTGTTGCTTATCCATCAATTGTAACCGTGGGGATGATCTATCAAATTTCAGTTAATTTGTGTGACTAAACCAACAACATAAATAAATAAACTAAATAGATTAACTTGTGACCAAGAAACTCAAATGGATTTTGAAGATTTGTTTAGCATCTTTTTTGACAGTATAAGCCACAACTGAAAATTATATATATTGTCTATACATAATATTATATATAATATTCCCAAAAAGTAGAGAGCAGAGATTATCTTCCTGATTGAAATTTAAAAGGTAACAAACAAATGAAAGTGACAGCTAGTTTTCAGTGAAACATTTAGTGTTTACAAGCTATTCTGCTTGAAAAACTAAAAATTTTAATTTTGTTTCGGCTCAGCATGTGAAACATTCCTGTTCTGTGTCATATATGTATGGTCTGAACTGATTGCTGCTGGTTGGGTAACCTCTCTATGTTGTACTGGCACATGAACTGATATGCAGTGATTGCAGGAAAAGCTCTTGCATTATCATTTCAGAGCACGAAGTATGGGTGAGACTGAGTATATAAAATAACTGGTGTTTATTGATTTTTTTCCTACTTGAACAGATTCTTTTTACTTAGAATCAGTTTTTATGCTCATTTTCAAAGAGATGAACATGTGCTGAAAAGGTCTCTAAGATTGCCAGTTCAGGTAGTTAACTTTGCAAACAGGTCACAACTATAAGGTAATGTACAAATGTTTTTGTCCATTTACTGTGACTTTCAAAGAAGCCTGAGGATCAGGGCTATCCTAGATGCTAAAGTTTAATAAACATTTCAGGACTCTATCATGGTGATAGGGCAAGATAACCAAAGCAGGTCCACTGGTTACTATTAACAAGGCAATGGAAAATACTTGAGCTAAAGCTTTATTTCTATATCTGGCACATCATTATCTGGTCATAGAGATACTTTTGGGTGAATAGACACCATTTTATCTGATTAGCGAAAGAACGTTACTTGTGGCATCAGTAGTTTACTGTGTTAGTGGACCCAGGGTAAATACAAATTTATTATCAACAAAAGAGTGCCAAAATAGATAACAATTTATGTATAAACTATACAAATGTTTTTTGTTTTTTTTTTAAACCAAACCTATTGACTGACTTACCAAGAAAATGAAAACACTCCAAAAATAAGTAGATGGTGTTTGTTTATTAATTTATTTTCTACTCTTTGTAGATTTTTCTTCTAGCTGTATCATTCAAATTAATAAAATTTCTGTGTATGAAAAATATGTCTGTTTCTGTTTATTCTGTTTGTTTTTGCTGTAAATTAGATTTTTGTTTTTATACAGTAAAGCTGTTGGTTTGCATAATCTTCAAGAGCATATAGAAAATATTTTGGAGGATGCAGTCAGTGTAGACTCTTGCAAAGGTAAATACTTATTACTTTTTTGGAGTTTTCACGCACTTATTCCAGTAATGGTTTACAAGAATCTCCCTTTTAGCAGATTTTGTTGATGAACATGATCCAATCTCATTTGTTTTATTTGGCTGCAGGGCCACTGTATGCAGCATTTTATTAGTAAAAAGTTGCTTCAGTAGTCAATGAGCCTTCTTTACTTTAAAATTCCTAAATTATCTGTTACTTTAGAATTGCTGTTATTGTTCTGCAGCTTGTAACTAACTAGTGTTACAAATGACAGCTTTTCTACTGTGGGATCTTAGAAAGTTAATAATGTCTGATCAGCTCTAAAGATGTCTGTTCTAATGCAAATAATCTAAATTAAATAATAGTAACCAATGAACATATTAAGCTTATTTGAAAGATGTCATTATTTTGGCTTTTTCTTCAGTGTTTAATCAAGAACTTGTTATATCTATTGCAGTTAGTCACGTGAACACCAGGATTAGTTAGGGTTACATGGGGATACGATGACTAGGGTTAGGGTTACCTGATGATGTGATGTGATGATCAGGTTTGGCATTTAATCATGGTAGTAGGGAAACACTTGTATCGCAATATGTTGCAATAACCTCTCTTACTTTATTGTGATATATATTCCAATATATTGCAGTTATGGTTACATTTTTTAAACTATTGTAATTTTACAATATTTACATTTATTGTATATAAAACATATCTATTTATATTTTAGTTTAGTTGATACACTGAGGGATAGGGAAATATAGTCAGATAAATTTAATTTTACTACAACTTTCTAGTAATTTATTAATTTTTATTGTTAAATATATGTTTTTTTCTAAAATTCAGTTGTGCTGATTTTTTACCAAATTTATGGTAATGATGCTTTGTATTTATAAATATAGATAGCCAAAGAATTTTTGATTGCCCACATTCTCAAAATTCTTAATTATTTTGAAAACCACTATCACATCTCCTTCTCAGTTACCTAATATCTCAAACTACCCTGATTAAAACATGGAAACATTCTAGAAAATACTTCAATATTTCTCTTTCTAATATTTCATTGTCTTGTTTCAAATAAGAGCTCCATGCCTGGGGACAACATGATCAAAGTGTTGGTGAACTAAGGACATATATAATGTTAGAAAAATGTTTTTGGTTTTAAATTTAATAGTTTACTTAACTATTTCCAGTACTATGTTAGTAGCTAAAATACATTGTTTTTCACATTTCAGGTATTTGTTGATTATATTCACCAGTTCTTTTTAACTTCATTTTCTGTTATTATATGTCATGTAATGATTATAATTGATTCTTGTTTCCTTTTTGAATAAGTTGACATATTTTCTATCTACTGTATAGTTTGGATTTAAAAATACAGAGGATTAAAAGATGATTGGAAAATCTATCAATGTGCTACCAGAGCAGCTTAGTAAATTAAAGTATTCACAAGAATCTGACATAACAGCTGTGCTTCTGTTTTGTTTGTTTAACATGGAAAAGTCAACTGCCAATGACTCAGACACCTTTTATATAATTTGAAAGCTAAAACCAGCCAGCTTTTGTATATTGATAATTTTTTAAAAGACACTTACAAGTTTTTTTTTTTGTTTTTTTTTTTACTTGTTTTAATGGTTATGAAATCCATAGTTTTTCCAAAAGCCAGAATTTCCATTATAAGAATTTTATACATATTTTAGCCATAAAAAACACCTCTTGCTTCAGCAACTTATTTGTCGTAAATAGCCCTGAAGTTCTGAGGACATTTATAAAAGTAGACACAAATATAGTATAGGCATCTTGTGGCTCACACTACTGGACAAAAGATGTTTTTGTTTTAATGAGTGACGTACAGCACCAAAAGACCATCTTTATGTTGTATTTGCATGACATTTGCTATCTGTCATATTCAGTTCCCTGTAAAGAGATGGTCTTTTAGTTTTTTGTCAATTTTAATTTACAAGCAGCTAATTTAATACATTTCTATATAGAAAACACCATATTCTTGTATGACAAATATTTTAGTAAAAATAATTTTTCAAAAAATACAGTGATTCCTCTTTTAACCAAAATTCTGGCAGCCAAGACACCAGAAATTCCAAGAGTCAGCAATTTTCAGCTAATATCTGATTCTCAAAAAATTCCATTTAATAGAACAGTTTTTCACAACTTGCAATTTGTTTACGTATCTTACATGGTGTAAAAATGATGCAAGAATAGTAAAGAGATGCTGTAACACCATTGGCTAATTAGGTCATTTGACCACCAGAAGCAGTTCAATATTTTATATTTAAAATAATATATAAAATTCAGACTCTATTTTGAACATAAACAAAAGCAAAATATATGCATATACTAGTTAAATATGGGTTATACTATTGGGATTCGATGTAGTAGTGGGATGCATGTATTTTTTTAACAAAATTTTTTAAGGCATGTATGTTTAATATTTTTAATGTTTTGTTTTCGATAATTCCAAATCTGAAATTATTTATCTGATTTATTTATTAATTCATATAATAAACCCTTAAGGAAATGTACCTAACCTTTTAATAAAATGTTATTTTCTACTTACCAAAAATATCCATTGACTAAAAGAGGTTCTCTCAAATTATTTCAGTTAAGAGAGGGTTCACTGTAAAAATATAGAATTTTGTAATAAACTTACCTAAAATAAAGAAAATAACAAAATGTTTTCTTGCAGACAACTCTCTTCATTGTGGTTAAAGAGGCTTTTTATCTTTAGATTCATTGACATCAGATGGGAGATTAGGATGTTCAGAAGTTTTGTTTGACAATGCAGCAAATGTTGGGACTTTCACTATGGAGCCTGACAGATTAGGAGTGAGTTAACTGCAGTATTTTTTTTTTTTTTAATTTATTTATTAAGTATAAATAGAGAGACAGACGGAATCTTTCTCCATGCGTGCATGCGTGTGTGTTTTTTTAATAACCTGTACATTTTACATTTATAAAGAAAAGAATTAAAAACAATTCATTTATTAATACTATAATAATAGATAACTGTGTTGAAAAGGTGATTTTGCCTACTTTTAATTTAGTTTTTTCAAGTTTCTCTGTGGAGTGCTTTGAATATTTATCATGCTATTAAATTAAACAGATTTTCTCTCATTGATTAAAGTCCAGAAAGCATTTGAAAGTAATTGAAAACTTTAATAAATATTATACTGTTTAGTATTTTTAACATATTTTAAATTTATTTTGTTGACTGTAATCAACTCTTGCAAATAGCACCCTACTCTACTTTTTAAACTTAAAAGATTTAAGAGTACATGAAATTAAATAAATCTTACAAAAAATCTAATAAGAATTTATTGGCATCATAGCTTACTGTAAAGTCTGGCATTCAGCTTTTTCATTTTTATCCTTTTTTTTTAAAGTTGTTCTAAATTTTATAATTTTTTCATTTTTAAAAAATGTTGTTTTACTTTTTTTTTTTCTTTTTCCAGCTGTCCAGTCTTAGTAACTTCAGTTCAGCGAGAGCTAACTGTTGTGTATATTCAGGTAAGAGTAGGCCTTTTTTCTTCTTTCGAAGTCTCAAATTCTCTGTTGTCAAGTGTGTGTCTGTGTGTGAGTGTGGTATTGGAAATATTTATGTAAATGCACAGAAAATATGCATTATTACAGAAAATTTAGAAAAGCAAAATCAATACATTGCCCAGTGCAATAATATTTGGTGTGAGCCCTTTGCATTATACAGAGCATGCCACCTTGTCTTCATGCTCCAATAAAGGTTATCAGTGTATGACTGTGGAATGCTGTTCCAAATATCCTGTAGCACTTTCCACAATTCATTCAAGGTGTTTGGTTGCTGTTTGATTTTCTCAGTAGGCATATAATCCCATATAGCCTCATTGATGTTCATATCATGCTTTTGAACAGACCATGGCATCTTTGTGAGTGTTCCATCAGTCTTCTTCCATTCCAGATAGTTTTTCATCATATTGCCTATATGCTTGTGGTCATTGCCATATTGGAAGATGAATCCCTGCCCAATGAGATGTTTTCCTGAGGGAATGGCATGATAGATGAGAATCTGCGTGTATTTGTTGGCAGTTAGTATACCTTCAATTTTATGCAAATCTCTGATAAACTTGGTTGGTACGCAGCCTCACGCTTATAGAGCTCCACACTGATATGTCATTGTAGCTGTTTGAACTCATCTGTAAAGTGCACCTTTTTTACGTTTGGTCAACTCACTGTTTCATTTCTGCTGCCCAGTTCAGCCTTGCTGTTTGGTTGCCTCTCCTAAGCAAACATTTTTGGGCAGTTACACTTTCATCAAGTCTATTTACTTTGTGCTAATGTATTTCTTACTGTTCTTGAAGAAACATTAACACCTGTACTTGCAGTTTGGTCATTTGCAAAATCTCTTTTGACTTGTCATCTATCATTTAGAGAACATACCATGATGTACTTAACTTTTGGAGATTTTTGGGCTTCCTTCCTCAACTGTGTCTATTTTTAACAGTACCAGTTTTGTGTATTCTCCTCAGTCTGACATACAACTCCTGAAACATGATGTTGGGCTACAGTCTGCTGCATGGAATAACCCTCACTAGTTAAGACTTTGATTTCTATATGCTTTTCATGTGTTATTTTTTCTCAGGAGCCATAGTATTCACCACACTGCATTGATATCACTGTCTATACTTTTATAGCCCTTCTGCAGGTGTGGCACTTTCTGATTTCTTGCATGCAATTTTTATCACATGCTATTTGAATTTTATATTCAGAATACTCAGTTTTTTCTGTTTCCATAATTATTTCCAATACTGTATATACATTCACATTTCAAATTTTCCAAATATTCAAATACTAGTTAAATGTTCTGCTATCAAACTCAACATTTTGGCAAAAATACATGGTGTTTGTTTTGTTATTATTTTCATTTGTTTGGAACTGAATGTTATATATATATATCTGTAGAATGTTGTGCTATGCTTTTAGGCAAATGGATATATGAATTGATGCTCGGTTCAAAAGGTGTGATGCAAGTTGGCTGGTGTACAATCAATTGCAAGTTCTCACAAGAAGTAAGAATTTCTGCAATATTTTATTACTGGTCATTCCAGAACTTTTATCATGCACTCTTAGGCCCCCACTTTTTACATGAGCAGTTGACATTTTTAAAATTTCATTTTTTTTCAGGGGAAAGCTACATTTTGATGAAGAACTGACCAATGTTAATGCCTTTAAAATAAAAATAAAATTAAAAATTACTGATTGGTATAATGTATTATTAGTTTGGTGCTAGTGGTATTAAAAAAAAATTAAATTTGTAGTAAAGCTGTTTGAGATATTTTGGTTGTCATGTAGTGGAGTGAATTAAAGTGTTAGACAGAAACTACTGTTTGGTAACTGCAGGTTGTGGAACCAGCTCAACACTAAAAAAAAACATTCATCACTACACTCATACAAATTCTGTTAAGTTAAAGAGTTATATGGAAGATATCAGTGTGACCAATTCTTTTAAACTAACTTATTCTTTTCTAATTTTGTGGGTAGTTTATTATATATTTTCTTTTTTTTTCAAACATTTAGTTTTTCTTTTTTTTTAAACCTTAATAAGCACATGACAGAGTGAAAGGGTTTCATGGTAGTTATCAGGTTTACGTTTTTAGATGATGACCAGAATTGATGTCCTTTACAATCTGCATTACATAAACGTGTGTGCATGCATGCAAGATTTACTTATGATAAAAACTTGTGTATGCATAATAAGTAGATAATGGAAAGTTTCTTTTGAATGGGCAGTATTTATTAGATTATTTTAATGCTCTAAGTTCCATGTCCCAAAAATTCAAACGGGCTTGAAAGAGTATCTGAAGTCCATACAAAAGTAGGTGAGAACTGAACTTATCTAGAGTGGAATGCTCTAGTGCAATAGTTAGAAAATTTTATCATATTGCTCATGATTGAAGAAAATGTGTGGCATCCAAGCTTGATTACCATAAAAATTAATTTACTATGTTAATTTGTAGCCTTTTCTGAGATATTTTATTTAATTTTGAAAGTTGAATGGAATGTTCCATGAAAGAGTAGGATTGCATTATCCATAGTTTTAAAATAAACCCTTTTTTCCAATGGAGGCCATTTTATCTGTATAAAAAATTTTCATCACTGACTGACTCCATAACAAAAACAGTAATTCGTGTACTTCTGTTCCACGAGACTTCTTTTTTCTCCAGTTACATTAAAAATATTTTTTTCTCTTTTTTTTTTTGTTTTTTATGACATTGAATGTATTTTTTTTAGAGAGAGAGAGAGAAGTGACTGTTGTTATTATTTTATTACCATGCACTATCTAAAAATAGCCTGAATGTACAATACTACCCTTGTCTTAATAACTAGTAAATATTTTCAAAAAATCTTCTGTGGATGAGAGTCAACGTGTTCTTTGTTCAGGAAAATGTTTGAAAAGTCTGCAGTTTTCAGGAGGGTGTCCGGAGATGGATAGATAGATACTTCCCTCCATCTTCCTTCCTTTAGAAGGATATTTTAATGAATGTCTGTGATCAAAATTCTAGTGTAAATTACTGTAACCCATCTTTTTATGTATGTATTTCTAATAGTCATATGTTTGCATTCATCTAACTCTGTACATGTGAGTCAACAAGTATGGCTGCCACTGTGGGTGCACAGGGTATACAAGAAGCTTTATTTAAAAATCACTGTAGTAGTTTTTGTTTTGATGATGATCTTTGTTCAATGTTAAATAGTGTCAGTGTGAGTAAGTAACAGGTAAATGGACAGATAACTCTGACCTTTGTGCTACAATACTGATAAATTACATAATCAACTATGAACTTGACTGATAGATAACAGAAAATGAGGTGATTACGATCTACAGTCTGAAAAGAAGAAACGCTCCAAACTTTGTGGCAGCTGGACTCACATCATGTAATTTCCAAGTTCAATTAATGATTATAAAATATTGAAAATAAATATACCATTTCACCAACCGTGTGTGTGTGCGTGCGTGTGTGTGTGTGTGCGTGCGTGCGTGCGTGCGTGTGCACGCAATGGGATATACATGGCAAAAATACATAGGTACCGTGTGTGTGTGTGTGTGTGTACACACAATGGGATATAACATGGCAAAAAAAACATAGGTACTGCGTGTGTGTGTGTGTGTGTGTGCAATGGGATATAACATAGCAAAAAACAGGTACCATACGTGTTGTGTGTGTGTGTGTGTGTTATCTGAAAACAAGACACATTCTGATGAGTCCTAAAGGGTTAATTAGAATAAAGTGAAATCAAACAAAAGTAACTGCAACTGATAGAATCCAAAGGAAGTAACATTCAAATGAGAGTAAAATCATTTGACCTGCAACCTGGATTTCATGGAAAATAAATGGAATCAAACACAAAAACCCCTAAAAATACCACTTTATGGTAGTTGCTCCAAGATTTTGAATGCTGAATATTTTTACCACATTGGTGAAAAATTGGCTGCACATTAGTCCATCATCTGAGTGTGCTAAGGTTGGTGAACTAAAATCACGATATCTGTTCTATGGCTCAACTTGGAATGCCAGAAAATTAACATAAATGCAAATATAAGTAAGAATCTATTCTACTTGTAAACAAAGCTGAGGTAAAACTTTATCAAAACTTAAATAACTGAGGCAAAATACTACTTAGGCTTTAAGTATCAGGACAAATACAGACTGTTCTAGAATTCTAATCTTATAGCAGTTAAGTACAAATTATGATTCTGCACACACGAACTTGCATGACAATAATTTAAGTTAGTTTATATTAATCACTTTAGTTGGGGCAAAAAAATTTGAACAAATACAGATCATATTGAGATATTTTCTAAATACTGTAGCAAAACCCTGGTGTTTATAAAGTAAGAAGTTACTGCATAGACAGAATTATTATTAGATGTATGTTAATGTATAATATCAAGATTCTTTAAAGACATTTACTTATGAGCTGATAGCTTGTTTCTATGATTGCCAATCTGTTCACCTTTGTATATTTGTGTTGTTATGCTCTTACTTTCTTTCATTAAGCTTCTCAACAAACAAAGGATAGTGGTGAACTCTGTTTTTGAAACTGACACTTAGTTTCTCATATAAATACTTCCAGTTGCCTCTTTAACAACTTCATATAATATTGCAGATTTTTTGTTACTAATTTGTATGTAAATTTAAAATAAACTGAACTCAGGGATTGTTGAAGTTTGTTAGTTAATATTTAAGTCATTAATTGCACAAACTTAGATCTCTCATTCAATTACACTGGTCAACACAATATTTTTGGCAGGAAAAGTGAGACTGGTTTCTGGGGTTTTCAAGGGCGCTGAATCCGAATCTGACATTTGTTTTTTCAAGTTGGCTCTAGTTTTGGAGATATCACAGGGGGGTCGTTCGTCTGAAATCACCCATTCGCGACCATAACTAAACGTACAAAAAACGGCTAAATAGTGCAAAAATGTCAGATATTGATTTTTATGATAATCCAAAACCACAAAGACAGTGTAAAATCTCAATCTAACAAGTTAAGTTAGATATAACATCATTTCATTTATTAATAAATGAACACTTTTCATATATTTCGAGAATATACAAAAAATTTGCTAAAAATTTGCTGAATTTTAATTCTCCAAGGGAAAAAAACATTTACATAATCAGTTATATATCATAAATTAATGCAAAGCATTATTATACACTAGATTCTTAGTTACAATGAACACACAAAACAATATTTTATTCACAAAAGTGAAATTGACGTTTATACGATTTTCGCTTGTGAGCAACTTTCGGGCAGTCTCTCAAAAGGTTCCAGCAGTAGTCTGCCATCATGTGCTCATCCCATTTGCCTTGATACCTCTCTTCCATTGTTTTGATGTCTTGATGGAATCTCTCTCCTTGCTCCTCACTGTAATCACCAAGATTACCAGGAAATCTGTCGAGGTGGCTAAACAAGAAATGAACTTTGATGCTCACATTTGCCCCTAGTTTTTCGTATGCAGTAAGCATCTTACGGACCAATTGCTTGTAATTGTCAGCTTTGTGATTTCCCAAAAAGTTTGTCACTACATCTGTGAAGGACACCCAAGCATTTAACTCAACCATGTTCATATGATTAGTGAAGTCAGAATCCCTCATGAGCGTTCGAATCTGAGGTCCATCGAAGATGCCACCTTTAGCTTTTTCGATGGAAAGACCTGGAAATTGCCTGCATATGTACTTGAAGCAATCCCCATCTTTGTTCAACGCCTTAACAAACTGCTTCATGAGCCCTAGTTTTATGTGCAATGGAGGGAAGATGATTCTATCCCTGGGTACCAAAGGCTCATTGATGACGTTGGCTGTGCCGACTTCGAGACTTTCTCGTTCTGGCCAGTTCTCCCTTCTCCAGTGCTGGATTCTTGCTCTGCTATCCCACAAACAAAGAAAGCAGGGATACTTTGTGTACCCACTTTGCTGACCAAGCAGAAAATTCACCATTTTCAAGTCCACACAAATCAGCCATTTATGAGTGTTGTAATTTAGCTTTTCAAGAACAAATTGGATACCATCATACTCTTCTTTCATCTTGGTAGAATGGCCAAGTGGTACAGGAGCAAACTTATTGCCATTATGCAAAAGTACAACTTTCAGAAAATTATTATTTACTGCTTCTATATTGAAGTATTTCAGGGAGAATTTTAGCAGTTTAGGCTTATTTGAGGCTATCAATATCTTCTAAACTAGAGCCAATCAGACAAAACCAATGTTATATTCGTAATCAGCGACCTTCAAAACCCCAGAAAACACTCCTAGATGGTCTGCCAAAGAAAAAAAATAAAAATTTGTTGACCAGTGTTATTTAAGATTACTTGAAAATATCTTTTGCTCAAACAATCAAGTTTCCTGAGTGATGGAATGACTATTTCATTTTTCACAAGCTAACCAATAATGGCTGGTTTTGTGCTCAGTAAAAGATGCATCAGAAAACTTTTTTAACATTCAAGTTCAGCATCTGTAGTGATCTGTGTATGATGTAATACTGTAATGCTATCTCTGAGAACAAATTCAGCATCAGTCTAACTTTATTAAATGTTGAATGGATCAGAATGCATCTGACTAGTCATTTCCAGACATGCAGTTTACTTTTGCTGAAGTCCAACACAGAATGAGTTTCATAAAAAGAACACCTGGATTGAGGAACTATTTTGAAGCTTTGTATTTCTTTATCACATCCTTATAACTAATCATCACTTAGGAAAGTTTCATACAAATGGTTGGAAATAATAGGTTTAGATGTCATTTTTGTGTTAGGTTAACAGGTGAACAGTGATACGTTGTCAGATTGAGAAGGGAAAACTATTTTCCATAAAGTGTCATATATTATATGCTATCATATATAATACACACTCCAATTTTGATCTGTAAAACTCCCCAAAAACATATAATTCCCATTATAATATGCTGGCACATTTAGCTCATATTTCAGGTGCTGTCAGATTGGGCCAACCTGAAGGATAACAGGTGTTATGCAACAGACAAATGGCTATCTTCAACTTAAAATCATCTGAGAAATTACAATGTCTTTCCTTTAGTAAGGCCATCTGGAATAAACTAAATGTAGAGATATTTTATAGACATGTATAATAGTTTCACAAAACTCTGAAAAATTCACTCACCTGCAGCAGTGGTGTGGTAAACCAAGTCACCGGAATGCACAAATCAGGTTTTCATGACTACTTCGCATCTTACGCCATGGTGTTCAAAGGTCTTCATGAAAAAATTCCATTTCAATTACTATGCCATGGCCTAGTGACTGAGGTATTACAGTAACATATTTAAACTCCACAAGGGGATAATCTTCATTCGGTCCCTGTTTCTACATACTGTTACATACAACCATGCCACCAACACAACATATGAGCTACACTGCTGCAGATAAACTCCAAATGATCAGCTATGCAGTTGAACACTGCAACAGATGCAGCCCAAAGGTTTGGAGTGAACGAGGCCAACATCAGGTCTGGTGATGTTCTCAGAATATTGAAGCCATGCAGTGTTCAAAATGTGCTGATCAGAGCAAGGTACAGCCTATCCCAAGCTTGAGAGGGAGATTCTTTCCTTCGTCACTGAAACGCACGTGTAGGGTGTGGGGGTTTCCATCACAGAGATATGCATGCACACATTTTCTGTCTACAAAACTCAAAAAAAACTCAATCTATTCCTGACTTTAAGGCATCTCAGAAATGGTGCACATGTCTCATGGCCTTCAACCAACTGAGCATACGCTGGCAGACCACTATTGCCCAGAAGCTACTTGATGATTATAAAAACTGAGAAAAACATGACTACCCTTTGAGTCACATAGGGAATGCCCACCAGACACCCATGATATTCGACCATTCCTACAACAGCACTGGCTCCCATCGGGTCAAAGACCATCACCATGAAGATACCTGGCCATGAGAAGACCTGCTTCATAGTCATGCTGGGGTGTTTGGATGATGGAAGTAAATTCCCGCCATCCACCATACATCATCATCAAGAGGAAGATCATGCCAAAGGACCAGTTCCCCACATCCGGGTCCATGTGAAGGGGTGGATGGATGAAGCCCTCATGCTAGACTTGGTGAATACCATGCCGGACCGACAGGATATGCTGCACCACAAGCTCCTGTTGCTGGATTCCTTCAGATGCCACTGCATGACAGCCCTGAAGAAGACTCGCACAGACCTTGCTATCATCCCTGGGGGTATGACATCCATGCTGCAGGTCATGGATATAGCTTGCAACTGTCCAGTCAAATGTGGGGTCCAGCAGAGGTGCAATACATGCATGATTGTGGGTGATCACACCTTCACCCCCACTGGTTGCATGCGCCAACCTGACATGTCCACTGCTGGATCAGAGATGCCTGGGAAGAAGTCAACAAGACCATCAAGAAGGACTTCCTCAGGTGCTGCCTGTACAATGCCATGGATGGAACCAAAGATAACATGACATCTTGTGGTATGAGCCGAGGGATGACGAGGCAGTAGAAGCATCAGAGGGTGGTAACAACAATATCTATGACTGATGAACAGTTCTTGCATTGGAGGGATGAAGACAGCAGGGATGAGTTTGATGTGTTTTAATCTAGATGTACATCATATCAATGCATGTCACTTATCCTGTATTACATTTATCAATTTCATCAAATTTAAATAAAATTGTGAAAAAAATGTTACTTGGCGGAGTTTCAGTATGAACTACTTGTTCTGTTTCTACTCATTTCATTGCCAATATCAATGATACTCAACCTAGTGACATTCAATACTCATATCTCTCAAAACACAAAACAAGACAACCAACTCTTTTATTGATATTCAGTCAAAATGACAAATTTTACTTGCAAAGATTGTATCAGTTCATTTCAGACAGAAAATGCATACAGGTACACTAAGCAAGGTAGAATGGAAGTGTTTCAGATGTACTGTTTATGTAGTATCTCTGTTTTGTATGTTCACATAATTTGTTTTTTTTTTTAACTTCCTGATTTACCACATAGTTAATAACACTAAAGACCACTAAAAATGGAAATCATTTAAAAAGGGAGAAAAAAAATCAGACTAAAAAACCTGATAGATGAACATGTTTCAAATGGCATCTACTTGGATTGTTATTTATTGCTATAACATCTAAAATATTTTGTAATTGTCTTGCAACACGCAAGTACATATATACACACAAACAAAGTATCATCTAATATTGCTCTTATAAACTGGTTACTCCCAGTGGAATATTGTGGAGGAAGTTGTAGTTAGCTGTTGACCATAATTTCTCTGCAGCAGTCAACATTTCAATTTCCACCACAAAAGGACAGTTAAGAGAGGTTGGCTTGATTGGCTGAGTGATGGCTCGGAAGCCCCTGCTTAGATATGTTAACAAGAAAAGGCAACTTGATTTGGCTAAACTAAGTCAGAACTATACCTTGGAGCAACGTAATGTGGTTGGATGAGATGTTGAAATATTTGATTCTAGGCGATGACAAGAAAGGCTGGAGAAAAGTATGAGGAGATGCCTTCTTTTTTTTTTATAAATTCTCTCCAAAGTTGTCAACTATAAATGTAGTTAGTCTCTTGACCCCCCCCCATCTTCATCTATGGGCAAACTATCAATTTGAATGTTTATTTTCATTTAAATATTCTTTTTATTTCAATTTTCTTCTGTTGTTTGAGTGTGCAAATGAATTGGGTGACCATGTATGTAACATTCTCAGTCGTTACCTCATTATTTAAAAAATCAAAGTAATTAAGGGACCTTACTTTTGATCTTATAAAGAAATGTTCTTAAAGAAGATTGCAAACATACTAATAACCAAAATAACAAATGAATTTTTGTAGTGCTGAGAAAAATATAGGAGAAAATGTTAATTATATCACATACTGAGCTTCTTTTCTTGCTGAAAATGATATTGATTTTTTTAAAAAACTATAGCTAAACAGATTTCCATTAATATCAATTTTGAATATTTACCTTTGCATGCTGTACCTGATGAAAAACCATAGTTAAGAGAGTTTGAGAAGTCAGAGATGATAAATATACAATGACAGGTGTATCCAAGTTTTAAGTCTGCAGGACCAGTCATTGATTTGATTAAGATGTCTAATGTCAATCTAGCACCATATGTAAATATGATACTGTTTTAATCAACCAATGTGTGTACTAATTTTTAAAAGTAGATATCTATGATTCAGAGAAATTTGCAGTTGACCTTTAAAATATAGCTAATGTGTAAATATATCAACTTTTGAATTTTTTAACCATGATGTGTAGGAACAATAAATGGCACAACTTAAAAACAGGAGATGTGTGAAAATACTAATGTAGTATAAATTGTATGATGATATAGAGATTACTAGAAAAAGCTCATCTCAAAAAGACATGAGATAGCTTAATAGTGTGCAGAGAGTAAAGTGACTGGATTAAATCAGACATGCCAACATTATAGATCCTAAAATCGGGAGAAAATATTATTTAGTGATTTGCTTAGTATAGTATCTCCCCGAGGCGCCCCCATGGTGGATTTACACGGGAAAACAAAATTCGATGCTGTCTGCGATGGAACGGTTGGTGTACTGTATATATATCTACGGAGCAAAAAATAATATTTTTAGAATTTTCAAGTATAATTTCTACCAATTATGTGTCATTTCAAAAAATTTAATGTAAATATTAAGAAAATCGGGAGTTTTTACTAGATTTTAAAAATCGGGCGGGAGAAAAATTAGAGCTTTAAAATCGGGAGTCTCCCGCGGGAATCGGGAGTGTTGGCATGTCTGTTAAATAAACAACAAATTAAATTACAACTGTTCTCAAGATATAAAAAACTATAGAATATCTTTTTTACCTACTGGTACTGGTCAGAAGATTTTTTTTTTAATGGGGCTAAAGGGAGATATACACTGAAACGAAGAAAGAACAAAAAACACCCTGAAATATTGTTTTTCTTGTGAGAATACTTTGAGTTTGGTGTTCATGTATATACTATAGTACATCTTGGAACTTTACCAGTGGGAATACTTTCTGTTGTATTAGTTGGTGTTGAGGAAATAAGTACTTACACAGAGGTGAAAATTTTGTAGTCGATAGGTAATAATTAAAGAGAGTGAAATATAATTACATAATTGCTTTGTTCTAAGAATTTATATTTAAAAAATTGTTATTGTACAGAGCTTTGTGTTTTTTTTTTAATATTCTGAATGTATCTGGAGGTGGAGGTATTTTTAGTTGAGAATTGGTGTAATACTCAAAATATTCTGTGTTTACTACCCTTTTTCTTTTGCACGCACACAATTATGGGCTCAGTGGCCAAAAATCAAAACGTTTATCTGCTATCTGTCTCTTCAACACTTTATTTAATGTGTTATTTACACCAAAATTTAGATTGGTATTTTCTAAAGATACACATAAACATTGCACAAATGTAATGTAAATATTACATTATTGAAATTAATTTTGCTACCTTTTTTCCTTGGTATCTCAAAGAACTGTACATTTAATAAATTGCAGGAGAAAACCAATATGGAACCTTTTAATACTACATAGCATGTGTCATCCTTATTGAGTTTTGTTTTACTGATAGATGGCATGAAAATACAAGCAGTTCATCGAGAAAACCAATGCCATTGATCTTCACGAATTCCAAAATGATTTCACTGACATAGCATTTTCCCTTGGTGACATTTAAAATAAAATAACATTCAACAATTAAATTAAATCACTGTTGTTCTTTTAAACCATTGAACATTTGGCACATCATTCTGACTTACAGGTTCCTGCCATACTAGTCAGCATTCTACACTACACATAGGATAAAACGTAATGGATTTGTGACTATAAAGTTTTTAATTACTTTTCTCTGGGTAGAAGGAAGAATTTCAAATAATCTTTAGTCCTATTATACTTTTTCAGGAAGGTGTGGGAGACACCCCTGACTCATACGCTTATGATGGCAACCGATTACTCAAGTGGAATGTAAAAACGCAGAAGTATGGCAAAGTATGTTCAACTTAGTAACATTTCAAAACAGTGTATAGCCATGTCAAAAATTTTTGCATCAGCCCAGAATTTTCTAATTTTGCTTGATAAAGTTTAATTAAGTTTGCCGAATTTCCATAATAATGTTCTGTTAAGTACATACCACTTTGTAATTTTCCACATACTTAATGGAAAGATGACTAGAAATGGGGAAACTATGTGACAATTTGAAATCTAACGTGCAAATAACAAGTCAAACTCAAGTGTTCAGAAGCGGACAATTAGAAGTGGTCATGGGTACAGTTTCAGGCTATACGAGTTTGATTGGAAGATAGATTCTGTCATTGTTGCTTCTAGGACGATGCAAAACTTTTTGCCATAACTGCAGTCTCAAAGTTTTAACTTTACATGGCCTGATTACCATTTCCCTGCTGTCTTTCAGATCTGGCTTACTGGAGATGTCATCAGTTGTGCCATTGATTGCGACAAGGGAACAACCACTTTCTTCAGGTAAATCGAATCAACTTGTTCCATGAATCTTTGTCAAACTCGCTGAAATCAAATTAAAATTCTGAATTCTTTTAAATAGCTAAAAACAAAAGACAGAAATAAGTTAAACCAGGTGAAACAGGTTTTTTTTTTTCCTTCTCTAGACTAACCTAGCTGCTGGAGAACTAATTATCAATAATGACACTGTATTGTGAACTGATGTAGTTAAAGGAAACAGCAACAGTTCTTTATCCTGAAAGCTTTACAAAAGTAATGACAATTTTTCTTCTTTACTAGACTTGGAAGTTAATATGAAAGACTTCTCTTAATTTCTTCAAAGAGAATTGTTTGTGTGAGAACCTGTGAAATGGCTAAAAGTGGATAATTTCTTATCTTCTGTTGATTTTTTTTTTAAACTTTGCATTTCATTTTGAAAATTGATTGCAAATCTGACTTAAAAGTGATATTTGTGCATACAGACAATTAAGTAGGAGGAAAATAAACTCCAAAACAACAACAAAAAAAATACTACAATCCAAACATTATTTTATGATCAGGGCTTTTAATGTATTTAGAGTGGAGATGAGAGTTGGAATTATCAGTCAGTTATAGGAGATGCCCTTTAAAACAAGGAAGTTTAACTTGTCATATGGCTACAGAAAAAAAAACATGATAAGAGAACAGTTATAATGAATTAGAAATTACTATCTCCATGCAAATGACACATTCTGACAGACAGTGGCATGAACTTTCATACTGCATTTAGTTTTAAAGATTTTATTTTAATTTGGTGTATAATATTAAAATTTTGTTATTTATGAAATATCAAAGCTTGTTAGCAAAAGTATAAATGTAATGCAACACACTATTTTATATTAAATATTGCACAGCATGTTTTTGCTCTGTTGCCCAGTGCAGCAATATCCAGTCAGAAGACACCATCAGCTACATCTCTGACAGGTTTATCAGAGTTATTGATCTGTAGAAACTAATAGTCTTGTTAAGAATAAAGGAGGAAACCAGTCATTAATCGACATGCTTCAACTACTGATATTTTTTTTGCTTTCTACAGTCATTTGAGACATACAAATAATCATTTGTTTTAAATGTTTGTCATATCTTGCTTTGACTATGTATGTGCCTGCTGGATAAAATTCTTTAAAATTGAGAGTTTTCCTCACAAGCATTGTATTCTGGGGGGAGCTTTAAAACAAAAGATCTTGTTGAAATGACAGTAGAAAAATGGTACCTGCTGACATTTAAATGGTATACATGCAGACATTTGGGCAAACAGACGTTATTTGAAAGCCAGTTTCTTGTTTCTATTATTGTAGCAGTGAGTAAAAGCCACATTTAAAATGGTCGTATTGCTATCCTTGAGTAATGCCCCTCAATGGGTTTTTGTTGTTAACCAAGTACTTGTTAACATCGAGCTGTACATACGTTCTCTAGTATTTCTTTTTGTTGACAATTTTGAAAAAATTTCTCACTAAATGAATGCCTGTAACTTTTGTTTTTTTTATAATTTTAAATAATCTGAATGCCTAAGGGCTTCTGAATTGTACTGACTCTATGCTGAACATTTTTCTGTCTCTTGAAATATAGATCCATTATCAGTTTCAGTGCTTGTTGATGAATGCTTAGCTTCAGTGGGAAAACTATATATATATATATATATATATTCATCACATTAACAATTAATGCATAAAATGATATAATGTAAAGTTGTTAAAATGTGAAATGAAAAAATAGCCATTTAAAAGAGTTACATAAATCAGTTTCATAGTTTTATCAACAATTAGAATAATTTTTGCTTTTCCTTTTTACAGGAATGGCAAGTGTATGGGAGAAGCCTTTTCTAATGTAAAGACTGGTCCAGGTTTTGCCTATTTTCCATCCATTAGTCTATCAATGTCTGAAAATCTACGAGCCAATTTTGGAGCCACTCCTCTGAGATATCCTTGGTTCCTTAGTTGCAGAAAATTAGCATTTTGAAGATTCTTTCATGCCATATTCACACAGGGATGTGATATTTAAAAAATGTTTAAAAAACGAACTATCTTTTTCACAAATATTGTACAGTGCCCCACATTTAATCTACATAGAAACATTACATATTTTTTGTGGTCACAGTCTAACTGACTTGTTCATAATCACAGTATTTTAAAACAGAAATTCTTGGGGGGGTGTTACATTCATGTACCTATAAATGAAGCATATGTAGTGTTTTACACAGATTTTTTATACCTTTTGTGTGTAGTAGATATAAAAAGTCTGTGTAAAACACTACATATGCTTCATTTATAGGTACGTGAAAGAAAAGAAAATTAGGGTGAGTTTTGACAGTTAATTTACATAAAGGAATCAGATTGTGATGAATTACAGTAATTACTATTAGTTAATTTGTTGTTTAGTTTGTTTAAGGCAATTTGGTGGCATTAAACCTAAAATATTGAATGCACAGCAGGATTTTGAGAAAAAATTATTTAAAATACCAAAAGGTTTTTTTTTTTTTTTTTTGCTGACACAGATTGGTACAAATCAACATATCAGAAGTTTACACAGCCCCTAATAATACTGCTAAGGTATTCTAGTATTTCAAACAGCACAGCAGCTTCTACTGTTGGTGTAGTGTACAACTCTTATTGCCTCTTATCTAACATTTCACTGTTGTGCCTTTCTGAAATGTTGTTAAAAGTCTGCCATCACCCATAGGCTATGCTGGAGAAATATGTTCTGGTCAGTATGGAACTTTAATTATCTTTAACTGTGGTTCAAATACAGGGTAGATGGCTATCGCCCACTTCAAGACCCTCCTCAGGTTGATTTTGTCCAGGCTCAGATACTTTTTGAGTATCTGGAGAACCTACTGCCGATGATGGTTGAAGAGGAAAAGGTTGGTGTATTGCTAATGGGGACAGTTTTATGTTTATTTCTGGTTTTCAGATATCAAATGCAATAAACTGTTTTAAAGGTAAGGAAAGTGAATTTGTGTATTATGAAATACAGGAAAACCAGTCATCATTTTCAGTATAGTTTGAGATATCTGTGCACATTTACTACTGGCAGATGATCTTTTGATTTAGATCATAGAAAAAACTTTTCCAGGTGCTGGGATGACCAGCTTTGCACTACTGCTTGCCCAGCGTTATCATAAGCAAATTTCTGGCCCTGAAGGGCTTTTTTCACAGGTTTGAAAAAGTCAGATGGCACAAGTTTAAGGGTGTAATGTGGATGTGGCATGAGTTCATATTTCAGCTGCTGGATGTATTCTCTCAGCAGGGATGCACCCTGATTTCATCAGCCATGATATTCAAGTGACAAAAGTCTTTGGCATGAAATCACACGAGCAGATCCTAGCAAGGAAACCAAAGCAATTGTGAACTATTGCATGGACTGTACTGTGATTTCTAAATTAATACTGTTCAACGATGATTTTTTATCCTGAAAAATCATTACCTCAAACGTGTGTTATGGTTGTGCAATTCAGCAGCAGCACTAATGCATCTGCTTATGAATCAGACACACCTCAAATACAGACTTTTATAAGGGCAAGCAGCTGCTACTATATTGTGGAGACATTTGTTGACAAATTTTATTCAGTTTCACACTCTTAGAGAGCAGACATTGTTCTGTAACATTGATGGTCTTCAGTGAGAACATCAGCACTATCTCTAGAGAAATGCTCATGCTCATTTTAAATATGACATATTGCAAGCCAGAATTTTTTCTCATCTAGTGTCATTAACCTCTGTAATTCAAACATGAAAACTTCTGTTGTAGTGAGTGTTTATTTTCAACTTGGCTAGTTTGTTTAGAAAAATGGAATTTTACTCTGTTGATAGCACTGTTTTATGTGATGTGTATTGATTGGCTAATGTGAACACATCATTATAAAGTTAAGTTAGCATTGTTCTATGTAATCTTTATCATCTTTCTGATTGCTGTAAACAATTTGTGCACCACTATAATAAAACTATTACCATACATTCTCTGTTTTTGTTGCAAACTTATTGACTGGTCTCTTATTATTATACTTTAAGCACTATTTTGGATGCTGCAAACTGATTAGCTAACAAAGGCCTTTAACAATTATTTTTTCCTGATTTCTTGTGCGCAGTCAAGAGTAGCACTGCCACCCAGTAAGAAGAAGGATTCTTCACTGCCACCACTTACTGAAACTCGCAGCAAGCGATGTACTCTTTTGCTAATTGCAGCTCACATCTTTACCAAACTGGCTCCACTGATGGTAAGTTAGTTCACTGTTCACCATAACTGTTCAAATGGCTTGCAACTCTAACTGCTTTACATAGCCTTCTTTGATGATTCTGTAATCTTCTGACAAACTACAAATCAATAATCTCTACCAACAAACTGTTATTGAGTTTATACAAAGAAGTGAGGCTGAAACCTAGCAGCTTTCTTCTTTTGTGTGTTTGTGTGTGTGTGTGTGTGTGTTTTTTTAACACACAACTTAAATGCAAAGATGGATGTTTCATTTGACTCTGAGTTTGTATACAATGTATGTTATGTTGAAAAATAAAAAAAAAACTAGTTGAGAGAGGGTTTTCTCACTACAATCTGTAGTCTCCTCCCCCCATTTGTTTCATTACAGATACTTTAGATGTAGCAAGTTTATTTTTTCTCCTATTTCTTCTTAATTATTTTCACTTTTAGATTTCTAACAGAAATTTTCAATCTTACCCTGAGTTTAAGAAAACCACAATGTATCTTTAAGAACATTTTTATCGTTATCATCCAGAGAAAACACATTTTACTTACTGTGTAGGGAAAATATATGTAATATCTTGTGTGTTCTTTCATGACAAATTTGGTTGGCAGGAATTCTCAAGTCCTGTTGGACAGAATAGATATATATATATAAATGGTCTCCAGATTTCAGTAGTACAACCTTTCCTAGAAAAACATCAGTGTTTTTGGTGTGTGATTAATTAAAACTATCAGATAGTAATTGCAATCAGAATTGATAATAAGAGTAACTTTTTATTTAACTGTTGAACCTTTTTGCAAAGTCATTTCTTTACATAAACTGAACAAAGGAGCCTGGATATTTGATGAACTGATCAAGACTGGGAAAGTTTTACACAATTGTAGATTGACATTTTATTTAACATTTACTAGATATTTTCTTTTTTTTCTTTAATAAAGGAATAGTAAAAATTGTGTTAATTACAGGGTCCTTATAGCAATAAGAATAAGTTATTTCTAAAAATTGCTTTATATTATTTTTTATTTACTCTGAAGGAAAGTTTATAGGGCAGTATCTGAATATAGTAATCTTAGTCGACTTACTAATTCTATTTGTTTACTCAATGCTCCAAAGTATTACCCTCATGTGGCCTTTTAAGGGCTGGTGGTGATTCAATCATAGAAAATCTGTTGTGTGTTTAATGATTTTTGAAAAGCATCTCAACAGCACTGGCCCAACAGATATGTCTGTCTTTGGGTGTATTGCACATTTCAATGTTCAACAACTTCAGCTGTGTTTGTGGGGTGTGTCTTTGAGAAGGGAATAACCAGGACAGGATGTAGTCTCTTGATCAGTAGATCCATAGATAACTTGTGAAAATTTTTTCACTTATTTTTTGAATTCTAATTTCTCCAAATCAAGGTATATGCTGTGATGAACAGATTGTAAATTTTCAAGAATTACCTTTAACAAACTGAGTTTTTTACTAAAATTTTATTTAAACTTTCACCAAATTTTGCTTTAATTTGTTCATGAGTATTTCATATGTAATGTTAATTTAATTAATTGGGCTAAATCTGCTTTAAAACAAATGAAGTTAATCACTGTCAATGATAATGTACAGCTGTAAATTATTATCATTTTGTGTGAATTCTCCAGAAAAGTGCCTACATAGTGGAGGCCTGCCTGCTTCAATTTATGTTGAAGGTTTGTGATGCTGAGTCCAGTCTGGCAGAACAGCCTTACATAACTAAACTGCTGGACACCATGTGGACCCTAATGCAGGTGAGAAGCTTTTTAAAATATCTAGGAATATATTATGACATTTTCTTCATGGTTTCTCTCTAATGTAAGCTTGTCATTATAGTATCCATATCATCTTTATCTTAAAATATATATATATATATATATGTAAACACAAACCTTTTCTCTGCTTTTAAAATCTGTCTGTCTATCTTTTCTATTTACTCCTGGTAACCTGCCACTTTTACTGTCCTTACTCTCTGCTCTTAAAAGTTTCCTCATATTGTAGGTAGCTATGAAATCTGAATCAAATCAAAGTAATTTGTTTGTTTCCTATGCACTTTCACTAAAATTAGCTTAAGCAGTTTGTGCCTTGATTGTGGAAATGTCCCTTCTAGTCAGTTATAGTAGAGAAATTCTGATGTAAAATAATAATCCTTTTCTCTCAAAATTAAAAATAAACTTTACAATTTCAGTATTGAATAAGTATTTATACACAGTCTTACTCTGAATTTGTAGAATATTTACTAGTGCATGGTTTGGTAGTAATTGACTGATGTAATGAAACCTTTGGTACATTCTTTACTTAAGTGGCAGCAGCTATAGTTGGAGTTTTAGCTTCATCTCAATGTCTAGCATTGCTGCCTTTTTGCTCCTTTTTCCTCTGGTGGAAGATGGAGTTAAATTATCTTCATTTCAGATATTAAAATAATTATCTAGTGAATGATTGACATCAGCATCTATTTATAGTTTACTTTAGGTTGGTGTAAGGGATTCACTACTTTTTATTATTTGTCTGTTTTCAGGATTTTGAATTGAAGCTGTGTCTGGAGAATCTCATTATTACCCTATTGTCTGCCTACAGATTTTCTCCCATCACTGCTGACTTCAAGTTTCCGGTAAACTGACTACAAGCACTTTGCACAATAGTAAACAAAGGGTCTCTCAGTATTCTGTGTGCAATGTCTTGTTGGAGTACATTTTAAAAATCCACTGTTTGTATGGCAGCATTGAGCCTGCTTTTATCATTCTTTTAATTTTGGTCAATTTACTAATGCATAACATCAACTAACCACATCCATTTTGTTAAACTAAACTTTTAACACCAAATTATATTTATTGTTGATTTTTGGAAATTTTCACAGCTCCCATGATTCCACATTATACATTCAGTCACAAATGAGTGAATTTCAGTGCAGTTTTGTTCATATGTCATATATGACTGCAAACAATAACTTTGGCTGATGCTTTCCAATGATACAGCAAAGACTTATAGATGTCAGATGATCTTATAAAAATCAAAAAATAAATTCTTTTTATACACAGGTCATTGTCATAAAAGATTAGTAGATACTAATGTAATTCCAGCATCAAAAATTGTCCCATATATTTACTTAATGATTGCTAAAGGAGTGTTTTCCCTATAAGAGTGACAAACATTAGCCAAAACAATAAGTTTCCTTTGATCAGGTAAATAAGCTCAGTCAGGCTGGTAAGGTTACCTCTGGTAAGATAAAGTATTTAATATTCTAGTGAAATTAAAATTTAAAATTCTCAGCAAGATTTTTCAAACTTTTCCTTAGAATGCTTAATTTTTTTTTTAGTATGTACTTTTTGAAGGTTCTTATACATACCTAATAGTTTAGCGGTAATCACTTTTTTTTTCTGAATAATTTCAAAACTTCCTTATTTAGTGTTATTTATTTTTTTTGTTTTTTTAAACTTAAATGGGAATCATTTTATTAGAACTTTCAAGCAATGCATGTTAAAAAATTTTCCATCTGTATTAGCATTAATCTAACTTAGTTTGTATCTCTAATCAGTTTTACTCAAAGGTTGTCATCAGGTTTTTGTTAACCTTATTGATATCTCCATCATTAGATTTGGTGTTTGTATAAAACTTTTTAGCTCACATACTTTGAAAACTATATAGGGATCAGATATTAAGGTAAGATGCTGAAAGGTAGCTTACTTCTGTCATTAGTATTACAGTTTGGGTTACAGCAAATCATCCCTGTAATAGAGAGGTATTTTGTATGTACTAGAAATCAAACTTAAAATTTCACTGAATTGATTAGAAACTTAAAACTATCATTAAGAATGAATTACCCACCCGCCTACCAATGATGTTATCATTATTGGCAGCTATTGTAAGAGAAGTCTACAACAAAAATTTGGCAATACTTGAAAAATTTAGACAAAAACAGATTATTGGAGGTGCTCTGCCCTAAAAGTTTATAAATGAAGGTGTGTCAGTTTTTAATTACATAGCTTGACATATTAATAAAGTGTAGTGTACACAGCTAGCATAATAACTGTTTTAAAAAAAACATTGCCACAGGTTTTTTTTAAAAAATGTGTTTAAAAACAAAAAGAAAAGAAGCAAATCTTTAGTAATACTTTTTTTAGTTTTGTAATGTTTAATTACATTAATAATTTTACTGTAAAATGAAATTAGTTAAGTGTTTCATGTATAAGGCAGCGAATATGTATATGTATTTCTGCACATGAACTTGTAACGCAGCGTATTTCCAGAACCAAAATGTTATGCATAAACATAGCTCACTAGCAACATAAGGCTGAAACTGTTGGTGAAGGATAACAAATAAATATAACTTTTATGTTACAAATGAGCAGAGAAACATTGAATAACATATTAAATTAGTGTCAGTTTGATTAATGTGAATTAAATTTCATAAAACAAATTACGCTGACACTGTTCTGGAAAAATTATACGAAATATGGGCTTGTCTCAAAATATGATAGAAGTTTAGGGAACAAGTTAATGCATCCTTCTCTAACCCAGAGAGCAACCTAACCATTAGGACTGTCTTGTCTGTCTTTGTAAAATAGCCAGTAATCATTAACGTTAATCTTAGCAGCAGTAATTTGGTTATCCCAAATGATTTTTTAAATATTTTTACTTATCTGTTTTACTTACAATGCTTCTGGTATTTGTATAAGAAATTTTAAGCTTTGATAGCATCTCTGGCATTTATGAGATTTTCTTTTGATTGTTCTTTTCTTTAATAATCTAGTTGTTTACTTAGGAAAAAAAAGCTACTGCTGCTATCCTGTCAAATGTAAACCTTCTTGGCTTTAGTGCCCCCTATTGTTGACAAAACCCCTGTAGATATTTGTGAAGATCCTATTTGTACAACCATGTTTACTAATAGAAGATATACAAAAGATTAGCATATGATAACACCCGGAGAAAGTTGTCAGATACTGCTGCATGGAGTGATAATGGCAGAATTGAGAAAAGGCCAGGAAATCCATCTTTAACAGCATCTCCAGTTTTTATTTTTTAACTTTTCTCTTCCACCTACAAGTAACCATCCAGTTTTGGATCACTTCAGTATAATTCAGACTCTCTTAACTTTACCACAGAAAAAAAACTCAACTGTTACATCAGATATTCTTTCTTGACCAACTGACTAAAAACAGTTTTTTTTTCACTAAATACTAAATTAGGTAATATTTCCTGAGAACACAGTGCATTAAAATGATTTCTTGAAAAGGGAAAGCAAAGCAACAGCTTCAGTTTTATTGTCAGTGTTCAAAACAAAATAATTCTTTTTTTTTTTCTTTACAGAAAATGTACCTGAGTCTGACCTTGGCCATTGTGAGGCACTCTCTAACGAGGCGGCATCTCTTAGCCAGTGTATTATATCCTATTTTGTGTTGGTCTACAGTATCAAACCATTTAGGTTGGTTGTATGTTGTTTTGTCAATCTAATTGTTTAAGAAACACTCCCTATGAGTTGTTAAAAAAAAAAGTGCTGTAACTGCCACAATCTTGAATTTGTGTGGATAAGTTATATCTTTTGTGTCAGGCTATTATTTTACCATTATTACTGTTGGTTGATGCTTTCAGTAAAAGATAAGCCAGAGTTTACCTGTCAATTGAGATCACCGGGAATATGAAGATAACTTCAAATTTATTAAAATTAAGACATAATCACATGTAAAAAGTTTTAGTAGGTTATCAAACTTTTAAAAAAAATAGGAGAGAGAGAGAGAGTTTATATCCATTTTTATACATAATAATACATAATCTTTATTTTTTTAAATATCAATTTTATGGTGAATTAATGAATGTTTTTCATGATGTAATAAAATATAAGAATAAAATTCTATATCAACTGTCTGTGGAGCCAAGTCATATTAAAGTCAATGTTTGTTACTAAAATTCAATGAGACTAAATTTCATAATTACAATTTTCTCTTTATTTTGCTGCTATAGTGTCATTCACAGGTATTTTCTTAATCCTATTATGTTTTGGGGTATATTTTATCCAACACCAGTTCTCATCAAGCTTTAAAATTGCTGGATTTCTAAAAAAAATCTTATGATATTTTGACTTTTTCAAGTTTTGGGTCATAAATACATAATGTGAAATAAACAACTTGACCATATGTTTAGTTTTTCAGCACTGATTTGTATACAAAAATTATGATCTGGTTAACCTTAACTCCAGTTTACATTTGATAAGATCAAATTTCCAGTGTTTTTACATATCAAGCCTCCAGACGATGCTGGTTTGATAGAAATAGTACCAACAGTCTGGTGGAAAGCATACTCAAAGGTATGTAACACATAAGATGTTAAAGCCAAAAGTGTTTTCACAATGTTGTTATTCTTTATACTAGAGACTTGAATATCACTGATAGTTTTTATCTAATTTGATTTCCTTTCCTTGTTTTTGTTTTGTTTAGGATGATGATGATGATGATGAGGATGACTCAACATTGGTTTCAGATACACCAGAAACAATGTCAGCCAACAAAGATGCTTACATGGCATCATGTGATCTGCTCAGGATAAAGATAAATGGTATTATTTATAGTACCTAAATATTTCAACATGCATGAATCTGTAACTAGATAATAGATGTAGAACTAGTAATGACTGTTCCTTTCTAGTGGTCATAGCTTGGAAACCTTTATGAATTTTTGATAGTAATATATTTGTATAAGCAAAGAATGATAACTCTACTGGATGTATTCCTGTCCTGGTTGGTTATTGGTTAGTAAAAGTTTATGCAGTGGTCTCCAATATCCATTGGTGTGAATGCATAATAATTTGTCCACAAATCAGAAAAATTCTTTTTCAGTAAATTTTGCTGTGTAGTTTTGTATCTTTTCCAAAAGTACTTATTACACATAGCTGATGCTGGTGACAGAGATTTGACATAAGGAGTAAAATAGGGTCACTCAGTTGCAACTCATTTGCACTAGAGTTCCTAACTTAATTGTTGTTGCATACTTCTTTTATTTTCTGCTTGTGCTCTGCTTTCCAAATAAAACTGTGCTGTATTGGTTCTAAAATATAATTACTCATCAGATGGCTAAAAGCACAGTGTAGCATTCTGCTGCTGCAGAGGATCTGGTCTTACCTTCTGCTGGGGATCTCGGTTTGAACTTCTTGTAGAATGGTTTCTTTTTGTTCTTCTGTACCAGTCCATTAGCATGAGTTTCTTTTGGCACTCCAGTAAACAGAAGATGAGTTCTTGTGTATACCGATTATGGGATATTTGTGGATGTTCTTGAGCTGAATATCACACAACTTCAGATGCCAGTAATCTGCCTAACTAGGTGGACTGACACCTAGCATTTTTATGTCTGTTTCACGCAAACAGAACGGTGCCTTAAGGGATGTGCAGATAGCTACAGTCTTAAAGATCGGTCATTGAGAAAGAAGGTAAAATATTGTTTACTCACCCAAGATATTTGCAGTACTCTTTTAGTAAAAATCACTCCTAATGTCAAAGGGAAGATAGGTGTCTACAGATAGGCACTTTATAATTGTGTATTTTATGTTGTTTGCAAATGAGCATTTGGTTATTATTGGGACTGTATACAAATATCTCTGACTGACTGAACCAGACTTAAAAATTTTACTATAGATTTAGATTTTCAGAATGGTTGCTTAATAATAATTATGCTGAAAAAGAGTCACTTCACTGTTTTGGTCATTTTTTTACTTCATTTAATTTTCCTGTAAAACTATCTGTAATCGCATTATAAAGATAATTTATTTTTAAATTATTATTTTGTGTTAACAATCTACCCATAATACTTTTATTTATATTGTATTAAAGATGTATATGTGATTATATGTAGTAAATTGATTGCACACATTGAAGTGTGAAGCCCTGTTTTGAGAAGCAACTGAATGTTTACTTTTGATTTAATTAACTCAAAATCAACAGGTGCACAATTTGTAGCAGTAGATAAACTTTAGTTTTGATTTACTGTCACCAAATTTATATTTTAAACTTCCCTTTTAGCATCTACTAATACCATAGAACAAGTTTATGTAAATTAGTTTTTTATATAAAAGGAAATAATCTGGTGTTGTTGTATAGAGCAAAAGTTTTATCTAAATACTGCAAGTAACTGCCAACTATTTTCATATTTTAATATTTTACTAGTTTTTTACTATATTGATAATGATTATGTAAGATTGTCTATGTTTACTGTGATGAAGCTGTTTCTAGTCTACTATGCAAATTCTTTTTTTTTTTTCAGAAATTGAAAGGTTACAAGTTGAAATGCTGAAAGTTCTCCTCACACACAGTGATCAACAAGATGTAAGTTTAACTGAACCTTTTGGACCACTGGAGAAGGGGACCTGTTTTAAGAACAACCATAGAATTATTTCTAAGATCTTATCATTTAATTTAGTTTTTAGAATGAATCATAATAAAAAGTCAAGCAAGCAGATGACAACTAATTTAAGACGAAAAAATGATTCATTCATCTGTATAACTTAGAAAGAAGCAGCAGAAGATCCATCCTATAACAACAGTGTATCTAAGTTTTGTTTGTTCTTTGCATCACATAAGTTTTAAAAATTCTTTGTATGGCAGTGCACAGAAAAATGGAACATTGTCTATGTCAGAAAGAATGGCTGGATTGAAATCTGAAATATGTAACTAGTTCCAGTCAATAATAGATGAAAATGGAAAAAAAAAATATACATATTTCAGAACAACTGTGTGGCACAAATTAAAAATAAAAAAACAACTACCCTTCAGTACAAATGCAAAGGTATGAGACAATATTAGAACACCGATATATATATATATATATGATAAAATACATACTGAAGATATAGATTTTTATTTTTAGGTAATATTTTAATCTCTATTTGTTAGAAATTTCTGCCTTTATTCTAAAAATATGTTGTGCTATTAAAATAAGTTTCATTTAAAGTTCCGTGTTAATCTTTTAGTGAGAATGGATGAGCTTTACAGTCTCATTTTTAATTATGTTATATCTGTCTGTGTGCATGCCTGTGAATTTTCACCCATAACATAAGCACCATTTTTTGCGAGGAATTGTACATAATTCTTTTCATTATTTAGGTTCAAGTTCATTCAATTTTAAGGTACCAATAGCTAAAAAATTTAAAATATATTATCTATTTTACTAATTCAATGATTTTCTGATAGACTTTTAAACTTGCTCTTGCTGGACAGCTCATTGTTCAATTTAAAATATACAGAAAATGTGATAGCTTTAAAAATAAGGTAACTTCACATATTTAAAGTTTAGCTTAACGAACCCTTTATTCTGTTGAATTTATTTTGAAGGGTAAAACATCAAGAAATCTGTTCCTGGAAAAATTCAAAGGATTTCTAAAGGAAAACACTGGAGCAAGAGTGAGTAAACAACATTTACTTTGGTTTTTATTCTGTCTGTTTTTTATTTTAATGTTGTAGATTATTTGGAGGATGGAAATATCCTTTTTTATGTCATTTGTACAGATTTTTACATGTTGTGTAGAAATTGCACTCATGTACTGTATTAAATTAACAAAGTAGTTGAAAACTGCATCTTTCAGAGACATTAATTTTAGATTTCTGCATCTTTTAGATGGAATTGCATGTGGATGTGGAAGAGCATTAATACGGTTTCTGCTTGGGTTTGGGACTTTTTTATTAAGTCAGTGGTTTTCAGGCTGACCAAAACTTGCTATTGATAAGTACATGTGGTGAATAACCTCACATTGTCAAGGCACACTCTATTGACTTGCACAGCTCTGTATTCTAGCCAACGTCTTTACTGTGGTCTGCAACTTCAATAAGTTCAATTAACAGAAAATCTCTTATTCATAAACTATTTTGTTCATTTATATAAGGAGGTAGAGAGAGGCTTGTTCAATGTACTCATAGTAAAAATCACAGTATTAACCAATGTTTGTTTTCTCATCTGTTTAAACTCTGTTGCTATTAACAAATTTTGATGATAATTTATTTAGTTTGCTCATAATTCTATTACTAAAGTATTTTTTATTAATTTAGCTGATTTACTGTATCCTTAGCATTTAAATGTATAACATTTGACTTTATTATGATCTAGCAACATCCAATTAACACCTGCCCCTTACCGGTGAGTCACTGCTTTTTCCACCGGTTAATTCAAGCTCTGCGCTACATCTGGGACAGTGCTAGATCAGATTGCCTGCCTTATGTGCCCAGCACAGGTAAGCTTTGTGGTGCAAACATTACTCTCATATTTTGTTGATAACTTTTTCTCACCTTAAAACTGTAGGATTAGAGAGAATTATTCACCTTAAGTACACATTTGATTTGAATGCAAAAGGAAAAAAAGAAAATATAGCTCTATCTTATCTTGAAAAACATGCCCATTGGTTCTTGGACCCCTAGTTCCACATCCACTAATTTTTTAAGGTCTACTCTACCCTTTTGTTCCAGCATACAGTGGGTGGGAATAGGCAAGACTCTGAGAAATGCAGATAACAGTTTTTACATTGTAAAAGATGGTCAATAACTGTATTAAACAATAATGTCAATTTTTCTCAGTGTGTTTTGACATTTTCCAAATATAATTAATAAGGTAGAATAAGTACACAAACATGGTAGTGCTCCCTTCTGTTTAATGCTTGAAACAAGTCCTGCTACAGAAAATTGCATGTGTAGTCATACCAAGTAAATGTACTGTTACTGCAGTACAAAGAAATAAAAAATCTGCAGAGTAGATTTTCATCTTGTTCTGTTTTAGTTTTTCCCTTGGTTAAATAACTAACTATTCATTGCCATGTTTTTCTGTCTGCAGAAGCTTTTATGCCAATCCAAGAGTTTTTAGGAGACAGCAAGGATTATTTTGATTTTCAACGATGTGGGGGATTGATGTCTCATCTACAGCGAACTGTTATAGGTAAGGACCTGTACTTTTAAAATTTCTCTCTTTGGCCTTTCATTTTTACCTTAACTGTTAATTTTTTTAAAAAAGGGTTTCTTTCTGTTTTTTGTCTGTTTACAATAGGGACAAAATTTAACAGGAAAAACTGAATGAATAATTTGTATTTTGTACACAGTTAAGTTTAAGAAATTAAAGCATTGGAAACAGTAATTGCAAGAGCAGAATAAAATGTTTACCAAAAGGCACTTCTGCTAAGGAATGAAAATGTTTCTACAAGATCTGAACAATGGTTTTGATTTGCCTACCCAGTCTTTAATGCACCTGCAACATTCACGAGTAGATTTCCAGTTATATTAGTTGATTTTGCTACTAAAATGCCACACTGTATAGTTTACTAAGTATTATGGTAATTAACTTTGATAATTTTTTTTTAAAAATTGTAAATATAAAAAATAATGCTTGCTTGACCTATTCACTCTCTCTCATATGTACACTTGCTTTTCAGACTTGACAAAGGCTTTATGCAAATGTTTCAATTCTTTTGCCATATAGTTTAACCAGTGTTATTATTTAAAGAATCTGTTCATGGTAAATGACATGATGAACAAAATATAAATCTGTGTCAGTCATTGGATTCCCATTGCAAGAATTTCACAAAATGTAAAGACGACCTGCTATTTGGTGTTACATTACTGTATTTCTAGAAATCATATCAAGTTAGTCATTTTTTTTTGTAGTTCTAAGATCTGATAATGATTATATTTTTTTAAAAAAGGAAAAAATTGCTATTAAGAATAGAATGTTTTCTTTAGGTTAATTTTACATGACTTATCAGATGCACCTGTATTGCCATATCGTTGGCTAATGTTTAATGCTATCAAGGCACTCTGAAACTGGAAAATGTGTGTGCAGTTAGGCAAACTGTTGTAAATATTTTAGTTGCCTGCCTTTGATGAATCACAAGCAGAATGTTTTGTTTTTGAAAATAATGATTGTTTAAGTATGGCTGTGTCTTGTTTTCAGATCCTGAAGTAACAAAATTAAAGAAAGGACAAAAATCTGGCAATGGTAAATACAGCATACAGAATTGTAGTTCACTAAAAACAAAATGAAGTTAATGTAAACTACTAGTGCAGAGAGTTTAGTCCAATAGAATTTGTTTGGTATTCGTTATTTATTGTTTTCATTTATATTTTTAGTCTAATTAGAGTAGTAACTAAAATATTTTATAAATATAACAAATTTTACAAATTTCATTTAGTAAACAGATGGTATAGATGCAGATTATTTCTTTACAAAAATGGACATGAGTGACTGAAATTCAAGAAAATGATTTCTTCACTGACTGTTTAAGCATGGACTTTTTTTGTACAGTGAGACTTTTAACTATCTTGTTTTATACACTTTTTATTAGTTTATTACTAAAAAATAACCCTTATAATTATTTCAAAAGACTTTTATCAACTTGATTATAGTTTTCAATCCATATATAAAAATATTCACTCTATATTTTACTTTGAATTAATGGGAAATGTCAAGTGAAGTGACATAAAAGTTTTGACTAGGAAAATGTTATTTTCTGCATACACTGAATGGTCTCAGTAGCTAGGAGCATCTTTTGCCCAAATAACAGCACCAACGTGTTATGGCATGGTACCTGCACAATTTTACAACAACCCTGGGCATTATGTTTATATTTTTAGGGTTCCTTCTTTCTCAGATAGTTCAGATTCTGGTTTTAAGCCCAGAAAGATGAACAAACCAAGAAAATAAAACAAGAGTCAGGAAAACTTCAAAAGTTCTGAGAAAAAAATTTGTAATGTGGTTGATCCTGAAACATCCACAAATGTCTGATGTAATTGAAATTGGCAGATTGGGTTTGCTGCAAAGATGTGTAGTTACTGTTATGTCCTGACCACCCCATTCTCGCAGTACCTTCATGTTGATTAGTTTACTGTCTTTCTAGAACATCCGACTACTGTCTAGATGCAGAAGCAACATTACAGAATATTACCTTTTTCTTTTTTTTTTTGATAAGTTTTGTTTTTTTAATTTTCAAATTTTATAGACTGCAAGGTTGCAAATTGGAATCTATTAAACTTCTGATCCTCATTTACTAAAACAATTTGTTAATATTATTTTGAAATATGCTTTCTTGAGTAAAAATAATTTTTAAAATTTCTTGTATTAGTGAATTACTAAGCCAAGTGATGGCATATTTTCTGAATTATATTTTGATTACTTCTCAAATTAACTTGATAACTGCAGATGAAATTAAAATAACAATTCTAACTTTGAGGACCATAGGGCTGAGGTCCTTTGAAGTATTTTGAGTGAAAAGTCATTTTATTTTTTTTATTTTCTATTAGTTGGTATTGTGGAGAGTAGCATTGACTCATCTCTGGATCGAGAAAGCCTTCCAGACAGTACTCTGCTGCAGTTGCTAGATGGGGTGGTAACCTTGTACCACATAGCAACTCATAAACAGCTGGCCAAGGTAAATACTCTACTGTGCTCTCTGTCTATATCTATACATCATATTCATATACCTGTATGCTCAAGTAACTAGTGTTATTATGAGTATATTTGTTGAAGCTTCCTAAAACCTATTCAGAAATATATATATATATAATTCATAAAACTTTAAGATGTTGATAAGAAAGGTAATTTTCTTTATTATCATCATCATTTTGGACATCAGGTTTCTAGTTTTTCATACTGGATCAGTACAGATTTTTCATCTCAGTGTAGCAGCCTCCCAGTTTTCCTCTTTTTTTGTCTATATTGCTTATTTAAAATTGCCATGCAGGTATCCTGTTACTCTAGTACATTTTTTTTTCCTATAAAGCAAATTTTCACTTTCATGTATCTCACCTGTTTAGAGTATAATACAAGTTTACCTTCATATCTCTTCATTTTGTTTTCTTTCTGTGTACATATTTCAGATGAGTACTTTGCGAGATAACATGAAAGAGTTTGTTATTTCACTGCAAGACACTGAAGAAAAGCTGCAGAAATGTCCAGAAGAGGTGAGTTTTTTAGCCAGACCTTAGCTTCTTACTACATCTACCTTTGCTTTCTCAGATTCACAGTTTTGCGTTGTCTAGCATTTTAATGAGGGGGAAGCATTCTGGACACTTACTCTCTTGTCGGCCAGATTTAATCTGTTCAAAATCATGTTCAGCTTCCTTTATTGACAAAGAAACCAAGTAATTTTATGTAAATAATAATAATCCAAAAAAAAAGAGAAAAAGAAAAATTACCATAGGAATTTCAATTAGTAGATAGCACTGTAAACTGTTTGCCATAAACATGAAATTAACTTACTTTTAGTTAGGTATTTAATTGCACTTTTTCTATTAGATATTTACAATGCCAATGTTGGAAAATTTTGTAGATTATAATTCCAAGAACAGAAGCCTGAGGTATCTGGCTCATTTGTTACATTCAGAAACTCAGTTATATCATCTTCTAAAACCCTCTGTTATGTAAATAATTCTGGATCTGTAAAAAAAAAAAAAAGGTTACTATTTATACCCACACTTTTATGTTTCTAAGCCACGTAGCATGTCTTTTTTGGAAAAAAAGGGTAAAAGAGATTTATATTGTTACCACTAAATAAGTTGTTTTTATTCAAATAAGCATGGTGATCTTTGATGATAACTTGAAACATTTTGTCTTCAAGCAGCATTATACTACTGGCTTATCTGTAATTATTAGAATTGCAGCAGATTTTTTTTTCCTCTCTTTTAATATTGGAGTAACATTGGTTTTCTTTCGATGTATCTTTCCACTACTTAAAGGAAAAAACACTTGATGAAAACTTAATATCACTTATCATTCAGGACTTCTGTTCTATCCAACTGAAGACAGTCTTTCTGTATTCATATCATCTGCACTTAACAGCAGTTATGTTTAGAAGTTTGACTTCAGGGATTGGCCCATATAATTTTCTCAAATTAAAATACTAGAAAAATAATCACTTCTGAAATTTACCTTTTCTTTTGCCTTAGAATTTTTTAAGCAATGAAAACAACTCTATTTCGTCTTTTGTTTTGCCAATTTTGTTAAGAATCATGAAAAATACTTACTGTAGTATTTATTAAACTAACATTGACTACCATTTATAAGAAAAATAATTGATAATGCAAGCATTAACAGTTTCTGAGTCTTTCTTATGATGCTTTTTAAGTGTTATAAAGTACAATAAAAGATGGTAAACAGAGTTACAACACAAAGTAATCAAAGAAGGCAGTTAGATGTAACTTGAAGCTACAGTAGACTCTTCAAAACTTTTGGCTAACTCAAGTATACTGTTTAACTTGAAGTGACATGCAGGTTCTGGAAAAATGTTTCTTTTCCTATTGTAAAAACTATGCATAACTTGAATTTGCTTTAAGTTAAAAATTTAGATAAGTCAAGGCAACTTTTTAGTTCCTTGAAGTGCATGCAATTACATGTTAATTTTCAAATAACTCAGTTTGTCAGTTGACATTGGATGATTGATTTTGAGTGCAATTTGCTGTGTGTTGTATTAAGAAATTGTTAATTTCTTTTCTTAGGTTATTGATCACAATGACACTAATTACTTTACTAATTTATCGTCGGATAATGAAAGGATGTTTACTGTGACATTTTGAGCTTTGAATGTTCGATATATGATTTAAAAAAATAAGAAATCACAGTTTATCCTTCTATCTATAAAAAGATGCCTTCCTTCTTTGAATCACCTTCCTTTTGACATGCCACTACACCAAAACCCTACATCAATATGTCTTCACAAAAATGCAAACTTAGCATCAAGAGATTGATTATTGAAGTTGAAAAAGGACTAAAACAGACATTGACATTTCTCAAAATACTCTTTCCACATGGCTAAAAAATGCTAATATGATCAAAGATGCTTACTCAATCAGCATAGGCCTAATGTATTCATTAACACCTAAGAATATAAACCAATAACTTGGATAAATAGTCTATTTTTAATAAATCAAACTTTGGATAACTCACAATATTTTGGGAGGTCCCTGAAACTTTGAGTTATTGACAGTGTGTTGTATATATATTAAAAAGAATTGTTTTTCCTTTTCACTACACACAAGCAAGTTCTGTGATTGTGTGGTTGGGGTGTGAACAACTGAAAAAGATTATTGAGTGATGATAGCTGTATTAGCTGATTCCAGAGCAGCCAAGATTGAGTGTAGGATAAATGTTTTATCAGTATTTGCACTGAAATCATGTGTAGTACTCGTGTTGTAGATTCCTGATATCAAAGAGGAGCTGTTGCGAGCAAGAGAGGTGTTTCTGGAAAAAACTGCTGAGCAAGCAAGGCAAATGGCATGGGTGATTGCAGTGATTTATTCTAAGGTTTGTTCTGTTAAAGATTTGCCATCATTCATATAGCAGAGGTTAAAGGGTAACCACAAACCACCATATGTGCTCTTTTAAGACATTAAGCTCTGTCTTTGATGTATCAATGGATCTGATGAGTTCATTTGCAGCTGGGTGTCAAGTACAATTAATTCTCACTGTCATTTTGCTAAATTTAACTATGTAGTCTATAAATATTAAAAATGATCAAGCACTTGAACAATTTCAGAAAAGCCAGTAGTGTGAACCTGAAAAATTAAATAAAAAATGAAAGTGAAACCAAGATTTTTTGCAGTGTTGCCCTTATAGTTGAGAGAAGAGCTACTGAGAGTGCTGTGCCATCATCTTTATGTATTTGAAAACTGCTGGTTGCTTTTCTTTTCCAATATTTTTGCTGTGACTGTGACCATTTTAATGGAGCACCCCAGTCTGCACACTACATGTATGACTGCCCTTAATCAATGCTAAAGTTGCTAACTGCATCTTATCAAATGTATTTAAGAAATATCACATTTTGATACTTTGGAGACCTCCATCTTGTGATTTTGAGCTCTTTTGAAGTGAAATGACATAAGTGCCAATTACAGGATAACTTTGACATTCACACACACACACACCTTAAGACAGGAGAGCTGTGTCATCATCCATACTGTATACTGTAGAAATTAAAATTATAGAAAATGTATACTTTTTTAAAATTTCTTTGAAATTAATTATATATATATATTTAAGTTATTACAAAAATGTCTTGAGTTTGGGAGTAAATTAATTTTGTTACTTAACAGACTCACATTGTGTTGCTTTAACAAGGAACCACTGGAAAAAAAAATGAGATTGATACTAATTATTGAAATGTACACCAAAAAGCAACATACTCATTGTGTATTAACATTTTTTTTCATGAATGCTACTCAGGTGAAGCAAGCTGATGTAGCCTGGGTGTTAAGAATAACCCTGAAGACTGTAGAGAAGGCTACCATCCACCAGCACCTCTTTCCTTTCTTGCCAGAGTTTTACATCGATACATGCATCAACAGCTACAATACTCTCAAAAACTACTTCCACCCAACATCGGAGTTAGGTGCAGTGGAAGGTACTGATAGTTTATTTTTGTTTTTCATACTTAATGCAGCTATAGATTGAATTCACTTTTTTAAAATCCATTTTATTGAAGAATATGAACTAAAATTAGCTGGAATGTTTCAAGTTTTCCTTTAATTTACCATTCTTCTCTTTTCTTGATTTAAAAATTAATTTTTTGCATTGCATTTTATTAATTATATTCTACTTTTGTTCAGGATTACATATTAATGATTGGAAAAGTTGTATTTATTGTTGATATAAAGGAACATGAAAAATTCTTTGATACACATATTTAAATTATGATAATTTTATTGTATTTTTCTTTTATCTGTGCAGACATACTTCATATTTATTATTTTTTAAGTGTAAATGTTTGTTTTTATATTTTTAATTCTTTAATTTAAAAGCGGCACTACAGACACTTGCTAAGTAACACCTTAGACTTGAAAGAATGGATGAAATCGTTAAAAGAAAACATTTCTACAAAGTGATATTATGTTTACAATTGTATTTTTTTGTTGTTTTTTTTCACAGATCTTGAAGAGCTGGTGAAGAGATTTGCTGTTTTTCTAGCCATGCACTTTTCTGATACAAGAATTGTAAATACAGGTATTTCTCTCTTTATTTCTGTAATTAAGGCAATATTATAAAATAGTAATAATAAATTCATGCTCTTAAATCTGTCTTCAACAAGAAATATAATACAGATTTTACTTTACACAATATATACACATTAAATACTTGGGTCGTTCAAATGAAACATGGCCACATACCATTACAGCAATGCTATTTCAGTCAGGAACAAAACCACTTACTCTTGTTTGAAGAGTTAATATTTTATTGTATTTTTTCTCTTTGAGTTGCAGATGTACGGGATAACATTGTTCAATCACTGGCATGTTTTGCGTGTTTCCCTAAATCAATGCAGACATTGGAAAGGCTGCCCCAACACATGTAAGTTAAGCTAAAAATGGTTCTAAAATAACTTCAGACAGCATCCGTTGGTAGAAAAGAAAAGCTATTATGAATTAGGTAATAATAAATTCTTTTTTTCTTTATTCCAGCCAGAAAAGTATGATGCAATCTCTGATTGCACCATACGAAAACAGATCCTGGGCACAAACCAACTGGATCCTTGTTAGAATATGGAAGGTAGAAAAATATTTCACCTAACCTATGTCTTGTAATTTAGTTATCCTGCTTGTCTTTTTTAACACACTTCAACTCCCATAATAAACCCTGTCATCCTTTTGCTACTGTATGGGTCAAGGTAACTAGTTACCAACCTACTATCCTGGCTGTCTCATGTCAACAATTTACTTTTTCAACAGGGATGTGGATTTGGTTATCGGTATACACACCTACCTCATTTGGTACCTTCCAAACTCCAGCCAACAGAACTTGGTGTAGCTAGTCTTCAAAGTAAGTACTCATATCATCACTATTTTATTGTCAAAAAGGAAAAAAAAAAAAACAGAACAAAAAAAGTAATTCCAAGGTTTAAATATGAATATCATAGATAACTATATTGTGGAAGGTGGATGATTAGTTCAGGCATTTCCCATCACCTTAGTAGTAGTAACTGAACAAATGAACCTACATTTTGAGGTAGCTCGGTGTAAGGTGATGTGAAATGCCTGAACTTTTCTAATTTCTGTGAATAACACATTACCAATAGCTTTCTGTTTTTAATTTCATTGTGAATAAAATATTCAAAGCAATGGATAAAAGAAAAACTGGAAGATTAAATAGTTATTTTCATTTCTTTTTTATCCTTTATCTTTTAACATTTTATTGTTTTGAATATTTTACCTGAATAAATGCATTTTATTTTCTTGTTCCAATATGAAAATTTTCTTTCTTTCTTTTTCTTTATAGAACCATGCCCGTCCAAAGTGTTCCAAAAGTTACTATCTGAAATGTTGTTGCATGAACATGAAATGGCTGTTCGTTTTCTCGACACACTTTTTAACCAGCTCAACTGGTCATTTTCTGAATTCATCTCTACGATGCAGGAGGTAATTCACATCAACTGACGCTTGAGTCTACACCTCAGCAGTTTTGATTCCATGAAGAAATTCTCATGCTGATAGAAATGTAGAAAATGAAAGTGAGATGACACAAATCTTTTTCAGGGTCTGCTGAGTTTAGGTCCATTTGAAAAAAAACATTCCAAAAATTTGAAGCATGAACAAGCAGTCTCAAATTATGTTACTGAGATATTGTTGAGATCATCCATGAACAAGGGAGTAGACATTGCTAAATAGTTAATTTCTGAACAGCTCTTCAGTTAAGTAGGTAAAATCCACCTCAGCAGCTATTTCCTCTCTTCAGTTTCTTCCAGCTAGCAATGCGAAAACTATTTCTTTAAAATTATCTTTATCTTTTGGAAAAATGTCTCGCTACCCTATTTATATAAAAACAACAACAATTCCCAGTATTCCTGGTCCACTTCTGCAAACAAAACTTTTATTTATCTTATTCATCTTTTACATATGCAAATGCTGAAGTATTCCTGCTCCTTATGGGACTACCTTTTGTCTCCAACATGTGCATGAAAGAATTATGCTGTAGAAACAATGTTCATACAGACACAAGAAGCAGCAGAAACAAATTTCTGAATAAATAAAAATTATGCATGATCTAATCTTTATACACATTCTCATTGTAGGAACACTGTGAAAGTCTTTTTCCCCATTACTATTCATTGACACAATCAAGATACATCCAATAATAATTTTGGTACTTACATTTTTTTGTTTAATCAAAGAAACATGTAAGCAAGTTCCAGAAAAACCATGTAAATTAGCTTTGTTATAAAGACTTGAGGAGAAAAAAAACTGGCCTGTGTTCATATCAGTTTTGGTTCTGTTAGGTTGTTTGTTTTGAAGGGCAACATTACAATGGGTAGTGATACTTGCTCAACAGATTCTACAGTGGAGAGCTCTTGGTGGGACAGAGGCCAGCCAGTCACAAATCAAAGTGGTGGAATAGGCTAAATGTGAACAGAAGTTTGGTTTCTCAACAATTTAAAGTGCATGGTGATAATGTCTGAAGACCAATTCAAGGTTGACCATTGGTCACAACCTCAGCAGATGATCACTATGTGCCACTTTTGGGTCAGCAAAGCCGAACTTCAGCACTGACTTAACTTGCTTGTGAGCTCTCTGTGGCTACAGGAGGGTTGATATCAGCCTCAACCATATGCAGGAGGCAGCATGCAAGTCAGCCGATAGTGTGTAACTCTTTGGCCCACTGCCATAAACAGGAGTGGTTGAACTGGTACTGTGAATATGTCACTTGGACACCACATGACTGGAGTCATGTTCTTTTTACTGACCAGTCAAGATTTTTAGCCTTCAATGAGACTCACAACACATACTAATCTGGAGGAAACATGGAGCATGCAACTAGCCCACAAAAATCATAGAAAGTATTGGTCTGGGAAGGAATTTCATTGGGTTGGCATACAGACCTACCTTCATGTGTTTCAGAGAAGTAGCCTGACTACAATGAGGTATAAGGATGAGATTCTGGATCCTTATGTTAGACCATATGCAGGTGCAATTGGAGATTGCTCAAGACTAAACCATTACCCAAATGATATGGCCAACCAGAGCCATGTATAGGGGATCACATACCCTATTGATCATTTCTAATTAGTTTTTATTTGCATTCTTTGTTAGAATTCCTTGTTTCCTGATTTGGGGCTGCTTGTTTCCCTTTACACCTCTAAAATTTATTTGTAATTTACAAATTTATTTAATAAAAGTTGTGTCAGGTAAAGAGGAGTTTGCATTGCTCGTTTGTTGAATACAACCTTAGCCACTTTAGAAAATATTTTAATCTTTTCTTTGTTGCTTAAATTTTGGAAACCAGCATATTGCATTAAACTCGTTTGATTATACTGGACAACAACCACTTTGCTGCTGAGGTAAAAGTATCTGTCTGAGACTAATCCAAGTATGCTGTTTCCAAATCTGAAATCAGAATTAACCCAATATGTAAGGATTTTTAGTTACAAAAATAAATGGAAATCTGATGTTATATATTTTGGGTGTTTTTAGTACTGTGTACACACAACAGGCTACATGGGAGAACCACATGGTTGCCTGCTTACGTGTATACGTGTGAGTACCACGTCTCATGCGTTGTAGTGGAGAAGTGTCAGTTGTACACTGTTCTTCATGTTTGCGCATGGTGGCAGTTGCTCTGTAAGTAATCTATATTTTCGATGTATGTGGTTTATTTTATTGAGCTTTTAATACATTAAATGTTATTTTATTTCAGATTGATATGAATAGATGAAAGTGTCTGAACAGTGCAGACTGCTTTTGCTATGTATGTGGAAAATATACGCCTCATAACCAACGGAAAAACACAACCAATCGTCTCCAGATTGCATACAGGCACTACTTCGGTTGCAAGGTTGGCGACCAAGAGAAGACATGGGCACTACACATATGTTGCACTGTTTGTACCTCTATACTGACACAGCGGTTGAATGAGAAATGAATGTTGATGCCATTCACCATGCAACATGTGCCACTGGTACATCCACAAAGAATATTTCCTCCACCACTGCATATAAAGCTGAGCATAATGAAGAGCTTTGTTAAGGCAACAAGTGTTGAAAGTGCGGGATTTATTTATGTGACAGAAGAATTTGGAGCAATTTTCACTGATGCCAAGTTGGAGGCTGGAAAAAATTTGTGGTTTATTTTCCAATCCAGTCTTCCAGTCGAGGATTAACCCGCTGGAGCTGGCTGCATGGGAGGCTCTCAAACTGGTAGTCCACAATTTCCTTGGGAACCACAAAGCGGACAACTATGCTGAGTTGGTTCAAGACGTGATAGAAACCTTTTGAAGAAATGGGTTACTGTATGCCGCTGAAGTTGCATTTTCTACATTCACACTTGGATTTCTTCCCAGCCAACCTTGGTGCTGTGAGCGATGAGCGTGGTGAGAGGTTCCACCAACACGTAAAGGCAATGGAGACCCGCTCTCGGGGGAGGGAGATCACCTCCAACATGATGAGGGACTATTGTTGGGTTGGTTTCTTCAGATCAAACCACTGCTATTCACAAGCATAAAATCAAGTACTTAGAGCATTTATAAACAGTTAATGTATACTTTATACAATGTGTTTGAGCTTACGGATAAAAGTTACTGTACAATATACAACGTGTTTATATTGTGAAATGAATTTATTTTTTGCAATTTTGTGATGTGCTTGATCTATTAATAAACAAGGACTGGCAATGACATTTTTCTGTAACTGCAAATCCTGAGGTGCTGGGTCAATTCTGACTTCAGATTTGGAATCAGCTGCTTGATTTGATAAGGGACACCTACACATAGCTCAGTAGCAGGCGAAAAGTTATTTTTAGTTGTCCAGTGTTATTTTCGTCCAGACATTAGTTAAGTATAATATTTTATTAAATATTCTAATTAATAAAGCATATACAATTTTTAAATAAAACTGATTAGTAAATAGCAGTGAATTGTTATTTTTTGGCAATCACCATTTGAATGCCAGTAATATCTCAAGCTTGCACCAGGTGAAGTATACTCAGAAGAAGCAAGATTGTAGCAGATCTTAGCGCACACATAGTAAGTAGTACAGTTACCTTTTAACGTGTCTTTGATGGTTTTACAGACAAGTGTTTATGCATGAAGTGATTTCATCCATTCAGGATATTTACCATGGTAGCATTGTCCACAGTAAAGGTAATAAAAACATTTTATATTTTTCATCACATTATAAAAACCAGAGAGATGTTAGCTAACATCTTGAGGCAGTGTGTCAAAGTAGTGTTAACTAATACAATTTGAGATATTTTTTTCTTATTAATATACTAAAAAATAAATTCATAAGTATAAAGTTATTTTACACTAACAGACTTTTCATCTGTAATTCACTTTTATTGTTTCTTAGCTTTTTCTGAGTATATTTACTCCTTAAATCTACTCACATCTTTAGAATTTTATTTTTTTTACGTATATACACGGTACACAATTACATAAATTGTTTCAACTACCACATACTGATACATTTATATGACACCTTGTGAATCTAACACATTCATAATGCAAAACCTGTTGTTGGAGCAATATAGGGATTTTTTTGTTACAAAGGGCTATATTAATGAGGAAGGTAACAGGTGTCACAGACCCTCTGGCTCCACTTGTCCTGAGTAATAAAGATTTGAAGGGTAGTTGGGTGAAAGTATACCTGATGTGGTATAGGTAGGGTTAGATAAGTTTTTAAAATGGAAGACGACAAATGTTTGTTGGGAAATATTATATTAATGGCATCATTAAAGTTTTACTAAATTCTTTTCAACTCTTTATTATCATTTGTCTTTTCCTTTAAGCAAATTTGGGTTGGTCCTTCGAAGTCAAGTCTACATTTTTGTCTTTTTACTTGAGCCATTTATTCCTCTGCAAAACTTGCATTTAACAAAGAAAAGATTTCGAAAAGCATCATTTTTAAATATTTACATTCTTAAATCTTTGTAATTTCCAGTCCTTTGTTTTTGGTTCCCTAAACCTTTCAAAGTCTATTTTCCTGCAGTTATGCTAAAGCAATTCTTTCTTTTATACCTTGGTACTTTGAATCCTTATGGATTTTTCGTTGTTTACCATCAGATACAGGAGGTGGTTTCGAGAACCGAGGCGCGATTCATCGACTCAAGACAGCTGAAGATCTGCGCCACATGTTTTGAAATTACTGTCTCACTTTTGCGGGTGGTAGAGATGATAGTCACCATAGCGATACCACTCTTTACTGACTGGTCAAAGACTTCTGCCGAGCTCTTACTCACTCGTCTCATTCTAGTAAGTTAACACAAACCCTGACCCCATAAAGGGATATGCAGCTGCACTGTGTGTTTTAATTTTAACTTTTGTCTCCATTTGAATATTTTAATCAAACATTTTTAATAGACTCATATCTAAAAATGTCACCGAATTTACCTATTTTGAAACTTTAAAATAATGTATTTACAAATAATTACAAGAGTGTCACAAATTCCTAAATGCTAAAAAAAAAGAGAGAGAGAGAAAAAGAATAAAAACTTTGGTTTTTGATATTTCATTTTTAATTGTGCCTTATTTATGATGTTCAGCATCAAATTTTCTCTGTTTACAGCTTCTTTGCCAAGTGCTGAGCAGAATTACAACAAAGAATGGGATGTTTGAAAGTGTGAGTTCCCTCCTACTGCCAGGTACATATAGTTTCTTATTTATCAACTAGGATTTGGATGGGTTTTCCTTGTCACCCTAGTGATGTTATTTTTCCTTGATGAATTTCAACAAAGATTAAGAATGGTCCTTAAGTTCTCAGAATATTTACTGCCACACCAACTGATAACCTTGTCAGTATAGCTGATAATTCATTTAGTTCCTTGGTTGTTTGGCTGGATTGCTGTAACAAGAAGATTATAGTGGCTTTAGTGACTTACTGTGCGCATATACTTAGGTATATATAAGTTTCACAACCGAAAAGTTAACAAACATCTCTTTATATAGTCAGACTCAGCAGTTACTTGTCGTTGTTTTGTGGATTTTTAGGTAAAGTATAAAAGTGTTGTATTTCATTGCCTCTCATGAAAGATTTAAAATTAGAAAAAATTGCTTAGACAATTTTTCAACGCATAACTTTTCCATTTATATTAAAATATTATTTTATTGTCTTTCATGAAAGTTGTAGGAAAAAAAAAAACACAAATGTTTTATTAATGTTCTTTTCTTTTCCAGATAAAATTTTGCATACCACTATGTTGTGAAACTGAGCCTGTCCCACTAAAGATTCATGCCTTCTATTAGCTCTCTCAGTTTTCATCTGTTCAACCAAACTTTTCCTGATCGCTTGTCTTCAGCCACCATTCTGTGCTAGAATTACTGATATTGTTTGTTTTGCCTAACTTATTAGTCCTTTCTCTTGTCAATGCCAAATGACTAACCGGAATAAATTGTTCTTATTCATCAGGACTTCTACCATCTGAAAGTCATACCTCTAACCAGTCTTTGTGACATGTTCAGTACCCCAAACTAGTAGTTTTTCTAATTAACTCGTGGTTATTGTTATCGATGTTATATTATAGGTATGGAGGTGGTCACACACTATCCTATTCTGGCTGCAACAGTGGGAATACTTATCCAGCTGATTCTGAAAACCAAAGGGACCAGGTCTACTTTCCCATGCAATAAAGTTGCTTCATGACTTTAAATAAAAAAAAAAAACAACCTATTTAAAATACATTAAAGTACATTTGTTACAATGAATATAATGAATTTCTCCTTTTAAAAAGTAATAATGCACTGGCTCTGACTCATTGCAAGTCAGTGTAATGCATGCTTATAAACTGTATTTAATGAGAGTCTGTGCGAAAACCACAGTTTGTGGGCTAAAAATAAAAAAGTAATGTTTCTGTTATTGTGGATTAAAATTATTTTCATTTTACCAAAGCAAGTCGACATGTCCAGTTAATATGTATGTATATATATATAATCTTCTCTCAAGCATACATTAAACTATTTTAATTTTGTCTCAGTCAGGTGAGGACTTGTCAAGTGCTGTTGGCTGAACCAGGATTTCAGCTGAGTTCACTGATGTTTCTCCTTAGAGATCAAGGAGATACTGCTGGCAGTGCCAAGAAAATTTTCAACCTCTCTTCTTGTAAGTCGATTCAGTTGGTTTTCTCCTCTTCTGTTTAATTCTACAATCAGTTTAGTGATTTATTTGACAGACTGCCCTTTAAAAAAAAAAAAATAAACACCTGTCTGCTTTTCTTAACATTTTTATTTACAGGGTAAGAAAATGTCCATGATAAATTTAGTACATTTAGCATGTACTGTAATGCCACCATTTGACACAACAAAAATGATTTGACTGCCCACCCAAAACTGTAGTAAATTCTTGCGCTGAACTTACCAGAAGTTACTAAATGTTCAGATGTGAACTGGTTGTTACAAAAAGTAGAGGAATTATCTTTGCTTGTTCCTTAAAGGAAAGAAACTCCCAACGCAGTAGGTGTCACTTTATCTTGGTTCCTAGAAGAGAAAACTTTTTTTTTTTTTTAAATTCGGTTTGTTAAAGGGCTTCCTGTAATTTATTAAATTTATTTTTTAGATTACAAGTATGGCAGCTCAACAGTTAGTCTCATCTTCCCTTCCCGTAAAGGAAAAATCTGGTCTGTTCACATTAAATCTCCCAAATAGTAGCTCTAAATTTGGCCAGACTAGACAGACAGAAAAAAAAAAAATAGATGAATATTTGTTTACTCATGAATAAAATAAGCACCAGTAGTAGTTTTCTTAATTGTTGCAGCTACATCTACAGCTTTGGAACTTGATTATTTATGTACAAGATGGAAATTAAACAGCAATGAAACAATGAAAGTGTTAGGAGTAACAATACAAGAATGTCTGAAGTCCAGCCAGGTTTTTATGTACCTGTATAACAAATCACACTGTAAAACCTCAGTAGTTATTTTTCTGCTGTATAAATCATTTAATGAAGCTCATTTTAAAAGATGAAGGGTCAAAAGTAATTTACTAGGATGATTAGTACCATACATTACCTTGGTTATAAAGATTAGAAACACTTCAGTTGCCTGGTTTAGCTTACAGACTTTTTTGTAATGACATTTAAAGTTTTCAGACTTTTCTGGTAAAGAATGAGAATTTTTTTAATATTAGGGTTATATAGTGTTTTCAGATATAGATTGGATGCTCATTTTTCTGCACAAGGACCTTTATATAGTTTTAGAACTTCCTGCCCCTGTCTTTCTATATCTGTATCTATTTTTTAAAAATCTCTTCCAGTTAGTGAAGTTAGCAAAACCGAGATCAAAGATGTAAGAATGTTGATCTCTTACTTACAACATAGGCAGAGCATCATGTCCACCAGCAAACAGGTATGGTTGGCTGCCTTACTATCAAACTACATACATATATGTTAAGTGCCCTGCTTAGAAACCTTTTCAGATTTACTTCCCTATTTTTCATGCTTAAAAATAAACTTAACTGTTACTCCATAACATACGATTAAAGTAATTTAATGTGAAAACACTGCTGCTGTACATTTTATTCTATAACACACATTTTAAAGAGATGTTTTAGAAAAGATTAATTTATTTTAAAATAGTGTTTGTAATCTTGTGTTTCAAATGAAATATTTATATGTTCTTTCAGCAGGTTCTAGAAGATGATGAAGTATGTACAATCTGCTACGCAAACCCCATATCCGCAGTGTTCACACCATGTGGTCATAAATCATGCAGGTTAGTCGTGCAGATAAGCTGACACCCTAGTTAACTGGTAAACGTTGTTAGTTTTCTGCTGAGTGTCCAAGGAGTACCTCTCTGCCACCTTGATAGTTTTGCTTATATTTCAGCACAGCATGAACAAGTCACAGTGATTAGAATCACTAAACTAAACAGAGCTCCATGCATCCAATTAAAATATTTTTAAAAGCTTTCTTGTGCATATTTTTAACCTACATCTACCTTGTAGGATGATCTTTCTGATAAATGGTGAGTTTAAATAGTTTTTCAACAGGTTTGTAATCATAAATAGATATTTAAAACAAATTACAACCATCATCACTGGTTCTGATCTTAGAAGCCCAGTGTCTATTCCGAGTCACTGCACGAAATCAGTAACCATTGGGAAATCGACCCCCTGTTGTCCACACAGTGTTGGAACACCTACTTTGAAAGGCCAGATGTGCCAGCTCTACCTACCTTCAAAACTTTTATTTGGTTTTCAGATGTTACAGCATGCTCAAATTCAAAAATCCAACTCACAATTTCATTTTTGACAGCACAAGTCAACATCCAGCTGAGTTTCAATTTGTTTCACGTTTCTGGTAGGTCAACGGGAAGTTTCTATGCCATAGTCATGCTCTACCTAATTCAGTCCTTTTCTACACTCGAACCTGAAGCACCATGATGGATGGTCTCTGAAACTGTCAACTCCCAGATGGGCTGCAGTTTGTTTGGCCTTTAGTCTCAACTGTACAGTATTAAATCCCCGACATGCAGTGTTAGGTTAGCTCATATCACCCTAACTTATCCTCCACGTTAGTCCACCTCTTTGCATCTGCAGTTTGTCTTCTTGGTAGTCTGTAACAACTTCTTCACGTTATGCCAGTCCCTAACACCTTACTCTCTGACACCATGTTACCATTTTCTTCAGCATACTTAACTCCCAGCTTAAATGTTGGTGTGTGCCTCGCTTGACTTTACAGGAGGCATTTTGAGAAAGGTGGAGAATTTGTTGGGGTATTTATACATATAATAATAGATAGAATGTAATTGATGAGTATGCACTTATTATTGATCAGATAATTTCACATGTTTCAGAGAGCACATTAATGATTAATTGTTCACTTAATTGACAAACCTTCCAGGCAATAATTTCTTTAGTATTTTTCAAATGGGTAAAAAAGAATAAACATATACAATGAAAAATACAGTAGAGAAATGTATCACCATAGCCTGTATGAAAATTACACATCTATAGGTGCATGTGTTGAGGACATGTAGTAGTTAGTATACTAAACACTAAATTTTTTTAAAGTTTACTTACATAATTTTGTCTCTTTAAAGAAATGTGGAAATCATTTCTATGCTGATATCCACTACTTTCTCACTTGATAGATTAGCACCTGCTCTAAGTTGCTTTTCTCATTCTTGAACATTTGAGACGATGGCACATGCAAAGTTATGAGAGCTTTTCTGTAGGCGACATACTTGCCTGGAAATGGTTAATTAACTGTTTTAAAAGGTTTCTGCATAAACATGAATGGTAAAAGGTTTTCCAATTATTTTCATTGTGTATATTAGGGAGTATATCTACTGTCTTGTCAAAAGTTTTGGATCATTATTTATTTGTCCATGGAACAGTTATTAGGATCTGAATTGATCAAACTGTATTACAGATTTAATTATCATCTTTGGATCTTTAAGCATATGAGAAAAATTAAGCTCTCTGAATTTAGAATAATTGTAGAATACTGTCTCTAAAGAAAAAAATCATGATGTTTTGGCCTTCCAAATTTTTATTTTATTTTTTACAAATATATTAATTGAACATTTCAATTTGAGATGATTAGAGATATTAGGGCAAGAGTTAGTTTTATGATTCAAGTAAAATATCTGGGCAAAAAGTTAGAGAGAGAACCCTTCACTTCACCATGAAATGAAGTCTCCCAGATTGAGATGGTACAAGGAAAAGGAAATTTATAATGGAGGCCCTAGAACACTTGAAGGATAGTGTTTGTAGTTATTAATCCATATTTGTTTTGGATCCATGAAAATATGTGGTGGCATACCCTGCCAAATTCTAACATTTAGGCTCATTGTTATGGCAAAGGGTTTGAAGGTTGTCTCAACACACTGAAATGGAGACCAGTGCAGCTTAATGTCATTTTTGCATGCCCTTAATATCACCTCAACTTTTCTGTTTTTCTTTTCCAGGAATTGTATAAGCCACCAGATGATGAGCAAAAAAGAGTGCTTTTTCTGCCTGACTGTGGTAACAGCTGTTCATGATCTCAGTGGAAAACAAATCATCACACAGAATCCACTAAAGCACAGCATTTAGTTGTCATTACTTCAAACCTCATAACTATTTGTACAGCTTTTCTTTTTAAATTGGCAAATACGTGGATGTAGGTGACAATCGGGATATTTATTAGACTTTATGACAACAGTACTTATCTTTTCGTTTGCTATTTTAAAAAAAGAAATATTATAGAAACAAATATCAGAACTAACTATGCACAGTAGTTTGTGTAAGCCATCTGCTGGCTTGTAGCGGTCATCTTGAGCTGTGACAGGAATGTTTTTATATAGTCTTTCATGTCTTTTCTTCCTTTTCTTTTCTTTTATAAATAAAGTTGTATGATATTTCTTGTACTTGCTGCACTGTTACTCCTTTAGTCAGATCTAAAATGTAGCTGGCATTACTGGTACTGGGTTTATTAAACTGACTCTTATTAAAAATATATAACATAAAATTTTTAATTGCACACTATATGGCTCTAAAAAAGTCAATTACTACTAGAAATCTTGTCTTTGTTTACAAAAAGGCAATTTTTTCAAAGATCATTTATTATTCAACTTTTAAAAACAAATTGCATACACAATTTTAATCTAGAATGTTTGAGATCAGATATTAAATATGGAGCTAGTACATTCAAGTTGTCTCTCCACTGTTGTTTGGTTTTGTATTACAGAAAGTTTCTAACACATAAGAAAAAGGTTTAGCTAATTGTTCAGTGATGTGCTCACACACACATGCAAGTTTTCTATTTTAAATAGTAATGACAAATGCCAAAGTATATTAATTCTTTATAATAGTATAAGCAACCTTTTCCCTCTCCTTTCTCATTTATTTGGTTATAGTAGCATAGAAAAATCTGTTTATAGTGCTCAAATTATGACACTAAACTATACTACTACCTACCTGAATTATGTAACTACTATTCAGTTCAGAAAAGAAAACTGGTTAGGTTGTAATGAATGTGCTCTGAAAGTCCAACAAAACAAGCTCTTGTATTATTAAAGCAGTTAGGAAAGCTAAAACTAACCCACTATCCTGTATACATTTATTTGGCTTAATTTTTAGTAGTTAAAAATTTTGCTTAACATTTCCAATTGCCAGCATCATTATGGATTTGTGAGGAGGAATAATCAACGGTTTTTAGAATTTGAGTTATTCTCAGCACACAGTATTATTGATAACTATCTGAAAAGCAATGAAAATATGACACTGATTAAGGTATCAGATATTATATATTATCATTTTTTTGTTAATGCTTATATTGCTTTCCAAAATTGGAGTCCTTTCTTGATAACCCCTATACAGTTTTAAATAACACTATCTAATACATAGCCAAGGACAGTACACTCTCCTGACTAGACAAGGACTTTTCTTTCTTTTAACATTCATGATGCCAGTTAAAGGGGAGCAGAAGACACTATGTTTGGCTGCAGTCTTTCCACCACAAGTAAATTTGCTAAGAAAAAGCATCTTTGCACACAGTAGAATTCCTATAATGAAAAAAAATTATTACAAAAAGTAATCCCAAAGTTAATACTATAAATGATCATTGTGTAAATAATCAATAGGAAGGAGATTTTAAAGTAGAAAATATTCAAACTAGTAACTTTTTAAAAAATTACTGTCTGTATACGAATATCTTGTAATGAGAAAGTCAGGTGGGGTGTAGTTTCAGATCCGCTGTCATTCAATTCTGAGGAGCTGGTTCGAACCTGCCTAAGATAATATTCTCATGATTGCTACTTTCCGTATTTTCATTCTGTTTGTCCACTTTTTTCTCGTGTATGCCATGCAAGGTTAAAAATATTGACAGTATGTTCTTCATGGTGAATATTGAAACATTCTTACTGTATGCATTCCATAATATCAGTCGAATCACGAGAAAGGGAACATTCACAACTGCCATCTGTAGCAACTTGTATATATCAATAAGAGTTTCTGATAGATGCTGGTGGCCAAAGTGACTTCTACTCAAAACTATCAGCGGTATAACTGGCAAAATTAGATTGATGCAGGCAATTGTAAGAATGGATTTTTCCAATGAATATGGCAAAACAAGTTTGGATTGCTCAAGATACAAAACATCCAGTATATCAATGCTATCAAAAATATCAAAAGTTACACCACTGGTGATTTCGCTGATGTACTGTTTCTGCTGACTTTTTGTTGGAGCATCATGATGTGTCAGCAGGAAGAGAAGGAAGATGGGAGCAGTCAGGGTAATGGAAATTTTCAAAATGTTTGGGCCCCATACATCTTTCTCATTCAACTTCCAGGAAAACATTATAAATGCAATTGCAATTCTAGAAACTAGAAAGGCGGAGTAAATTAACCAGGTCAAGTAGCCCAGTGGGAGGGCTCCAGGTCGAACACGAGCGCCTTTGTTTGCGGAAACACTAGCAAGCCGCAAGTGACGATAGGAAATGGTGAATGCAGTGATGAAGACAGACAGTACAACAATGTCAGCTGCTATCCATCCAAGATGTTTCTGACTGATGTACCTGACTAGATAAAAATTGATTATCGAAGCCTGTAACACCAGGATAACTACACAAAGGATCCGTGTTGGCAAACTGATACCTCTCCACACTTGAGCACAAACTTCTGCCATTGCTTTGCCTTTGATTATCCGCCAACTGGCAGCATGGGATTAGTAGAAACAGCTGTAAAGAGAAGAGACAAACTAGCCTTAGCGATATGTTTGTAAAGAACATCTTAGTAGTTTCTTTGGATTTTTAATGCAAGATAGCTACAGTATTTCTGAAAAACTTGACGATTCAGCAGTGACAGAACAAATACACACAGAGAGAGAGAGAGACTATAAGGTACTTTTATGGTTATAGTGAGGTTCTAGGTCTCTGTAGGTAGCAATTTAATGATCTTTACAGGCAGATGTCACTACAAATTTTAAAATAAAAACGTTTTATTTAAAGCAGCTGAGCTCTGCAGATTCTATTCAAGGAGCAGAAAGGCTGAACACCGAGAAGAGAAATCGGCAGTTTACTTCCACAAGGGCACCAGTCTCCCCCCCCCCCCCACTCCAAATTCCTTCTGACCACATCACGTATCTGCAAACTCCGCTGATGTCTCAGGGGATGAGAGAGAGAGAGAGGAGTGAAATGAGTCTCATATTCATCTGCGCCCAATTCAAAAATGGCCTGAAGAGCATCCTTCACTGGGCACAGAGTACATCCCCCAATTGTTCCATAAGTTCATCGCGGGGGCTGCTGAAAAGAACAAGCACAGGGTGATAACTGGACGTTAGTTCCTGCTGGCGAGACATTCCAAGGCTATATCTCTGTACAGCAAGCACTCACCGCATCAATCCGATCAGGCAGGCTTCCGGGCCACCTCAAGTGTCTTTCCTTCCCTTTAATGGGAGGGCCTTTCATCGTCACTTTCAGAGAAACCTTTTACTTTCACTTTTCGATTTGCCGGGTCTCATTCCGGCTGAAACGAAACCCCTCCAAGACCACGAACCTACGGATACTTAATATGATCAGCTCTACAGGGAGCTGCATGCCATGACATAGGATCAGTTCAGCACCAGCATCCTTTGAACCCCCCCCCCTTACCCGGTAACCGAGACGTGCAGGCTCCTAACTCGTGTATATTGGATTTTTTATTTAAAACTGAGTTCATCGAGACGCCAAATGCGGTTAACAGAATTAACAAAGGCACAGGGAATGGCGATAAGAAGCAGAACGATATCACTTACCGAGTTAGCAGTGGCCAGGGCATCTCTGCGAAGCGGGACCCAACGACAAGTGCCTGTTGTAAGGGGAAGGGGGAGGTAACCGCCCGCCGCCTACTCGTTTGCCTAATATGGCAACTGTCGCGGGAAGGAAAAGCTTTCGAGTTGACGGGGAACTTCGGCGATCGACAAAGCGGATGCTTTATACTCGGTGTCCCTACTGTCTACGCTGCCAGCAAGACCGGCTGTTAATCCGACACTCGCGACTAATCCCCCCCCACCTACCTAAGATTACCTTCGTTTCGTTTTCCCTTCACCATTCCGCTATATAGTAAGGACCGGTCAACGGAGAGACCCGGGGGTACCCCCCACCCCCCGATACGGTCGCCGGGTTCCGCTCTATACTTCACTTCCGGGGACACGGCAGACCCTTACACAGCACAGTTTCCGTGGACGAACGTAGGACCTTTACTATTTCAGGTTCATCCTCTGCATGGGGTGGGGACCGAGTGGTTCCACTCCAGTACACCTGATACAGTAAGTCCAGGTGCTGCTCTCTCCCTCCCTAGAATGCGCCCCGCAGACAGTCGCTCATTTCCTGGACGAGCAGCGGGTAACCGACGCAGCTTTTTTCCCTCCTTCCTACGGCAGTAACTGAAGGCGAGTTCAGCTGGTTCCGGGTCTGGAAAGCAGCTTCCCTACTACACTACCCGCTAAACCGTTCCCCGGTCGGGACCAACAGACATCGAGCTCACGCAGCAGTAATCATTAATGGATTATCTCGGGAGTTACTTCCCTTGCCGTATTTAAGCTTTTATTTCCTCTCCTCCCCCCCACATTTTAAAGAAATTAAACTATATTAGAATACAATATCGACATCGTGAGCTTCGGAGAAAGGTAACTTGAAATTGTTTTGTTGAACTTTTGTAATGTTCACCGTGACCGACCTTGATGTTATTCATTGGATCAGTGTTTTCCCCCATCTCTCTCTCTCTTCCCCAAATCTCTCTCCATCTCTCTCATCTCATCTCATCTCTCTCTTCCCCAAATCTCTCTCTCTCTCTCATCTCATCTCTCTTCACATCTCTCTCTCTCTTCCCCAAATCTCTCTCCATCTCTCTCTCATCTCTCTCTTCCCCAAATCTCTCTCCATATCTCTCATCTCATCTCTCTTCACATCTCTCTCTCTTCCCCAAATCTCTCTCCATATCTCTCTTCCCCAAATCTCTCTCTTCCCCAAATCTCTCTCCATATCTCTCTCTCTCTCATCCCCAAATCTCTCTCCATCTCTCTCTCTCTCTTCCCCAAATCTCTCTCCATCTCTCTCTCTCTCTCATCTCATCTCTCTCTCTTCCCCAAATCTCTCTCCATATCTCTCTCATCTCATCTCATCTCTCTTCACATCTCTCTCTCTCTTCCCCAAATCTCTCTCCATATCTCTCTCTCTCTCTCTTCCTCAAATCTCTCTCTCTCTCTTCCCCAAATCTCTCTCCATATCTCTCTTCCCCAAATCTCTCTCCATATCTCTATCTTTCTCAGGTATTTAAAAATTTCTGTGTCAACGGTGGTGTCCGATGTGGTAAAAGTTGGTAAATTAATTACACACAATAATAATAATCATAATAAGAAGAAATGGATGAATATATTATATTGCTATTTATTTGTTGTTCAAAGCTTTTATATATATATATTTAAAAAAAAAAACAATATATAAATAAATTCTTTACTGTTCTACTTGGTTGAATACAGTCACCGCTATATTCGCTCAGTATATTGGGGTGAAGGGGTTAGGAAAGATTATCACTTTAAAAAAACAACAACAAACTCTTATTTTCTCCTCTACCATTTCGGCCTCCATCACTTTTCTGTTTACTCTTATCCTGTCTGAGGATAAGACGGACCTCTATCGTGGGCGCCAGGTGGGCTGTTTCCCAAAGCGTTAGTCGGCTTACGCTCCTCAGGCGATAAACTCCCCTCGCCAACACGAGCGACTCCATGGTGCAGCCGGGGTGGTTTTTAAGGGTATCTGTCATCTGCATGGCCGTGGAAGCCCGTCAGATTAAACCGATACCTGAAAAGGGTCCCGATTCCAGCACCGGTAAGAAACCACATTTCACACTCTTCTTCTTCGCAAGTTCATTCTTCTACAGACTGCAGCAGTATGGGTGGTGGGAGTGATTTCGTTACAATGTCTCGGCCTCAGAGCCATAATAATACGGCATTTTGGACCTATCCCCCCCCCCCGCCGCCGCCATCTTCTAAAGACTCTCTGCTTACCGTTTTTGTACGTGGCTAGAATAATGCGACGATGGAAATCTTCTACACCATATTTAATAACGACCCCTTGCCCCAAATGCTGTTCTCAGCACGGTGCCCATCTACAAGAGGAGTCTCAATATTCCTGTAGTAATATCTGCATGGAAGAAGTCTCATCATTCCTGTAGTAATATCTGCGTGAGAGAAGTCTCATCATTCCTGTAGTAATATCTGCGTGAGAGAAGTCTCATCATTCCTGTAGTAATATCTGCATGGAAGAAGTCTCATCATTCCTGTAGTAATATCTGCGTGAGAGAAGTCTCATCATTCCTGTAGTAATATCTGCGTGAGAGAAGTCTCATCATTCCTGTAGTAATATCTGCATGGAAGAAGTCTCATCATTCCTGTAGTAATATCTGCGTGAGAGAAGTCTCATCATTCCTGTAGTAATATCTGCATGAAAGGAGTCTCAATATTCCTGTAGTAATATCTGCATGAAAGGAGTCTCATCATTCCTGTGGTAATATCTGTGTGAGAGAAGTTTCATCCTTCCTGTGGTAATATCTGCGTGAAAGGAGTCTCATCCTTCCTGTGGTAATATCTGCGTGAAAGGAGTCTCATCATTCCTGTGGTAATATCTGTATGAAAGGAGTCTCAATATTCCTGTAGTAATATCTGCGTGAGAGAAGTCTCATCATTCCTGTAGTAATATCTGCGTGAGAGAAGTCTCATCATTCCTGTAGTAATATCTGCATGAAAGGAGTCTCAATATTCCTGTAGTAATATCTGCATGAAAGGAGTCTCATCATTCCTGTAGTAATATCTGCGTGAGAGAAGTCTCATCCTTCCTGTGGTAATATCTGCATGAAAGGAGTCTCATCCTTCCTGTGGTAATATCTGCATGAAAGGAGTCTCATCCTTCCTGTGGTAATATCTGCATGAAAGGAGTCTCAATATTCCTGTAGTAATATCTGTATATTCCAAGCTACACGTATGCAAACTGAAAAGAGTGGCAATCTCTGCATTGAGGATGATGGGAAATCACTGCTTCACACTGAACGTTCAGGTTTCGTGAGAGTCGCAGAAAATAATTACATGTAGCCAGAATTTTTCCGTGCAACTTGTTCTGTTTGGGCTTAAGGCAAAGGTTGTTCCACTTTCAGAATATGAACTGTGCCGTCGCTTACACCTGTGCTGGAATGGTGGAACCTGTCAACCAAAAGAGAGTTTTTATAGCTGCAGCTGTGTGCATGGATTTGAAGGCGACAACTGTGAACTAGGTGATGTCTGGCTGGACGTTTTTTCTTCTTCTTTTTTTTTTTAATATATTTTGAAAAATTTCCAGGTAACTCTGCGCATAGTGGCTGTGTATGTATACAGGTAATATTTACAGTGCAGTGAGAAGGGGAACTCCCTGCCATGCCCTTGCAGTGTATTTGTGAGAGGTGATGTTAGTGGGATGACTGTTGTTTTATTTGGTTTGGGAGGAAGAAGAAGAAGAAAAAAAAAAGGTGGTGGAGGCATCACTGGTACGATAGCCTCCTCTCATCTTAAAGACTAGAGTTACGTTCCACTGCAATACTAACCTGTACGCATCATCTCTAAACCACTGAGGCGAACAACACACCTGTAGCTGCCGTACTATGTGCTACTATCAGTAACAGACTAACTGCACTTGTGGTGGTCCTTACACATAGTCTTGCTGTTCCTGAGTAAGTTGTCGTCGTCTTTGCTCCATAAAAATGAAAAAAAAATTAAAATTTGCCTTTAAACACATGCCAGTAACGTTTAGAGGTTTATTTCAAAGAGACAGTTAAAGCTGTTTAAATGCATTTCCTAGTTATATTTAAAGTTTCTGGACAAGAAAGGAGAGGGAGAATTGGGATCTTTGACCTGGAAAATTGCCTCAAATCAATTGCCATTAGATATTAGATGTATGCCCAAATTTTAATTTAGTTTAAAAAATACTAATTATACTTATTGTTTATCTATTTTCAGTTGACATATGCTACCCTGACCCATGTGTTAATGGGTATTGTATTAATTTGCTGACACACTACGAGTGTGTGTGTAATACTGGATATGTGGGGCAGAACTGTACATTATGTAGGTACCACAATTAATATATATGTTCATATATAACATTTTATTTATGTACAAGTTAAAAGGATTTTAAAAATATATTAGCTGCACTGGATTTTATATGTTACAACTAAAGATCAAAATACAACCTGTGCTCATGGTGGTTGGCTACGTGAGTTTGCCAATGTCTGAAATAATTAGAAAAAATCAACAGTTTCTGGCTTTGGCCTGGCAGTACTAGTATTGTCAGACTCTGCTGGCCAAAGTTTGAAGTCTACTTTAGCCAATGTTGAGGAACTAACCAGATGCTGTTTGAAAATAACAAAGACATCATATTTAATTGTGAACTTGATTGATGAAACTGGAAAAGTCTTTTAAAGAATTTAGATGTTTTATGTTGAAAGTGTAGGCTAATGACCAGATGCCACTTTCCGCAGTGATTCATATTCTCCAGCGACAGCCCATAGTCACTTAGTGTGAAAATAATAGCAAAATGTCTAACAAATCGTGTGCAACTTTCTCAGTCGTTTTAGATCTCACTGATAACAACAACAAAAATCCTTTCCCATTGGGATTAGTTCATATGTTGATGAGATGGACTTGGAAACTCAAACTGAGTACCTTAAAAATCATGAGTTTTGACACTAGACCATTCTTAAAGTGAATTATTTTGTTGGCAGTGTTTGTAAAGAATCAGATATATTTAAATTTTCTGTGGCATTCCTGTATTTGAATTATAACTCTTCATGCGAGTATGTCTTCCGTGTCCAATATTGATATGCGTATCATGGAGATTGTCAAACAACTTCTTGTGTAGGTAATATTGAATTTTCACTTCTTCACCAATAACTGGCTCAATAAGTTTTTCGTTAACACCTGCAACGATCACAAGTGACAATAATCAACTGGTTCCTTCTTCACCCTTGCTTTAGCTTCCTTCGTTTCTCTTATGAGTCATCAGTACTTTTGTTTAGAAAAAAACCTTAGCATTATCAAATTTTCTCTCTAGTAATTTGTTAGATTCTCATGGTAGTTTCCTCATGTTTTTCATCTGTGCTTCCACTTCATTGCCATCAAACTATTAACATTATCATCACCCAAACTCTTATAAATTGAAATTAACCAAAATAAAAGAAAAAAAACTAGATGGGAAATTTCAGAACGAGACAAAGGAATCACAAAGACTGATACACGTGGTATTTAATTCAGTGTACATGTGCAGAAAAACATAACAAAATAATGTTGGAAATTAACTTTGGCTAACAGTACCTGAATATTATCGATATTGACCAGCCAATGTCTAGAATAGTTAATTTTTAATAGATGTTTTGAATATTGGCAGTCTCTCTGGTCAACATTGGCAATAGCTGGCTATTATACATACTGGTCAATTTGAGATTTTGATCATAATGTATAAACGATAATAAGAATAACTTTAGTGTAGTATTTGTTAACTTTGGGTGTTTGGACTGCTGCGTAAAATTCTAGGAAAGAATGGATCAGTAGGGGGGGTCAAATTTAGTGTTGTAAATTTTAGTTTGTTTTTTTTTTTTAGTGAAAAACCAGTGTCTCAGCAGTCCTTGTGAAAATGGAGGTGTGTGTGAAGGAGAAACAAATTCTTTTCGCTGTAAATGTCTTTCTGGTTTCTCAGGTAAAACCTGTGAAAAAGGTAAGAAAAATAAAATCTTTATTTAAATAATTACTTTGAGTATCAGCCATTGAAGATTGTGCAAATATATTTCTCTTTAAAGAGAATGTGCTTCATGCTCCATTCCTGTTTACAGATCAAAGATGAATCCTTGATTCTACATAACACAATTAAATAAACTCTCTTCTACAGTAAAAACATCTAGAAAAACACACCACAAATCTTTTCTCATTGGTTTCATCCATTCATTTTCTAATATCCACTAATTTGTGTGCCTAATGTAGGAAGTAACACAGCTAACAATAGAGTTCTAGCAGGGACTTTTGATTTCTTGCTGAAACCAGATATGCCAAACCCACCCGTAAGGTGCAGGAATGCCAGCACTTATTAGCAGTAACCACGGTACTACACAACCTCATCAGGCTTGACTACAGTTGCAGAAGGGTACAGAAATATGAAGAAATCAGATAACTTTTAAATTTTTCTAAAAATTTTAGCTTTATAGAGGAAAAATGAATTTCACACATCACTCTTGGATAAGGAAGTTGGTATTAGCTGTATATAACAGTTTTCTTTATTATATTTTTCTTTAAATATTATTTATATAGTTTTGTTTATAATTGGTTAGCTCGAATGGTAAGCTTGTTTGTTATTTCTGACTTTTTACATATAGCCCAAATTTTGTGTTGTTTTTTTTTTTTGCCATTTTTCTAAATCAGCCCCACCATCAACACCAAAGAAAATTGACGTGATTGGATAGGAGGAGGAAACTACTCGATTAGCGTCAACAGTGACATACATTACAACAACTTTTACTGAAATTGGTTCATTGACAACAAAAATTTGTAATGACACCATTTAAATTAATGTAAAATGTGTGTTTTTTTTTTTTAAATAAAGTCTTCAATCACTACAAGGTCTTATGATAAAAAATATAACATTAATGATTATTTTAAGAATAAAGGAGGAAAGAAATGGATCTATGAGACGTCCTTATTCTTGCAAAAACAAACAAACGTCCAAAGTGAACTCTAACCCAAACAAAATAAATAAACTTTATTGCATTTTAAAATCTACCGGTTGTTGCAGGATTAGTGGTAAACACTTAGGCACAAAGTTTAATATTAATCTTAATCCAGCTTCATCACCTTAATATTCTTTGCAAAAAATTATGTAGAAATGTTCTAATTGATTTATGGTTCAATACATGTGCATTTCAATTGCTGGCGTGTCAGTGTCAAAAATAAGCAAGAACAATCATCAGTCAAAGAGGATGATATTTTGGAGATTGAAGATAGCAGAAAAAGAAACTACACAGTTCAGGTATTTTCCATCAACTTTTTAGTAGAAGTAATTAGAGGGCCTAGCTTCAGCAAAATTTCCCTGTTGCTGCCATTGGAGTGTAAAGATTAGTTTGATGTGCAATGACACTAATTTACAGTAAACGTTTCTATTTTCTGGAAAGTACAAGTGGCTGGAATTGGTCTTGAGTCTGCAACCTGTCGGGTTTTCTGCCCTTTGATGTGTTTTCAGGCTAATGTGCTACTGGGAGGATCTTTTCTAATTAGTTAGCACTTTTGAGAACATTTGAACCTTCCCCTCATTAAGGTTGCCCATGTTTTATTGATCTCAACACTGGATTTATTGTGTTGGGTTTCACAGCTATATGGCAGCTCGGCTCTTTTACTTTTCTTTTCATGCTTGTGCTGTGTCCAATCAGTGATGGTACCCATTGTCCATTTGATGGGTGATTCCTTGATTCTTCATAATCTATTAATGTGTGTGCGTGTTTATGTGAAGGAGAGACTTGTTTATTATGCAAAGAGAAATTAATATTATATTTGGAATTCACAAGTTTTAGATTTTGTGTGTTCCAGTATAGAAAAAATAAGAGAGAATAATTGAAGAAAAAGTAAGCTCCAAGTTATTAATGTTTTATAATAAGATCTTTTAAATTAAAAGTCGTTTGACACAGATCATTGGATGTACGTATGATTCAGTCCACAAATTTGCCTGGACCAGGGTTCTTTAAGGACTTGTCGGTCTGCTGTGGAGCCAGAAAAATTTCAGATGAGATTTACAAGAATGATTGGGAAATATCTGCAATCTCAGCTCCAGAGATCAATTAGCAAAGTAGTTTTACCAACCATACATATTGGGAATTGATTTAATTCAGATTTTAAAACGCTGTGTTGTTTATCTCTAATCAGGTGTGTATTATAATAGCTGCTATGAACTTTGGTCTTTACCTAATGAACCAGTTAATGACTTCAAAAACGTATCCATTTATAGCACAAAAGGTGTGTACGAAGATGTGCGGTCAGAGCTTTCTGCTGAGAAGTGAGCAGAATCTTTTAGCATCTGGTCTGTGATTGATGCTTGTTTAACATCTAAAATAACCTTTTTTTTTTAACCTGTCTGAATATTGTAATTTTCTGACCATAGTTGTGCATATGCATGCTCTGTTCATTGTACCCCTACTGGTGCAAAAGCTGAGGGTCTAACACTAATTGGTTGGGCGAAGAAAACTAAAAAAAATATTCATGATCAACCAAAGGATTAAGCTTTATCTTTTTTTAAAATTTATTTCATACACGTAAGATAAAGATGTATAATTAACCTTCAGAATAAACAGCCCAATTTTGTGCGTTCATTTTTAATTTCTTGCATTAATGTACATACAGGTGAGTCCAGGTAAACACCAACAACTTAGTAAATTTAGGGGTGGTCAAGAAACCAAGATGACAAATGTGAATAGACAGACCCCACTGACTATTCCTTGCTGATATCATGCCAAGGGATTTTTGTTCCATGAAATTGACTAAAAAAAACTATCTTAAAGGACTAATTTAAACGGTGTCTTTACTGCTGTTTTGTATAGCAAATGTTTGGTATTGAAATTACAGGTGAGTAAAAAATTTTTGTTAGATCATCCAAAAAAGTTTAAAATTACTTCATTTGTCATTAAATGTTGAAACCATTCTATATTTTCCAGTAATGAAGGAAAGACTAATGTAAATCAAAGCACTTTGGTGTTTAATTTTACTCATACTCAGATAAAAGCAGAGAAATATTACTTTGGCTGGATACCTATAAAGATATGTGTAGGATAGGGGAGACCACCGGGGTAAGTTGTTACAGCATCAGTAATTCTAATTAAATGTATAGAAAAGGTTATGATTGATGTTGTACGCTTTGATCTTTGTTGTTGTCAATGATAGCTTAACTATATGTTTAATTAGAAATTACTGGTGCTGTAGCAGTTTACCCCTGAAGCACTTATTCTCAATCTTCCCTAACTGTTTCAGAAAGGATCGTCATTACAGATAGCTGAACTACTACATTATTTTAACACGTTTTTTTTTGTTTCTTCTAAGTGTGGTGTTTGATTCATAAATGATGTGCACAGTTTTCCCTGTTGTGCATCTCACCATTCCATCAACTAGCCATGCCAAAATTATATGCATTGGGAACCTGCCAATGAAATTACATTCCCTGTTGTGCATCTCACCATTCCATCAACTAGCCATGCCAAAATTATATGCATTTGGAACCTGCCAATGAAATTACAATGGTCTGCTGTATCTGGGATTGGATTTTTTTCTTTCCAGTTGACAAAGTAAGTTCATGCTGCGTTTTGTGACCCCTTAGGTACCATACTAATACCTAGAATATGGAACAGATGAGGGCCTAGGTTCAGTTTCTCTGTGGATTTGACTTTGTTTGGAGAACATCCTTTTCATGGTTTCTATTCACTTTCTTGAATCAGTCTATCTGCACAGTTTTTCTCAGGTTGCTCCAGTCCCCTCCCCCATAGCTAAATAGAGATATGTTCTAGTAGGTACTTTTCAGCTACTTGCCGTGGAAGTTCCATGGTTAACTCTTGACTGGTGGCTTGCACCTTAACTGCAGCTCAAGAGATCCAAACAGACCCAGGTGACTGCTTGCTTGGTCCCTGTGTCATGACGGATTTGCACAAAAAAAGGAAAAGGAAGGACCATGACTTCATTTGTATTTGTTTTTTTCTTTCTGTCAGGTGGTTCCAGCTCTAGTAACTGTCTACCTGACCAGACCTGACCTTCACCTTTTGGATAATTATGATTAAGGCACGTAAACTTGATCAATCAGATTTGGGGAGTTGCTTTGGCAAAAACAGGTTTATTAACAAAAAAGCTCTACCAGTGTGTTAATGGATGTACCAGAAGTGTATAAGAAAGAACTATCAAAGTTTATTGCTCATTTGTAGCCAATCATAAACAAGGCAAGTTTTAAACTACATTTATTTTTAAACATCGAAAATTCAGCTGCGGGTTGAGAGATTTTTCTGTATTTGGTGTTAGCCATAGTAGAAATTAACCTGTTTGATATCTGTTCTTCCAACACTCCAGATTATCCAAAATGTCCTCTATTCATCGCACATGCACGCCTGAGACCTCTGCAGCATTCATTTAACCCATGAAAGACACCATTCCATTTCTATTTCACCTTCAGAGAGAGGTGTCCAGAGCAATGTAAACATTTTACATTTTTTTCCATCATGGAGTCCATAAGCAGATAAAAAGAAAAAAATGAAAAGGAGAGCTGTATCCTGCAGAGACAAATTGAGGGCCCTGGAGAAATTGAATTATTTTACTTTAACTACATTTTGAACTTTACTGCCCAGACGGCATGTTTTCAGATAAAGACCGTTCGTAATGAAGTTTTTCGTGGGTAGGGAGGGAACTTATTAAAAGACACTGTCTAAATTGACATTTGGCTAATGCAACATGGGGTTGGTTCTGTTCAGGTCAGATAGATGAGTTTCTCTGAACTTTGCTTCTTGTTTTTACAGCTGACTCTTGGAAACTTTTATTTCCCACAGCCATGCTGATAGTCAAGTGAATTTTTGAGCAGTCCAATTCATTATGTCACGAGATGTGGCTGGCTAGCTAGGATTATTGTTTCAATGGTATAATGAAGATCGGTTTCCTCTCTCATTTGTAGATGAAGAGTTCTAGTAGGGAAGTTCACTAGTGGCCTGTCGTGCTGAGAAGAAGTAGCTGTTTAGGGTCAGCACACAATCTTTTATAACCAAAATATTGATCTGTAATCACCCAACCATGATTAGGGATATGTAAGGTAATGATGGTGACAAAATAAGATTCCTTTGTGATACCTATTTTTTTTCCTGAAAATTTACTTTCAGCATTGCTTGGTGGTAATTTGTTTAGTTTTTAGTAGTCAACAGAATTAGCTTGGCAGGCATCAGTGGGTATGTATGGTACAGATCAGTCTTCCTTGCTCTTGTGCCATCTGTAGCTGAGGAGTCACACTTGATCGTTTGGCTCTTCCATGATACAGGATATAAGCGAGGGAGTGATATGCATCTCTTTCACTGTTTTCAGACAGGTAAGCACTTGTGTGGTTGAGGTGCTGGGCCCAGGTGACAGCAAACATTGTTGAGGTGATGGTAGTGATAGGGCTGCAACATCTGGAGTGGATGATGATAGGGCAAGACTCCTGCTTTGGGGAAGTGATGCCAGAGACGGTGCTGGCACTGAGATCTGGTAAAGCATTCTTTGATTTTCCACTGCCTCAGCTCCTGAAAGTATTGGTTAACTTATAGGCATCATTTTCAGTCATGTAGTTTGCAAGGGTGTCCAGGTGTGCTTTGAATTGAGAAAGCTTCACTTGGTGGACCACCTCCCCATCCATGTTGACCTCTCTCTCTTTTCTTGGGGAGGGGCTTCAAGGAAGTGTTGGCATTTAATACAATCTCATTGGTAAAGGTGTCATCCAGGGTCACTGGCGTCTTCCTCCGGGCATTCATTTACGTTGTCCTCAGTGATTGCAGTTATACTATCATTGCCCCTGAACAAGTGGTGGATGTCATTGAGGTCAAACCTTTCAACGTCGGCTTTTACTACCTTGCCATTCAGCAGCAGCTTTTTCACTGTCAAACTTGTCTCAAATTGCTCCCAAACTGAGCATGGCATTCCCAGTGTTATTCTCTCTCTACAGACTCTCCACCACCAGGACCTCATTGGCCATGAGTTGCCTGTAGTGCAGTTTATAGGTGTGAATGATGCCCTGGCTCTATGGATGGATGGATCAATGAGCTTGTGCTGGAAGGCAGGAAATTCACCTTGATCCTCCTTTCACTGCACTGAAGCTTCTCTCAGATGAAAAACACCGTGACCCTGTGTCTGGTGATCCTCTTTACCTACACTTGGAAGGAGAGTGCAGATGGACTGTATACATAGTCGAGCCATTCCTGAAAAATCCTCTGGGTGAAGATACCTTCATATTAGAGTGCCATGACACTAGTAGGTTGTTCATTGAGTCGCATAGAACTGTAGATCTCTTTGCTATATCTAGCTCTGTGGGCTTCATCCTCCTCGTATGTGCCCTTGGCATAGGCACAGAACAACCAGTACTAACACAGGCAGTTTGCTGGCTTAATCTTGCAGCACTGCTCTCATGTTTGGAGACTAGTTTGTTATTTGGCAGAGATATCTAAAAAACTGCTGTTTCATTGCCATCATGTATCTTGTTTGTACAAATGTAATTCTCACTAATTAACTGTCTGAGGTGCTTCTTGAACAGCTTCACGCTTGCAATATCAGTGCAGGCACTTTTATCCATAACTCTTGTTTGATATTCTACGCCTCCTGTAAAGTTTTACAGCCAGCCTGCACTGCCAATGAAGTCTGCCACATTCAACCCACTGTGCTACATCACAGTTTACTATTGTACCCGTTCTGCTGACTGATGTAATTGGTGTCAGGCTGCCAATGCAACAATTAACTAACTGGGACCCTTTTACTTAAGAATTATGAGAGGACCACAATCGTTCCAGTGAGTTCTCCATCATGTGTAGCATGTGGATGCATTGCTTTATCTGCTATGACCAAAGTTATTTTCCAGAAATGGTTTTCTCTGCCAGCACTGTCATCACAGGAACACCTGGGAGACTCTTGATAATTACTTTGGTCAGTGCAGCTGGTGTTTCAGTCGGTTGCACAGCCCCCACCCGCTATCCTCCCATCAAAATCACTGAAATTCTTCTGCTTTCCAACAGGTGAGAACACATGACACATCACATGACTACTTAGTGGTGGACTCTAGAAAGTTTCCTTCGTTTTTCTACTACTTGGACAGGAAATAGTAACTGTTGTCCCTTTGCAGTCAGAGATGATGTCCCTTCGACGGCGAGTCTTGTGCACGAACTATTTCTAGTGGTGATGGCTTTTTGTGGTGTGGTGCACCATCTGCACACTGTGGCACACTTCCCTGCACTCTCCAGTGGCAGATAGACGAGCCTCAATCATCAACAGCCATGACAGTTGAACAAGGGAACCTGTCTAGCTACATCACTCACAATTGCAACTTTCCAAACAGTTAATTAGCACTTTCTTAGTTTGAATAAACCGGCAGGTGCAACAAAGAAAAACAAGCATACAAAAAACCACGTTTTAGCAGCTTACTCCACTCATTAACATTCCTATTACTAAAATAAAAGGAAATATTTTTCTGTTAACCAGCTGCAATGAAATCTTAGCTAATTTGTAATTATGACCCTAGTAACTGCAAATAGCTCAAAGCCCCCTATTTTGAAAACCTCTACTAGATGGTGTCTTTAAATGCCTTAAGTTCAAACTTGGTAGATGTAATACTTTTGATCACTCAGTGCACTCCAAATGCTTGTGAGCTGCAAGCATTCTATAAATCTATGTTGAATTCTCTCTCTAATAAAGGAATCGCATCTCAATAAAATCTCCACACCTGCACAACATGTTGCAACTGTCGATGAACAGTGTTGGATATATCAAACTCCTAACATTTTCGATAGCGATTATCCCTATTTTTTATTATTTTTGCTCCTTTGTTTTCCAGTTTACTGTCACCTGTTTAATAAAGATCAGATCATAATTCTCTCTCTCGCCTGGTTGGATAATTTTACAAATCAGCGTTAAATTTCATTTTCCACTTAAGTGACCAATGAAATAGATTACCTACCTTTACCTGAAAGGTATTTAAATGCTTTCCATTATTAATACTAACATATATTTAAGTAATTGTAAACTTTTTGATATTTATGTCTACTATACTATCAGTATCATTTATGTAAATACCAAAGAAAACCAAACTCCAAAATCATCTAATTACACGTCTTTGTTCAATGGTTAAAAAATGACATAGAAGATTACTAGGTTTGTATTCTTGCACACATTATTCTCTATTTGGACTCTTACTGTAACAAGGTATGTGTGTGCATGCATATATATAAATATGTATTTTTATTTTTAAGATGTGCAGAAACAGAAAACAAAGGCAATATAGGTGGAATTTTTCAGTCCATTGATCAATGACTATTACTACAAATATAAACTATGCCCTTTGCTTAAATTTAGTGATGCTGTGTTCAGCCATTATGATTATTATTATTATCTGGTGAGTATTGCATATATATTTTCTTTTCACATGCTTCTATTGTACAGAGAATACATGAGAGATTTAGAGAGAGAGAGTGTGTGTGTGTGTGTTCCATGCCATCTAGGAATTATAATTAAATTAATTTCAAAACAAAGTGATATCATGTACTGCCTACATTAAAATTGTTTTACCTGTATCACCAAAAATCAATTGTGTTTGTGATCATATGAGGATAAAAAAGAAAAGAACAGATAGATAATTATTTAATTCAGGAAGATTATTATTTTATTCTGCATATATATTTTTGAAATATCACTTACATTTAATAGGTAGGAATATAAAAATATTTATATATATTAAAAATTTAGATTAAATTTTTCAAATATTTCTTTCTGTGAACATACTTATGGCACTGCATAATAGGCGTTCTCAGATGCCATTGATGTGCATTTTGAAAACCTAGCAATGTTAGAGTTTATTTCAGTAGGAGTTATCTCTCATACATGGCTTTAACTATGGCAGTCACTTCTTTTTCATTGCAGAGAATCTTGAACTAGATCTAGTAAGTATGATCTATCAAATGCTTTAGACTTTTTATACAGAGACTAGAGATTTGTCATATTATCAAGTGTAGGCATCACTCCACATAAAACCAACAACAAGCTAGATCTGTCTGTGCAGTGGCTGCTTGGTTCACTCATTGTATGTTGTGAACCTCCGTGACCTTTTCTTTAATAAGGAATTCAGTATAATCTTTGTTGTACATAACAGATCATGGTGTCCAGACTGATTTTACATGGATTTGAGCCAGATACACACTGAAGCATTGGGACATTAATCACCACGATCACTTCCTCCCTGATGGCATGTGCTGTGCCTGTGGTTTTTGTGCATCAGGACTGGTGCCCGGCTGCCAAATACTGACACTGACAGTGCTTCTAATTGAGTTATTAACCCACTTCATCTGAACCCACCGTAACATTTCAAGTTTTCAAAACTCAAGGAATGGCCACAAAGTTGGTTGGACATTGCTGAGACACTTCAGGCTCAACAGATGTCTGCGGGCAACAGAGCTTATGATATTCTGGTGATATTCAGTCTTTCTACCCAAGATCCAAAAGAGCATAGCACTAATTTAACTAGCATAATCAAAAAGAAAATGAGCGAGTAGACAGTTTTTTACTCTACATCTTCTCTGAGGCACTGTGGTTATGGATTATTACACGACAAGGTGAATCACAACAAAGTTTGTTGGACTCTGTGATATAAAACTTTCTAAAAGGTATGACAGACCTTACTTCTAAAGAAAGCAGGGTTTATTCAGCTAAGCAAATGGAAATCATTCATAAGCAGCAATCTCTTATATGCAGTGTGTTTCCTGGAAGTACTGTTTCTAGTGCTAATGTGATCTCGGTTAAACATGGCAGTATTTCAAAAGACAAAAATTAATATTGGAGACCAAGGGGGCATAATTATCCAAACCATAAACCTGTGGAAAGGATTCACATGTCAACTTTCTGCCCTGATATTCTCTTAGTTTGCAAAAGATCCATGAAAAAAAATACTTGTTCTCTCATGTGCCAAGTACTCCACATTAATCTCTGGAGTAATGGAAGCTAAAAGAGTAGTCCAGAGGATGAAACACCCAATAAAGTTGAGAGATTATTACTTGTTTGTTCTCTATTATGGGACAACATCCTCACAGAGTTGCAGCTGCTGATGGGGAAATAACTCAGAAATATGTTACCTATCTACCTTTTGGCTCTTGAAACTGTGTTTCCTGACCTTGCTAATTGTTTTGAGCACATGAAAATCACCAAAACAATTTACAAAAAAATGTCATATTTTTTTAGAGAAAGAGAGAGAGAAAAAGTGTTTGTTTGAGATCCAGGCTATAGAAGTGAGGGAAGACAATTTTTTTACAGCAAGTGGATATACTAAGGTCTTACTACAGTATGAATCTCTAGTACATCACTCATGTCCAGTGCTTGTTGCAAACTCTTAAGTCAACTGATAAGTCCAGTTATAAGTCAATCCTTTTGTATGGAAACCAACCAAATACTCAACAACATTTGTAGCCCATGATAATACATCAACCCTTTCAAGAAAAATTTTTGTAAGCTGAATAGACTAATTTTTAGGCCAAGTAAATTGGATTACATTAACACATCCGAGGAATTTTCATAACATTGAGTTGTAATTCTCTTTTCACTACAATAAACTTTAATATGCAAACATTTATTTACTTTCAGTAATCTTTTCAGTCTCTTTGCATTGCAATCAACCTTTACATTTAAATAACCCTTTGGGTTACCTTACTCTACAAAGTCATTGTATCATTCTTTGATTTGAATTAGTATCCTTAATCAACTGTAGAAAGAGCAATACCATATTAGTAAGTTTTACTCCACATTTTCTGTTTGATGAACATTATTTAGAATTTTAAAATTGATAATAAATTTTGAACATAGAGTGTTGGAAATAATTATAGGAAGAGAGAAAACTGTATAAATTACAAATAACACTTGATAGAATCGTATCTAACATGTAAAAACGAAATGTTTCATAGTATAGTCGTGTGTTGGTATAGTAAACTGTAATTAGTTGTCATGCAAGCAATCAGAAAGTGACACACCTGCAGAAGGACAATAGAAGTATAAGCAGCGATATCACTGTAGTGTGGTGAATGTGCGGTAAATGCTTCTGGGGAAGGGAATATTACATGAAAAGTGTGTAGAAATCAGTCTTAGCTTGTGAAGGCTTTGCAGCTTGACTTCGTTTCAAAAAAAAAAACTAAGCATGACACTGAGGATATGCGAAATTGGTACTGTTGACCATAAAGGCAGTCATAGAAGCTCTCCAGAAATGTTCAGTACCTCAGAGTATGTTGTTCTCTATGTGATAGACAATAAGCCGGTAAAGATCTTGTGAATGACAGTTTGTGTTTTTTCATTATGACAGGAGGTTAAAGCCAAAAATATGCCTGTACAGGTGACTTTTAGTTTTTGGATCAAATATTGAACTGGGTTTCCCAGTTCTTTGTGTTGTGGGAAGGTAAAGACACTGGATAACCATGTCCTCCAGTCTCTCACAAATGAGACATCTTGCCATTTTTTCATGCTACCACTATCTTCTATGATATTTAGCGTGCACACAATTTTTAGCAATGATTTTGCTCTTCATATTAACGATATTGTGTCCCTCCCAAAAGAACTCTATCAGTTCATTGTTAATGCTGGTGTGCACTCAGTCTGGCACTCCTTTGGTCATCTTTACCATAGGGGGACAGTTACTAGGCTACTGGTTACCATTTCCTTACCTACAAAGCTAAGATTATGGGCTCACCAATCTTTTAACTTTTTATATCAACTGTTTTTTTTTTGCCAGTTGTCCTTTATGTAGTTAGATGGGGGAACACAATATCTAGAATTTTTATTTTGTTCCCAGCCCATGTAATGCTGAAACTGTCAGGGTTGTGGGGGGACTTTCTGAAAACTGCCCAGCTGCACTTCCTCGGTGTTAGTTTTGTTTATCCAGGCACCAAATGCCTCCTTGTACAGTTTGAGCTTGTCAAACGCAGCCAGCCCGCAAGCTTTTCACATTCTGTAGGACGAGCATGGTGTCATCATCGTGCTGAATTATCTTAGCTTCTATTTCATCAGTTATTTCTATGCCTTCTGTTTTGTCATCAGCATTGAACACACAGGCCGGCATCTCTGCCATGATTACATAAAGTAATGCACTGAGAGGGCAGCCTTTCCATATTTCGCACAAGGGGTTTAAAGTCAGCAGGCGTGAAATCATTCTCACTAATTTTTTCCTGGACATCAGTGTAACAGAGCCTTATCCTCTGAATTGGGGCCCTCCATTGAATCCAAACTCTTTGAGTGCCCTGAATAGAAAACTCCACTCTATCCTATTGAATGCTTTCATCTGGTCAACAGTTAGCATTTACAGCTCTGGAGTGTTTTATGTCTACTTTATGCCGGATTTCTCTGATCTTTTGAAAGGACTCTATTATGGTTCTACCTTGAACTAAGCAGGTTTGATCTAGAGTGATCATTTTAGGCATAACTTCACCTAGATGATTCACTATCACCTTAGCTATAATTTTATAATCTGTGTTAAGAGATATAGAGCTCCAGTTATCTAGGCAGCTCCTGCTCCTCTCCTTGAAAAGTATGGTGACAGTTGCACTGTTAGCTGCCCTGCCAGATCACTAACTAACAGATATCCAAACCTTTTATGGAGCTTGGGCTTAAGCTATTGCTTTCTGGGGCTTTATTATTATTTAATACCCTGGTGGCATCTTTTATCTCATTCTCAATGTTATCAGTGCTTTGCAGAGCTCAGCATCTACGTGGGTATAGTTTACTCCTAGATGTTTCAGAAGAGTGACTTGAGCTTGAGCATTAGTTCCTTCACTAGGGTAGAGCCTTTTACAGTACCAAGCCACCTCTCTAACGATATCGCCTGTATCTGTTATTGTGCAGCCATCCGAAGCATTTAGTCACAGATTCGCCTGAGCTATAAATTTTTCCAACCCACAAAAGGCTTTGCTACCCTTCTTTTCACTAACAGCCTGTGCTCTGTCCCTTACCCTGGTGCCTTCTCCTTTGGGGCTAGTTAGATTAGTGAGCTCCTTTTGAATGGCATAGACCTCATCCTGATTAGGGAGACCTAATGCCACTTGATTTACTTCTGCTTTAAGATCAAGTTTAAGTCCCTGTTCAATAAATAACTTCTTTGTGTGTGTGTGTGTAACTTTTGGAGGAAACTGGGTAAGCCACAATCTTTTGGGGCAAGAGTCTTGAGTGAACTAACCTGCATTGCAGGTCTTATGATTCCCAGCTCAAGGCTGCTGATTGCGCCCAAAGCTAGGGAGCCTGCGATACAAGCCCTCAGTTAGTCAGGCCCATTGAGATGGCAATGCCAACACAACAGAAACCTTAACCCTTGAGACAAGATACCAAGCCTGGTCAGTCACTAGAGTGTGTCTCAATCTCAGCCAGAGAAGACCAAGAATCACGAATAACTTACCATTTTGTCAGCGTTGGAAGAGTTGCAGCATACGCAACTACGCACCTAAACACCTGGAGCTTTCTTGCTGCTAACTCAAAGAGTATGATTTGCATGCACTAAATATAACTATTCCAAAATGTACAGACTTATGGAAAACTCATTATTTTCATGCATGGTGCCAAACACTCATCCAGGTGAGTACACACAGCAAATGATATGGTTGATGACATCAGTAAAGTGCAAGGAATCATCTCACAGGAGACAGGACACAGATTCAGATCCTGGGTAGGGTGAAATGTTAGGCAACTCTATTTTCTCAAGGTGCCTTTGTTTACCTAGCATTTGGTGGCTACCCAGTTGTTAGCTGATTGACAGATTGATTTGGTAATGGTTCTTCCAGCGTTAGTGGTAGGTTGTCTGGTTTTCTCAAATATTCCTTGACACCAGGTGTCACTGCTTGCTACTTAAAGTGTGGTTGCTGCATAGGTAGAAGCTTCTACACTATAAGCGAATTCCTACACAAAGGTGTTTGCATGTAATATGTGAACACTCGTTTTCAGCTACAAAATGCATTCATTATTATTATTATTACAAGGACATGCAGGTGAGCTAATACCATAGAATTTTCAATTTAATTTTCTATTTACCAATACCCTTATTTAATGCTTAAAAGTTGTAGTCTCTCTCTCAACTTATTAGTAACTTACCCTTTTTATCAATGCAAAACTTCTAAAGTGACATAACAAATAGATGGTGGGTTGATTTAGTATGTAGCATACTTGTTTGCATGGTAAATCTTTTTGCCAGCCTTTTTAAAAACCACATTTGCTTAACAGTAGCAATTTTAGTGATTGAATTTAAACGATGTGGTGAATTAATTTTAAAAACAAAAACAAAAATTAAAACAGCAATTTAATTCATAATTACTAGTATTCTTACAGACATCAGAGATGTTTACTCTTCTTGACGATTTCTCTCAAGCAACTTTGATTTGTATTTTCTTTGTAAAATTCTTTACTTACGCCTTGTTTTTCCAGCCATTTCAAATATTTTTAAATAGTGATCGACCATTACTGAAGTGAAGTCAACCATGCATGAAACTGTACTCAACAGATAGCATACAAACAGCTGAATGTCCGAGCATTTTAGAAGAAGAATTTCCTCCTTATTCTACATCACTTGTGTCGGAGTTTTAGATGGCATCACTTGATCAGTAATATCCCTGTTAGTCTGTTGTAATGTACAGCAAATATATATATGAGAGAGAGAGAGAGAGATCTTATGGTGAGTGGTACATTGGCATTTAAAGTGCATGTACTATTATGTATTTTATGGATTTCTGATTTTTTGCCAGTAGAAATAACATTATAAGATAAAATGATGGGTCATTTGGTTTTAGTAAACTTTGGAGTTAATAAGAGTTTCCATCAGAATTTTATTGAACTACGTCCACCAGTCATCTTGCACAAACCCTCAGGGGTGGGGGGTGGGGTGGGGTCAGACGGAGAATTTGGTTCTCATCTGTAGGAGCATTTTTCTCCTCTCCTTTTTTCTTCAAGAGATTGTTGTTTGTAGAAAGTTCTGGGCCCAAGCTGTTTCTGTAACCATCCTGCTAACAGCAGCAGAGTTGTGATCTCTACAAAAGTTTCACCATGGAAGTCGTGTCCGTCTTGTGTTAGATGGATCCATCAGATGCGGATTCAAATGGGCTTTCTCGTGAGATGTACTAAAGGGACAAAGCACCTAAAGAAAACCCAGACATTCAAGGTGAACTAAGTGTGAATACATAAATTATTTGGTTCCATCCTCTGCAGATTCAACTGAAACCTGGCAAGATACAGTTACAGCAATTCTACTTCAACTGGGTTTCATCTGAACATCTCTCATCTTTAGGGCCAAGGAAACATTTAATGATATTTAGGGCCTAAAGATTATTAATCAATTTTTTAAAATCTCAAATATTAATTTTATATCGGATAAGAGGCCTGAAATATTTATTATTCTGTTTACCCCACTTCTGCTGTATTCTGTCATTAATTATACCTGTAGCTTATCTCTGCTATTATTGGTTTTATTTTGTGCAATTTTTACCATCCAAAAGTTTTCGTTTGTGTTAGTGCGTTGAGACATACATGAGAAGCCTAGAAAATATTTCGAACTTTGGCAAGTGATAACAGTGATTTATTTTGCTAGTCATGTACAGTCTATCTGTACACGCAAGAAACAAGAGGGTACTGGTATGAAACTCCCAATATTGCTACTTTTTTTTTTTAATTAACCATTGACCCAACCAGACTTGTGTAACTAGTGTTCTTTGTCACTGGAGTTGTAAATCAACAGGTCTCTGTGCATTGTCATTTATACCTTTTGCTTGTATGCATGACTAGGCTGTTTCATGTCGTAGTAGATTCTGTGGCTTGGCTGTGTAATGGAATCTTTACAATATCTGTCTTTTTTTTTTTTGTGAACATTGATCACAGTGGTGTGACATCACACAAATGAACAAAGCATCAACAAAGGAAAGCTTTTAGGATTTTTTTTTTTTAATGTTATGTTCAAGGTTGAAGCTATAGGCAGCAAGTATTTGTTACTCAAAACTGGCATAGACTAGATTGTAGTTCTACAAGGGAGACAATTTTAGGTTATAAGCTAAGTCAAAGGGGCAAGAAGTTTTGCTATGACTTTCATAGATGGGGATGCTGTGTGTATCCGGCACGCATCTGTTTAATTAAGATTACTTACTTTCAGCCTCAACAATTTTAATAGGGGCTTGAGAACAACTAATCACCTGGGATGTTGATGGATTTTAGTCAGTGATCCCTGTAGGCTAAGTTCATGTGTCTGAAGTTATGCAGGATTTTAAAAAAAAAAGTCTCATTCTTCTTTGTTTTTTTTTTTTACTTAATCTTCCTGTAATTACCTATTGGTTGGAAACTTCTTTTTTTTTTCAGATTCCAGCCTGTGTCAGAGACAAAACAACAACAACAACAACAGATTTGTTGTACCAGGTGCCAAGAGAAACGGCCATTTGTCTCATAACCTATAGGTCATTAGAGCACCTCAAGAGATGTGTCTAGGGCATTTTACAATGTGGAAAAGCCCATCCCTTCCAGGTTGAAAGTCAAGGTGAATGTCAGCATCCAGAGGAGGGCTGTATAGCTTTTTCGGGGATAAGATTTTACAGCACCATTAATTCCTAATTGTAAAGTGAGGCTATTTAGCATCAATTATAGTCTCATCTCTACATTTAATTAGGAATTACTTGTGCTGTAATAACTTACTACTGCAACAACAAGTTCTAGTCTCCCCTGTTGTCAGCTAGAGCTGTGGTTTGGTAATGCTCACAATGAATAATGGAATACAGTGGGTCATGAGACTTATTGCAATGCAAAAATAATTCTCTACAGGTGTTACTTACCTTTATAATGTAAGTTCCTATTTTTATATTCTTTAGCTCCACTTGATTTTCTGATGAAGGGATCTTTAATTTAAAATGTCAGTTTATTTTAAATATTGTCATCTAAAATTTTACCACATTAAAGCAGCAGTTGGTGGAGAGGTATGGAACAAGTTCCCTCCATGATGATTAAGAAAATAATCTTATAATGCAGCACTATAAAAACAGATATATAGTACTTGGCTGGGTTATGGTTATGCTGTAGATCATACATGGACAATACTATGACTGAATTATCAATTACAATTTAAGAAAAACAAGAAAATTGTGGCCCATGTTTAGTATGGAGGTATCAGGAAGGTTCAGATCTTGTAACACTGCATTGTGGGAATAATTCCTTAATTATTACTGTAGAAAGTAAATGAAAGCAAAAAAGAATAAAAATTGTTCAGATAAAAAAGAAAACAAATTTTAAAAAAGAAAAGAAAAGGAGGAAAACATCTGATAACAGGACATTTGTTTGAACTTTATAACAAAATGTTCTTTAAAAAGGGAAGGGGTAAGAAAAGATTTTAAGAGATGGAAAGATAATAAGCATTTAATTTTATTTTTTACTTAATAGTAAGTAAATGTAGAATAACATTCTGTCATTTTGTTGCATACCTGTTTTACTGTAAGGATTTTGTTTGCATTCTTCAGACCAGAAACTTGAAATAAAGTGATGTTGTAATTGTCCATGATCTGTTGATTCTGGAAAAGCGCATGAAGCGACTGACGTTCAGGTTGGGTCACCACAGCAATGGCTCCCTTCTGGAAAAAGCCATGCATACCTAACAACCAACCAAAATTGCGGAAATAAATATCAACTCTACAAGATAACTATTTTGTGTGGAGGTGGTGGTGGACGAAAGGTTTTCAATTAAAATGGTGACATTTTGGTGAAGTTGCCTCATTAACATTTTTAAGAGAGCCCCTGATAACCTCTCAAAATTAATCAAGGATGAATGACATGAAGACTTTTTCTGAATGGTCAGTAGAAGATGGTACTGATAAAAGCGTGAAGAACATGTGAAAAAGTAGTAACACATCACCTATAGATCCTGTGTATGCACCATCCTCATTAAACAAAAGTAAAGAAGTATGCTCTCATTTTCAGGTTCTGCTGCATAGCACAAATAACATTTCTGAGTGTAATCTGCATTTCTGAACCACAGTCTTGATCCATAATATAGCATAAAAAATCTAATCTACAGTATGGAACATAACCTCTGTAAATTGTACACATACTTACTCTTAAGTAACATCCTCATCGCATCCTGAAATGGTGCCATCACTAAAATGGGACAGTAATTAGACTTATCTGTTTTACAATAGCTTTCTTTGAAAAAAATGGCAGCCAACTTGAATTTTCAAACAGCTTATTATTATTTTTTTTAAAAAAAGAAGTCTTAAAGTTCCAAAAGCAGCAGTAACACTTACTGAATTTGGTCAACAGGTAGGACATGGACTGGCCCGAGGGAACAGCTGTTAGAGTGATATTGTACACATTCCTTTTTTTTTTTCCTTAAGCCTGTGAAGCATTCATAATGTAAATTTCCCTGTGGAACAAGATAATAGATCTCCGATTAAGGAAGGCTACATGCTGAAAAACTAGCATACAGCAATGACAGAATAAAAACTGCTGGTGGCCTGCTTAGAAATAAAATGTTGGTGCAGTGGATGGATTGTACATATGCTGTGATAGTAATAAAAAAAATTATACCAACTACTACTATCTGTTTTTAATCTGAGAATTAGGCTTTGATTAATTTAATATTTAAGTTTTTTATCTAGAGTTATCCTTTTTTGTTTATAATTTGTCTTTTTTAGCACAGTAATAAGATCAGCTCAGTTCCTGAAATGTTTTAATAAGGGAACATTTTCATTTGCTAAGTTGTGGTTTTTGTTTGTAGCCAGCAAGGAGAAGGCAACCCATCCACCATACAGCAACTGAGCTCACCGAAAACTCAGTGTGTGTTTTTGAGTCCCCCATGAAATAAAAATAACAACACAAAAATCTATAGGTATCTCCTTACCTGTCCTGAGAGACAGAAAACAGGTTATTGGCTTAACAAAGAGTTTACAAACAATGGCAGCACCTGTAAAGATGATTATTCTATTCCATACCTACTGGCCATGAGAAGGACAGGTTAAACCCAGTTAATGTTGAAAAACCTTCAACATCCCTTTCATAGAGTTGAATAGCAGAAAGTTTTGGTGGCTCCAAATAACGATTCACGTTTTTGATATCTTTTTTAAAAATGGCGCATTCTAAAAAAAAATAATAATAAAGTGAACAAACATAAATACTTGAAGTGGTGCAATTTTGTTTTTAAATGCTTAAGTAGAATAATAAATCAAGTGACTGGGACCAATGATACAAAAAAAGTGAAGGCTCAACACTGAACTAAGACAAATATTGGATGGTCTAAGTTAACTTACAAATTAATATAAAGAAGAAATATTTTTTTAAATCTCAAATTTATGTATTTTATTTGCTTGCAATTAACCCTTGACTTGCAAAAATCAACTTTCCAATAATAAATTACAAAGAAATATGATTTATCACATTTGTTTTTTTTTTTTTATATTTCAAATATTTTCCCCTTTATTTCTTCACACCTGTTTGGCAAAGAAAATTATTGGCAGTTATTAGGTTTTAAAGATAATAGCAAGATTAGAAGCAGTTTTGAGAGTTCACAGTAGCATCTAGTTGCCAAAGGGAGGTTCTCAGAGACTGTTTGCCAACCCATGAATATCCTGGTCTCAGCGTGTTACTAAAAACCAAGTTCTGAAACACAGCACAAAGTAAAAAAGAAGAAAACCAAGCAAGCCAGGCTGGAAATAAAAAGCAATAAGATACTGCTAATATTATCTGCCCATCAAATTAATTACAATGACCCTACTGAAAGGAATAAGCTAACAACAGGAAGGAAACCTCATAGATGCAGTTCAGCACCTAGTTTTAATTATCAGGTGGTCTCAAAGAAAAGTTTCAATGGACTCTTCCATTTAACTGGTATCTTTTGTTATTATTTTTTGTAGGGTTGCAAAGTCTGCCAAGCTCAGTAAGGATAAATAAAAATTGTGAATAATTTTCAAACTAGGAACAGTATTTTAAAATTATAGTGAGAGGCTCCCATGTGAAGATAATTATATTTTTCTGCTAAAAAAGAAACTTTTTTTTCCCCACAAAAAATGTTACAGTGTTATTTTCTAAATGCATTATTAGCTTGATTAGGTGTTTACGTATTCCCATTGTTACTATAGCAAGAGAAATAACTTGAAAATTAACTAAAATAAACCCATTACAAAAATCTGCATTACTCAATAGGATTAAGCCACAGGGGGTCTGAGACACAATGCCTTTCTTATTAGCATAACCCTTCATGACAACAAATCTTTGTTGTTCCAACCTCTCTTGGTCTGCAATACATGAGTGCTGACTAAATATACAGCCAACAGTTCAGCACAAAGGGCATAAATAAGATAAAACCTGGCATGGTGATCAAAGGGTTAAATAATTTAAATTTTATTTTCAGAAATGTGCAGTCATGATGCAAAATGTTATCAATTAAACTTTATATTGGCTTACAATTTACCAATGCACCATTGCTCATTATATGTAGAAAAAAATTATTCTGTGAAAATTTTCCATTGTCAACTAAAAGTTTAGTTTTTATTGTAATTGGAATTACTGCCTGATTATAAATTCTAAAGGAATTTTTTTTCAAACCAGATACTTGATGCTATCCTAGAAAATTATTAATGAGAGACTTACTAGAGATGTTCAAATAACCCTGACCCTGCACACCATTATGTATTTTCAGATGGGTTTTATTTCTGTCTCCCTCATATTTTGTTTGAGTTTTGGTAGATTCAGATGGAAAACAAGCAGATGGGAATAATGAATTCTTAATCAGTTATATACAGCCACTCCTCAAATTACGTATCACTTGACATACGCAAAGTACTACTTTGTCCGCAGAGAAAAATTGTTACGTCTCTCACATAGCCGCCTTACTGTGTATGGTATTCCGCTGCTCCGTAAGATGTACACTGTTTTCCTTAATTTTCACCAAAACTGTTGCTATTGCAATCATGACTGGAAAGCGTATGAGTGATGTAAAAGATAATGAGTCTAAGAAGCGCAAGACAATTATGCTTGCAGAAGAACTAGACATTGTAAAGCAATATGAAGGTGGACAAACATTAACAGTGATTGCATTTACTCAGAATAGCTGTCTCATCTGTGAATACAATTGTAAAGGATAAAGATCATGGAACATGTGAAAGGAGCTGCCCCCATGAAGTCCATTGTAATAAGAGGATTGGCTTTATCTATGAGATGGAAAAAATTGTTCACTATGTATATTGAAGATCAAACCCAGTGTCATGTTCCTCTTAACCTGGGGGTGATTCAGGAGGTGGTGATAAGTCTTCATGAAGACTTAAAGGCTAAGAGTGGTGAAACAGGGGGGGAGTCATTTGTGGCTAGCTAATAGGTGGTTGGTTTAAGGCTCATGCTAATCTTCACAATGTGAAAGTAAGTGGTGAGGCTGCTAGTGCTGATGTGCAAGGAGCAAGTGAATTTCCTAAAATGATGGCACAAGAAACTGAGGGAGAAGGTTATTTGCTGGAACAGGTGTTTAATTGTGATGAAACTGGATTGTATTGGAAGAAAATTCCAGACTGTACATACATGAGGAAAAGACAATGCTGGGGTTTAAGGCAGCTAAGGACCGTCTTACATTGTTGCTTTGGTGGTAATGCAGCTTGGGACTTGAAACTGAAACCCCTCATGGTGTATCACTCCAAGAATCCCCACGCTTTGAAGGGAATATGCAAAGGTTCTCTTCCTGTCATCTGGAAGTCAAACCCGAAGACCTGGGTTAATCTGGAGATATTTGAGGATTGCATCACCTGTTTCTGCAGCTGAAAAATTATTTCTGGGACAAAGGAATTCTGTTTTAGATCCTCCTCATTTTTGATAATACTCCTAACCATCCAACACACCTTGATGATTACCATCCTGACATCCAGGTGATGTACTTGTGGCCAAATACTACCTCACCGTTGCAGCCAATGGATCAGGGGGTCATTGCAACATTCAAGGCATATTACTTTCATTGCATGTTTGCCCACCAAGGCTACCAAGGGGGGGGGGAGGGAGAACAGAATGACACTGAAGGAGTTTTGGTAGGGCTACAACATCCATTATGCCATCATGAGTATTGCAGCATCCTGACAAGAGATCAAGTCTCCCAAAATGAACGGTGTATGGAAAAAACTCTGCCCTCAGTTTCTGGGGATTCACAGAGCCTGTTGAGGAAGTGGTCCAGAAAGTTGTTAACTGGACTTGTCAGCTTGACCTTGAGGTGGAGGCTGACGATGTGGAACAGCTCCTGGATAGTCATATGGTGGAGTTTTCGAATGATGACCTCATGCAGTTGAAGGCACAGAGGTTGCTGAGGTGGAGAGACAGGAAGAGGATCCACACACTGTTAAACCTCCAAAGATGTTCACCACAAAGGACTTAGCAGAGGCATTCCATCATTTTGATGCTGGGATGGCAGTACCTAAAAAATTGACCCCAATGAAGAAAGATTTGAAAACTTCAACAGGGCGATTCAGGATAACCTCTCCTGCTACAAGCTTATTTATGAGCAGAAGTGATGTTCAGTCAACCCTCAACCATTTCATAAAAAAGCTTGAGTGACCTTCAGCATCTCATGAACCTGTGCCTTCAGCATCCAGTCTTCCAACTCCTGTTCCTGCAAAATCTGTGTCTCGAAGCCCTGAAGATGATGACCCTACAGAGGAGTCTGCTGTTCTTTCCACTTCGTCTGTTCTCTCCTACTACTCCAACAATGTAAATAACACACCACCACCACCACTAATGTCCCCTCAAGAGAGCAAGCCAACAGTAGGAATTAATATGATGTGCTTGTGAATATTCAAATAATTGTATATTTAATGCTTATTTATATACTGTATTTTATTTAAATTCAATACATACAAAATGATAGTTATTTACGTTTTAAAAATTGCATTGATTTATGCTCAGTATTATGCAGGTTACATTCAGTAGGTAGACTACTCACTTTAGGTTACTGAGTAAAAATCTAACTTACATAAAACTCGACATATGTGACACCTTCAGGAACATAACTCTTACATAAGTCAAGGAGTACCTGTACATTTCTGGAAATAATTATGAAAACAGAAGATAAACTTGATAAGAAAATGCAAATATTATGACAGAATTTCATCTCAAGAGTAAAAATTAAATGCCCCATAGTACAGTCATGTGTTGATGTAGTACACTGTAATTAGTTGTTATGCAAGCAATCAGATTAGATTGTGCCATATCTACAGAATAACTATAGACATGTAGGTAGTGATTGTAGTGTGATGAATACTTTAGCTCCTGAAAAGGAAATATTACATGACAAGGATATAGAAATTGAAGTCTTAGCTAGGAAAAGCTGCTCCATTCAACAGAGGGTAGTCCAACTTCATGTTTCAGGAACTGTGTGCAAGTCTCTGAGGATACATGAAACTGGTACTGATAATAGAGGAAGAAAGCCCAAACTCTAAATTGATGGTAAGTATCCCAGGCATGTTCTCTATGTGATAGACAATGAGCTAGTATAGATCTTGTGAATGACCTAGCTGCAAGCACAAGTGTCAATGTTTATTCAAGAACAATAAGATACACACACATTTGTGCAAAGTGGTCACAATGAATATGTATCCACCTGAATACTTTTGCTGAAAAAAGGCAACCAAACGGCAAGGCTGCATGGGCAACAGAAATGAAACAGTGGGATGACCAAACCTGAAAGAAGATTCTCTTTACAAATGAGTCCAAGTTAAACTATTTGAAGATAATCAACAACAGTTTATTTTTAGGCAGACCAGAGAGTGGTATAACAGTCAGTGCTACAGTGAAGCATGGGGATGGATCAATACAAGTGTGGGGCTACATATCAGCCAAAGGCATCAGAGATATAAGTAAATCAAGGGTATTCTGAATGCTAACGTGTACAGGCATATTTTCATCCATCATGCCATTCCCTTGGGAAGACATCATACTGTGCAGGAATTTATCATCCAACAATGACAATAAACTCAAGTATACAGCCAGTGTGGTGAAAAACTATCTGGAACATAAAGAGGCTGATGGAACACTCTCAATGATACCTTAGTCTGCACAACATTGAAACTATATGGATTTATATGACCACTGGGAAAGTAAAACAACAGCTAAAAACCTTGAGTGAACTCTGTAAAGTGCTATAGAATATCAGGAACAACATTCTGCAGTCATACACTGATAACCTATATGAAACCATGAGAACAAGGGGTCATGATGTATATAAAGGAAAGACCTCACATTCCAAATACTAATGCACTGTAAAACGTATTCATTTTCTTTTTGTGCATTTCCTGATAATGCATTCTACATGTATTATATACATCTCTCAGTTGTAAGTACTCATTAATGTATGATTCCTGTGTTTTTGCATAATAATTTTTAATAATGCATTTAATCAGTTCTAGTTATGACAAAAAACAACAAAATGTAATGACTTAAAATTTTTTAATGTTTTCCTCTTACTTTTCAGTTGTCCATTAAACAGAAGCAGGTGATATTGACTTTATTAGATCTTCTGAAAATTATTCATCAGAATTCCTAAATCCAACATTGAATGTTTTGTATTTTATTAGGTCATTACAAAGGTTTTGTCAGTTTTTATATTATGTTAATTTTGGGTTCATTTCTTGCATGCCTGTGAAGTTGTATGTAGATAAGTTTCCTATCGTTTTGTGGTATGTGCTTTGGCATACATTGTACAAAACCTACCTTTTTAAAAATCATAAAATGGATATTTGTTACAGGGTGCTGAGTGAAGCATGCATAGAAAAGTTTTTCATGCCATTTTGCTTCATGAGTTCAAACCAGGCCAAAAAGTGAGCGAGGCAACTCATAACATTAAGCAGGCATGGGGCGAGGACAGCAAATGAGTGCACAGTACAACAATGGTTCACAAAGTTTTGATCAGGAGATGCGAGCCTTGAAGATAAGAAATATAGCAGACATCCTCCCAGCTGTGATGACGATCATCTGAAAGATTCAGGTGAAGCCGATCCAAGGAAAACAGTACAAGAAATTGCTGGATAGCTTGACTCAAGCACTGCAACTGTTTCCTGGCATCTCGACACAATTGGCAAGGTGAAAAGGTTTGACAAGTGGGTGCCTCGAGTTGAATGAATAACAACAAAATCATCGATTGGAGATCTGCTCTTCACTTGTCATAAGAAACAAAATTGACCCATTTCTTGACCGAATCATTACGGGTGATAAAAAATGGATCCTTCACAACAATCGCAAATGATCAGTGTTGTGAACATGTGCTTTTGAACTACAGCAGCCTAATATGCAATACTGACCGTTGAGATACTCGCGCACGACATCAACAATTTTCGCCGATTTTTGTCCCGGTAGAGAAAGACTTTAGTGTGCGGATAGTCTATTGTGCTCCAACATAAGGCGTCTTAAGGAGAAAACACAGCAGTTTTATATCGTAAACATCATGACCTTGAGATTCTCTTCCAGAACAATCGTTACCAAAAATAGTAATGATGCAAGGTCAAAAGACGAAATGAACCAATCAGGATGAGAGTTTCAGTGTATAGAATAATCTAGAATGTAGTGGAACAGTCTGGCCGAAATCTGGAACGTTCCACTTCACCTGATTGGTCAGTTTCCAGTTCTCCCAAAACAAAGGGATTTTTGGAGAAATTTTTGGATTTCCCTAACAATCAGTAAAGTGGCTCAACAGAGACAAGGCACCTAACTACATTCCAAAACCCAACCTACACCCATAGAAGGTCATGGTCACTGTCTGGTGGAATGCAACTGATGTCACCCACTATAGCTTCTGCAACCTGGTGAAACCATCACAGCTGAAAGATACTGTCATGAATTAAAGGTTGTTCATCAGAAACCCTCCCAATGACAGCCAGCATTGGTGAATTGTAGAGGCCCAATCCTGTTCCACAATAATGCTTGTCCTCATGTTGCAAAAGTGACTCTTCAGAAACTGAACACGTTGGGGTACGAAGTTCTCCCTCAACCAGCCTATTCACCAAACCTTTCTCCCACAGACTATCACCTTTTCAAACACCTCGACAGCTTCCTCCATATGGAATCCTTCTCCAATCAAACAGCAACTGAAACTGCCTTCCAACAGTTTATCGATTCCAGAAATCCAGATTTTTTTTCAGAATGGTATAAATGCATTTGGCATTTATTGGCAGAAATTTATTGATTGTAATGGAATTTACTTTGATTAATAAACTTCATGTTCAGAAACGATGTGAAGTCTCATTTTTGCAGTAAAAAAAACAACAAAACTTTTGTAACAACCTAATAGAAATATCCTATTTAACCTGAACTTCAAGTCTACATGACATATTCCAAATGTGGTTTAACCAAAGACTTATGCAATGGGCCCATATCTTTTTTTAGGTTTAACAGTAAGATCTAATTATTTTTTAAACTGATATCTCAGATTAACAATGAAAAAGGGAATTATAAAACTGTATGTATATAAGATAAACTATAGATATTCAGTACCCAAAAACATAATCATTTATTGTAACAACAAAATCAGCAGCCAATCTACATTGTTATAATATGGAATAATATTCTCAAAAGTTGTTAAGAGGAAGGTATGCTTGAATGAAACTTTGCCAGACACCATTACAGCAATGCTATTTCAGTGGAATCTCATTTGAAAACTTCCAGTAGTTAATACTAACGGAAAGGCGATCTTTGCTTTAACTTTAAAGCATCATAAAGAAATACAAAACTAAAAGTGTATCAGAAGACTTTTTTGTGCGTGCTTGGAAAATGTAGATATTTCAAAAATCTTACTTACCACTTTCTTTTCCAATAAAACAATTTTTCCCAGAGTATTGGTACAGTGACTTAGAATTAAAAAAAAAAACAAAACAAACAGGAAAGTTAGTTTATGAAGAAAATAAATTCATAAATTACTATATGGAGAGAAAACGAACTCTGGTGATAGTGTGTGGGGATGCACAGAGAAAACTGATCCTTTGTGTTGATGTACAGGGAAAAGAATCTCTGCTGTTAGTGTGTGCAGCAGATGAACACTGACATTTCTGTACATAGGAAATAAATCTTGAGATTTCTATGAGGAGAAAAAGAGAAATGTCTTCAACATCAATCATTATAAAACTTTCAAAAACTCTGAATGTGTGTTAAAAATTTGTAAATTGGAAATTTTTTTAGAATAAAATGTTGACTGCTGCTTCTTGTTTATTTGAAACAGTGTAAACCATTCACTTAAAAATTCAGGCATTCTAAGTTTAAGGTCACCTGCCATGATAGAAGGACAATGTGTACCATCACTGACCACGAGCAGCATGACATAAGAGAGAAATTAAAATAGAATAGGCAATCCATAAAGCTCTGGAACCCAACACACAACAAACCCAATGATGGTAGGGTCAGTAGAAACTGAGTACACCTACTGAGGTTTAAATATCCCAGAAAAGTAATATCTAACTTGGCTCTAGTGGTGCAGGGGATTAAGATATAAAACATCAAGAGATTTGGCAACCAATAGATCCTAGATTCATGCAAGACTAGCTGCAGTAATCTGTAATATCCAAAAAAATAGAAATGCCTACTGTAAACGTTTTACTACTAATCAAAACATAATAATGACATCAGCAGGGAGAGATCACCACAACAGTTTTTTTTAGTTAGTTAGTTCTACTAACAGAGTGGTAGGAAATGCCTAAACCAACCATCTAGTTTCTAATAGGTAGCATATTACCAATACCTTTCGGTTCTCATACAATCATTATATGTGAATATCTTTTGAAGGTATGTGTGCTGTACATTTTTCTGTTTCGATGGCCTGAGGCAAAGGTACAGTACAGTATTCTGTCACGCAGCGATTAATCAAAAACCAGTCAAAATCATTTTTCAGATGACACTAAAACCACTGGCTTAAGGAATAACAAAACTGAGCAAGACTCTGCATCTGCAACATGATATAGTTACAAAACAGGATTTTATTAATGTAATGCCATCTGAATGCAAGCTCATCATCGTTTGTTCCTTTCTTTTTGAAAAATCTTAACCTTTGCTAGTGCAACTGCTCCTGTGTGGCATGCAGCTTACTGTTGCCATGGAAACTTGGCTTTTAGTTTCATGTACAAACTTTCACAAAACAGTTTCCATGTTTCTAACAAAATAGCAAGGTTTCATTGTGTTACAGTGTCCTTGATGTGATAATTTGTTATGTAAATGCAACCAGAGTAATAAAGTAAACTTCAACAGATACAGCCAATATTGTGCTAAAGAGAAATTATTTCAACAATATGATGCACAAATGGTGTTTAGTAATCCTCTCACTGAAACACATTAATAATATGCACAGAAACTAAGAGCAAAAAACTTAGAATCTTTTAATTTTTCAATAAACAGCCAGATGAGATGGTTGATTCTGGCATTATATAGCAGTATGAAATCTATGTTTAATATTGAAGTCTACCAAAAATGTTTTAAAAATGAATGAAGCTTGCATACATTCAGATCTGCTGAATTTTTGAAAATGGAGATTTGAAAAGTTTATTAGCAAGCTCACAGACAAAATTTCCTTAAAACATTTAAATTGGCTGTTTTTTTTTTACTGTCAAACTGATTAAGTTTTAAGTTTATGCTAGAAACGTTTGACAGGTAGTGCGCTGCGATAATAATATGATTACCTACTGTTATCATTATATAAGTTGTTGCAGAAAAAAACAAACAAAGACAAGTAGAAGAATGAAATTCTTTATGTCAGGATTCAGTTGCATGCATGGAGGGGGGTCCACAGAGAGAGGAAATGTTTATGGTAAATATTTTTTTTCAAAAATACATTTACAATTTATATTTCATAATGGCTAGACAGCTAGTTATCCAATCTGAAGTGTATGGAACAAAAATAATCTGTTGGATAAAAATGTGTCACGATAATTTTGTGCTTCCTTATATTTTACTCCAATATCATTTCGTCAATTTTGTCCCAGCCAGTGATCACCCATGCTTGACCAAGTCATCTTTTGCAGTACAGAGAACTTCTAGCCTATTTGCTGTTTAATCACCATGAACTGACCTAAAATTTTTTGTCTGCATTAAGATTTAATGCTAGCATTTGTTTTTGAATTATAGGCAGAAAAACCTGAACTGAATGTGTTACAATAAAAATGTTGGGCAGTGGTGGGGGGTAAACTATTTGGTATAAGACAAAGCATTCAGATAATAATTAACAAAAATTCCAAAAAAAAAAAAAACTCACCAGAAAACACCAAGTTTGGTTGCAGGTCTTTGTAACTGAGCTGCTTGTACAGAGTATTATTAACATTAAAAGTGTGATCCTGTAAAGAAGAGACATGTTGTGAGTCAAACTGCTAAATGAGGGAAACACGTAATATCCTCCTAAAACCAGTGTTTCGATTTTGCTTGATCACTCAAAATGAGTATTAAAAATATAATTTTCTTAATGAAATGGAACACATAGCATGACCCAGAATATCATCACACAGTAGGAAAGTACATAAAATACAAATGATACAATCTCTTTGTATGAATGCATGCATAGAACCTTCCAACTGAAACAAAAATACTATTTATCTGTTTATTAAAAAATATCTTCTTTCACCTAGGTTGTGAATTTCTAAAGGTCTTTGAAAAATGTAAGTAAACTAATCTAATCCTCTCTTACACAATTCAGTGTTAACCAGTCCATAAAAGGGGCATATTTAAAAAGTCAACTTTCCTATATTGTATTTCTAGTGATGCTATTGATGAGAGAATTTAAAAAAAAAAAAGATTAAAATTCTTTTATTTGTTTAGCATATACAGTGCTCCTCCCTTATAACACGATTCTTATTAACGCGATATTCCATATAACGCGATGGACAATGTCCCCCAAATTTTTTTTTTCAAATATACATGTAGGCCTACAATACAACTCTTCAATGAAAATACATGTATTTTAAATTCACCTGTAAATTGACCGCGCTATAGATCGTGATGCTTTAAGTTAATATTCATGCCAACATTCATCTGTCTACCTTCACACTCGTCCACTTTCATACTACTGCTATGACTAATGAGATTAGTATGAGTGTCAATCAACTTCAAAGGTTATAGATCGTTCATGCTAAGTGTCATCTGCCAACTTTCACACTCGTAACTTCACACTCGCTTTCACTATGAGTGTTAATCAATGTTTATCCACCAATAAAGAAAATCCATTTAATTTTGTACAAACAAAAGTCGCGATATATTAAACGATCAAGCCTCTAGCAGTCATTCAGTAAGGAACTGGGTTTAGTGTGTACAACTAGAAAATGTAAGTTTTTATTTCTTAGATTTTGCTATATTACTAAATTTTTTCACGCACATTAGTTAGGGTTTTTGAAACTTTCATGCAACATTGGTAATAAATATAAACAGAAAGTCCATGGCAGACTTTCGGCAAACATCGGAATGCTCATATATTACAATATGCAACCGGAAATTACCGACCATTACATAGCGTGGCGGTCTCTATGAAAACAACCGATCTGCTGATGACGTAATTCCCAAAATGGCCGCGCCCGTAAGACTGCATGGACAGAGGAATCGCCGATGTTTCGGCTTGATTTTAGTTTTCAAAATTATTTTGACTTCAGTTTTGATGTAATTATTTAATTGTGAGCGAACTAATAGACGTTTTACGGTACCCAGTATATACATATATAGGCCTAACGTAGTAACGTGTTAATACTATTGTAGCTCTAATAATTTTGGTCTTTATGATACTCAAAGCCTATAACGCGATTCCACTATAACGCGATCGCATTTTGTGTCCCCTGAACATCGCGTTATAAAGGAGGAGCACTGTACTGTTATAAGAAAACCTTGCTTTAACAGTGACATGTCATAGATGCTTTACAATTTATTGTTTAAAGGTAATCCTTAAATAAATTGTCAAGAATGAGCCATACGACTCGTTGTGATAGCCATGTTTTGATGCTTCCCCCCCCAAGAATTTTTAAACCGTTGGTTTGCTGCAAATGCAAGGCGTTTGTCCATCCATCCATCCCATTAAGTCACTGATCAAAAACTGCGTTTCTTTTTTATTTTTAAAGCAAGACAGAGCATTCGTAGCGAACTGAATACCTTCTAGTCCTAATTACTTTCCCTACACACACACACAAACTGACTTGAAGTTTGCTACTACATTAGGGATTTTGGGGAGGCGGGAGAGTATTGATTCTCGAATGATTACACAGAATAACCAGTCTTAAAATCTGACATAAGTTACTTCCTCTGTAGCAAAACGGTGCTGACAGTTTCAAAACGGAATGCATCTAGCAGTGGTGGGATTCAGCCAGTTCGCACCAGTTTGTGCAAACCTGTTCTTGGAATTTCATGAGTTCCACAAACCGGTTGTTAGCCCTTATTTTATCATCAAAATATAAGGCATCAATCCAATTATTCTTGCTACATATCGCTTGATTCATCTTGGTTTTAGAAATATCTACGGTAACTTTCTACAGCTGCAGAAAATAGATAAAACATCCCTTATTAGTAAGTGAAATGTTCTATAATTATGCACAACCACTAGTGGACCTGAGTGGGGAGGACCAGGTGGGCCCCCCCCCAAATGGATCCATAAGGGATGGGGAGCCCCCCCCATTAGTCTTCGAATGTGAAATGAAAAAATCAAATTTTGGCAACATAATCAATGGTCGGCTGCTTTCTATGGGCCATTTCAAATGAGTTTATAATCTGCTAATTATATTTAGCATTGGTTTGCTGCAGAAAATCTGTTAGTATATCCGATAATTTTGAGCACATTGGACTTTTAAAGCCCTTAGAGCTAAAACAGTTGACTTAGTATTTTAAAACATACAGTATTTTTTTTTAATTTTAAAAAATACGAAGTTTTATTATTTTAAAAGTCACAGTATTTCTTATGCTAAACAATGGACAAAATTAGTTTTGAGCTTGTAATTTGCCATTGTATCTGATGGTTCGACGTTGCAGATTGAGCAGTTCTTGCGTAATAAACTGTAAGAAATTATTAATTCTTAAGATTTCAAGACTTTAAATGTTAAAAAGTATTGTGTTATATAATTATGAAATAATTACATGAACTGGTGAACACTACCAGTTACACTTACAAATGTTTTCATTACCCGCATTATAATACTAGGCCATTAATAATAATTTTTTAGATATTCATTTTTGCACATCTAATTTGTAATTCCTACTGTTATTACAAGAGGTATCTAAAATAATATTTGTTAGATATGGTTGTAGATGTTTTTATGCTACTACCTTCTGATTATGAAAATTATTCTCGTAATTACCATTGAAGAAAAACACTATTTTACACTGCGCAGTGAAAATATTGTAGTAATCCTAGTACTTAGTGAAGCAATTTTTTACACTTCAGACTTCAGCCCTTAAAATGAAGCGGCAACAAAATATACCACAGTTCATGCGAAAAATCCCAAGAACTGAAAGTTCAACGGAAGAGGCCAATGAGGACGTAACAGTAACACAGCCATCTTTGATGAATGATACTGATGAAACTTCTGCTTCTGATACTGTACCACCTACAGATGAGGCAGATGCCGCATCATCTCTTCCAGAACACTAGAGTATGAAGCAATATGGGGAGTTCCAAAAAAATATGATGGATTGATTGTTCGTAGCAAGAAACTTGGTTGTGATCACTGTGCCAAATTTGATTCCTTAAACAGGAAGGGAATTCACGTGTCAATTGAATGGGGAAGCTGCAGTGTTGAAGCCTCAGGGAAGGATAAAACCATCCAGCAAGCATCTCTCAGGAAAAAAATGAAAGAGCATTTTTTATCAAAGGCTCAGTGTTTGTGTAAAGCAACTACAGGATCTGCAGATGATGCAATTACAAAATGCATTGATAAAATGAACCAGAAACATTTTGCCTCACATGCAGAGTTTTCAATACAGTCTACAGTTTAGCAAAAAGAAGCAGGCCATTTTCTGATGGTGAAGATGAGATTGAGCTTCAAATCAAAAATGAAGTTGACATGGGTGTTGGACTTCATTCTCGCAAAACTGCTGTGAAAATAGTTGATCACATTGCAAAGGAGATAAAAAATGAAATATTTACCAAAATTATTGAACAAAATTTAAAATTCTGTCATTGTGGATGAAGCTTCAACCATATCTAGTAAGCCTGTGGTTATAATTTTTTTGAAGATTGAAGATTGTGATCTATCACCAACAATTTTCTTTGATTTGGTCAAATTGGAAGGACAGGGAGCAGAAACAATATACACATCTTTGTTAAAGAGTTTGCACGATGGTGGATTTGATAATGAATATTTGAGAAATAATTTGATTGCTTTCTGTTCAGATGGGGCAAGTGTAATGCTTGGCCACAATTCTGGGGTAGACATTGGACTTAAAAATGATTTTCCTAACATTGTCATTTGGCATTGTTTAAATCATCGTTTGCAACTTGTTTTGGACGATTCTGTCAATGATATAAAACAAGTGAATCACTTCAAAATATTCATGGATAAAATCTACACAATCTTTCACCAATCAAACAAAAAACCAAATGCAACTCTTCAAAATTTCAGAAGAACTTGGACAAAAATTTTGAAGATAGGTAGAGTTCTGGGACCAAGATGGGCTGCTTGCAGTCTAAGATCTGCACTTTCTGTGTGGCATACTTATTCAGCATTGTACAAATATTTCTCTAGTGAGACAAAACATTCAGGGATGGGTGCCCATCTTTGCAACAAGCATTTCTTGGATGATTTGGCACTGATGATAGACATACTGCATTAAATTTCCTTACTTTCTAATGCCCTTCAAGCTAGAAGTTTAACTTTGCCAAGAGCTGAAAAACTAATAAAAAGGTCCATTAAGGCATTTGAAATGCTCAAAGAAAGTAAGGGAACCTTTGAAAAGGAAATTGATTCAGAGTTGCTTCAGATGCCTTTAAGGATATTCAGTTCATTGAAAACAACAAAGTTGTTAGCCTTCCTCGTCAAAAGCTACTGGAGGCAGTGATAGAAAATATGAAAAACAGGTTGATGGACTGTGATCATTTAACATCAAAGAACAATGAACAAGAAAATGACAACAAAATTCATGAACCGATAAACTGAGTGAATTCAGTGAAGTTTTCCATCATGAAATCAGCATTAATGATTTCCGTGACTATGTGGAAAATGTCCTACAAAATTCCCACAACCCTGCAATTCCTCAAAGTGTACAAAAGGCTAAAAATATTGTCAGTACTATTGCTGTCAGTTCTGCTGAGGCAGGAAGAGGTTTTTCAAGAAAGAATATTATATATTCAGGTAAAAGAAGTCAGTTGAGAATGTAGCAAACCGTATGACAATTAATCTGAATGGCCTCCCATTGGACTCATGGGATGCCACTCCTTCGGTCAAAACATGGCTTAGAAAAAAAAACCACCCTGCTGATGACAACAACAGGGTCAAACAAAGGAAAGCTAAAGACAATGATGACAATCAAGTGGCTATTTGGAAATTTTTAAAGTGAAAGATTACAAATGTTAAATTAATAAAAGACTCAGGTCAAGAATTTTTGTTATTATTTTCTTTGCCAAAATGGTAGCATTCACTGGAAATGCAGCAAAGAGTATTTTTATTTTTACCTAGCTCAGAAAACTGAAGAGTACATAAAATCATAAAATTTATAAACAGTAATATGTATAATTAATAATAATTCAAAAGGAACAAACAGTCAAACGTGTATACACACAGATATATCTTCAAATTACTTAGTTCACTAACTATATAGCCTAATATAGAGTCTCTTCGATGGTATTGTAGTGACGCTTTAACCATCGTTTAGACATTTTTTTTTGTTTTTTTTTTTTTTAAATTTGGGAAATAATTATAATTAATAATTTGATTTGGCTAAACTGTAGAACGGGGCAGCCCAAAGACCAGCCTCTGGACCTACACCGGGCCAAACCGACCAAAGACCAGCCTCTGGACCTACACCGGGCCAAACCGCCCAAAGACCAGCCTCTGGACCTACACCGGGCCAAACCGCTCAAAGACCAGCCTCTGGACCTACACCGGGCCAAACCGACCAAAGACCAGCCTCTGGACCTACACCGGGCCAAACCGACCAAAGACCAGCCTCTGGACCTACACCGGGCCAAACCGACCAAAGACCAGCCTCTGGACCTACACCGGGCCAAACCGACGACATGTTTTTTGTAAGAGAGAGAGAGAACCGGTTATTAAGGTATTTGAATCCCACCACTGCATCTATGGGTAGATAAAGGAACACACGTACATTGTTAGAAATAAGGGAGAGACTGGAAACCCATTCTCATCTCTCTGCCGGGAAGAATTTGGTGGTTTGGGTCGCGTTTTCGACTTAAAACATGCGTTTGCTTTGGGCGATGATGTCGGGATGCTGGCCGCATTCCCCCCCCCTCTCCTCTCCTCTCTCTCTCTGGTTTCAAACTAGAAGTAAAAGAACATTTATTCGTGAAACGCCTGGATCCTGCTTCAGCTTCTGTTCCTTAGTGGGAGACTAAACCAAGCAAACACATATACATACTTCAAGACGGCTCTCTGCTATTGGCGAGTTATCGGTTATCGTCGACCACGTTCTCTATTTATTCACTGTACAACAAATATATATATGTATGTATATGTATTTAAAAAAAAAAAACATAATAAGCATCTCTTGACACGTAAAAGCAGGCGAATTCCTGTATTATTATTACTATTATTGGCGAGTTGTCGGCTGTCGTCTGTTTTCGTCGATTAATAAAACGTTTAAAGTTTTAAAAAAAAAAAACAAAACAAAAGAACAAAAATTTTTTTTTAAAAAAAGAAGAAGAAGAACCCTTTTCTCACCCTAAGTAGCCGTTGATGTTGGGGAGGCTTGAGAGGAAGGTTTTATCTTAGCCGAATTTAATCCAGCAGCGTCGATACTCGCCGCCATCATCGACGAGGAGGAGGCAGACGAAAGAGTCATGTGACCACAAATATGGCCGACCATGAGTAGTCGCTGTGCGCTGAAACTACATCTTTTAGTTCTAGTGACTTGGTTTACATTAGGAAAAGCTGTGAGGCTTACCGAGTTGGACCTGTGCGATCCTCGCAACTGTAGCCGGCCAGTAAGTACGGATCTTTCTGATTGCGCGCCGCCGCCGCCGCCCTCTCTCTCTCTCTCGGCGGAGTGTCTGTGTCTGCCCGTCAACAAAGACATGGCTCTAGCCAGTAGGCGTAGCTGGGCACCAACCCGGGGAAACCCTTGCTCTTAGCGTGTCAAGGGTGGGGGGGGGTCGGATAAAGAATCATTTGGCTAGTTCCTTTTATTGCCTTCATTGTCCACATTGGGGCGTGGGGAGAACTGCGAGGGTACCTGGACGGTATGTACTCGCATTGAATTAGCTGGCAGTGAGAAGATAGGGGCTGTTACATACACTACGGTTGAAATGTCACAGAGGAACTTCAGAGTTTCTGCACCCAAATCTAACCTGCAGAAGAAAGGACGTGTTCGCTTTCCAGACTGACCACTTTAGCTGATATCGGTCCGTGACACAACTATATTTAAGCTAGATTAATTAATGGGGACTTGTCTTCTCCTTCATTTGCCGTTATGAAGTAGTGTAATGCATGGACTATTCTTGGAACAGAAAATGGTGTTCGTTTAATACACGTGTAAAATTAAAGAAAATTTTCTCCTGCCCGTCTGTATCGCACGGTTTAGTGAGTTGAGTTTTCTATAGAAGCCGATTCTTCCACAAACCTGATTTTGTTGTACGCATCAAACAAATCTTTGTTATTGATAATGATCATAATACACCGGTTGTCATTTTTTTTTACATTGTGAGTTTTTTTCGTATTAGTTAGAAGAAAAAAAAAAACTCTCTTTTTTTTTGTAAATTAATGACTTTTGTGATCTAAACACCACTAAACAGTAGGTAACCAGTGGCATTAAAACCAGGAAGACTGGGAGATTTTTCTCCCTGGAATAAAGACAAGATGGAGGAGCCACTTTTAATGTGTGCTTGTGTGTTACTACTACTGTTTGTAATTTAGTTTCAGTACTACCAGTGGTTAAAGTGGAAATCTGGAGCTGGGGGTTGGTGGCGATCTGGTTGGTAATAAGGGTGCATGCCATCTTCCCAGTTGAACCAAGAGATACAACTCTCTCCATCCTTGCCTTTGTTGTTGTTGGCACATTTTAATTGTATGTATGTACATGTATAATGTGATGATGATCAGTAGTAAATGTTTTGAGCTTTGTACTGCTTGGGCCTCTCAACCTTTTATTATTTTAACTATTTAACTACAGGGGTTGGTACGGCTTTCCTTATCAATTTTCTTAGCTTGGAGGACTACTGCTCCCCTCTAAGAACTTCCCTCAACTTAATCTTTAGTATTACTCACAAATTACCAACTTGTTATAAAAATAATTTTCATACAGATACTTTTATCTTATGTTTTTGAGGAATTTCTAATTGTTTTTTAAGTGAGATTAGGACCCATATGAAAGACCACCCAGCTCTGGAAATCTGTGGCCGGTGCAGCCTTGAGTTTCCCTGTTATTTGTACACCATAGTCAGGACATTCAGAATATGAGTCAGAAAGTTGTCAATCTATTTCATAATTTCATTGTTTTTGGTCACCTCCTAAAGGACCATAATCACTACTCCCTCAACAGCTTGTATCCACTCTTGAATTATTTTTCTGTCTACAAAATTTTCTTGTTACCTCACTAATTGTTGCAGATTTTGTATTCATTGCAACATCTAGCTTGAACTTGATTGTGTAGCATGCTAGCTTTGGCATTAATTCTTAACTCTGACTGCTAAAGTTATATATATATATATACAATGCTTCCTATAAGAATTTTAAATGAATGTATAAACTTGTGAGAAGAATTGGTGTTTTAGTAGAAAGAGCTAACAAGGTAAAAGCAGAATAAATGACGATATGTCACAATCACTTGTGTGTCACTCAAGTACAGAGCACCACATGATAAGCAATACGATAATCACATGCCCAAACATGCAACACTTTCCAAAGTATTACAGGACACTGTGTAAGCACACTGGTAGGCAGGAGCAAATATGAATAAATCTATATTCATCACTTGTGTGGATACTTCATTGGTAAAAAGGACTTTCACTGATCAAAGGTTATCATGTCTACAATGTAAATTCTTCAACAGATTATATTGATGTGTTGAAATACTCGTAGAATGCAAACATTGTTTTCTTTTTTCTAATAGTTTTTTTGTGGCTGAAGAGAGATGGACATCTATTGGAACATGGATTGCATGTAAAACCAATACCATCAATTTAGTTTGTAAAGGATTAATCACAAATCTTTGTTACATCTTAGCTAAGGAGACTTTCCTGTGTGAATGAGATCCTGTTTGTTTCTTTTCTTTTCACAATGAAATGATAACTGTTCTTCTTTAAATTAATAAAATTCAAAGAAGCTGCTAACATATTGAGGCTATTTTTATCTTTGTTTGAAATGAACTGACCTGCACTATGTATTTTTCATTATAGTATACACATAGGGAATGATCTGGTACTAGCTTTGATTTCCTCCCTATTTAGCCCCTCTGAGATTTTATTTTTAATTAATGTTTTCCATTTACACATTTTTGATTTTCCATTTTTAAAATTGGATTCTTAATTAATTTTTTTAAAAAAATTTTTGTTTCAGTCCAGGTTTGCGGGAGATCCAAAATTTGTATGCACAGTTGGCAAAGATAGGGGTAAGCTCAAAGTTTAATTTTTACAACTTCCTTCCAAAAAACAACAGCAGCAAGGAAATATGACTGAAAATATTCTTACAGTATTTTACATTTGAGATTTGCTGCTTTTCTTTCTTTTTTTTGATGAAGGCCTACACCGGTTTCTAAAGGTTAAGCAAAAAACAAACAAACAGCACATATTTCCAAAATGATTCAATGTAATTTTATTCACAAATGTTCAACGCAAACTACTCTTCCTGATTTTGGTTTTGTTAGAGTGTTTGTTTTGAAAGGCTCAACATTTCAAATGGGTAGCCAACTGTACTCATTTGGCAGATTCTCCAAGGTAGAGAGATTTTGGTAGGATAGAGGCTGGAAAGTCACAGATCCAGGTGATGGAATGGTTAGATGTGAAGAAAGTGTGGTTTCTCAGTTATGGAAACAATTTCAAGTATATGGAGGTATTTTCAGAAGACCAGTTAAAGGTCAACCATTTGCCACAATCCTAGCAGATAATGATTTTATGTCTTTTTTGACTTGGTGAAGCAGAACTTCAACACTGACCAAACTTGCTTCTGATCTGTCTGCAGCCATTGGGAGGATGGTATCAATCTCAACCACATGCAGGAATCTGCATGAAAAAAGATTATGCAACACAACCCATGTGTGCTTTCCCCTGACTCACTACAATAAGCAGGTTCGATTGAACTGCTAAATGATGCTCTAGGAAGATGTATTACTTCCCTCTAACTCCCTCCAAGAACTGCAAACTTCTCTGATAAGACACTGGACTTTATTACCCACTGCTCACTTTGAAAGGCTTATAAGCAGCATGCAGAGCCACTGTGATTCATGTTAGGTGAAAGCACATCTATTGACTACCTCTAATTAATTTTTTTCTTGCATTCTTTATGTTAGATTTCCACCACATTTCCTGATTTGGTCCTGTTTTGTTTTCCTTTACACCCCTAAAATTAATTTGCACTTCACATATTTCTTTGATAAAAGTTGTTTTACATGAAGAGTTTGTGTTGATCACTTGGCAAATAAAACCTAAACCATTTTTGGAAATATTTGTGTTTGTTGCTTAACTTTTGTTAACTAGTGTAATTCATCCAAGAGATGTTCAATGGGGAACAAATTTATGGATACTATTGGCCATCTCATATATTTTAGAACTGCTAGGCATTGTTTGATTTGTAGAAATTTGACATACAACTTTGAATGATTTGGGTAATTGTGTTGTTCAAAAGGGAATCCATATCCTACATAGTCATTGGTGTGGTGGACAAGAATGCATTGGTAATTAGCTTTTCATAATTCTACATTTCAGTTTTCCTCTAGAGAGCATTGCTTGTCCTGCAACATTAGTGGCTCTGCATTTCTGACTTTGGCAGGGGTAATTTTGTGGACCTTGTGGATATCTTTAGAGGACATTTCTAAATAACACTAACACACCTTAATTTCTTCCTTCATGCTGAAGCATTATCTTAATGTCTCTGTTTAACCAAGCAGCTTAAATAAAGATTTTTATGACTGTATAATACTTTTCCAGTCAACAGTGGATCTGTGGTCTGGCCTATTTCAGTATTTTTTGGTTTATAATGGTTGTTGGGCAGCAACATGACTATGAATTCTCAATACTTAACAGGGATACTGGCTTATGAAGGGTTTCTGTTATCTAATCAGCACTAATGATCTAACCTCACAGTTACTGTATAGTGATCTGACTTAATTTTTTATTAAGATGTATGATGGACACTTTTTGAAGACACATTTTGGTTTTTAACTATTATGTATTCAGTCAGTCCCAAATTCTTTCAAAGTGCATATCCTAACTTGGATGTCTGCTGAAATCTACTTCTACTTGTTCATGCTCCATTAACAAAAGATGCTCTTGGGTTTTTTTAATATTTATTTTATACAGGATTTCACTGACTTGTCAGTATGTGAGTAGTTAATAAGTCTGATCAGATACTTCCACGTTTGCATCACAACATTTGATCAATTATTTAGCACACTTTTGAATTTTGAAACATTTCTCTCAACTATTCTGTGTAGAAGGCCTGCTCTTTAAAATTTAATTATCAACATCACTGTAGATAACCTTATTTTAAAAAAAGAAATTATTTTCAATCTTTCCATGTTGGAAGAGGATAAAAGAAATCTGTTACTTAAAGAGGGTAGGAGAATAATAAAAGCATAAGAGATTTTGTATAAAATCAGGATTAGATGAGGTATAGGTAGATCATAGTAGATGTGTGGAACAAGTGGTATAATAATAATGCTAAACATTGTCTGATTTTCATGAAAATATATCTTGAAACTGTATATACCTTTCATGTATTTCCCTTTGTATTTTTAGTGAACAGTAACTAAATATATTCCCATACTGTTTGAAGGGTATTTCGAACTTGGATTAAGAGAACATCTTGAATCAAGCAGGAGATTACCTTTGTTTAGTGAAAAAAGACTACTGACCAGTAATATTTTTGTTTTTTGTTTGTCTTAAAAGAAGATAAAGTACCCTTGCCATAGAATGCTACAAACAGATCAGCAGTTATGCTAAAATGTGACATTTGCTTAATTTCTGATGTGGTCATCTTTGGAGCTATTATGGAAAGATGAAAAATCCCATTTTCAAGGCTCTGAAATGTAGAATAGGTGCAAAATAATAATTTTCTGTAGTGTTGCAACTTTTTTCCTTGAACAATATTGTTAGTGTATGATCCAAAAAATATCTAAAATGACATTAACATGATATCATTTGACAGAGTTTCCTAACTTAATTATGTTGTGTTTCTTTTACACGCATATGGCCGGAGTTAGTTGCCAAGATTATTGGTTTTTTTTGTTTTTTGAAAGTGAAATGTAGTTGTTTTATGATTAATAGCGCTTTTATCTTTAATGATGCATTGGCAAACTTACACAAAACCAGCTTTATAATAATGCTCTGAGAATTTCTTACAGCCAGCTTATGAGAAATAACTGAACCATCTACAGGACCTGACACTAAATAACTGCTGGTGGTAGTCTTGGAGCTCTTTTGTCATCACAATGAATTTTTTTGTTTTTCCAGGTGTAGTCGTTCAGCTTTGGTGTATGAATGGTCTTAGCTGTCTTGTGGCAGTGGCTGGCTCATACTTATGATGGTTGGCCATGTAGCAAGAGTTCCTCTGGTGAAATTATTGTTTATGTTTCTCCATTTACCGATATATATTTATCATTCCATTGCCATGGAAACTTGATTTCTAAAATCTCTGCTAGTGGATACATGTGTATTAATAAACATAACTTTTAAAACATTTTTAGTATTTTTTTAGATCTTAAATTAACAAAGCAAGTAAAGCCAGTCTAAATTTTACGTACATTTTAGACAAATATTGAATTTATAATCTCAGGAAAAAAGGGTATACCATAATAGTATTTTTTTGTGCTACAGTAAAAGCTGTTCTTTGTAGATTTAAAAAAAGAAAAAAATTTCCAACTTTATCCTGCTCATATGAGTAAAATGCAGTCTGCAGCAGCCAGGTAAAGCTTCTGAATTTTCAGTTTTTCCTCATTGCTGGTAAAGTCAAGAGAAAACTTTATTTTAAATTTAAAAAAAAAGAAAAAAATTCCACAAAACTTAATTGGAAAGAAAATTTGCTGTAAAATCATTTACAGCGTAAAGTTTGTTGAGCTATTAATATTAGGAAGAAAGTGCTGCTTTTAATTATTTGTTTTAATTCTTTGAGTATGTTTAGTGAATAAAGGATTAACTTATTAAAAGAATCAAATAAAGATGTGAGCTAGAATTTAAGCCCAACCATTTGTTTACTAAATGCTTCAATGGGGATGCTTAGTTCTGATGGTTTTAGCTGTCTTTTTTAAAGATGCATTTAATTTTGTGAATGCAAAGGCAGCAGCATAGTTACCTTTGCCTGTGTCTGGAAATTTGTCATTTTCTGCAAACATTTTTTTGCCATATAACTTTTTTTTTTCTTTTGTGTTTTCCAATTTCGCTTGTATTGTAGTCAAATGCACTGTCTTACTGGGTGCGTGGTTGGACTCTCTTACTTATGGTATCCTTAAATGGAAAACTCATAATTCCTCTTAGTTGTGGAGGTAACTAAAGAAATCTCACACTGACAGACTGCTACAGAAGAGTGAGAGTAAATGCGCAATGGAAAGTTTGCCAAAACAGATCAATTTCCAACTGGGATCAAATGTAGGGTACTCAGCCAAGCAGACTAGCACACCATCTACTTAGCCATCCATTACCCATTGCTATAAGATATGAATAAGTTTGCTGAAATGCCGATGGTTTTATACTGACAGTAGTGAGGACATAAGCTTGATATGTATTTATTTCAAGTTTTCCCTAATTCTCACCTCATGCACATTGGTGGTGTTGTATATTTTGGCAATGGTTTTACTCTGATTCAAAGTAAGGAATATTTTCATGAGAGAAGTGGCTTGTAGAGATTTCTTAGCCTTGTTTAGGTTCATGTTTTGGCCACTAGATGGCACAACTTTGGTAATTTATGTGCATAGTGAGGCATGAGGTTACCTTCACAACAGATTGGTAGAGAGCAAATGTCATCCATCAACAAAACATCAGCTATTTTTTATGCAGATTGTCTACATGGGTACAGTTGTGGAGTGAAAAAAGGTGGAAGCACATAGAGTTATGGTTTTGAAACATTCCATTGATGAGACTACCAAAGATTGGTCTTGCCATGTCCTATGATATTCTGGCCAGTTTTCTACATATGCAATGTTTCTTTTACATGACCTGGGTTGATTGTTTACTATTGGCTATGTTATTTAAATAGACTGAAAATCAAATTCTATTCAACATTTTTATTTCCATGCATTGCATCATGTAGAATAAGAAAATTTTATTAACAATAAATTTTTAAAAAATGGAGTTCTAAATTCTAATTAGACTTGACCTGTCTTTGCTGAAAATATGCCAACCTTTATTGATTTTTAAAAAAAAAAAAAGCTCTACTTTCACTTTTACTTCAAAGTGTCATATAATTTTATGATCAATGAGACTTGTAATAATCTGAACTTTGTCATGACAAAAAAACAGTCAAATGGCAGAAAATTGTATTTATTGCTTTGATAAAACTGGAATGATTATATAATTTTTTTAAAAAAATCATACTGTTCCATTATAAATAGCTGTTATTTTCCTGTCTCACTGGAAACTCTGATTAATCTATTTAATGGAAGAAAAAAATCAAAATGATTGACCATCTTAGAGCTGTTATCCTAACAAATTAACAGATAAAAATTAATTTTCTTATATTGAAGTTGTATTGTGATATGAATTCTTGGAATTTTCCATGGTTTTACCACTCAGCAGAAACATTGGGATTTGGTTAGGATTTATTGTGTTTGCTTTAGTCATTAGCTGATCCACCCCAGTTTCACTAACTTTTGTACTCTGACCTTTTATGCCGCTCCCCAGTCCTCCTCTGTACAAGCTGCTATTAGTTATTTCCAAACAGTTCAAACTTGGATTCATCGGTTGTAGAAAGCATCATCTCTGTTTGGTCATCCAACTTTTTCATTTCCATTGCCCATTTTAGTCTTGCCATTTGATTGCCCTTCTTTAGCAAAGGTTTAGCTACACATCCATTGAGACCACTTTACTTTAATGGGTATCTTACTTTCTTGAAGAAGCATTAACACACGTACTTACAGTTGAGTCATTTGCAAGATCTCTACTAGCTCATCAGTCATGTAGAGAATTTATCTCGTACTTAACATCACTTTTGGAGAGTTTGGGTTTTTTTCCTTGATTTTTGTCTATTGAGAGCAGTACCAGTTTTGTATATTGTCCTCTGAGTCTTGCACACAGCTCCTCCTGAAGGCAGCAATCTGCTGCATGGAATATCCTTCACTAGGCTAAGACTGATTTCTGTATCTCAGACATGATATTTCCTTCCCTGGGGAGATGATGATGATATCAGTGCCTATAATTTTCATAGATTTTCTGCAGATGTGTCATTTATCATGTGTCATTTACATTTTATACTACATTTTTCCTCTATTTTCATAATTACTTTAATTACTGTATATATAGCAATTTTAAATTCAAATTTTTTTCCAGAGAGTCATATGTCAACTAATACATTTAAAAAAATGAAAAGTATAATTTTAGGAGTAAAATGCTAGAGTTATGTGTACATTTGACCCCCGCGTAATCGCGGCCCTGGTTATTCGCGGAATTTTCCTTAGAACCTAACTAATAATTGTTTGTGGAAACCCCCGCATATTTGCGGAATCGCAAATATCTTCTGCGATTTTTTTATGGATTTTTTCGTGGCAATATATATTTTTTCACGCTTTTTAATAATAAATTATTAATAACAATATAATTTACTAATTTTGTAATATAAATACTAACGTAAATTCAGCAAAATATAAAATAAACGCTATTGGATGGAGGTTTGAAAGTAGCCAATCCGAGAGCGTTATTCATTTCTCCTTACTGCTGATTGGCTGCTGCCCATGAGGTGCTGTCTCAGGCAGATGCAGCCCAGCATCATCCCATTTTACCGCATGTAGCTATCTCGAGTATTTCGCTGAGTGTTGTATTTTTTATTAAATTATTATTATATATTTACTTATATTGTTTATTATATTTTGACGTTTATAGGCATTTTTATGGACCACATCCAATATTCACGGTTTTGTACTTTTCACGGGTGCTCTAGGAATGTAACCCCCTCGAATACCGGGGAACAACTGTAATCCATAGCAAATGGTATACCTCAATAATGATAGTGAAAACTGTTGATTACTACCATGCAAGATAATGTAAATTGCAATATGAATAAATTAAAATTTCTATATATTTGCTTGGTGGTCATATAGTCTTTTGGTTGCTCTGTTGTGTCAGAGCATTGAAACAGTACAAGATATGAAGAACAAAAGCAGGTAACATGAATATCACTACATGGGATACAAGATGAGCCAGTAAGAGAAAAAATAATTGATGTTGACATGGTGATGCATATTTGTACAGTGTGTTCAGTATATTGTCTCCTGTTCTCAACTAGAACATGCAATCCAGGAAAATTTTTAAGAGAGCTGATAACATGTCATGAGGAATGCAAGCAACTTCATGTTGGATTGCATTTTTTTAGTGTGGTTAGTGATCGAATAACATCTTGGTCAACACGAGCCTTTAGGTTACCTTGAACACATTAATCTACCAGGTTTGGATTGGGTAATTGGGGTGACTACTGAACTTTAAAACACCTGCTGATGGTCTTATCTTCAACAAATGTTTCTCCTCTTTAAAGACATTGTGATGTGTGGTGGTGCACTTTGTTACATGAAGATCGGTGTGTTAGACACATCACAGACCGGAGGGGGGTGCTGGTATGACTGTTGGTGACAGTACCATTTGCCTGTGACAGTACATGTCTGTAGTCATCAGACCTGACCTTTTTGAAAAATAATGAATCAATGAGTTGGTTTTCGGGGGGGGGGGGAGATACAGAGGCTCACCAACATGGAGATATGATTTTTAGTTGCCAAATGTATTCATTGTTCTATGATGTGCTATGTCACTGTCAAATGCTGCTCAAACAGTGAGGATCAAGTTCCATGTACATGCTCAACACTATTATGAAATCATGGTGCATGGAGGCACATGACAAATACTGCCCCTTTTTGTTGTAAGTGCAGTTTCTGTAATTTTCGTAGCCAGACTTCATGCTGCTGGTGCATTTGGACTTTTATAAAGACTTGTGTGTGGTAGGCTTTTTCTGTATTGTTCTCAGTATTGGAAAAAAAGTTTTGTGGTTGCTATTAGATCTTATAGCCAGCCATAATTTTTTCTAGCACTGTATGGTATTGATCAGCAGTGAAACCTTTAAAATTTGGACCAGTTGTGACATCAGGATCTTGATTTTGAAATTCATACATGTAGTTCAGAATCTTGCCACTGACAGGTTTGGACATTGTCAGCACTTGCCCAGTGGCCGCCATCTTGTATGTTTTGATCCTACCTTACAGCATCACACACTTGAGAAATTTTTCTTTATGTTTGGCTTTTTTTTATCACCCATATTATGCCTCCCACTCAGAAAAAGAGCAATTGATGATGCCACAAAGAAAGTCAGTGGTCAGAAATGTAAGCAGAAATTTCTTTCAATAAGTAAGAAAGTTTAAATATCAAATAAATCACAGGAGAGAATGTCAGTCCATCAGTTATGTGAAGAGTATGATGTTGGAAAGTCAACCATTTATGACATAAAGAAGCAAAGTGAAAAAATGTTTAAATTTCTATGCTGAGAGTGACACGAAAGTGCGTAAGACACTAGATCAAGCAAAATCAGTGGATCATGATGTGTTATACAAATGATTTTTGGCTCACCATAGCAAAAATATTCCTGTGTCTGGCCCAATGCTTATTGCACAAGCTAAAGTGTACAATGAAGCAATCAACTTGAGTCAAGATTATTTATATTCACAAGGTTGGTTACAAAAATTCAAGAGTAGAGATGATTTAAACAGTTCTCTTTGTTGAGAAACTTTTCCAACCATGAAGCAGCAGTGAGTTATGTTACTGATTTTGCTAAGTTAGTGAATGTTGAGAGGCTTAGTCCAGAACAAATCTACAATAGACTGGTGTATATTTGAGGAGTTTATCACGTGGAACACTTGCTGCAGCGCATGAAAATAAGGTGGAGGGTGTCAATGGTGCTAGTGCAAATGCAGCTGGCACACACAAATGTAAGTTACTTGTAATCAGGAATAGTGCAAAACCTTGTGCTCTTAGAGGAGTTAACTTCCTTCCCGTGATATGCAAAGCTAAAAACAGACTTGAGTCACTCAAGAAATAACCTTAGAATGGTTTAAACAATTTTGTACCTGAAGTTTGTGCCAATGTTGTAAGTTCAGGCTGCCAGCTGATTGTAAAATTGTCGTCCTCTTGGATGACCACTCAGTACACCCACCTGTTGAAAAGATGGATGCAGATCATGTTTTTCTCCACATATTTCCTTCCTGAGTCTGCCTCATTAATTCAACCCATAGATCAATGTTATCAGATCTCTTAAGGCTAAATATAGGAAAGGTTTTATGTACCATGTTGTTAATTGCTATTCTACTGGTGAAGGGAAAGAGAAATTCAAAAAAGTAGTTTACTATCAAAAATGCACTGTGGTGTTTGGAACAAAGTGACTTAGCCCACACTTAAAAATGCATGGAAAGAAAAAAACACCTTTCATCAACAAAGTCATTTAAGGATTAAATTCATCTTTCTGATGAAGAATTTGAGGTTTTCCATGGTAAAACAGAGCAGCCAAAGGCAGCAGAACTCTTCAACAATGTTATTATATGGCTTAATTGTGATCAGGATGTACTGCTTGTTGGGCTACTCACAGACCTCAAAATAATGGAGTCAGCAATAAACCCTAAGAAACTTGAAAGCAAGGATAATGAAGATGGTGAGCCTCGAGAAATTTTCATTGAAGGAGGCAATTCAGCTTGGTTCTTACTTTATAACATTTCTTCAGCAAAGAAGCTATTTTACAGAACATGAGGTGAGGCAAGTTCACAGGCTGCAAGATAAAATTTTAAAGGAGAAATCTAAATGCACAAAGCAGGCAACATTACATGAAATATTTTCTAAAGTTAACAATAAAAATACTAAATAAAATAGAAAATGGTATTATTTCATTTGATAAAACAATGACATTTAAATTTTTTTTTAACCTTTCCACTTCAGATGCTTATGTTAGGTTTCACCTCTGCTCATCTTTTTATTTTTTGTTATAAGTGATCATCAAGATGCCTTAACATCCTTTCCTGCACTGGACGAGCATCATCAGTTAAATGGTATAGCTTCTGTTTTGATAACAGCTATAAATCATATCTCAGCACAATTGTAATTTTCTTAAGTGATTTTTTTCATTTACATGTTTGCGTTTTTAAGCAAAGAAAAAATCTATTATGTAAATAAGTCAAATACGTTTATTTTTGCTTTTGCTTGTTGTATTTTTAATGTGTTTTCAGTTAGGGTTTACTGTATTTGTATATTACATTCTTTACTTTGTTTATTCCAAGTATTAAGTTTTCCCTATTATACAGTTATTTATATACACTGTATACATCACTTCTGCATTATTCTAAAATTTAGAAAAAAAAATGTTTTTAGAAATGTCTTTGGCTCTAGAGAGGATGTTTTAAAGTGCAGTGCAGCAAAAACAATCTAGCTCAGTCTTTTATTCTGTTAGACACTATCATTGATGGAAGCAAGGTCCTTGTTGCCAGTAGTTCATCTGGGACAGGTTTAAGGCTGTCCAGGAAATGTCATATGAATAATAGAAGTGGGAGAAAATCTATGCAAAAGAAACTGCCAAACAAGAGAGAAAACAATGCCGGCCAGACAGCAAGTTTTGGTAGGAACTTCTCAGGTTTTTATTTACAAATGAAATGAACTGCTGGTGCCACCATAAGCAATGGGAGTACGCTGTGTGCTCTACTGACTCCAGCCAGTAATATAGTGATAAAAGTCAGCAGGTAACTTTCCTTAGATGTCTCCTTGCCAACACTGATCAGTTTTCTCGTCCCATTCTATTCTTCCAACCTTTTCATCTTGACATTAAATTCTTCGTCATTTAAAATAATAATAATAATAACAATAATAGTAATAACAGCTGATTAATTTTTTTTTTAAATAGAAAGTTATGTTGCAAATATTGTTTACAAGATGATGAAGTTATTTAATTTTTTTTTTGCAGAGTGCAAGAATGCGAGAAGAGAATTTCTAGTTCCTAACAGCAGCTCAGATGGCGCAGGTCCCAAGTTGGCTGGAATAACACTTTTTGAAGACAATTTTTGTCAGCAGAATTATGGTTACAATTTCGCTTTCAACTTCACAATTGAGTTGCCTCCTTCAGGTGCCTATTGACTTTTTATAAATGTTGACTTTGCTTTTGTAGGCTCATCAATCAGATATTAGAGTTTATAAATACTGCATGTTGTAATATTTACTTTCTGATATAAGCATGCACCTCTTGTCCTGTCTTCTCTACCATGATCTAGCAATGCTCCCATCAACAATAACTCACTTTTTAATAATTGTGCTGTTTTTTGAAAGAGACACTTGTCTAAATAGTTAATTTGCTAATGACAATATATCTGCAAATAATTGCACACTTAGCTAGTAATAATGCTCTTTCTAATAAAAATGGGGCTTCTAATAGTAGTGTACTCCTAATAATAGAACATTTTTAAAAAGAGGTTGAGAATTCCTTATCCAAAATCCTTGGGGCCAAATGTGTTTAGGATTCTGGAATATAGATGTACTGGCATAATTTGGTAGCTAACCTACTGGAGAGTTGGGACAACATTATAACTGCATGTGGATACATATAGCCTACAAGTAGTTTTATGCAATATTTTAAAATCATTTTCTGCATGAAACCATAAGAAAAAGATGTACATTTAACCATCAGAAAGGTAAGCTATCACTACAGTAGGCCTACCAGTACTGTAAGGGTATTTGCAGGTCTTTTTGACATTTTAAAAGCACAGAAAAAGCACCAAAACTACGGTGAGTAATGCACATACGTCAAGTGTGTCGGGACCCACGTGTAGCCCAGGAACCTTCTGGAATTTTCCACTGAAGGCGCCCCAAAAATCCAAAATGTTTTTGGAGCTTTTTTGATTTTCAGAACTTCAGATAAGGGATTCTCGACCTGTTGTAGCATACTCCTAATAATGAAACATCTTTTAATAATAGCTTACCCTTAATAATGACACACTTTTTAAACATAGCTTACTCCTAAAAGATGTATCTTCTATTAACAGCTTATGCCTAATAATGATTCAGCTCAGAACGGTAGCTTAAATAGCTTGATAATTATACAGTGGAATAATAATTCTCTAATAACAATGCAGTCATTATTCTTGTTCCTTTTTACTTTCTGAACCAAACTAACTCTGATTCATATCGATTTGATATTACTACTTTTGCACCAGTTTCAGCATGAATTTAATTTCTTAAAAATTGTTATCTTACAAACTTGAATTTCGCTGAAGCAGTCAGATACTGTAGTGATTTTATTATTTATCAGAGTTGCATTGTGAGGTTTAAAATGTAAGTCCTAATTTTGACACGGCTATTTGCCATTTTTATGGTTTAGTCAATAGGCAATTGTAATGTTTAGGAAACTCCAGTAAAATGGTCACTGGTGCCTTGACCTTGTTTTATTATAAGCAAAGTTGAAATATTTACATGTTCAAAAGGGACGGAAAAATAATCATCTTTTGTTTTGAGTGGTGTGGACCATAAGATTAGCTCAACATGTTTATCTAATATATTAGAAAGCTACATTAGCACAAATATTTGTTGACTGTTGCATGGTGCTGACTGCTGACTGGCAGCTTAGTTCACGTGCAGCAGACTTGTGGGCTAAGGGAAAATACTAAAAATACAAGAAACTGGAAAAATCTATTTGTAGTATTTTGGTATGTATTAAGCAAGAAACTGAATGGGATTTGAAGAACAAAAACTTGTATCCTTCATTCACACACCTTATCTGACACCAGATAGTTTTGTGCCATTTTCATATAAATCTGATTTGGTTTTTTTTATGCTTTATAGAACCTGCAAAATCCATCATTCTTTTGTTAATTTTGATAAACATATGCCATTTGTATCCAAATGGTTCTAAAATACATTATTGATAAAATGATGTCACATACTTTTGGCTGGATGTACTATTCCTAAACAGGGTATTTGAAAATCTCCTTTTTAGGGTTCTAGTCTTATCAGTTAAAAAAAGCTTCAGTTAAGCTTTGTATATATATATATACACACACACACACATTTTTTTTAACTTAAAAGTTTTATTTCCAACTTGCGACAGAATTGGTTCATGTTTTTTAGTTTAGGGGCCATATTCCCCCTTGGACAGTTTGTATGTTGTTTGTTTTAAAATGTTGTCGTTGTAACACTAGCCTATGTGGAAAGACCACCATGTCCATGAGTGGTCCATTGTTACATCTGCTTGGTGGTGAGGCTTCAGCCCCCCCTTTTTTTAACTATATCTCTGTAAATTTAAATCACAAAATGGCATCAAGATACTCATCTCGTTTCAGTTTCAAATGTAGGAATCTTTACTCATCAAATGTCTGACGCCTGTTCTGCCTTGACACTAAACTTTCAAATCTCTCTACCTCTTTTCTTAAATCTTCTTGTATTTTATTTTTTTTTCTTTAATGTAAAGTTGACTTTCTGTTGCAGCATTTTATTTACATGTGCAACTTAATGAATTAAGGTAAAGTCTGGAATATTTATTTAGTGTTTACTTTTTAGATATTTTTGTTTTTTTTCTGTTAGCATTATTCTACTCAAAGAACTTATAGAAATCTCGTTGGTATAATCTGATGTCAAACTCTTTAACCGTGAACAAAAATTTCATGTTGAATTTAAAACACTCATACATAAATGACTAGATATTAATAAGTATACTTTCTCATATTTTTGGATTATCCCATAAAATAAAAAAATTGCATTGTACCTAAATATTACAGGAAAAAATGGAAGTGGGCAATTTACAACTGATAAAAGTGGTAGCCCACTCTACTGAATTCCTGCTTCGTCTTTGATTTCTGAATGTTTGACCAATTGTTAGTTGCTAGCAGAGTGTAATAATTGATAATGTAAGGTAGATAACTTCGTAGGATCTTGTCAAGGTTGCTGACACGTAAGTTTTAGCTCATAGAGATTGTGATTGTTAACATAGTTTCCTATCATATTAATTTCTATTTCCTTTGATAATGGACTGGATATTCGAGTCTCTGATATTTTTCTAGATGCTTCACAGCAATAAAATGGGTCAAGGGAGAATTTCAAAGTGCGCTCCTCTAGTTTCTTGCAGTGATGCACCATTGGAGGATATCATAATTCTTTCCAAGTAGGACTACATGAAGTTTGATAGACCCTTTGACACTAGCAGCATGTTATGTATAACTGGGGAGCAGAGAAATAGATCAGACACACTGTTTAATGAAAGAGACTTCAAACATTAAAATCTTGTCTACTTGCTGAATTTATGATTTATAGAGGTTTTATTAATCCATAATGAAAACACACACACACACTGTATGAACACACTTGATCGTGTTTTTTTTTAAATGTGTAGGTGAGTGCAGAATTTCATGATTCAGAATCTTGAGGAGGTCTCTGTTTATCTATTTTTTTTTTTTTAGGATCAACTTTATTACTATATTCTTACAGCAAAATTTCTCCCTTCACAACTCTTTAAGGCATGAAACTTAAAAAAAAAAAGAAAGAAAGAAAAAAAAACATAATGTCGACCAGTTTCAAAACCATGCAGTTTCTTGTTATGGCAGCGTTGTCCACCATTAGTGTGTTAATTACACAACGAGAGAACGGATTCATAGCTGGACATCAGGACTGGACTGATGTTGAAACTGTGACCTTAACCCGAAGGAGAAAGAAACTCTGTGCCACTGAAATTACTCGCTGTTTGAATTTTTTACCCAGTTTATTTCATGTGGTATTTAATTCATTTGAAACTTGTTACTTAAGTTAAATAAGTTTTGAACATTCTGCTGCCCCTTGATCTTCCATATCCATGGTGATGACCAAAATGATTGCACAACCTGAAATAATTCTGAATGATTTTTTTTTTCTTCTTTTAAATGAAACTATACTATGGCTAATGCAATGTTTTGTTTCTTTAGTTTATCATTTTTGTATTTCTTTTGAAATAATTTTTTATAGTTAAAACAAAATTTCAGTGTGCATTTATTGAAGGCTACTGCTTTGTTAGTCTGTAGGTGTTTTGCTACAAGAACTGGCTACATTAAGAATGTTTGATACAGATACCCTATCAATGCCATAACGAGGCTTAATTAGCTCTAGTATGTTAAAATGCATTTGTACATTGTAACACAAGTAGTAAGCAGCTGCTCTTTCATGATCCTTTTTGGGACCTTACAATACAATCAACACTTGATATTTTATTTAAAAATGAGGTGATACAATAATTTAAGCCACTACAGTACACATGAATATCAGAATTATTAAATACAACTCTATTACGATCATGATATGTATTTTTTCTACGAAACAAGTAATAAAAATACAAAATGGTTTGTTGGAGAGTATTTCCATCAAGGAAGTTTTCTTTTTTATATATAAAAAGGGAGGAAAAGCTGCTATTTAGCGTATGTATGAGTGAAAATGTGAGAGATTATAACTTACTGACATTGGTCCTAGCACTGTGGTTACCTTTCCTGAACTTATTTTATTTATATCTACAGATACTCTCAGAAGAACCAAGGCAGTTATATTGGAAATTTCAAGAAAGAGAAATAATCGCTATCGCAAGAAATGCAGAATATTTGATTTTCAGCATGTCAATTTTACAGGGTTAAAGGAAATAGGAACAGTGAGTTGTGTAAAAAAAAAACATTTTATTTTTTTACAATTTAAAAAAAAATGTTACTCTGACACTCTTTTGAAATGATAAATCTTTAAAATTCTGGTTAAAAAGGACAAAAAGATATCGTATTTGTGATTGCATAGGAGTTCATTTTGTGAAATAGGTCTGCCCAGATCTGTTCTAAATACTGTACCAGGTAAATTTTCTCTTTAAATTATTCATAAAAATGATTTTTATATGAGGCTTCTCAAGGCTATATTCACTCACATTCTCTGCCCTTATATACTTTTAGCCTGTTTTGAAGGGGTGACTTCCATCTGGTGAGCTCTATTAGATTCTTTATTCACTGATTCAGCCTACAGTTAAACAACTTAGCAGCAGTTTGGAGGTTGTGCATGGGCCCCATAGAGTTTCTGGTGGAAACTGACTTTTGATAGCAAATATTGTCTCCCCTGTGTTGAGTATTTGGGCCAATCCTGCAGAACATTCTTTGTTGCCCTCTGGTGATGGTCCAAAAGCAAATTCCTTATTAAGTTGCAATTTTAATTACAGCCCATCTCACTTTAAATGTTAACTTGATTTGTCTGTATACAGCTTGGAAGTTATCATAAGAAGCCATTCATTTCTATGTGTAGATAGTTTTAATAATGGTCTTGGCTTTATTCTGTGATTGGACATTCCTACTGATGTGCTTGGTTATCTTGTTTTGCCAGACAATCTTTTTTTCCACACAGTGGGCATGTATCAACTGGACAACTTGTAAAACAGACAGAGCTTAATCTAATGCTCCAGAATGGGCAGTGCATCTGAAAGAAATACTGCTGGCAGTTAAATCTTCTGCAACTAGAATGTTAACTGCTTATTTTAGAGCTTCATATTCTGCTTTGTAGGTAGATAAAATGATGCATATAGAAATCATTTTGGGAAAGTCTATCTATATGGATTTGTATTGTTGATTGGTTAGTTTGACTGAGCATCTTCAAAGTGATTGCTTTGAAATCTAAAGGCGCATGTTTTGTCTTGTTTTAATCCTCACAATTGTTGTCTTGACTTCAGCAGGGCTTTTGGTCCAAAGGTATATTTTCTACTGGTCTTTTATGAACTGAGTTATTTGATTTTTTTTTCCTGTTAGACAAAACTGACTTTCCTTAGTTTTCTATTAATAGGTCTGACTAATCTTTGATGCAGAGGATGTCTTAATCCACTTGAATTTCTCTCTCTCCCTTTTTTTTTTTTTTTTTTTTTTGTGTAGACTTCTTAGCATCTGTCAATTCTCAAATCCTCATTTGCTGTTTTATGTTTCATGGTAACATTTTTTCCTCAAACTTTAGGTATCACCTCCCCCATCAGTATTTCCTGCAAGTTCGCTTTTTTTTTATATATACCTGGACAGGTGGGAATTTTACTTTTTGGGACAGCGAATCCTAAGTATTTACTTGAGTTTCTGCATTTTATAAATATTTTTGGCAGTAATTTTTTTATTAATGTAAATACACAAGTCTGCTGCTTTTGTGTTAGCTTTATTTATTGCTTTTGGTATATGGTAACTTTGGTGTAGTTAATATTTTTGTCTGCGTGCCTAGGGACCGGATCATCATTATAAAGGGGCTGCTCTCTTCTTGAAATTATCAGCCATGATAACATTGCTAAATACCCAAAAAATATTTGAGGGTCTCTGTTTCATTTTTACATGGGTGCTCGCTCTCTCTTATATTCTAAATTGATTCTTTCTTTTCTATTATGGAAAAACTGTGTTCCATTTATTCATGTTTTGTTTTACTCCTGTTTGCTGAAGCTTAAGTACGCATTCGTCAAATGCTTGTGTTAGTCTATCTAGACTTCTCAGTTTCCTAAGTTAAGTGTTGTTTGATCTTCTGTAATTTTAGTTGTACAGATTTACAGAAAAAGGTTCTTCTCCAACTAACACAAACTATATTGTTTTTGTTTTTTTGTTTTTTCCCTTCATAAGTTTATATCCCTTGCTGGGTATGTTAATTAATCATTAGCCAGTGGCTTCGGTTTTACCTCTTCCATTTTTTAGAAATGTAATAATATGTTCTTCTGTCCATATCTGTGGAATATCACATCAACACCTTGAAGTGTTTCTTTGGTTTGGTTTCCAAGCTGTTGCAGGAATTCATTAGTGATGCCATAAAGTCCAGTTGCCTCCTTGTCTTTTACTTTTAGTTGTAGCTACATATAGTTCAACACCCTAAAAACTGTTTACATAGCCTCTTTTTTAAATCTGTTTTCTTGTTTGTTTGTTTTTTTTCCACTTGGTTGGAATTTCCATTATTCTTTCAATCTGTAACTTGTATGCAGAGATGTTTGCGGCTGCTGATCTACTGATTTCTGCATTCTCTTAAAGCATTACTTTTAAGAATTGATTTTTTTTTTCATCATTCAGCTGTTTTATCAATCTACACAGTTTCCTGCCATCTTGCTTCTGATTGAGACTAGATGTTTTGTTGTGCCAAGTCTTGTACTGCGTGTAACTTGGCTTTGTTATATTCAGCTTTGGCATGATTATAAACAATTTTATTTATTTATTTATCTTTTACAAGTATCAATACTCTGCCTCTTTTTTTTTTTGAAAAGCCAGTAGCTTCTACATGTGAAATATTGGTCTTCCTTGTTGTGCTTCTTGTATGCAAGCAATGTTGATCTGGTGAAGGTATAAATAAAAGCATACCTTTTCCTTTGGATCTTTTATGCTTTCTGCATTTCACCATAGGATTTTTTCATCTCTATACTTAAATTGCAATTTTCTATGATTCCCTGACTCCTTGAGTTCAGACAAATCCTCCAATAACTTTGGCTGGTCCCCTAGGGCCTCTTATTTCACTCACCTGGTAGAACTTTATGGAGATAATTTTACCATAAACTGTAGGCATATTTGATGAGCTTGCAAAATGGCATGGTTGCCACTAAAACACATTATTATTCCCCTGCCTTTTGGGGACTTTTCACATCTATCTTCAGCAGGAATTACTGTTTTTTTCTGGTCTCTATCCTTTGACTTGTCCGACATTGTTGTTCTTAACTCTCACTAGGATAGCTCTTACAGGGCCCCACCATCAGAATAGGTAATAGCTCATGTAAGAGGACTTCATTTAGGTTGCTTTTTGCTTCATTTGCAATTACAAAAAAAAAAAAAAAGACATCAGAAATTATCTTAGTTCTGTGTAAGCAGGAAATAACAATAGCAAATTTGTATGGCCTATCTGAGCGTTGAAAATATTTGCTTTGTTACGCTCCAGCGTAATTAATGAAAACTCGGATGGATGACTTGGCTTCTTCATTGTTAATAAATTGCAAGCCTTACAAAATTAGCAAATGGAGACAAAAGAGAATTTGTTTAGTAAATGTCCATCATTAACCGATTTTGAAAAGCAAATCAAAAGGAGAAAGTTTATAATAATTTTTTCTAGAAAAAGTAATTCTATTAAGTATAAACTTAAGATTTTTGTATATCATTTAACAAATAATTACTTAATACACTATCTGATTTCTTAGAGTAGACTTTGTACTACAGCAAAACCCACGTTAAATATTCTGTGACTATTTCAGACTGTAAACAAAATTTTCAAATTATATTTTCTGGTTATCTTTGTCTTTCATTAGAAAATATCAAGTAATATTCAAATTACATCTTTTTTATACTGCACTGGTTCAACAATATTTTTGTAATATTTGTAGGTAGTACATTTTCAAAACTATTTATTATTTTTTAATACATATTTGGAAAATAAGATTAATCGTTTTCTGATAATCTTTTCTTTTGTAGCATCATATTCAGTATGATTTCTTCACTCAACTAGACTCTGATCAGATTCAGGTTTTCCAGTTATGGCTAATAGCTCTTCCAGGGGGAGAGAACTCAACATATAACGTGACCTCTAATGGTATGTGTTTAATAACTCCATTAATATCTGAAAATAAATCAATTTATTTTCTGTTAGTCTGCAGCAGTGTAAAGTATATTTTCCTTTCCTGTGACAGATCCTGAGTGTTTAGAATAATTACAGATTCTTATTTGAGTCACGAGTCAATTAAAGTACAACATGATCAGCAGTCATGTATTGCCATTAAGCCATCTACTATTTAGCACTGCAGTACTTAGCTTTGTACAGTAACACCTGCTCTTTACAGACATTTAGGATGAAGTAATTTCTTTTATTCAAAGAATAATTAAAGAAAGAAAAAAGTTATTTTATTTTTTTAAAGACTGGGAGCCAAAACAAGTAGCCTTGTTCAAGATTTTTCATTGATATTATTATGATATTAATCATTGATTTTTTTTTTTTTAATCTGAATCAGTCCAAAAATATCTACTGATACCTTTCTTTCTTTTTTCCTTTCTTATTTTTGGAGAAATGAGTTTTTTTCTTTTTATTTTGTTAGAATTAAAATTTTGAATTTGTACATTTACAGTATAGGGAAGTTCTGAAGCTGGCAGGATAGTCATCCAAAATCCTGCCAACAAATGTAGGGTGTGAGTTCATAGTTAATTCTTGTTTCTGCTTGTTGTTCATACTGCAGTCAGTCGAAACAGAAAGCACACCATTGCCGTGGCAACAAACTTCAAGAATGGACACATCCACATTGTGTTTGAACCAATAAGTACACTGAGGGTAACCAGTTACAATGTCAGTTTGGTCCATTTGTTCACTACAGGAGAGGAAATTGCTGCTAACAAACAAGTGAGTTTTCATTGTTAATGGTATTCTTTCCCATGTTAAACAGCAAAGACATTTTAAAGTTTAGTGAGGAATTTCTAACACTTTTTATGTAAAACACTTGTTTTGAACATTCTTGCTTTAAACATCTTCCCTGAACCAGCCATGACAGACGGAACTTTCTTGGCCTGTATTTGGCTAATAATGCAATGGGAATTCTGACTGGCTGGATTAAAGTGATCCAGTCAGGTGACATTTTCAGAATGATGATAGATTTTTAAAAATGGAGTGTCAAAAGTTTGTCCCTAAACTGGCATGGCATGTTGTGTGATCACTTTGTTTTGCTATCTTTCTGTGCAAATGAGGTCGGCCATGTTACTGACAACTGTAAGTGTTATGTTGTATGTTGATGTTCCAGATAGTCTTTTGGATGAAGGAGGAGTGATGTTATTGTTGCCATTAGCATGTATTCTCCTGATAATGTAGGTGAGCTTTATATTGACGTCTAAGAAAGGTATTAAAATCTTGAGAATTTTTCAGTGTTTTGTAATATCAATAGAATCTTTAAGTGGGAATAAAACACTTTAATTTATGGAAATAATTGAACTTCTGATGACATTTATTCAGCTTTGTCAAAGTAATAAGACTTGATCTAGATATGGAGAGAGAAAAAAAATCAAGAAAATGTAAACAGATCACATTAACTTCTGATGGCTCTGTTCTGACTTAAAATAGTTTTAACTGTGGAATCTGTTATAACTTCAGTACAGAAATTTTTTTTTTTGTCTTTCTTTTAAAAAAAAAGGAAAATAAAAACCAAACTTTGTCAATTCTGAGATTGTTGTTTTGGTTAAAACTATTAATAGAGGTGAGCCAATGGTTGCTTTCCTGTTAGTAGAACTGACCATTCCAAATGAATTATGAATGTGGAAGATGAGAGTAAACTTCTGTATTTTGGATTTTTTTTGTTTTTTTTCCATCTTGACTATGGAACAAGAAGTTAATTACTCATTTTCCTTTCTGAATAAACTACTTTTTTAAAAACTGTCAGTTTGTATATGAAATGTATGTGCACTAATATAAATTTTAGAATTTCCATAGCAGTCATTCTCCTGCTACTAAACAAACTTACTCCACTCTGTTTCAAGGAACCTTTAAAATGATGAATGTAAAACTGTTTGTACACTGTGTAGGAGGATGATTTACCTGGTAAAAACCTGCAATAGACGACTCATCCCTGAATTAAGTTTCAATACATGTAATTAATGTCAGGTTTATCTCACCCAGAGACGGTACTGGGAAATAAAAAGTTTCACTGATCTAATTATAGGTTGTAAATTTTTTTTTTTTTAATTTCATAAATAAAACTGTTTAATCATTTCCTCAAGATGATATGTGGGAATTGTCATTTTAATTTCTCATGATACTTTAAATGTCAGATTACAAGAAAGTAAACATCTATAAACAGAACACAGGTCTAGTGTATAATTTTTAAAAGTCAACAGTACACTTTGTTTATAGCACTAGAAAGATTTTAATAATTAGACTAATTTTGCTTGCCCACATACTCATTTTAATTTACCTTATTGATGTTTTCTAAGGTATTTGTATCATTCGTTTGGATTTTTAATCTGGAAACATTTCCATCTGATACTAAAGTTCCAACAAAATACTAAGATGTTTTCTGAGGCATTGTAAATATAATTGTATTATTGTCACAATCACAATTCTTTGAATGACCCACGAAATCTGTTAATATATGCAAGTATGTAATAATAGGAGTTACTGGTCCAAGCTGCATTCTTCTTACTATATTTTAAAAACCTGATAGTTTTACACTTTAACATGTTTTTTTTAGACAGTTTTGCATGATATCTCTCTCCTTTTTTCACATCACAATTCTGAGGAAATCTTACTAATGATAAAAAAAATGTCTTACAAGGAAAGTAAATTTAAACAGATTGTCATCTACTGATCCTATTACTGATTATACTGTGGAGACAAATGGTTAGCAGCTTAGGTTCTCAGAAGACGGTAGAAAGATGAAAAATTAATTAACTTTTTGGTATTGTTAATTGTGGTTGATGCAAAGGTTGGTCAACTGGTTATCCCTGCATACACTACTGCACTAGTTCAGTTGATTGGTCTGGAACATTACCTTGGTTGGGAAATAAGTTAATGCTAAGCTTGGTTGGTTGGTTATCCTCCCCCTGTATTTCCTCCTGTATTACTTCCTTTTGGAGTTCTGGATCACCAGGTGAGCAAGGAAAAGAACTTGCATAGCACCAGAACAATGGCCAGCCTGGCAGTACTCAGTGTACTTTGGCTTCAGCCATTCTGATGAAAAAAAACCTACCAGCACTCTTCTAATTAGTAGGGAATCCAAAAAAACCCTCATCTCATGACTAGTACAGAAGAGCACGAGAAAACAGACAATCAGTTAGACAGTGAACACTTTGAACCCTTTGGAGACCAAATTATAGCTGCTACAACAATTAACAGGCATGCTCCACATTATAATAACTTTCTTCTTTCTTACTACAAATATCTGAATGTACAAAAGGAAAATGTGATGAGGCAATTTTTGCTCTACATTTCATATTCACAGTTAGTTCATTAAGTTAATTCACTTTCCTGTGGTCACTTCATCTAATTCATATTTATAAATATTTTTTTTTTTATTTCTTAATAACTGAAATATTTAGTGGTCTTTACAGGGTCCAAATTATCATTCTTCTGTGGCCAGTTTTTAGATTAATTTTCTGTGCATATATTTCATACTCATTATAACTGGTGGAATTTATTCGATTGCAGGCATCTGAGTTGATCACTTGCCCTGAAGTTTGGACAGTTTGAGTAGTCAAAGTGTATGCAGGTGACATTGGGCAAAGTAAAATCCTGTCAGTCCCTGATGATGCGCTTTGGGGTCTAACCTGCAGCTTGTTTTCTCTTTCCCTTTGTAGCAACTTCACTCTGTGAAGGTTTCTTCCAGCTTCTCTAGTAGGTTTGTTTCCCCAATTGAATTTGGCAGTATTTATCCTACCTGTGCACAGATGTACAGCAGCACCTCAGCTGGGTTATCTCACTAAATCACTTTACCTTGGATTTATGGAAGATGATGACAAGACGAAATTTCAGTAAATTGCTGAATGTAGCAGTGGTTTCTAAATGAATGACTTTTATGCACTCTGGTGACTATAATTGTGGAGTCATGGATCTGATACATCATTATATAGTAAGTTTCTTAAAGCATATAGCTATGCGACAGAAAATATGCACTAACATGTCTCGTTGTGTGCGAGTGGGTTGGAACTTTGATTGCACAAGATTTCTCATCAAAATATTCTCCTCATATTTATCGATGAGTCTTTGACGATGGCTACCAGTGTATGTTCATCTTTTTATTTACCACCCCCCCCTTTTTTTTTTAAAGTCTAATAACTTTCTTGGAATGTCCACAGAATAACTAGTGAAATTAAATGGTCTCGAATATTTAATTTAATTTTTGTTAAAAAACGTTTTAGAACTGCTATGCAAGGATTTCCTTTTGGCATTTACATAAGAGTCTGTACTATAATTCTACTCCATACAACTGTGTGCTGTAGCTAAATTGTTTGTCCTCAACAGATAATAAAATAGCACTCATTTGCTTACCTGGTTCTGTACAGTCATGAATCACAAGCAAATAGTTTTGCTTGTTCTACTATTATTCAGGAATCCATATACAATACCTTACCGTTTTTTTTTATACTGTTCTGCATAAATAGGTTAAAATTGCTTAGTTTTTTTATATACAGAATTTTCAGAATCTTGTGGACGAGAACAGGTAACTTGGGAAAAAAAAATTTTTTTTTTTTTTTTTCTCTTTCCCTCCTCTCAAAATGTAGGTCAGCACTGGGTTTACAATGTGAACTTTTCAACAAGCCGGAGCTGATTAAATGCCGAAATATTTGTTGTTGATTTTCCAACCAATTCCCCCACAAAATTCACAGAGGGTGGGTGGGGGGTGGGGCTCAACAGGTTGTAAACATCTTGCCCTTTCTGTGCACATGAGTTGTTATTGAACAAGGTATACTAAATTAACTTACTGCTTCCACACAGCCATAAGTACGTCCTGTACCAACCTATGCCGTACACACACACACACAGCCTTATGCACGCACTGGCTCCATCTTGACTGTCTTGGCAGTTCTACTAGAAATTCCTCAGCCTTCTTGAAATTTACTGCCGCGGTGTGACATGGGAAAAAAAAACTGGGTAGTTATGCTTCATTTTTGAAATATCAAATGTTTTTTTTTTTTTTTTTTTAGGTTTCTGCTGGTGATACAGTGGTAGATTTTTACAGCATTCACTCTGGGTTATTTAAAGTGCAGGTGAGAAGGTTTTTCTCTCTCCCAGACTGGCTTTCTTCTCGTCTTACCTATAGACTCAAGACATCCCGCGTTCGTTGCCATAATTTTTGTTGTTTTTTTTCATTTTATCTCAGATAAGTGTCATCAGTTCTGATTGTAATGGCAAGGTCTGCATGACTATGAATTCAACCCGTGTTGCTATGGAAAACAAAGGTAAGATTTCCGTTCAGGTTTGACTTGATATACGTGCCCGGTTTTCACATGGTTCTCAGCACAACTTTGCAGCCTCGTCGAATGCATGAAAACATTCTGGCACAGTTTTCTTATTAGCTATCGATCAGAATTAACACATTGTTTTAAAGATCTGGCATGTTTTGTTGGTTTTTTTGGCATTTTTCTTAATTTAAGGAATTGTCCAAACCACAGAATTTTGGCACTTTTATTATAAAACTTACAAACAAAAACAGATGACAGAATTTCCTATGGGTAGTGTTGTCAAGCCGTAATCAGACTGTATTTCATTCATGGATAAAGGGATTTGGATAAAAAATGAAAATGTTATGCATGTCAGACTAACGTTAACAGAATCTTAATTTCTTTATATTTGAAGACAGCTGCATGAAACTTGTTCCGTGTGTGTGTGTGTGTGTGTCATTTAGGCATCAACAGATTAAAACATGCAAGCCATTTTTTTTTCATCTGGGCTAAACGTGTTTCCATAATAACATTGGCTGTTTTGGATTATGGGTTAGATGTTGTTTTATTTTACCATTATTTTTTATTATTTTTTTTGTCATTTCCCAGATAAATAAATAACATTAGCAATCGCTCACGATTATAAGCGAGTTCTTCCAGGCGTGATTCCACCGCTGCTAACCATAGCACAGCTTACTCGTGTTGTTGGTGCGTTAATTTCCCTACCAAACCAATTTTTTTTTTTTTGGTTTGAGATTAACTGAGAGAAGACAAATCAAACCTTTTTTTTTTCTGTCTTAAATGATGAGTTCAGATACTGGCCTGGAAACTCACCAGATTTGAACCCTGCAAGAAAGTTTGGTGCAAACATCAAAGAACAAGCACCAACAGTTTTTTTTTGCTTTGATGACTGAGGATGAGAAGCACATGCATGAATGTTTTGTTCACACCCTGATCAATGTCTTAAATGAAATGTCTGGCGACACAGAAATGGAACTGTCTTGTATGCTGTTTGAATCATTTTGGTATCAGACTTAATTTGGTAAAGCAGGGTATGGGAAGCAAATTAACAAATATTAAGCAACGTTACTCAGAGTTTGTGCAATTGTATACTCTTTGTAAATGCTGTTACCCGGCAAACCAAAGACCCCTTAGTTGTTGCAATTCTTTGAGTGAAATGAGGGCATATACAGCGAAACTAACACGTGGGATTTGTTCAGTGCTATAATTAATGTAGTTCTATTTTCTCAAAATTTTATATAATTTTCACATAGATGTATTTCGGACATCATCTGCTGGTGTCGTGTTTCACGATGCAAGGCTCTCACTGCATCCCCTCTAGAATCAGTATCACTTGATACATTGCAAAATCACCAGTTAGGAATGTTTCTAAATGCTTCAACCTGTTCTGTTCAAAATTTGAGGAAAAGATATTGAATAGTTCCAGACATAGTCATATAAAGTTTGTTGAAACTCAAGCACTGCACTTATTAAGACAACACTCAATCATATACATGTATATACTGAGTCATGTCAAGCCTCTTTCCAACTAGAAGGGCACCTGTACAATCAGCTTTAGAGCTTTCCAGCTGTTTAGCCTTCTCTCTCTCTCTCTCTCATATAAAAACTAAGAAGTGTTATACTTTTTAAGAAAACTTTACTTACACTTCATTATTAGGCTTCATTTTCCCCCCACACATGCAACCTCGTATCCCAGCACTGGTATGAAATTTATCAGACCAAAGAAAAGAACAGTGACATCAAGGGAAATGCGGCAGACTTCTCTGACAAATAACTGTTTTAGGTGTAAGATTTTTTTTTCTTCCTCTAGCAGAGATAAAGCAACAATCTAATTGAAGCACAATGTTGTGGTGGTGGTGGTGGTTTTTTTAATAGCTGTTGTATAATTGCTTAACAGTTTGTAATGCATTCACCAAAATATGTAATAACAATGCAATTGTTTGTTGTATTGTGTGCAGAGGCTTAGTGGGAGGGGCAGAAATTGGTTTTCTTCTTCATCTTGTAAAGCTGCTCTATAGCAGGGTAATTTCACTGGGGAAAAGCCTTTATGTTACAGAGTTACCCAAGACAACAACACAGCTTATGACAACTTTGACAAAGAAACTGACTACAAGGATGACCAGCACAACTATTCGCGTGAAATCCACTCCATCGCTGCTTTCTAAGACGACAAGCCGACATCAAGGTAGGTTGGTAATTTGGGCAGCTTTTATAGGAACAGTGTTTGTTGGGGAGGGGAGGTTTGTTTGTTTGTTTGTTTCTTTTTTTATTGAAAAAATTATTTTATTTTGTATTATTACGTACCAGAACAACTGTTAGCTGGGAATTCTTTCTCTCTCTCACAGAACTTGTGGTCATGTGGATTCTCTCTTGTTTAAACTTGATTACATAAGGAAACTAATTTCCAACTGACAAGAATCAGCAGTCTTGTGGTGAGTGGTCGAAACGAGATGGTTCGGTTTCACACCATACTAATTGATACGGCAAATTGGATTTTTTTTTATTTCCTTCCTAAAATGATGGAAAGTCTTGAGTCGACATTGGTCATGTGCGTTACCTGGAGTTCTTTCAGAAAATACTGTCTGTCTCTCTGTCTCTTTCTCTCTCTGCATATAACATAAAAATTTAAGATCTTAATATGGTCCCCTTTTCAGGCTCTCTCAGTCTCCATCAACATGAGAACTTTATCTGATTCAACCAGAGCTTTTTTTTTTGCTTTCCAGGGGATGTTATCATACAGCCATCTGATCAGAGTGAAGAGTACGAAAGATCCCTAAAAATTATGCTTGGGACCGTGTTTGGAGTCGTAGGAGGTGTCACGATTATTATTGTCGTCTTTTGCATGTATCGGAAAAGAAACTATCCATCAGGTGAGGTCCTTTTGATGTAACTGCAAAACTCAGCTAAATGATACTCAGAATTTTCTTTTGATATTATGGTATTAGCTTCTGAAAGAAACAAACTTCCAATAACAAAATGGGGATTAATTCTAAGCATGTGTACAGACTAGTCTATCTTTTTTGGTGAAGTCCAGTGAAAACCTTGTCATGTTTTGCATTACACAGTCTCATTATGTACTGATTTTCCAACAAAAGATAAATATATTAAGCATTTTTTCTTCTTGTTAACTTGTCACCGTGTCCATGGCTGCTTCTAGATGTCTGGTTTTGATTACTTTTAATAGATAAACACTACACTTGTTGTTATAATTTAAGTTTTTTTCAGAAATTCTATATTTGCATGCTAAATTTCAAACATTTAAATTTTGGCGATTTTTTTTCCCATTAAAAAGTTGCAGATTGTCATGCACTTCAGTAGGTTAGTATAACATTATTATGCAAATTAATCAGGTTTAATTTGACTTTAAGCAACATTAGAACATTTTAGGGTAATTGAAAACTTTTGGCCAGGGCTGTACATTACGGTCTCGCAACCCTTGAATTTGTTTAAATGTATGTAAAACCGCGACACACAAAATATGAGAGAGTTTTAAGAAAGTTTAGAGGTAGCTCAATGTACTTAAATCCTTTTCTTTTTTAGGTGCAATTTTCACCATTAGTTAAGCCCCGGCTGTGATTGCATCACTTTTCCTTGTAAATGTCTGTTTTCAATATGAGTAATTTACATGACGTAAGCTCTCATGGTACTGCATCATGTTTTGCCTTAAGCCTATAAAAGGGAAGCACAGAGAGTGCATTTCAATTGTTCAAAAATATAAAGAGACAACATTTCATCTTCTCAAAGAAAATTTTCAGGCAGAATTTCCTCTCGTAGTGCACTGGGACGGAAAAATGCTGACCAGTATTACTGGAAAACAATATTCTGATCGTCTGCCAATTCTCGTCTCAGGAAGCAGTATTTCTCAATTACTAACAGTGACGAAACTACCTTCCCCAACTGGAGAAGCTGAATCTACTTCAGTCTGTAATGCACTCAGAGAGTGGGGAATTGAAGAAAAGGATTCAAGGTATGAGTTTCAACACAACTAGCTCGAACACAAGAAGAACCAACAGGACTTGTTCCTTGATGGAACAGAACCTTGGGCACAACCTTCTCTACTTTGCCTGCCATTGTCATATTTGTGAGCTTGTAATATCAGTGGCTTTCAAGCATTGCATGGGAGAGTTGTGAGGACCAGAAATGCCTCTCTTCAAACGATTTGCATCTAAGTGGCAATGTCTTGACAAACAGAATTTCCAGGACAGTTTCACTGATCCCTTCATATGCCAATTTATATCACAGAAGAAAGAGGTGATTAAGCTATTCATCAATTCACAGCTTTCTGAAGCTCAACCGAGAGATGATTACTAAGAACTACTGGAGCTGGCAAGCATTTTCCTAGGAGTAGTTCCAGGAAAAGCCATCCATTTTAGGACTCTCTACAGACCATGCACCATGCCTGTAGGATGTCAAAAATCATTTACACTCTACAAGTATGGATGTTTCGTGGCCCGTTCCACCTTTCTCGCAAGGAGAAGGGTCTCAGAGATAACTGCCTTTTTGCAGTACATCTCTACATTAAAGCCTGGATCGCTTGTCCTAGCGCACCCTCTGCTCCTGCAAATGATATTCGATTCCTCAAAGATTTGCTGGGTTACTCGTCAATACATCCAGGTATTGCATAAGTCGCCTAAGCCAAAATGTTTAACCATCTATGGTATCTTTTAGAAGAATTGGTTGCACTGGTCTTTTTTGATGACAATACCTCAGCCTCAACAAAGATTCAGATGATTCATTCACTGAATGCAAAAAGATGTATGGAGAATGATGAAATGGCCCCTAAAAGAGTTCAAATTGATCTAAAAACTTGAGGATAAGACACTACAAAATTTCATCACAAGAAGATCACGCATTTTGTTTACAAATTTTAATCTATCTCAGCACTTTCTCAAGGAAAATCCAATGACCTGGAGTGAATTGGAGGATAAGCGAGCAAAACAGAAGGTGAAAACCACCAACATTGTTAATGATTCTGCGAAGAGAGTGGTTGCTCTCATTCAAGAATACAACAAACATCTTACAAAGAATGAAGAGCAGTTTCAGTTTCTTATACAAGTTGTCAGCAAACTCTGCTGTCATTTCCCAAATACCTCTAAAAATACTCTTTCTGCAGCTGAATAAATTTCGTTTTTCATGTGTATTCATTTTAGTTATATAATATACAAAATGTTGAAACTTCATGTTGCTTGAGCTGCCTTAAAATATTAGAATAAATGTTTCAAAATGTATATGCAATGTTTTTTTCACCAATTAAAACTGTTGAGGGTTGCGATCACAAAAAAGCTTTGAATAAATTTTTTGCCCTATATAAGGGCCACCCTACTTACTGGTAAATCTGTTCTAGTTTTTTTTTTGTTTTTTGGCAACTCTTTTAGGTTTTTATTGTTAACATCAATGTACAGACCAGTTTAGAGTTCGCTAAACATTATTTCATTTTAAAGGTATCAGAATATGGAATATTCTTTGATATGAATAGTCCCGTTTCAGTTGTCTTCGTTTTCTTTTAAGATTCTCATATTGAGCATTTGCAAGTCCCAGACATTATTACTGAAGGTAAGTTTGCTTTATGGTGCTAACTATAACATCTAGTGACCAGCGTTAAACCTGTTTTAGACGTATAATGGAGTGTTGGGAATTTTAGTTTTATCTGCAGAGTTCTGTAACCTCTCGCGTTCTTCTTGATTTGAACTCATGGTCAGGGTAGTTGCCCGCCACCGAGCAGTTTGTGAAACAGAGTCCAGAGCTATTCCCCCAACCTAGTTTAAGGTCAAAGCTCTCAACTTCTTTTGGGGATTGGCTGTAAGGTAGGTGGTTTACTGGTTGTCACTCACTAAGCAGCAGATCCTCTTTTCTTTTTTCTTTTCAAGAAAATCCAAGATTACAGAAGAAAATAATTTCGTTTACTTGTGACAGTAAAAAAAATTGAATTTTATATTTTTGGACGTCATGTTTTTGATGTGGCCTTAATTATTTGACAACAGCGAAAAAAAGGAGGGGGGATTTAGAAGACCGACACTTTTGAACCTCTGTGGACTGTGTAATTTGAACAAGAATAACTTCTGGAAAACATAATGATTTGAAAGAATGATCAGACATTTTAACGGCATCTGAGCGGTTAGTCCACATCTAAGTGATTTTTTTTTTTTTTTTTTAAAAAGAAAACAAGTGATACTGACATTGGTATGGAGGGTTAATCATTGACCAGTTTATAATATAATGTGTAAGATGCTGTGCAAGTATGGATGGAGTCCATGGTTAAGAAAAGGACCCCCCCCCCAAAAAAAGAAAAAGACAGTGAATTATTGGAAAGGATCCAGCATACATAGATTCTCTAGAAAGTTTCAGCCATAAAAGGGGTGAAAATATTGCATTTACCCAGTTTGGATTTTTTTAGGCATTTCAGGGACCTAGAGAGGTCTGCAAAACAGTCGAAGGCTTTCGCAGGGTTGAGAGGCAGTAGCAAAATCCTGCTATTTTCTAGTTGCCAATACCAGGAGGTCCTAATTATAAACTGACCTCCATATTTTAACTAGATTTGTAAAGTTTGAGCCTACTCTAGTGCTGTTGATTTTTTTTCTCTTCTAATTTGCTCTCATGAAGCTCTGTTTAGAAGAATTTTAAAGATTACATATAGAATGTGTAGTAGTTGGGACTTGTTTGTTGTTTTCTTAAAATTCCAGCGCAGCTACAGTGATTAAGATATGACGATGCATTTCATTCTTTTCTGTGAATCGGAAATAAGCTACTGTTGTTTCCAAATATTTGAGCAGTGTATTGTTATTTTCTTGTGGCTTTAAACTGTTCATGAGAATACAGAAAAGTTAAAGAATTTGAGATTATTTGCAAAAAAAATTTGTATTTTTCAAGAAATATTTCTATTACCTACTTATGTATACTTTTAAAATAAAGGAAATAATTTCCAGTTCTGTTTTATGACTAAAAATCAAATTTTTGCCATTTATGACCATAGCTGATCACCTGTACTAGATAATCTACCAAGGAATTCTTTGAATTAAAAAAGATAATTTTCTATTTTCCAGATTTGGATGAAAAGCATCAGTATCCAGATGTGTTGATGTTGTACTCGTGTGATTGTGTAGCCCATGAGAAAGTGGCCCAGGCCTTAGCAGCTTTTCTCATGCAGATTTGCAACTGCAACGTGCACATTGATGTGTTTGAAGAGTACCTCATTCAGGAGAAGGGTCTTAACTATTGGCTCATTGATAACCTCCAGGAGGCTGATTACATTATCATTCTCTGTTCTGTTGGTGCCAGACTCCGCTGCAAGAAAAGCATGCAGTTTAAAAGTAACACTCACCAGACGTTTCCAGATTACTTCGCGCTTGCTGTTGACCAGGTGGCTGAGAAGATGCGAGTTGAACGTGCTAAGGGGCTCTCACTGTCAAAGTTTCTTGTTGTGTACTTTGACTACTCTGTTGAGGGAGACATACCAGCACAACTTGACCTAGCTATGCGGTTTCAGCTAATGAGGGATATAAATAATCTGTTTTGTCATTTGCATGGTGTTGGCACAGAACAGTCCAAGTTCACTATGTACTCTGGGGTATCAGTGAAGAGTTATGACAAATGCGATATAGGGTTGCGGCTGAAAGCAGCCATTGATGAGGCAAAGCAGTATTTCAAGGACAACCCGAGTTGGGTAGAGGATCACTTGGAGCAAATTCCTTGTTCAGCAAGCAAGAAATACAAAACAAAACGAACTCGTCACAACTCCGGGGAACCTCTGCTGATGCATGAGCATGCCCATGAGAAAAATCCAAGTGAAAACCTAAACAATAAGACTCAGCCTTATAACAGGAGTCTAACTTCAAACGTGGAACCTATTTCTGTGTCCACTTACACTGTGGAGTCAGTTCCCATCACAAACTTAGTTCATAACAGACTGAATTCGCTGCCAAGCTCACTAAACAGCCAGGTTACCTTCACACCTTTTTCTTCAGCACCAAACACATCTCAGAGCTACGAAAACCTGTCGTACAGCAGAAAGCTGCAGGACATGGATCTGTATGGGCCTGAGCCTACGAATTCTTTGTATTCACCAGCTTGTCATCCGAGTCCGCAAAGTCTGCACACTGAATCAGAGGAAGGCTACGATGTTCAGCCTCAGAAGGGCAAAAGTAAATCTCTTCCTGTAGTTGGTCCGGCCAATAAGTCTTTGACTGTGTTAGAGGCTGAGGTGCACAAAGAGTGGGAACTAGAGACCAAGGACTCGGCCAATTCCCCTCCATCAGACTCAGATTCTTCTAGTATGGAGAGCGAGCTGGAGTCAGATTTGAAGTCCATAAAAATTCCGCCAAACTTTGACCATGTTTATTACACGGCAAAGTATGATTCTTCTGAGCATGTCTATACTACACTGTACTATAGTCACAAAAGAGGCCATTCGGTGTCAGATATTGGATTCACCCCATGGACAGGGAGTGAGGTGAAAGTGTTAAGTAATCTGCTGCCCACTTTGAAGCGATTGCCCAGGTTGTCCAGTCAGGATGGCAGCTCCACCACTTCATATGAGTCAGTCATGGAGCAAAGTTTGAACATGGGTCACGTGCTGCTATAGAGCACAGATAGTCAGTTGACTGACACTTTGAGGTGGTATCTTGGTGTAAATATTGTTTACACTACCATATTTCACAAACTAATTGTGGTTAACCACCTAGCAGTAGATAAAGTTTGATCTTAATGAACAAAGTGACATAATTTCAATGTAAATTTTCAGCATGCATAAACATACTGTTTTTAGATGTTGTTATTGCATAGACCAAAATCATCTTTGAGCAATCAAATGAAAGTTCATATTTATCAGATACTCTGATTTTGAAACGGGTTTACATATTAGAATCGGTACATAAGTATGTGTCTGTTAGGTTTCAAAATGAAAAGCATTGAACATAGGCACAATCAGTATTTTCTGAAGCTCTTTACACTAATTCACTTGCTGTTTCTTGTTTGTCATGCTACACCACCAGGATCATGAAAACCAATCTGTGGTGAAGGCATTATTTAATGTTTCAGCTCTCTCTCTTGTTGCCATTACCATCTGTATTGAGAGAGAGAGAGAGACCAGCTTTGAATAGTCATATCTTCACAAGTTTATGGATAAAGAGTTTTGACTGGAAGCACCAACTTTCATTAAAGAACTGTCATTTTATGAGTCACCTATAAATGTTTGGGGGTCCACTTTATAATTATTCTAATTGCAATATAAAATAGTGTTGATGTAGTCTTTATTTTGGGGGGGTAGGTGAATAGCCAAGAGTGAATTCCATTGTTTGGATATCTCATAGGCTGTATTAATTCTGTCTTTTACCCTGGTCATTTTCATGGGCTGCACTACATTTCTCTGTACTTCATTGTAGCTGATCTCATAATTCATATTAATTCACTCTTCTCCCTTTCTGTTGTAGCTAATTGGCAGGTTTTATATCTGTATTTTAGAAGACTACATAATGAACACACAGAGAGAGAGAGAGGAATGGTTTTTATGCAAATGTTATAAACATTAGGAGAAGGAACCCCTGGTAATGGAGTGATTTCTGATAATGAACTAGAATGCAGAGATGTTTTCATAAATGCCAGCAGGGTTAATGTTACCTTGGTAAATCATCCTAACATTAATCAAACCTGTTGGTGTTTATTATAATCGATCTTTCTTTCAGGAGAACCTCTTGTTGCAACTTTCACTGTTAAATTTTTTTAGAAACGTATTTGTGTTCAGTGAGTTAATAGATGAAGGATTTTAGTTATTCTGAGTGATTAACTAACATTAAATTTAGTCTTGAAGATTATGTGGAGGGAAATCTGAATGAAACATTTAAATGTTTAGAAGCTAAGTGACAGACAGACAGACAAGCCTTAGTGTTGTTATTCTGGGCTACAAGATTATAACGTGTTCTTAAAACTATTTAATAAACATCATAGTAGACTATTTCTAAAAATACAGATGACCAGAGTACATGGAGCAGCATGTCACAGTTGAATACAATCAGTACATTTAAAAATGCATTGGGTAGATGTATTACCTGACCAGCAGGAAGGGCTTTATATAAGTTGGAAGACATCTTTTCACTATGTAAATAGCTTAAAAAGAAAATTCGATGTTTCCACCAACTATAACTGAGTTTGTCACCACAGGGTGTTGAGCGCACCCCAAAGTTGGCCCTATGTCATCCTGAAACACATCCAAAAAAAAAAAGTAGATCACCACATTTGCTTACTTCCATGCACACCTTTGAAACTTGTAAACTCTTTTTCTTGTATTTAGTGTACTGCTGTTCTATACATTATGATATGACAGAGGCTAAACTTCAGACAAACCACTTCTCTTCTGTCTGGCAGCTATTTCACTAAAGCAACAATATTGGTGAATGCATAGATTCAGACTTTTGACATTGTGCTGTAGTCACATGTCCACTGGCTAAAACCATGATTTCAAGTATGAGCAGACATCATGCAGAGTTGCACTTCATTAGTAAACATGCGACTTTGTTTAGCAAATGAGGTGACAGATATAGGGTTTCGGGTTCACTAATGGGATGCATTTTGTTTGGAAAAAAATAATAAAGGAAGGGAAGAAAAATTATTGGACAGTAGACAGTTTACTCTAGGTTTCTCAAGAAAGGTTGGTTTTCTAAAAGTATTTATTGAATCCACCGCCATTTTTTTTTCCATTACATACTGATGCATTGTGACCAACTGTTTTTAACTCCACCTTCTGTTTTTGGATCTTTTTGTCCATTTTGCACTGATTGCAGGCATTAATCCATTTTCAGAATCTAGGAGTCTAAAAGAAATCCAAGTCCTGTAGAGGCAATCTCAAAAGAATATTTTAATATATTTTTTTAAAAATTTCTTTGAAGTTATTGGCAAGGGACCTAATCTGGGTATTTAGTTTTTGTAATTAACGGTACAAAAAAAAAAAATAAACACCCTGATGGCATAGCAAAAATTCCATTCTTTAATTGATTGGTACAAATTAAAATATTCTGCATTATAGGTTCATTTGGCAAAACGTCTGGATTGAGAAAAACACTTAAGTCTTTTAAAAATCTATTACCTGCACAATCAATCAGGGTGTGGCAGCACAGGTCTAACATCTCAGAATTGCAAAAGATAGCCATTGCCGTGATGGAGCGTTATAATATATCAATCGGACATTTCTCAAGTGATTGTTGTTCCTCCTCTAAGGAACATGCTGGAAGAGAAAGCTAATTTGTACATATTGTTTGTTTTCTTCAGTTTATCATGAAAATAGTAATTTATCAAAACTATTAGCAAGACTATGCATATGTGAAATATAGTAGTACGTGGGGAAGTTTATTATAAAATACTGATTGAAGAATGGTATACGTTATATACTTCGCATGTGCAAAAGTACATTTTATCACTGAACTTAAGGTATAATTTACTTATAATTAGAAAAAAATAATTGCCTTTTAGCCCTGCCTTTATGTCAAGTGCTTTAGTTGGGAGTTCTTATATCGAGAGAGTTAACATACACCCACCACATCTTGTTGCTATGAACGACAAAATCCTCACAGCTTGGCTTGTACCATTTATTTTACTCAACTTCTGTATATCTAATTTGGATGATAGGGAAACAAAAGAAAAGTAAAAGACTTGTCTTTGGTTTTCATATCGGAGTGCTATTCCACAGTATTTACCAAAATTAGTATTCATCGAGGTAATGCAGTACATTTAAGTAAATTTCTGAAATTAAACTTCATTTTCTAGTATAGAAAAGATAATCTGTAGATAAAACTGATCCTTATTTTAAAAAAACAACAAAAAACCAAGCAGTTCATTGCAAAACATGTTACCCCCCCTCCTTTTTAAAATCTTAACACTTATTTCACTGTTTATTAAAGGGGTCAAGCATGACAGGAATGTGGCAAAATAAGTGCCCAGTCATCATCAAATCTGCACCTGGCCCATCTCAAGACTTGTAGAAGATAATGAAGCTCTTTAATATTGTATGCCTAGTGTACAGGTTTTGACTTTATGCATTTCACAGCCAGCAATGCTGGTCTTGCAACCAAATTACTCTGCCAGTCTAGCTGCTCAGATAATCTACAAGCAATATTGAAATATCTTTAGAAGCATTGTGTGTAATTAGTCATAGTGCATATTTAACTATTTCATCAGCTGAACAAATGCTTTTTAACCCTCTGGAGACACTCTCTTTTGGAAATGGTAAGCAAAAAACAATTGACTACTACCATTTATTTACCAGGATGTTGCTTTATTCAAAAGCCGATCGGTCCACACAATAGGGAACTATGCAGTAAGGCTCTTGTATGGGGTCAACGGATTGGATGTGTCGTCTTTTTTGCTTACTAGCTTTGGGCCAATAGATCGGCCCTATCATCTCCAGGGGGTTAAATAATGGCAGCCTTGGAAATAAACTTGTGGAGAGGTCTGCAAAAAAGAAAAGTTGCAACAAAAGTACAGAGTACAGCATTAAATAGATCAAATAAACAAAAGCAAAACATTTCTACCGAGCAAAACCTGGTAGGAACTCATTCAATAAGTTTGAAAATCCTCTTACAAGAGAAGTTTGTATCTCATGTTCTAGCAGAGCAAACATAAACATCTTTTTTTCTGTGAACTTTCAAACAGTTATGTTTGGATTTGCTTTATCATGTACAAGACTAATTGAAGTCATTTCATGTATATCCTAGGAATATCATCTAAGGAATACAGCTGAATAGCAAGGAACTAGTGATTAAAGCTGCTAATCGGACATCATCTTGTAAAAATTGTATAGGTTTCTTCTTTATTATTATTGTATTTTATTTTTATTGTTTTAAATGGCCTCTAATTGTGAAATCATTTTTTTTCGTTTTATGTGGCGTAACTCCAGACCTGCCTTGTTGCTACACATTATTCAACTGTTTTCTGTCGGGGTGAAATTGAATTTAAAGTGTGTGTGTGTATGTTGTTCTAAGGTGTCACAAGTGACTTTTGTGATAACAGAATGAGGTGCATTGTTAAAGTTTTCTACTGCTGTCTTGTTTTGTAAACCCAGCATCTATAATGCTAAAAGTATTATGGAGGTATCTAATATTCAGTATGCACAGCACTTTTTAACATAGTTTATTGGGGATTTTTGACTTGTTAATATATTATTTATTGTTTCTTCAGATTCTCACTATTTTTGCATTGTCCATGTCATAATAAATTTAATCGTTACTTCAGAATTTCCATAGCATCAGCGGAAAGCTAGGAAAAACACACATCCTACAGCAGTTCAATGCATTTTCTTTTCAAATTTATTATAAACGTAACAATGCAATGCATAATTTTTCTAATACTGACAACCATAATAATACATTGTTTTCTTTCAGTTAACAATATTATATAGTGTCAATGGGCACTGCAAATCTTGCAATTTCTGATGATATTGTTTAAAAACATGCATTTACCTTCAACTTGTGTTGACGAGAAAAAGTTTAAAGGTAAAAAAAACTAAGCAAGGTGTATAAAAGCAGTTAAGTAAACAAAAGTTATGCCAAATTCTAAATTTTATTTATAAATTAAAAATGTTACATTATTTTTTTTTAAGTTCACATACTTTTTTAAAAAAAGTTCATTTAAATAGGGTTTGTTTGGTGTGTCTTTTGCTTCAGTAGGTATGGCGACATCTGGAAGCTAATTCAAACCCACAGGGCATTAAAACCACAGATGTATTAGTTATTAGGAGGTAATTTTGAAATGTGTTTATTTAACAAACTAAAATGAAATTAAATATATCTGGATTGTTTTAAGTGTAAAATATTTGTACAGATAACAAGAAAAAAAAAGAAAATTCTGTGGAGAGTTAGACTAGTTTTTTGTCCTGACTAAATGTGGCGTCAGTAGTTTGAGTGAATGAAGTTGATGTTCACAAAAGAACGAATGGGTACAGTAGATACTGGCAGCATTGCTGCTAGTCACGTGGACACTTGAGTTGCCATGTTTGCGGCAGGCTTCACTGCCATGGTTCCAAAAAGTATGCTACAAATTCTATGTATTATTATGGAGAATAAACTTTTATTTTTCATATAGTAAGTTTTCTCAGTACAGCATGAAAGAAAAGCGTCACTGTAGGCACAGGTTTTGGCCCCCACTTTGCATCAGAAGGGTCACCGGATCCATTCCTTCCCAGTTGGTCACCTACCCACCCACCCCTCGATAGCAACAAAAATGTGAGAGAGAGAGAGAAGGCGCTTGTACTCTGCACCCATTTAATAGCACAGCTGCTCAAACAGACACGGGTTAGGTGCGCTTGATTTGATGGAACTGATAACTCTAATAACGCCATTCAATGCACCGTTCTGTTCAGGGGACATTTTTCAACTGGCCAGCATTTCTCCGTGTGCGCGACACAGCGCGTGGACTCTCGTTCGGGTGCAACTCCTTCCACCCGAGCAGTGAAACCAGACGGCCACCCGGTCATGGAGCGCAGCCCCACCTGTACACATTCCAACACAGAAATGACCGATCTAATTTGCCTGACATGTAGTCGAAGACTTGAATAATTCTTACCCCACCGTTGTGTTGTTAATCGGCACTGACAGTGCACACAGCATATGTGCATCATCTTGAAATATCACTGCTTTGTTATGGAAATCGGTTTCGTGTCAGAACAATCAGTTCACATTTCTTTTTTTTTTTAAACACTTGTTTAATGTAAAATACTTTTTGCCGGGGACTGGTGGTTTACCCGCAATACGTCCCGTCCCGATCCACCCCTATACTTCTCCGGAATATCGTCGTTATACTGCACTTTGCATGTTGCTAGCTTCATCGCTGTAATTAAATGCCATCTGTTTCTCCACACCCTCTGTTTGCGCAGTTTTTTTAAGGTAGGGGTGTGTGTGTGTGTGTGTTGGGGGCTGCCAGTGATGAGGTTCCCCTAGGGCAGGGGTCGGCAATCGGCGGCCCACGGACAGTCTTTTCTTTAAAAAGTCGTCATTCGTCATTTCTAAAACACACTAATGCTACAGGAAACTCGGTAAACAGCCCGCAATTCACCGATATCGACCATTCATTTTCGTCAAGATCGATGCCAGCGCAGGTGAATAAGTGCTTCATATTTATCGCTGGCAAGATGAAGTTCTTTTCGTCGCCCTTTGACATTGTTGTGGACGATGCCCCTACTGATCCCCAAATGGAGCTTATTGAGTTGCAGAGTGACGACCAGCTTCGTTCTCGCTTCTCCTCATTGCCTCCCCGCCGCTTTCTTCAGGGATGTTACGTTTCCCAGTGGTCGCTTTCCTGGAATCGTGGGCCCGGTTCGTGTCATCGCGTCGATGTTTGGGTCGACTTACAGTTGTGAACAATTATTTTCTCAAATGAAGCTCGCCAGGAACCTCCTCCGTGCACAGTTGACTGATAGTCACCTCAATGATATCCTCGCTTTGAAATCTTGTAGCATTTCACCTCTGTGTTCACGGCGAAAGCGCCATCGTGTTTCTCATTGTGTTAAGGAGGCTGATACGCAGTAGTAAAGCAATAAATATGCTTGTGCATCTATAAGTGTCCTTGTTTTTACTCCGGCCCGCGAGGTGATCTTGGGGCCCATAAATCTGCCCCCCCCCCCCCGGTGTCCCAGAAATTTCCGACCTCTGCCCTAGGGGGCTCCACGTGGACTTCGACCGGCTCTGCTCAGCGGATTAGGAGCCATGGGAACGTGTAAATGTCGTATAGTTAATTCACTCTCGCCCGGTAGCTAAGGACTTTGATACAGGTAAAGGGATAGATAGCCAGTCTCTATGGCGATTCTGGAATAGGTCAGCAGCAACAACAACAACAACAACAGACTCGACGAGGTAAGAACAGTAAATGAGCCATTAACGCGGGGTACAAATGGACAGAATGGCGTCAAGTGCAGGACAACATGCCCCTAGCATTGGGAGGGGTCCGGGACCCACGATGCCCGACGGGTCAGTCCGTAGCAGTGCCGGATTTACCATTGTGCTTAAGCACAGGGCCCCGTCGGCCAGGGGGGGGGGGCCCCATCTTCCTGCCAAAAATAAAAAAAATTTTTTACGATGAATTTTTCAAACGTTTTTCCTAAAAGTAATAAAAGTGAAATTGGTCTGTAAAAATTGTCAAAAGCAGGTGAAGCATTACTTTGTAGTGTGTACCTCCTTCAGGGCCCAAGTAAGGGGCCTCATTTGTCCTAGATCATGTCACTGGTCGGTAGTTTACCAAAATAGCCATGTGGGGAAAACCGGGGAGGCGGGAGGCGGGTTAGGGTTTTCCTATAAAAGAGGCGAGATAGTTTGATCATTTTTTTTCTCCTTCCACCTTTGTACGGTTCCTACCTATGCAGGGAAGTCAGGTACGTGACCTGTTTGTTGTCTACATGTTTTCGCACGCCGCCCTCCTCCGACCCGCTTGCATGGCCGACACCGGACACCCTGAGAGACCGGTGCTACTCGACCCAGGTCCTCGGTAACTTATCGTTCCGCGCTTCGTGATTTAAACGTCCGTCGCCCGCCCGCCCGCCCCTCTCTTCTCTACCCGTCAGGACGGGGGCCGACAGGGGAGTCGCGTGATGCCTCTGTGGGGTGGGAAAGGTGGGTGCGAGTGTGTGTGAGTGTGGGAAAGGTGGGTGCGAGTGTGTGTGAGTGGGGGGTGGGTGCCCGTCTTAAAAGGTAGAAAGTTTCCCGACGGTGGACCAGCCAGAACGCTTTGTTTTTGTTCACCCCTTTTATTTTACCGGAATAAGCATCTGCCCCCCCCCCCCACCCTGACGATATGGTTTCCTCAGATTAGTGGATTTGGACTTCGAGAAGATCCGAAGCAGCAGCAGCCAGCACGAGAAGGGCGCCGTCGTCTCGCCGCCACAGCTGATCGCACGCACTCACTCGCACTCGCAGTTCCCTTTCTGCGGGAAGCTTCCCTTACCCTGGCGTATTGTTTCGCGAAGAACAGCTGGTCCCCCCTCCACCGATCCCTTGTTTGTAACTGAAATGTTTTGGAAGTTTTTCCCCCCCGGAGATCTGAATCTGTGTTGTTTTATGTACATCTCGCGCACAGTTCCCCCTGCTAAACTTTATTCTCTGATTTATTTGGAAAGCTTTTGGAATGTCAGCTGTGTACACACATCGCTACACCATCTGTCAGGGGGACAAGATTGGGAGTGGAGCCACGTGTGATGTCTACAAAGGAATATCAAAGGTATATATATATATATACGGACAGCGCTTACCTTTCGTGACAGTCTCCCCCTGCTCGCTTGACACATGGAGTAACCAGATGCGTTATGCTTTTCCTCCGTAGGAGACTGGGATGGTCTGCGCACTGAAGGTATTTAAGAAAAGCTGGAGCAAGCAGAGAATTCTTCAGGAAAGAGAAATCGAGGCGTTGAAAACGATAAAGCATAAGAATATTGTCCAGCTGTACGATCTAGATAGAGAGGTAAGCTCTCCGGGAGTTTATTGCCAGTTTGAATTCCCTTTTGCCACCAAATACAGTCAAACCTCCCATTACTGAACATCTTTGGGACCGACCAAAAATGTTCACTAATTGGAGGTGTTCACTAATCAGAAATTATGTTGAAAGATGATAAAACATCAAAATATGTATGAAATTAATCACAGATTTATTGTTAAGGACATGAAATAAAATTTTTATCAGAAAAAAATATGTACACAATATTTATACACATGAAAAAGTGTAAAATAAAAATGTTCATTGTATATTATTCATTGTTTGTTGCATTGTGAATCGGAACTCATGAAAGGGACCAGGTGCTGGAGGTTAAAAATATCTTTTTGTTAAATTACAAATAGAGGGCTGTGGTTTCTTATTGTGTGATATGGCTTTAATGAGACAATTGCCTGATGACTGTAGTGATATGGCTGAGTGAACAAAATGTATGTTCACTAAATAGAATGTCATTTGTATTAAAATTTGATATTTGGGACCAAGAAAAATGTTCACTGTTCACAGTAGAGAGTGGTTCACTAATCAGAAAAAAGCCTAAAATTTGCAATGTTAAAAGATAGGCGAAATTTGGGACCAGGAAAAAACGTTCACTAACTGGAGGTATTCACTATTCGGAGGTGTTCACTAACGGAGGTTTGACTGTAGCCTTGTTTAACTCAATTGCTGCAAGAGAGCATAGAAGTGATCAGGGCCAAGCTTGCACAAGCTCCCCTCCCCCAACTGGTATTAAAATACTTGACAATTTGGTTTTTTTTATTTTTTTAAAACTGGTTCACCTGTGAATATCATCTATTGCTGGCAGTTTATTCCATTCATTTATACTTCTGTTTGCTGGATGTTTTGCTTATTTTCTAATATCAGTTCGTAGCTAATAGGTAGGTGTATGCCACTTTCTGCCGTGCAAGGACAAGGACTTGGATGAAACTTGTTTTGCTGGATCAGAACCGATGAAGCAAGCAGTTTCCTCTCCCCCCAGAGAGAGTTATGGTCAGTTACCCTACTCGATCTGCCATGAGACAACACGATTTGCTACCTGGCGAAGAAAAGAAAAAATCGCAAAGAACTGCCAAACTCTCTTGCTAGCTGCCACAGTCTGTACAATCAAACATTTACAGATAAACCCCTTCTTTATGACAAACATGTTTGCTATACTTGACCACATTATCCCCTCCCTTCCTTAGGAGAGATAACATTTCTCCTTATCCGTGTCAGTATCCGTAATCATGAGATACCCCAAACAGTGATGTCAGCAGATGACATTTGTTGCTAGAATAACCTTAATCTGGCGTGTTTAAATAGAAATTATAATAGATGTAATGAATATCCATCATCAGTATTTTTGCTTTCACAGAAAGTGTCTGGTCAGTATGTGCTGGTGATGGAATTCTCTGAGTATGGCACCTTGCATACATATCTAAACGAAGTTGAGCAAGCTTTTGGATTAAAAGATGGGGAGATGTTGACATTACTAAAAAATTTAGGTAAATATTTATTTGTCCCATTTCTCGAATCTTTCAACTTTTAAATACGATTTTTATCATACAAGATTTTCACTTGGTTTGTTTTGCTTTCATACAGAATCTGGTTTAGCAAAACTGGTTGAGGTGGGCTATGTTCACAGGGACATCAAGCCCAGCAACATTCTGAAGTTTATTGACGCAAATGGCAGGTAAAACAACAGTTTTCTCGACTCTCTTTATTATACTGAGTTCTCTTAGTTATTGGTCTTACAAAGTTCATGGTCTTGTGATCGTAAACTTCTTGCTTTCTTTAAAAAAAACAGCTCCATTTACAAGTTGTCAGACTTTGGTGCAGCGAAGAAAATCAAGGAAAAGGAAGAGTTCATGTCTCTTGTGGGGACTGAAGAATATCTGGTAAGTACACAGGCCTCTATCGTTGTTAATCTATTGCCTGAACATTGTATTGGTGGTCTTTCTGGAAGTGAAAGGACTAACTAGCCGAATAATAGTTCCAGAGAACGCTGTACGACTGCCTACTCTTTCTTGTGTAGTCATTTATGAAAGGACACTCACTGGAAGAATTAAGGTCATTTCTCTCATACTCCCTGGAATCTGTGGTGTGAACTAAATATTAGAAAGTGGGTTTTTAACCTGTGTTTGTACGTTTGAGCTTTACCCAGTCAGGTTTGTGTTAAGGTTTGGAATGATTTTTCAATTCCATTGTTAACTCCTAAAATTTGTAAGCCTACTTTATTTATTTTTTAAAATTTCAAACTGTTTTTTACAGTTTTTTAAGGTGTAGCTGAACAACACTATATTTAAACCTTAACATGTAAATTTTTCTTCTTCTTCTTCCAGCATCCAAAAATCTATGAGAAGGTTTTCATTAATCGCTGCTTAGAAAAAGGTTTTAATTCATCTGTTGATATGTGGAGTTTAGGAATAACTCTGTACCAATGCAGTGCTGGAGACATTCCCTTTAAACCTCTGGCTGGACCTCGGAAAAACAGAGAGATCATGTAAGCTGTTGTTTCTTAAATCTTAAATAATCAGTTTTTTTTTTTCTTCCTTTTATATATATAATCTTTTCGGAGGGTTTATCCAGTCTCTTCAGCCAAGGTGCTGGGTATGATACATTAACCCTGTAAGTCCTGCCATGTTTCTACATTACTTACAATTAACTGACCCCCTCTGCAGTTTGATTGACATTGCTTGACGTCATGTAACTATAATCTCCTGTCGCAACAAGACAGGAGGACATAAGTAAAGGGCCGGCGATACATCCAACATATTGCATGTCCACTAATTCTTGGTGGTAATCTTTGCTCTCTTTAAACCATTAATGGAACCGGTGCCGTACCACATTCTGGCTGGTCATTGCCAAATAAATTTTCATCACCGCAGTCAGAGTGGTGTTGGCAGCTTCGCTGCAGACTGTAATGATGCTAGGGATAAGTCCATCGTAATGGCTGTGGGTCTGTGGATTATAAGTTATAGCAACACTTCAATGTTTCTTTTACATTTATGGCTATTAGCCACTGAGATCAGCATAACACATGAATGTGCTTTTTTTTAAAGTATTTTTGGTTCTTAGCTATAGCCATATTTCTTTAGTGGTTGTGGTTTTATGAGAAAAATAATAAGTTGTTTTTAAAAAAATTTTAATTGCAAAATTAATGCGAGATGGCAGTATCCATAACTTGAAGCATATTAAAGTAATTTCAGTGACTGACAGCATCCAGGAAATTGTCTTTTTTTTAAAAAAAAAAAATGTATTGCGCACTTTATCATCTAAATTGTATTAACCCTAGGAAAAGAATGTCCAGGGTGGACAACACATATATTTAGTTTAAGGGCAAACAAAATATTGTATTAAAAGTGGGCTCTGGTTTGTTTGTTTTATTTATCCGCTGGTTTGATACCTGATCATTTGGATTTGATCTGTTATTGCAGGTTTCAGATGATATCAAAGAAAGAATCGGGGGTGATAGCTGCCAAACAGAGCAAAGAAGGGAAGCTTATCTGGGAAAGGCAGCTTCCTTCAAATTGCAATATATCACAGTAAGTCGTTGCGGTGAAAAATAAGAAAACTAACCGGACAGGCACCTGAACACATCCAAGAGAGAAGAATTCCCTTTGCTTTTGTACACTTCTCTAGTTGGGTTCTGTTTCTACATTTGACATGTTGTAGAGAGTGGGGTGCAGTGAAACAAGTCTGCTGAATTAAAGAAGATGGGGAGAGAGAGGGAGACAGACATCTGTAAACAACTGCCTACTTCATTTGTGGCTGCCACATTGCAGAGTACGATCATTTGTTGTTACAGTGGGTAAATTCAATTAATAGGTGTGATACGACGGAAACAGCTTTTCTGTCTCACTGTGCCCTCCCCCCACTCTCTTCCCTACTTTATCCTAATGGGTTTGCTTCTGTGAATTCTAATCAACCCCTCTGGCAAACAAAATTTAATTGCCACTGTTTTCCTATTTACCTTTTTTTTTTTTTTGTAATTACTAAAAAAATAACAAAAAAAGAAAGAATTTTTTTTTTCTAATTAAAAATTAAAAACAAACAAATGTTGTAAAATTTTGGAAAATAGATTTTAAAAAGTTCTCAAAATTTTCCCGAGAATAAAACTTAAATGTAACACAGTCAAAGAGATTACGAAAATCGAAATATGCCACGCGGACTGTTTACCTGTCTTTGAGAGAGAGAGAATTGCACTTTCCTTTTTGCACACCTGTACATTCAATAGCATTTCAGTATGGAAGATGTGGCTCTAGAATTGTCTACCAGGAAACAGGAAAAAGGAAAGTACGTAAATATGTATATCCCTGACTGCTTGAATCTGGTTTTTCTGAAAATTGTGTTTCACTACCTCATTAGTGGTTTCTTTACAAATGCTGACTTTGAAGAAAAGATTAAATGACTTTTTAAATGAAATATGTGTGTATTTTTTTAAAAAAAGCAAAGCAAGTTCCTCAAAAAAAAAAAAAATATATATACACACACACACACATATATATATAAAAGCAAAAAAGGTATACAGTATAGTAATAATTTTAAATAAAGTAGTTTTTTAACTCATTATCAGATGCTTCTACCATTGTTGTCTAGTATCTTTACTGTTTACCTGCAGTGCAGTACAAAAGTTGTCGCAATATTTGAAATGCTCCAGTCAAATCTGTCAAGTGATGGAAGTATACAGCAATGAATGCAAGCATCTGGTGGTCATCTTTTTTTTTTTTTTGAGAACTGCTTATAACTCTAATAAATTTTTCAACTTTCTCCAATCAAGCAATATTTCCTTGATAATAAAGACACCATGCATTGTTCCCACACTCCAATTGAGGCTAAATACTAAATCCTCCTCTAACAGTTGCATCCAGCTTATTTCTATGCTTACAATTCAAGTACTAAATTTGATTGGTTTATAAACTGTGACTGGGTTAAAAAGCTAATAACAAACAACATCTTTTAAAATGCTGCTGTCCGACAACAAGTGGTTCTCCACAATCTGTACCTGGCTACCACAATTATGACTTTGTTTTCATGCACCAGTAGATTTCCTTGCCTCTAGTAAACCTACCTAGCTTGTATAGATGAGTGAACCGAGTTTGTTCAAAACTAAAGCAAATTCCAGTTTGCCTGCTTATTGTGAGGATGTTTTCTTGATTGGTTGCATTTCTAATGTGGTGTGCTAGTTTAAACTGGCAATCCTGTCTTGTTGATTAACCCAGTTTAACACCTCTGACAGGTTGCATACTCAATCTCACTTTGCCATAGTCTCTGTGCAGGTGCTTATTTTAAAGCCCTACCTCCCTCTGAGAGATCATTTCCTATTTGGTGACTTTTTAAGAAATGAACAATAAAAGGGTCCACAGGTCTAGTAGAAAAAGTAAACAAAAAAACACACAAACAAAAACTTAGGTTTCTAAAAAGAATCATTTCTATTTTGACTGGTCAAAGATTTAAATCAAATTAGACTGACGATAATCCAACTGTGGTTTGGTGAATAATGTTAAGGCATCTTATCTTTCATCATTTATATGTGTAGAAATACACAGTAATGATCAAGATAAGGCATGTGTTTGACAATCTCATCACTACTGTGCAGTTAAACATACCTGTGTTTTGTTTTGGCGTAGCTTTATCAATAAACCATGAACATTTTAACTACAACTTATTCTTGTGACTTCTATGCTGGCTAACAATAGCACACTTGGCTGTTCTGTTCTATTTACTGTTGAGTTTGTTCAGGGGATTTTAAAACCTGTTTAGAAATAATTTTTTTGAATTAGATCCGTATCCCATTATAAAGCTGATGGTTTTCAGGTCAGGATTTTGTTGTCAATTTTCTGAGAAATGGGCTATGTATGATCAGAAATGTTGGATTACAAAAGTTTATTTATACTTATAGTATAATAAGCACATGTGTTTTATCATTTCCAAGTGACTCAATGGGTTAAGAAAACTGTTGATTCACTTCCTTAATTAGAAGTGCTTTTCTGATTACTCACCTCTCTGTTAGTTTGAAGTCAATTTCATTTAAATGTTGAATATGTTTTGAATGAGTGAGACTGATGTCATAGCTCTCTAATCAAAGAGGCTTTGTTTTACTTTCTTCATAAGAGGTCTAGAAGCTTCTGAGACATTGATATGAAAATGAATCATCATGCATTAGAATTTAGTTAATTGCAGTTTTTGTGAGATACACAACATCACAGACTCAGTAATGTGTTCCAGCTGATACTTAATAGAAGTATAATGTTAACCCAGTGTTTCTATGTATAAAAAATGTTCAAAGGAAACTCAGCTAAATACTATTACGGTAATTTTGTTTTTAGTTTGGTTTCTGTGATTACATTTAATTTAATAATAATTAAATATTTAAATTAGAAACTTGTCTGGTTGTGCACAGAATTTCTTGTTGTTCAAACTTGTGGATATGGAGCCTGCCACCTAGCCACTGATGCTTAATTGCACAGATTTCTTTTTTTTTAAAAAAAAATATAAATTATACTTCACTGTGCTTTGCAACTATGGAAATTTTCAGAGATGAGACTTTCTGTCATTTAAGTAATCAGAGTTAATTTTTGAGAACAAAATGCAGTTGTTTTTTTTTCTTTTCTCTTTTCCATACAATGGTAATGAAGTAGTATCCATTTAGATGGAGACAGACTGGCATCACTCCAACTAACGGGTGATAGACTTCTGCTACCAGTGTGTCCTGGGGCAAGGATGACTGTTTAAAATTTTATTAATGTATGTTAATGCCAGATAGCTGTTGATTGATGTTTCAGTCCTTTATTTATTCTTTCATGAAGTCCTGACTGTGCATGCAATGACAAGCATGATAGCAAACATTCCAATAACTTTTATAATTTGTTTGTCTATACTCCCATCGCACGTTACTTATTGAAATTTATTTGCACATATGGTCTAAGAGAATATAAATCCCTTGAAGAGTAACCTTGGCCAGGTTGATAGATCATGTGAATCTATATATCTTTGAATCAGTATTATAATTAGCTAACCACATCAACACAGAATTTGGAAAGGAAAAATACAAAACCAATCTGAAAATATCAGTGATAATTCGGAAATGTTGGATTCGTACTGCATTGTATGTTGTCCAATAGTCAGACTACACTAAAGAGATTGGTTCACTGTCTGCTGGTGTTTTATGGCTGCTGATTTCTCTCATTCCTTTTGTCTCCTCCCAAATAAAAGAAGGGAAAAAATGGAAAAATGAAAGATATTTGGAATGTGACAGAAGCAACAGTAACAAAGGAAAGCCCAGACATATGACAGCATTCAGAGAATGTTTTAGCAAAGAAAAATGACGACAAGTCTAATTTGAAATGGAAAAAAAATTCTTTCAGATGCTTGAGAGTTCCTATTCAGGCAATGATTGCAGGTCTTCTGGACACCAGCTCCAAGAGTGCATGGACTTTTCAGACATTTTCCCGAGAGGTCAAGGCCATCCTTGAAAAGAAAGTGCTCCATGTTTTTTATTCTACATCTGCTTTGACTCTGAAACTTTACATCTCTCCTGAACTCAGGTAATTGTTGCTCAAACCATGTATGTGTTCATGTGTGTTCATAGAAATTTTACTAGGTTGTTTACCTTCCATTTTTCTCTTCATCCATTTCTTCAAATTAACTTCTTTTTATTTTAAGAATTTTTAGACATTGATTAAAGAATGGAAAAACAAATTCTTTTATTTAATTTAAACTTTGTTGTCATTACTATCTCTCCCCTTTTCTCTGAAGATGAACCCCATGTTGCTGTTGGCATGAAGTGAAAGTACTGGAAACTGGAATTTTTACTTTGATTTGATTTAAATGAATTTTTCTACTAAGTATTTTTTTTTTTTGGTTTCTTTTCTTTCTTGGACCTTTAATACCCAGCAACATAATTAGTCTGATCAATTTTTAATTACTATTTTGTTTTTGTGTTTGTTTTAACTGGCTGGTTGGAGACTTAACTTTAGAATATGGTGACTACTGCTTTTAGTAGACAAGTTCTGATTGGTCAGGTTTTTGTTTTTCTTTTCTTTTCTTTTCCATATTCACAACAGCATAGCTGCTGTGCAAGAAGAGATTGCATTTTGGACAGCGGTCAAAAACTCTGACCAACTACTCTTCTACAACTTTCGCCTCTTTCCCGATCTTGTCAGACTGAAGAAAGTCGCTGAATTTCCCATGACCAGCTGGAGGAAACCCATCATCCTGGTCGACAAAAATCTGAACAAGTTGGAAAAAATGCTTCTCCCTGAAAAGCAGCCACTGAGTAGTAGTTGTGTGTGTGTGTGTGTGGGGGGGGGGGCTGGTTGGTGCAACGTTGCCACCGTGGTGATGCTGTGGTGGTGGTCTGGCAGTAAACTACCAGTTCTAATCCTATTTCTTCTTACTCTACTGGCCACAGCCTCTTCTCAACATCAAAAAAAAAAAATAAGGATTTCTAGTAGAGCCTGTGCATGTCTGCTGATGGAGCATCATTTGGTGGTTGAGGGAGCAAAGGAGATGGGGATGGTGTTCACCCCTGCAGACAATTAATGCATGACTTTTGCTATTGAAGGGACATTGTCAGCAGCAACATCTTTAGTCCATTGTTGTTGGGTGTGTGATATCCTACAGCCCATGGCCAAAATTTCTGCATCAACCTAGAATTTTATGGTTTTGCTTGGTGGTTGGATTAAATCTGCTGAATTTTCATAATAATTTTGTTAATGCATGCTGCTTTATCATTTCTTTTTACATACAGTACATAATGAAAAAAACTAGTCAATATGAAACCTGACGTTTCCGCAAAGACCTCGTAAATGTGGTGACTCCATTAGAAGAATTCAAAAATAGACATTTCAAAATGACAATAGGTACACTGTCAAGCTACAGAGGCATGTCACAACAGCAGCCCTTGTTGTTATAACTTCTAGAACAATGCATCATGAAGTATGTGTAATCCGAGGTGTATTGTAGGTGAGGAAATTAACGGTTTCCATGTTAAAGATGATATTTGCATTAGTCGAGCAATAAGTCTAATTTCATAAAGCTTGGTATTCCATTATTAGACCCTGTTTTCTCCACCCTGCCTTACTTGACTTTAGCGGTGGCACATTTGCGTTTTTTTACCTCAGATTTTTTTTACTTTGTGCGCAAGCAGTCTGCTCATTCGGCGATACAGACAAATTGTCACACCGTAAGTCTACGCTCTCCCGCCAGGACGCAATTATGAGTACAAGACGTGTGCCCATTTAAAAATTTGTCCAAATTCTTTTCATTTCTCAATTAACGAACTCTCCAACCAGTCTCAGCAACATAAGGAGAAGAAAAAACTGAACTGTATAAATCTTATTAAAAAAATCTTGGGTTTCTGTACATTTAGGAGTTTAAAGAACATTAAGTACTTTGTTGTATATGTGATAGTTTTACCTGGTCATTTGTTTAGAAAGATTTAACGTCACGCTTGTAAGTTTCCTATATAAATTATGTACAGTTTACCCTGAAACCTTAATGCCAAACAGTAATGTATTCTTTCATTACAATGCAAAGACAAGTCAGAAAACTGTTTGCTGGATTTATCTATTTCTGACATCAACTAACTACAACAACAGCAACACGTTGTCGCCACACGTTATCAGATTTTCACTTTTTCATAATTATTTTTTAAAGCAGTTATTTAAAATATATTAATAATTTTTTGAGAGAGAGAGAGAGAGAACCATACACTTGCAAGTGGTCTGAAATGCACATAAACAAGATTTAATTTACTCTTTACAGGTAATCCAGAGTTCAATAAGAGACCATGCTCGGATGAAGACTACTATTTGGCTAAGAGCACATGTGGACTTCTTTACAAAATGATGACTTCTGTTAAGCAACTTATACAAGAAAGTATGAACCTGCAGGATGCATACCATTCCTTACTGTAAGCAATGAACCCTATTTTTTTTTACATGTACTTGATTTTACAAGAACCCCTCTTCGTTTGTTTTCTTGAGCAACATGGCAAGGACTGTCATTAAAAAAACAAACACAATGTAAACCTTAAACTCGCCTGTATTATCGGTGTTGTGCATTTGTGCCTTATTATCTTCCTACAGGGGTCTGGTAGAAAACAAACTGACCACCACAGACATTTCTTTGCATGCGATCACTCAGATGCTGAATATGCCAGTCAACACAGAAGGTTTTTCTGGTGAGAAAGCACTTGCTGAAAATACTTGCCATCAAAAGGTAAAATTCCTCTAATAATTCTCAGATTTTGTACATGGTAACATAGTTCAATCTGTGGTAGATAAAACTTCTGTCAAGTTGGATTAAGATGTAAAAGATTTAATATTTTTTGTTATTCTTTAGAAAATATTAAAGAAAATAAATAAGTACATTTTCAAATTCTTTTTAATAGCTGATAGCTACCACTGTTATTTGTTTTCTGTTACTGCCTCGTTTTTCCTGCTTTACAGACCTCTGTCTTGACTTCAGAGTTGATGGCATCTCACAGAAGTAAGCTAGAAGAAGAGAGGGGGTGGGTCATCAGTCTTGGTGGCCAAGCAAGTAGTTAACTAGCCTAGGTATGGTTGGGGGCTCATGAGGCTTGGTCAAGATGAAACCAGGCAATGTAGTACCTCAACTGCAAGTACTCAAAAAAAAACCCCAACCAGAACTTTGAAGACCTGTATGACTAGCTGGTGAGGGAAAGCGAGAAGCTATGCCAGAGAAATATCTTAAACTGAGCCACAGCACTGACTCATCTTTGAACTCCAACACTCAAACTTGGCAGTCCAACAGTCTAGCGCAGGACCATTGTGCTACCTATCTCTGCCTTAAAATGTTAATGGATCATTGGCATTTGTTAGTAAATAGACTTGAGATTTTTAAAAAATAATTTACTCATAGGATTGGTTTCAAGGAACTTTCAGTAAAATTAAGGTTTGAGTCTTTTTAAGGACTATGCCATAGCTCTTCTGCAAAGAAGATCATGAAAAGTGTGTGTGTGTGAGAGAGAGAGAGAGAGAGAGAGAGAGATGTCCACACTGCTGTACAGAGTTTAAGATGGAGAAAACAAATTGTGAAAGATTTATATCTTATCATATCAGTAAGTTTTTTTTTTTCCTCCTGCAGATCAATGAATATCAGAAAAAATTAATGGCCATCAGCATAGAACTGAATGAAATGGAAGGAGATTTTTCATTTTGTAAAGATTATGACAGGTAAGAATTATTTTTAAATGCGCTTGCTTTTGGTTTTTTTTTTTTTTAATATATTATTTAGGAAAATAACTGAAAAAGAAAACAAATGAAATAACTGATTAAGAAAGCCATTAAATTGTTAGTAGTATTTATTTGTTTTTGTTTTGTTTTTTTTCTCCTCAGTGTCAGAAAGATAAAGCATTATTACACAAAAGGGAAACACATACTGAGCAGCTTTGACAAAACAAAACATGACAAGTCCACCATGAAATATGAGGTCCAAATTCATTTGTTGGAAAGGTAAAGCAGAGAGACAGTTTTAGTAGCTCACTTTCTTTTTATTTTGAAAAAAAAGACTGAAAGAGAAATGATAATTATTGTTAGTCAGTCCAAAAGCAAAGACTTGTCTAGCAGATTGGTACATGGAGTAGACTAGTTCATGATGCTACTGTGTCTGAGATTAGTTATTCATTACCAGGAGCCAGAAAAGCATTGTGGCTTCCACCTCCATTTCTAATTGGAGATGTGTTGATCATTTTGAAATTTTTACTGGTATATACTCTTACTATCAACAAGAAATGCTATTAATTTATTCCATTTGCATTTCTATCACGTTAGTTAAGGATTTTTTTTTCACCTTTTTAGAAGTTACATATTTGGAGATCTTGTTTGGCTGCCATCAGAGTTAGGACCTCAGGACAGAGTAGCTGGTATCCAATTGATTAGACTACACTACTAACAAAGTTGAGGACCCAAGTTTGATTTTAGTTGGGGTTGGCTTGATTTAGTGTACCTCCCTGCTCTGGGTTTTCTTCCACATTAAAAAAGATGAAGAGTTCTAGTCATGATTTCTCTGCCAAATTCTAATGTGCCAGGACCATTGCGATGCAGGATAGGCAATGTTTTCTAGTGGATAATCTTGGCATTACTCTCTTTCTTGCCAAGCTTGTCTCCCTTGTAGAGCCTAGCAAACAAAGGAAGACCTGAGGATGACTGGATTTGTGTCGGTCAAATTACTTAATCCTAAAGCTTTTCAAGCTGCAGATTTAAACCTCAGTTGAAGCCACTTTGACAATTTAAGAATAGAAGGAAACACTCATGGAAAAAAGACCTATTGCAAAAATATTAACATTGCACTGCAGAAGCATCTTTCTCAGGACTAAATCTTAAAGACAATGATGGAAAAAGATGGCTGAAATTTATGATTATTACTACTAACAAGGTGATGGAAAATACTCAGAATAACTCTTCAATGTCTGTAAATAGCTCACCACCAATGTCTTTTTATCTTTATCTTTAAAATATCACTGTGCTGAAACTAGCTAATTTAAGATTAAGATTCCTTGTAGTACTGACTGTGCAGAGTTAAAGGGATTTGCTACCACTCATATGCTGAACACCTGTGATTATTTTGAAAACTTCTTCGCAAACATCTAATACACAAGCTAGACAGCTATTTAAAGCGCAGGCCTTGACTTAACGGGCACATGCTGACTTTGGAGATAAAGAATTATGGAATAAATTAATGTTTGAAAATTGCAGCAGGTTTTCACTGTTGTTGTTGAGAAGGGAAAAGGTTCTTAGAAAAGTAATTTTGTCTCTTTTTTTTACATCTCTTTTCTCATACTAAACTAATTCTGCACTTCAGGAGGAGTCTTCATCAGCTGTACTCAATGTCAGTCATTGAGATGGGCAGACAAGAGAAATTGAAGCAAAAATTCCGGAAAGAATTTCTAATCAAGAAATGGTACTTATTTTATGCTGCCTATATTTTAATTTGTCCTTTCTTTACTTAAAATGGTGTAGGCTCTCGTGTTAACAAATTGGCTTGCAGTATCCTTTTGTTTTAATAAATGTTTGCACAGTAGCTAATCTCATTACACTGACAAGTTTATGTATTATAAGTATACTCCTTTTTTTCTGAAGGTGTTAGGAACTTGTTAAGCAAACAAACAAAATGTTTTTTTGCAGTTTGTTTCATATATTTTCAGATATTAATTGTGAAGTGATCAAACACAAAACATTTATGTGGTCTTGGTTATTTTTTTGCTTACCTGTGTGGCTTGTTATTTACAGGAATTCTATCATTCTCATGAATGATCTACAGAACCTCCAGTCTTCTTTAGAAAGTATTTTTTCCAGGAATAACTGTACAAAGGTACGAAACAATTTTCACCTCGTGAATACTAAAAATTTTAAAAATACAAACCAGCACTGGACAGACCCAAAAAGAAGGTAATTCAGCACAAAAGTAGTAATGGTGCATAATGTAACTTGAGAAATTTTTCCAGTCCACTGAGATGTACGCACATTTATGCAGTTATATTCTATTGGCCTTCAAAATAGTCTCCTTGGATTTTAATACACTTATCCAAATTTTGGTAAAGAGCTTGGAACACTGGCCATCGGACACTGTTGGAAAATCCCTTTGAGAAGAGATTTCATGCCAGGAAATGATACAGAGTCACAATGGCTTGGTGAATTTGGAAAGCTTGGGACTCCTGTAACCCCAGTTACAAACTCCTGGAAGAGAAGCAATGGGTGGCATGACACTTTGCTTTGTTGCAGGATTCACTTTCAATCCATGAACAGACCATCACAAAGCATCACTGAGACAAATGATACGATGCTCCTGGCATCAAAGAACATGATGGGCATCAGTTTCTCACAGGACATTTCTCCATCTGTGGTGATGAACATGACTCCCACGCACAACTCTTAGCTTATGTCTTAGAGTTGTACAAATATTCCATATTTTTGTCCCCCTGTAAGGATTCAGTTCAAAATGGTTTGATCATCATCCGCAGCTCTTTCCAATTCTCTGCAAGTGTCAAGTCTTTGCTGCTTCTGTTTGCCTGAAAATGTCTTGCGAACAGCACATGCAGCCAGGTTTTATCTGAATGTCCTCAGGTAGCCATGATAATACATTTATGTTCCCCTCGGGTAATTAAAATTGATTTTGAAACAAATAGCAAATGGTATTTGTTATGAGATTATAAAATATATTCCTTGTATTACATATGACTTTAAAAAAAATCCTCTTTATCAAGAGATAATCAGAAATGCAGCTTTTTTTTCATGAGAGAATTCAGATTTGTTAAATAAATATTTCGGTTCTTTGTTTTAACCCCCTCACAACCAGCTGATATAAAACTAAATTTAATTTTTGTTATATAGTATGAGGAATTTTTTTTCTTCTTTCAGGCACAAATTAAAATTTTTGGTCAGCACATAAAGGCAACTGTTGTTTATTGGAAACCAAAACAAACGGTTTCAATGAATGGAAGCCTTAGCTATTTTTCTTTTGTGGCAGGTTTTAGTGTTAAAGGTACTAAGTCAACTGATTGCTTTACTTCCTCAGAGGTTCCCCGACAAAAAAATGTATCTGGAAATGGACCTTTATAGTAAAGGAATCTGGAAAGATTATAAGAGCTACTCTTGTATATTCAAGTGCTTTGGGCTATAAGGATTTACATGAAGATTAAAATAATAACTTGTTCCATAAAATATTACTTCTATCTATATTTCTATTGGTTTCTTTCTCTTTTCAAAATCAAAAATTATACATTTATATATTCGTTTTTTATTTAATTTTCAGGACAGAAAAAAAGAAGACTCATTGTTTGAGGATGGTTGTTTGTAAGTATTTTACTGACTCTTTTTTTTTTTTTACGTCTTCAAAATATTTTTAAAATTTAAAATGAAACAAACGAATTGAAAGTGAAGTAAAATCTTGTGACCCAGCCCCGGTTCCGTATTAACTTTAGTGAAGACCTCCCAGAGCGTTGCTCTATTTCTTTGTCTTCTGGTGTGATCAGGAAAGGTGTCAAGAAGATAAACATGTCCAGTGATCTAGATGGCAATGAAGATGGATGCTGCGGAACATAGATTTCAAATGAGATGGATAGTGAACTAGAGTTCTAGAATTCAAACCAAAGGATTGTGAAGCATCAGCTGTAGTGCAAGAAGCAACTTAATATGATGATGTTGAGGAGGGAAGAGTCAGAGCAACAGTGCAACAATAAATTCTAGTATGGTAAGGAAAAGTGATCATATAAACCCATTATTTCGTCAATTCCCTTTTTTCCCATTTTATCACCCCCACCCACCTTCTTTCCAGACAGACAATGTCTTCGGGGGAGTTTACTTTTTGGATCACATGTTGAGATTTTTTTCCCATTATTTTCACTGCAGGTAAGATCTGTGTTTGTCAGGTGTTCAGTGTTACTTGCTTATATCATCTTTTGGAGATATTCTAATATATTTCAGTTCCTACATACAAGCTGTTGTTGATTGTAGAAAGATTTGGGTGTCATTTTCAGTTTTAGCAAATTTTGATCTTTTTTTTGGTCTTAATATTAGTCCACTCCTAACTTTTCAGTTTTGATGAGTTCTAATAAATGCTCAGGTGGCAATTAAATTTAATACAGTATATATATATATATAGGTGACTTAATAGCTTACCTAATGTTAATCACAAAGAATTTCTTTGTATTATATAGTTTAAAATAGCATTTTTTAAAATGTCAACTTCATTATTTCAGCAACTTAATTAAAAAGGCTACAGAAGTAGAATATGAAGTCTTACTAAAAGATAACAGTGACATAAGGAAAAGGTAAGTGACCTGACTTTATTTTCCTTGTTCTGGAGGGGAACGGGGAAACAGTTTTTGCCGTTTACAAACACCACTTTTATTATCAGTAAAAATCATTTCCCCCCTCTCTTTCTCTCTCTCTCTCTCTTTTGGTGCACTTCCATATCTTATCAGCTCAGTGTCCGCAAAGTCCTTGGAGAGATTTCAGTGCTTAACTGGCGCAAGAACCAAAGCATTAATCGTACCACAGTGCAACTTTCTTAAAGGTCCCGAGTGATGCAGCAACAAATCCTTGAACTTCGACGAAGTGATGCAACATTTGGTCCTGTCCTTAAGTGCTGTCATGTAACTGACCATTGCTTCAAAGGTGCAACTTTGATTTCAAAATTGTATGAGCCGGAATGTTCAGTTCTTGAGAGGCACAGAGTGGAGCAATTTATGTGGGGGGCCCCTTTTTTATCTTTTTGTTTTTTGAGAACGTTCCTTCAATGACTATATCAGTTTCTTGACCAGTGCTAGGTCCACCAGAGCGATTTATATCATTTACCCAAATAGTCCATGGTGTGCCTTAAACTCCCATTCAGTGCAGTAACCAATTTCAATTCAGCCACAAGACACGGTTAACCCTATCACTCTTTGTCATTTTGGTTTCCAAAACAATCTGAACAGAATAAAAAAATTAATAGAACTCTAAACATGTGACTTTGTGATAGTTTCCTCATTTTTGGGTACTATCTCATGCAATAAGCATTCATCCTTGTCGGTCAGCAATCACTCCACTGTCGGAAGGTAGTTTCCTTTCTAGCGCAACATTAGAAGGGGATACATTAGAGAGAAACCCAGCCGAAGTAGAATCACTATGATTGCACATTATAAGAGACAAGTTTCATTTCAATGTCAATAGTGAGTCAAGGTCTCTTCCAAGGAGAACCCAATCTGGATTGGAGGGGGTATCTGCTATCAGCAGTTTAGTTAACCACCTGTCTGCCAGACACACTGTATAGCATCACACTCCTCACAGTGGGGAAGCACCTGGCTCCGCAGTTTAATTTGGCACTTTGAATGAATGTAAAAAAATTCTTAGTATGGTCATTAACTGAAAATCATAGGAAATGTTTTTACAGCTTTCTTTAATCAAAATATATCTTTTAATTACTATGGGCATACATACCTCTTATAGTGCTGTTTCCCTATAACACCATATGCTGGAAGGGAATTCCTACATGTTATAATGATCTCCTATAGCAGTTTGTTATCAAGAATGCACCTGAGCACTATACGAGGTATCACTGTAATCTTAGTTTATTGTCACAGGTAAGAGATGAGTTATTTCCTCGTCACCTTTTAACAGAAAAAAAAATAAAATCTAAAGGTACTTTTTTTTAAACATAATATTTATTTTCTACTAATTATAACTTTTAGCTTAATTATATAAGTATTTGTCTATATGCGAAATAGTAATTACTAAGATGACAAATGCCATTATAATACTTTAAGTAAAAATTAAAGTTGTTTTGTTTGTAATTTTAATTAATTTAAATTTACAAGCCATCAGAGAATATTATCATCAGTGGGAATTTTCGTTTTTCTTCAAAGAAAGTCTTGCAGCAGCATCTTTTACTCAGGATTTTCTTTTTCTTGCCTTTTATTCCAGGTTACAGGAAACCATGGAACAGGTAGAATCAATAGTTGCAGAGGAAATTGACTGCATCACAAGTGATAGACGCAGCTGCTACACAAACCAGTTAGTCTGAGTTCAGTTTGCCACTGGCAAGATTGACTTTATTGTAGCACAGTTCCTTCTCACCCTTGTAGCGGACCTCAGTCTGGTTGGTGAGCACAAGCCTTGGAAAGCAGAAAAGAGAAGCAGCAGTTGCTGACTGACTGACTGATTCCATCATCCCCTCCAGGAAAGAAGAGAAATTCCACTGCCACCATCCTCTCCACTTCAGCTTTAGGCCGGACTTTTTTTTAAAACTGATGCCGTGAGTGCGTGCCTGATAAACTTTCCCACGAACTTGCGGTGATTACTGATGGAAACACAACTTGTGGTGGGGGAGGTTCCTGAAAATCACCACATGGAAATTGTGTGAAACGAACATTATTACCCTCTCCCATAAGATGCGGGAGGAAGGGGGATAGGTTGGAGACGTTGTGTACTATTCCGCACTGTCTAAAGTACATCGTTCCACCTCGTTATAGCAGAAAACCAAGTTATAACAAGGAATCACTGTATCAGATTTTCTTTCAAATTTCATTACGTCCATAAACTGTGATATTTTGTATATACTGGAAAATATATTATTATTATAATATTAATAATAAGTCATTTGGGAAGCATATTTCTATCTCGATTAGTTTTTTTCTTTAATTCCTGTAAAAGTGAAAGTGAATTTTTGGAAACCTCATCCAAGGGATTGATAACAGAAGGGGTTTTTCCCCGTGGATAGACCGAGTTGAATATCACATTCTATAAATAAATGAAAGAAATTTGTTGTTTATTAAATTACTAATGTCTTTTTAAAACTATTACAATATATATATATTACTATAATACCCACGCACGCTGCGTTACTTCGTTAAGGATGCAGTAATGTGGGAAATATTCTTAGAATAGGGAACCGAAAATAGAGCGGTGGATTTTCCCCAGGTGATTCCCCACATGACAGGTTCTCGGGGGGGTCAGCGTGAGTCATTGGTAGAAGCTGATATCTACCGATAAATAGAACTGGAATTTCCTTGGTTTTCTCATGGAAACACGCAACATCATTGTTTTGCCGGTTTTTAAGCGTTTAAACCCAACAAAAAAAAAAATACGTTTTGTTTTGTTTTAGCTGATTTACAGTGAACGGGTATAGAATTTCTTGAAAAAGGGGGAGGTAACTCAATTCCGCTGATTTGTATTTTGGTTTATCCTGATCGCGTGCCTTTAATTACTTTTGCCGGCGCAGCTCTCGCGAGAAAAAGGAGTTAATTAGACAAACCCGATCATCGAAGCCAATGCTGACAGGCGAAGTGAAAAAAAAGGGGGGGAGGTGCCCCCCCCCCCCAACAAGACACGACGAGCTGGCTCCAGAAGTGCATAACGATGCCGCAGTCCGAAATACCGTCAGCAAACTTTCCGCCCAAGCGAGAGAGACCGCCCACTTACTGCAAACTGCGGGGGGTGGCCCCAGTGCATAGTTTTAGCCCTTAAGTTGGACACTGGTTTCGAACAAAGCTCGCTACCTTCCCATGTGAAAACCAACTGGCCGGACAGAAGTATGCGGTGCAACAGCGAGAAGGCGAATCGAGTATCAATCAGGGTCACTGCGTGCGCCGCCGGTTGCGTCTGTGACAGCTTGGATCTCAGAAGGGTTAAGTGCTTGTAATGCGTCGGATGGAGCTTCAAACTTCTCCGTGGTCTGAGAGAAGGGCGGGGTTTGCGGACAGAAAGCCGATTAGGGCTGACGGACGGACACCCAGTCTAATTGTTCCCGTGATTTCCAGGACTTCCGGTTTAACTTTAAAGCCCCCCCTCCCTCAACACACACACACGACCCTGGGCTTATAATTAAATGCAGTGGCGGAGGAGCAATGAATGTTTTTTTTTTAAACGGAAACAAACTTTCCTTATTTCTCGTACGTAAAAATAGAAGGCAAAACACCAGTCACGCCTGAATGTGTCCATCAGCCAAGAGGGTCAGGGACAAACCCCTAAAGCAAAGGAGATACTGTTCAGGCTATTATTCTTCCGCCCCCAGCAAAAATCGAATTAATTTCTGGTGGAAAAACCGAACTAAAATCACCACAGAGGAAGGATGCGCTATCGTAAAACAACCAGGAGATGATGATGATGATGATGATGGTAATATTTTTTTAAACAACATTTAATTTAAATAAACAACAGCTGGAATTAAATTATCCGGTAGGGTCAAGTTCCGTTTTAGATTTCGTAGAGGTGGGCGAGCAAAACAACTTCCGGCAAGCCTTCGTAGAACTATCGGTCATCGAGTGCTTCTGCAGAGTTCAAAGCAAGACTTTAAGTTTCGCTTCAGACTAAAACTGGTCACAGATCCTCTTCATTCGCCCTACCCTCCTTTCTGGAAATCCAAGTGTTAAGGGGGACCCAATGCCTCCTACATTTTATCATGTACACTTAATTAACCCTACGCCGGCCGCTATCAAATAAGGTGGTTTGTCGTCGAATACCCATATTCCTACTTCCGGTTTGTTCTGTTTAGTTTCTAGACGTTTTATGGAAGATCCGATCAAGATATTATTATTATTATTATTATTATTATTATTATTATTATTATTATTATTATTATTATTATTAAGGGGTTGGGGAGTGTAAATATTAGTAAACATTTTTGTTGTCAATAACAAATAACAGCCCCGACCCGACCCCCTCCTACCTTCGTTCGTGTCAGGGAATAATTCTTTACGCTGGTGGAAAAGAAAGGAAACGGGTGGGAATCAGTATAAACTTTCGGTTTTTTTGTATTAACTGGGCCGAAAACATTACGATACGATGGGGAACCGTTCATAACCAGATACCGCTGCGAGTAATTTTCTGTTACATGTCTGTTGTTGGGAGCAGACGGGCTTTCTGTCTCTTTACAAAAAAGTAAACTAAATATGTTGGGAACTACTTTTAAAGTAGAGGATAATGAATTAATTGTAAACACGACATCCATATTGAAACCATATTTAACAATGTGGTCTTCTGTAATACTTCTGTGTGTGTGTGTATGTGTCGTGTTGTACCCGATTAGCTACGAAGGAAGATGTTGTGCCTATTTTCAGTGCTTTTTTTATTTGCTCCTTTCATCCTAGAAAATGGAGTTTAGTCAACAGCTTTCAAATTCGTCTATTTGAATTGACATCACCGGTTCCGGTTTACGGTCGTGGTGTCTAATGTACTCCGTCCGGCCGGCTCTCTGATAAGTGGTGGAAGGCAGACAAACAGAGCTCCCGAAGGGGAGGCAAATAGTGAATTAGTGCACACACCGAACGAAAACCCAACGGGAAGCGAACTGCCGATAGCTTTCCCTCAGCCTCGGACCTCGCTAAATGGAAGAGGTGGAGTTGGGGGAGTACACGGTTGATTAGTTTTGCTGGATTCTAGGCTTCGAAGGGCCCCGGACAGTCTGTGTTGTGTATTTGTGGGGGGCGCATCTTTTCGAAAAATTTGCTTTCTAAATCTTGCGTAAAAGAATTAAACTTGTAAGCTGCGAGTAAGAGATACATGGAGAGAGAGAGAGAGAGAGGACGTCAATACACAGAGAGATATGACTTAGTACAGATAGAGAGATGACGTCAATACACAGAGAGATATGACTTGGTACAGAGAGAGAGAGATGACGTCAATACACAGAGAGATATGACTTAGTACAGAGAGAGATGACGTCAATACAGAGAGATATGACTTAGTACAGAGAGAGATGACGTAATACACAGAGATATGACTTGGTACAGAGAGAGATGACGTCAATACACAGAGAGATATGACTTGGTACAGAGAGAGATGACGTCAATACAGAGAGATATGACTTAGTACAGAGAGAGATGACGTAATACACAGAGAGATATGACTTGGTACAGAGAGAGAGAGCGAGAGAGATGAAAATTGTAAATGGCTATTTTTGACTACTTTTCCCATTCATCAGGAAGAAAGAGAATTAAAGTTTATTTCAGGTAATACAGGGTTTTTAAGTCCTGCATAAGGAAAAAGAAATGTCTACTATTTCTTTTTTTTTTCAATCGTTTACAGTACTGTTATTGAGATATGCTGTTGGCAGTGTCGCATTCACAGTTAACATTACAGAAATTTCTCTTCTATAATATTAGCCGTTCTGAAACTTTAGACAGACTGTAATTATGGACCGATCGCATGTCGCCAATTTCACTCTGCCTCCCTACTGTTGTTGGCGACGAGAGCCGACGATAACCGGACGGAAGCGAAGTTTAACAGCTCTGAACTGTTAAGATTCACAAGTCCCGGTTTTTCAGCGATGGTGGAAAATTTTTAAAAAGCGGACATTTTTATTTTGCAAAAAAAATTTAAAAAAAGAATACAGGATTAAATTTGTTGTTGGTGGCGAAACCAGAGAGGTTCGAGTCAAGCGGCGCGCAGAATAAGTCTTTTTCTATCCGACTCGTAACGGTCATCTAATCGTAGTAGAAACTTCGGCGCCAGTTTTGATGTACGCTGCCTTAATGGGAACATATTAGAAAGGGCGAAACATCTTTATGTATAATGTGCGAACTTTTGTACTTATCCGTGTCTGAGATTTGTTTGTTGCGCAAAGGCTCGTGAATATGATTCGATTGTTTGCCCTAAAATATAATGGATCGTATGATGGGAAGTCTCGATTTAATTTCCAAAAGCCTTCTGTAATAATTAAGGTTGCCCCACCGTGAGAACTCCAGCCGACGTGGATCAAGGACAGCACTACGGTGCGATTCTACTTCAGCATTAACTAGAACCTCTTCGTTTTTAGATATGGGAGACGGAGAAGACACCATGCTAGAAAGGTATGTAAAGCCGAGACGGAAGGTCGGGCTGTCGGCCATAGCAGCCCAGCGCTAACCAGCGGACGGGAACCTGTCGATAGCGGTGCTCTCGAAAAGGTGACGTGTGTGTGGAGTCTCCTGTGAGGTAAGGTTAGCAGTTTTGTTTGTTTTTTTTTTAATATATAATACTAGTGGAGAAATTAAACAATTTCCATTACTATTCCATCGTTTACCTGTTACCCGAAGGAATTTAGACATCATAAGAGGAACTTCTCTTTTGGAATGGAAGAATAACTACTAGAAAATATCGGATAAAATATAGGGGAGTTCCGGTGACTGCCTATAGGAATTCAGGGGGAAAAAACTGAAACAATCTTCGCGAACTCCTGTCCTGGCTTCGATCTAATAATGATAGAAACAAAGATGACACTTACATTTTTTTCTTCTTCTTCTTCTTCTAAGATTGTAGCACAGTAGCCCGGATGTGTGACCCCTGACAAACTGTTTAAAGCTAAAGCCAGGCTGTTTACATTTAAGCAACAACTACATAAAAAATAAAGGTGTTTTTTTTTTTTTTAAGAATAAACATATTTAAATGACCAGGAAAACGTCAGATGTTCCACTTTTAACCACACGATTCTTTTTCGGATACGAAACATCCAAAATCCACCTGGCTCGTAGATAAACAGAGAATTCGCTACAACCCACATGCTTGAAAACATTCCCTTAATTTTTTTTTTGTTGAAAATCTTTATTCCCATTTCCTCTTCAACATTCAAAATCCGAAATACGCACGCTTAATGTCATAGAAATTGTTCCCCCTATTCTGAATCCACATGGAGAATGGAAACGTTTCGAAGCGTCCACGCTGATGTTTTTCTCACGAATTCCACCATCTTTTCTTACAGGTGCGCGACCGTCCCTCTGGTTTTGTGACGATGTACGAATTCCTGCGGTATAAGTAAACTTTTTTTTTTGTTTGTTTGTTTGTTTCTTTTTTTAAATCCAAAATAAATTCTCTCTTCCAAAAACTCTCCTGATGACGAGAGCGGGGAATGGACCGAAACGCTCCAATAATAATACACCACCAGAAGAGTAGTTAAAGATCGATACCGACACCAAAAAGTGTCTTAAACCCGAAACTCCAAGAAGTTTTTTTTTTTTCTTTTACTAATTAATTAACACTAATTGAATCAGTGTCTAATTGCGTGGATGGAGTCAGTGCCATGAGACTTTGCAGAGACTATTCTTGCTTGGACGATGGTACACAAATATACGACCATGGTTCAAGTGGAAACCGGGAGCGGGAAGAGTCTAAAATAACCCCGAGCGACCCAGAAGGCAATAACCCCAATTAAATAGCCAGACGCCACCCCCTTCATTTCTGTAAGCTGACCTCATCGTGGGCATTTTTCTCGAACTCCCACTAGCCGCTGCTGGCGCTCCGTGTTGAGCTATGTTCTTTACCTGTACTCCTTTGTCCCCTCACATTTTAACCAGGGGAGGAATAGAGAGAAGCTTCCCTTAGCGGTTTTGTTAGCCCCCCCCCTCTTTATACTAATCCCTGGATTGAAACAAAACCGGTCTAATCAAATTAGTGCCGAGGATCAGAAGCTAACAAACCAACCTTAGAAAAACTTAATTTCGTATTTGTTTCGCTCAGACTGTGTCTTCAGCAACGTTTGTCACCAGAGAGATGCAGGATGCTAATTCATTATACTAATATACCCCGGAGATAAAATATAAGTAAAACGATGAACGTATTGTATTGCGTTGATTAGAACTTCCTAAATTGCCGTAAGATAAAAAACAAAACAAAAAAAAAAGTATCATATTTACTTTCAGATGTCGCTTTGTTAATGAAATTAAATCTTTTTTTTTTTTCGGTTCGTGAAAAGACCGGCTGGATTCAGGCAATCTGCTATGTTTTACCAGACAACAAAGTTATATATCTCCATGAAACGTCCGCTAATGACTATTAGTTGTCAGTTCGATAAATTCCATTATGAGGCTAAGCAAATACGGTCCCGGTGCCCCTCGTAGTGCGCCGCGAGTGAGACCGTGGCCAAATCTATCTTTGGAGCGCAAAAGCCAACTGCTTTGTTCAACCTTGTGCTGAAAGCCTTCAATTACTATTATTTATTATTTTTTTTTCTCTCATGAAATCCACCTACTGCATCCAAGGACGGAGGAGTGTGGTGAGGTTTAAATGCGTATTTGTCATACCACCATGGGAATGTGGACTTTAGCGAATTCTGCTTGTCTACGGTTACGAATAATATGGATGGTGATTAGAAACGTCTCGTTTCTTTACTGAACGTCGCGCGCGAGCAGGATATCAGGTGGCCCCTTAACAACTCCGTTTTGGACAGGGATGGCTCCGAACCTCTACTAAATACGATTTCTTAATGTTTTTTTCTTTCGAGGCAAAACCTCTTAATTGTGGGAAAGAGACCAAATAAACAGACAAATGGTGCGGTTAATTCTGGCTGTTTTGCCAAAGGTTAATGCAACAGAGATCTTAAAAACTGGTGGGGAAACCGTTATTTTAAAGGTACAGCAGAAACGGATCTACTACAGTGATTCAGGGGAATTTAACAGATCGACGCGGCAGTCCGCTGGTTAGCGTTGGGCTGCTAAGGCCGACAGCCCGCCCGACCTTCCGTCTCGGCTTTACATACCTTTCTAGCATGGTGTCTTCTCCGCCTCCCGTATCTAAAAACGAAGAGGTTCTAGTTAATGCTAAAGTAGAATCGCACCGTGGTGCTGTCCGTGTGCTCTCGTGTCAGGTGCTCTCGGCTGGTGTTGTTGTTGTTGTTGTTGTAGAGACATAGCGCCCGAGAGTATCCTTAAAGGGACTTCTTGGCTAGCGCTATCACCTCCGCTGGCTGCGAGACAAGTGCCTTGAGCGGCGGAGTCGCTTCACCGAAAATTTATTGGCGGAGGGACATAAGACCGGGGCACCGTTTGAGGCTCCTCTCCGCAGATGGGGCAGGTGGGGTCGGCTGATTGGTTGACTCTGTGTTGATATGCCTGAAGACGAGGGCAGTGACCAGACCGGAGCCGGCTCAGTAGCACTGCGTCCCGCCGGTTGGTCGTCGCGTTGCTATCAGTCATCCAATTGTAGTCAGAGTAGACTTCAGCCGATAAGCAGTTTACGGGTGGTGGGTCCGGGATGAGGTGTTGGAGGGCAGCCTTGGCGGACTGATAGTCGGTAGGTCTGGGAGGGTCGGTCTGGTTGGGAGGTAGCAGACTTGGCAGCGGCATCGGCCCATTCATTGCCGGGTATACCGCAGTGTCCGGGGATCCACATGATGTGGGTTGGGAAGCAGCGTTGGGAGAGGAGGGACTGGAGGTCTCGGGTGTCGGTGGAATGGTGTAGGATGGAGAGGGTTAGAGAGCGGCTGTCGGTGCAGATAGTGGCAGGCTCGGCGGGACCGTCAGAGAGAAGCGATAGCAGAGCGAGTCGGAGGGCTGCTTTCTCTTCACAGAAGGAAGACGTGAAGGGAGCTCCTTTTTCAGATCTGGAGAGAATGAGGGAGGGATGGGCTGGGTCTCCGCTTGTGACGACCACTGCGGCACCCCCGTTGAGTCGGCCATTGGAGGCAGAGCCGTCCGTGTAGATGGTAAGGTTGGATGATGATTGACGGATGGCCACAAGAGCTGCCTAGCAAAGGGAGGCGGGGGTAGGAGAGGAAGGTGGATTCATGAGAGATGGGGAGATACGCCAATGAGTAGGTCCATAGTCCCATGGGCAGTGTATGGGGTTGGGTAGTGGGGCTCGGATGGAGAAGTTTTCAGGGAGGGACGAGGCAATCGCTTGGGATGTGGAGCGCCAGCTTGACCGGTGAAGTCTGTGAGGACAGTTGGATGCAAGGGTTTGAAATTGAGGATGCTCAGGAGGTAGACGTGCAGCTTTTTCGGCAGAGGTTGCAATTAGGATTTTAGAGGTGGTGTGGTTGCTGTGGCTGCCGGCCTCTAGGCGAAGGGCATCTAAGGGAGTAGACCGCAATTGCCCAGTTATTTATCGAAGGGCCTTGTCTGAGCGCGGTCCAGTTGATCGAGTCGGGAAGCGGAAAGCCAGGGTTGCCATGCTGTGGCTGCATAGTTGAGAAGTGAAAGTTGGAGGGAGCGGTAAACCTCGCGGAGACTGTTTTTTCGCCAGCCCCAAGTTTGAGATGTTAAGGAGGCCAGGATGCGGCAACGAGCCGCTACCTTCCTGGTAACTGCCTCAGTGTGGGGACCGAAGGAGAGGCTCCGATCTAGGATGACGCCTAGAAATTTGGGTGTAGGGTTGTGTCGGAGAGATGAGTTGCCAAGGGTTATCGTCGGTGACCAATTGGCTTCATGTGTGCCGGTGGAAAAGAAGCAGACATCCGATTTCTAGGCGTTCAAGACCAACTTTTTCCTACGGCTCCATTCTGAGACCGCTGTGACAGCCTCTTGGACCGCCTTCTCAGCTTGCTCCTTGATAGGGTGACTGCTGAGGATGGCCACGTCATCAGCGTACATGGCAATATCAACCCCGGAAGGTAGCACCTTGTGGAGGTCATTGATGTAAAGAAGGAACAGTAGGGGAGAGAGGACGGAGCCTTGGGGGAGTCCCTGTCGGAGGGCAAGGAACTGTCCTAATTGTCCATTTATCTGGACCCGGGCCCGCAGGTTGGACAGGAAGTTGAAAATCCAGCGGCCCATCTTTCTCGGTAAGCCCGTAGACAATGAAGTGAAAATGAGCTCCTCTCGCCAGACTTTGTCATAGGCTTTGGAGTAGTCCAGAAGGGCGAGGACACTCCGATGGAGCTTTTTCGCCTGAAAGCCGTCACTGACTTTCTGCGTTATACGTAAGACTTGGTCTTCGCAGCATCGCTGTTTGCGAAAGCCAGCCTCTGGATTCGGCTAGGTAGTAGAGACGGTTGTGAACCAGCCTTTCCAGGGTTTTCACGATGCAGGATGTGAGACTGACAGGACGAAAGGCGGAAAGATCGGTTGCGGGTTTGCCTGCCTTCTTCAGCGGGAGGATGCCGCTTCTCTCCAATTTTGGGGACATCGACCTGAGTTGAAGCTCCAGTTGTAGATTTCAAGGAGTTCTTGGCGTGCCAGTGGGCCAAGGGCGATGAGGAAAGAGGGGGGGGATGTCGTCCAGGTCTGGAGCACAACCAGGGCGAAGTTGCTGGATTGCGTCGTCTAACTCCCGAAGGGAGAAGTCAGAGCAGCTCTTGTCGTCAGCGGTGGGAGACCGGAGTAGTTCCTTGACAAGTCGTCTTTTTGTTCGATCGTCTTTGTCGAGTGATAGGCGATTGACTGCGGCGTAATGGTGCATGAAGGCGTTAGCTTTGCCTTCGTTCGTTGTGATTGTGCGACCATTGTGCTGCAAAGGTTCAACAAAGCTACTCGAGTCTGGGCCACCGCTGAGTGAGCGGATCATGCGCCAGGTTCTGGATGTGTCAGGGCTGTGCTCTAGTTAGGAAAGAAAGTCAGCCCATTTGGACATCTTAGCTTCGCGGGAGAGAGTGTTGACTGTTGCGCCGGCCTCGATCCACTCTGCACGGAGATCCGCGATGTGGCGCCGTAGGTGATTGCGGCGTTTGATGGCTGCCTTCACTTCGGGTGTCATCCAGCAGCGGGTTCGTGCGCCGGATTTGGATTTGCCAACTGTTTTGTGGCCAGTCGACAGCAGAAGGTTAGTAAATTGCCGGACACGAGGATCAAGGGATGAGGTGGGGAGCAAGCTAGGCATGGCATCTTCGATTGATTGGGTCCGGGCTCGATGGACCTTAGTCACGTGCTCAAGTCGGCAGCACAGTGTTGTGGTAATTTGGATATGGTCCGAGCCCAGGTCTTCGCCAACGGTCCACTCAGAGCTGTTAGCCCAGGAAGAGTGGGCCAATGAGAGGTCTGGGGAACTAGAACCGCCGGTTCCACGGTTGATCTAGTGGCTGATCCATCGTTTAGAAGGGTTAAGGTTTGGGAGAGGAGAAGATCTTCGATCTTGGAGCCACGACTATCTGCGGGTTGAAAGGGGTCCCACAGTAATGAGTGAGCATTAAAGTCACCGCCAATGAAAGTGTTCGGTTGGAGGGTATGAAGGCTTAGGGAGAGGTGGTCTGGTTGACAGGTTGTTGAAATGGGGGTAAGTACAAGTTGTGAATAAAAGCCCATTTTCGGCGGGACAGGCGAACACGGATGGAGGTACATTCCACGGCAGTGCCCGAGATGCCTGGGGGTAGTTGTTGGAAGATCAAATCGTCTTTGATGAGAGTCAGGAGACCTCCCCCGCGGTGTCCGTTGGGATGGTCTAGGCGAATTGCATTGTAACCATGGAGGTGTGGAGTAGTATCACACGCTCTGAATTTTGCCTCTTGGATAAGGAAAACATCAATGCGATCGGTGATTAGGCGGGATTCAAGTTCGCCTAGTTTAGTTGACACCCCATCAGCGTTCCATTGGAGAATGCGGAGGGATTTTCGGGCCTGATGCAGAGGTGGCTCAGAAATTTCAATGATAGGGGGGGTTGAGTTTGGTGGTGGTTGGGTAGAAGTGAGATGGCATTGAGAGCATAACCAATGGTTGTTCTGCCGGGCTGCAGCGGCTGCGGCCCGTGAGAGACCAAAGCAAGAGCTGTGTAAGAGATTGCCACATTAACTGCATCGTAACGGGGTGATGGTGTGGGCGATGGTGCGGCAGCAAGCGAAGTAGGACTTGCGTGTGGGTGGGAAGGATGATGGGGGGCCTGGGTTGGATTCGATATCGCCGGCGATGAGAAGGAGAAGGGAGGCGATTGCCGGTGGGTCGTCTCCCACAGACGAAAAAACAACTGCTTGAGAGGAGTACGGTGAAGTGAGCTCCCTGGCCGGGCCGAGGGTCCGAGCCTTGGAGGTGATTGTCTGACTGGGCGCATTGGTCCCCATTGTCTGGGTTGTCGGGATCGCCACGTAGAGGCTGCGTCCTTGATCCACGTCGGCTGGTGTTCCATGGTGGGGCAACCTTAATTATTACAGAAGGCTTTTGGAAATTAAAGCGAGACTTCCCATCATACGATCCATTATATTTTAGGGCAAACAATCGAATCATATTCACGAGCCTTTGCGCAACAAACAAATCTCAGACACGGATAAGTACAAAAGTTCGCACATTATACATAAAGATGTTTCGCCCTTTCTAATATGTTCCCATTAAGGCAGCGTACATCAAAACTGGCGCCGAAGTTTCTACTACGATTAGATGACCGTTACGAGTCGGATAGAAAAAGACTTATTCTGCGCGCCGCTTGACTCGAACCTCTCTGGTTTCGCCACCAACAACAAATTTAATCCTGTATTCTTTTTTAAAATTTTTTTTTGCAAAATAAAAATGTCCGCTTTTTTAAAATTTTCCACCATCGCTGAAAAACCGGGACTTGTGAATCTTAACAGTTCAGAGCTGTTAAACTTCGCTTCCGTCCGGTTATCGTCGGCTCTCGTCGCCAACAACAGTAGGGAGGCAGAGTGAAATTGGCGACATGCGATTGGTCCAAAATTTCGGCAGAAAATTTATGTTAGATGTAAGACCAAAAATCTAGAAGATTACGCTAATAACTGCAAAGGAAAAGAAAACACTCCCCCCCCCAAACCTCCAGCAATGTTAGTCTCAGAAAGGCAGAATGTTTGGCCCCCGCCACTTGCCCGCTTTAATTCGACAAAGTCCGCCAGTTTCCGGACACCCGAAAGTCGCCATTTTGCGGCAGACGCCAAGAGCAGTGACACGAGAACCTGTCGATGATAGCGGCGCTCTCGAAAAGGTGACGTGTGTGTGGAGTCTCCTCTGAGGTAAGGTTAGTAGTTTGTTTTTTTTTTTTAATATATAATACTAGTGGAGAAATTAAACAATTTCCATTACTATTCCATCGTTTACCTGTTACCCGACGGAATTTAGACATCATAAGAGGAACTTCTCTTTTGGAATGGAAGAATAACTACTAGAAAATATCGGATAAAATATAGGGGAGTTCCGGTGACTGCCTATAGGAATTCAGGGGGAAAAAACTGAAACAATCTTCGCGAACTCCTGTCCTGGCTTCGATCTAATAATGATAGAAACAAAGATGACACTTACATTTTTTTCTTCTTCTTCTTCTTCTAAGATTGTAGCACAGTAGCCCGGATGTGTGACCCCTGACAAACTGTTTAAAGCTAAAGCCAGGCTGTTTACATTTAAGCAACAACTACATAAAAAATAAAGGTGTTTTTTTTTTTTTGTTTTTAAGAATAAACATATTTAAATGACCAGGAAAACGTCAGATGTTAACTACTCGCTTCTTTTTCGGATACGAAACATCCAAAGTCCTCCTGGCTCGTTTCTATTGCGTCAAGATGATGACCAGCTCGGCAACGAAGATCTCACTCGCGTCTTTCCAAGGTCGCTGCTTTCTAAAGCTTTAATGAAGCTCGAACAATTACGAGCCAAACAAAACAACCTTACCGTTCTTTGCGGTAGGGAATACGTAAATTAATAAATAAATCACCGCAATGTTTCTTTTTTGCAACCTTTCCATTTCCTGTTTGTTTGTGTTTGTTTTTGCTGCAAGCCTAAAAGCAACCAAAAGGTCGCCTTTACATATCCCCCCAAATATGAAAGCTTGTAGTATACGTCATGTAAACACCATATAAGGACGACCGTTGTGTGCGGAAGTGTGATGAGCGCCCCGACATCCAGTCGCGACAAGAAGAAGCATTGGTATCTCTCAAACCCGGTGCGGCTCCGTCCATCCGCGCAGAAACAGAGTCCCTGAGCAGTTTATTAATGGTCTGGTTTGTTTTTTTTTTTAGAAATTTTTTTAAACCAAAGTAATCACTAAACAAACGGCACCCTAGAGAGAGATTACTAAAAAGAAACAAACAAACCAGTTTTGTTTGCTTCTTGTTGTTTCCACTCCCCCTGGCCCCCCCCCCCGACCCCCGGATAGTTTGGAGAACAATTAATTGTTCGAGCTCATTTGAGGTCAGTCAAGATTGAACTTTGACCTCTTTCAGCGAACGCGAAGAATGGGTGTAAACAAACACCGACTTTTGTTCAATTCTAGGATTCCACCCCCAAGTCGACATCAGTCGGCAGTGCGGGTTTCCTCTTAGATCCTTAAACAGATCTAGTGGATTTCTTCTCTTTCAGCATTGGGCCGCGATGGAGCAGGGTTGTCAACCTTCTCCAAACCCGTTAACACAACGCTTCCCTTGCTAGAGTTGTCTCCCTTGTAGTCATTGGGTGTACTGAAAAAAAAAATTTTAAAATCTGAAATGTCGATTAAATTATTGGATATCACTTGTTTAGTAAAAAAAAATAAATAGCTAAGCTAATTGATTAATTTACTTTTATCTTTGAAATCTCCCGTTTTTCCACAGTGAACTCTGGACCTACGATATAGAAAAGTTTCATTTTCAATCCTTTGGCTCGTTCTATAGGCCACAATATCATCTAAAATTTGGTATTTGTATCGTACCAAATCATTTAAAGCGGCACGATAGTCCGGTGGTTAGCCTATTGCTAAGGTCAAAAAGGTCATCTGATTTTAATTTCCACAGAAGTACCACCATGGCATGGTTTTATTCGCTCTTTTCCAGCAGCCGGCCGCGTGGGCCTTTTCCGCACATCTAAAAATGAAGAGTTTTGATAGGTTTGCTTCTGAAGGATTATGGGAGTCCATCACGCGACTCCATTTTCTTCCTGGTCTATCTTGGATCGTGATTGGTAATCCAGGACTGTTGACTCCCGACTCGGTGATGGCAAATCATTAAGTTATATTAAATCATTTTTTATAAAACCATTTAAAAGTTAGTTTGCGCAATAAAATATCTTCCATTATTAATCTGTTTTGGTACCTGTTTTCGCGCATGTCCCCATAAATATATTTTAAAAAATAATCTGGCTTCCATTAGTCATTATAAAATATTCAAGTGGGAAAAGTTACACAGTGTTACTTGTTTTAAAGTTTACGTTCTTAACACACAAACTTCTCGAGCTATTAGCTTTTCTGTTCACGGAGAATAAATCACTGTCTTACCCTCCCTAGGACTTCCTACACACATTAAGACTGGCCGTCCATTCTTGTGCACGATATTGCTGGTTTCTTTTCTAATGATGGATGCGAGTCAATTGAGACCGCAGTACGACGTGTCCCTGCATACAGTGCCGATTTCCGGTAACCTCGGCCGCTTACCCCATCGATCAGTTTCGGAGGAAGTCGGAAATTGTCTAGCAGGACCCTTTAAAGCCGGATATGTGAGCATAAATCTTACGATAGTATTTAAAACGGAGCTTTTTAAAAATTTTTTTGCCCTTCGGTTCATTACGCGCGAGAATTTAATGACAAAATGTTCTGTTGTATTTTCTTTGGTGGCTCTTTTACTTTTCAGTTATTTAATGTATAGAAAATTTAATCTCGGATTAAGGAGGATTATCTTGTAAAGATGCGGTTACAGAGGGGTTGGCTGTACGATGGACTTATCTTAGAAGCGGCTGTTTCTCAAATATGTACGGAACCGAAAGTGGATAAACGTAATGGTAGAGGGGGGGGGGTCTTTTAAGGAGAAAGTCGTGAACCTTTTACAGGATCCAGGGTACCAACGTAAAATAAATGACAAACTACGTTCCTATCTATTGGTGGTTAAGAACACGTTCTCACAATGCAACTTTGCGGAAACTGACATACGGCTCAGCTTCTATAGAGTGTGGCTGAACGTTTTACACAAAGAGCAAACTAAGAACAGGGTTCGTCGGTGTATAGAGCTGATGACAGACGCCGTCACAGCTGCAATAACATTTACGATTATCAGAAAATGAGAGAAATGCATCGTGCTTAGTACGAGCGTGAAGAAGCATTGCATTGTGGGAAAGATTTCGCTAACTATCAGCGGAGAGAAGAAGCTTAGTTTAGCTCACGCTTGTCCCCCGCTTTAATTTAAAAGCTTTTCTCTTCCATTCGGTCGCACAACGATTAAGCAACAAAAATAATGATAATCATTTGCACATTTTTTGGGGTTATGTGTTCATATGAGAGGGATGAACCTATGGCGAAGAATTCCATAGTACGCGATACATTCTTCGAAATACTGATTGCACAGCTCCCTTAAGCTTCGCTTCGTCAATACAACAGTTACACGACCCTTGTTCATTCATAGTAAATATATTGTAGAGAGAGTCCATGTTTGACAATAGCGAGATCTCAAAAATATTTCAGCATAAGCTAAACCAGGAAAGGGGCGCTGTAGTCATGTGATATGTGAGGGCCATAAAATCTAATATCTTCTGATTTATTATTTAAAGTATTGGCTAGATCTCATTTAGAGTATTCATTTAGGATTGTGTTTCTTTATTATATCAGAGACGCTGACAGTTTGGAAAGGGTGCAACTGCATTTTAATCAGATGGTTTTAGGGGGGGAAGGAATTTTGTTATTTTTGACGATTAGAAAATGCGAATCTTAGAACTTATAACTTCATAAGTCTTACGGTTAGCCGGACAGCTTTAAGTGCTTCTTTTCACTAATAGGGCGATAACTGCTTGAGGGAGTTGTTGAGTGTAATATAGCAATTTTAAATAGTATTTGTTAAGCAGTTTGAAGGGAAGAAGGATCTAATACATATTGAAAGACTCTCTCTCTCTCTCTCCCTCTTGTCTTGACGTCACCTCTCCATCTCTCTCTCTCTCTCCCTCTCTGTCTTGACGTCACCTCTCATCTCTCTCTCTCTCTCCCTCTCTGTCTTGACGTCACCTCTCCATCTCTCTCTCTCTCCCTCTCTCCCCTCTCTGTACTGACGTCACCTCACCATCTCTCTCTCTGTACTGACGTCATCTCTCTCTCTCTCCATCTCTCTCTCTCTCCCTCTCTCTCCCTCTCTGTACTGACGTCACCTCGCCATCTCTCTCTCTGTACTGACGTCATCTCTCTCTCTGTCTTGACGTCACCTCTCCCTCTCTCTCTCTGTACTGACGTCATCTCTCTCTCTGTCTTGACGTCCCTCTCTCTCTCTGTACTGACGTCATCTCTCTATGTCTTGACGTCACCTCTCTCTCTCTCTCTCTCTCTCTCTGAATAAGTGTAACCAAGACTAAATTTATCCGAAAATTTCATTAAACAGGAGAAGTCAGTCCATCATTATCAGTAAATATGGGTAATTTCCAATAAATGGCCTTTGATTATGCTTGTGTTTATATGTGTGCTGGTGATTCAGTCAGTTAGTTGTTAGCTAAATCAAAAACTAGAACAAGAAATCGCCTTTCTACCGGTGTAATGACCGTGACTCAGATTTCAAAGTTAATCTTTCTTCTTCCTTAAAAAGACAAAATTCCCTTTGCCGTTCTCTTAGTTCAGATAACACTGCCAACACCGCTTAACTACCGGTCTGAAAAATAGTCGTCTGAATGGCGGCTACCGGACGGAAGTTTACTTTTACTTCGCCTTTAATCACCGATATAAGAAGTCGGAAGGACCATTTTCGCAATGTATTTTTTTTTTCCGACGTCGTACGCTTCTCCGGTTACAAATCTCTGTCTCAGTAGCAAGATTAAAGACCGTTGCTTACACGCCGAGTGGGTTTGTGCGACCACTTCCCAGCGCGTGGGAGAAGATGTTAGTTTATCCGATGTTAGATAGGAACTCCAATAAATTAAATGTAAACGCCGTGTAAACGATTTTATTGTTTTTGTTGTTTGTTTTTTTTTGGTTATATGCCAGCCATCAAAGACAGAGCAACGACGAACTCGTGCCTGGTGGGACGGCATTCGCATCGTCCCGTGTTGACTCTCTCCATCTCTCTCTCTCTCCCTCTCTCTCTCTGTACTGACGTCATCTCTCTCTGTACTGACGTCATCTCTCTCTGTGTACTGACGTCATCTCTCTCTGTACTGACGTCATCTCTCTCTGTACTGACGTCATCTCTCTCTCTCCATCTCTCTCTCTCCCTCTCTCTCTGTACTGACGTCATCTCTCTCTCTCTCCCTCTCTCTCTGTACTGACGTCATCTCTCTCTCTGTACTGACGTCATCTCTCTCTGTACTGACGTCATCTCTCTCTGTACTGACGTCATCTCTCTCTCTCCATCTCTCTCTCTCCCTCTCTCTCTGTACTGACGTCATCTCTCTCTCTCTCTCTCTCCTCTCTCTCTCTCTCCCCCTCTCTCTCTCTCCCCCTCTCTCTCTCCCCCTCTCTCTCTCTCTGTACTGACGTCATCTCTTCTCTCTCTCTCTCTCTCTCTCGTATGTCGCGATCGCGTGCATCGTTCGCCACCTATCGCTAATCACTTTCATCTCTCACCCTCTCCACTCCCGCCTTCGTATTAACCACGACCGATTTTTGAGACGGCGCAGGAACACTACAAAAGTAATTTCGAGGGGAGAATTTACTAAAGAACTCGGAACCGACGAATGTCTCTGATGTCAGCCCGGGCGGGAGGGGGCTATCGTCGCGTTCTCGTAGCCTTTACAAGCAACCGTTTCCGCTCAACCCACTCCGAATACGGAGCTAAGTAGATTACTTATCGTTCCGAAAAGCTTCGGATGGGATGTGTTAATGAAAATATCAGCGTTTAAAAGTCAGTAGTGAACTTTGCTCATGCTGTTTCTAATAACCTATCGAAGCGTTGTGGCACAGCTGAACGGTGTTATCTGTCAGCGACAATAAAACATTAACGGTATTTATATCTGGTGGATTAGGGGTGTTTGTGGCAGCTGATTAATGGCTGTAATAGTTAGCCTATACGTGTACACGGCAGTGGGTTGCATAGTGACGAAATATTCCGCTCCGAAATTTCGAAAACAGCAAACAAAGAAACTTCTAAATAATAAATTAGAAATGGTTTCTAGCATTCATAATTTCGTACAAATGCTACAGGCTTAAATCAAAGTTTTTTGAATTTGTATAACATACAATTTCGATTTGGGGATAATGTTAATAAGATGCTAAAGATAATTAACTAACCTTAAACGGTAAAGACCGAGGAAATGCAAGTGCCATCGTACAAGAACCTGATTTGTCTACACTCCACGTGTGTGCTACAGGTGTACCAGGGATGGATCCTGATTGAAGTGAAAAGGAATTCTACACCGAGGTCGTCGACACAGGGCCACAAGTGGTTTTGAATGAGTTTAAACAGAGCATAATTGACCTTTAAAATATTCAATATGCAGTTCAAAGACGTTAGAGAGAAGTAACCTAATATGGTTTTGGGCAATGTTAGCATTTTTCCTTTTTTATAATTAATTACAAACAATTTTTTTTTTAATTATGGATAATTAAAACCTCTCGAGAACAAAATTATAAGCTGACTAAACTTTTTAAGAAAATGGTTGACTACTGGACTTATAAGATATGGAAGTGATTTGTTGTCCTCATACCTCTGGAAAGGCGTTCGGCAAGAAGAGGAAAAGATGTTCTTTCGTACAGGAAAAAAAAAAAAAGGGTAACAAATATTGTATCTAATTTTGAAGGGGACGGTAAAGTGGTCCCAGTAACTCTAGGTCATTTAGTTTAAGGTATGTGTTAGAGACTGCTTACTTAATCATCTAATTAAAACTAATATTCTAACCGATATTTAGCACAGGTTTCAGACTAAAAAGGCCTTGTCTTACAAATGTCTGAAAGGCATAACTCATCTTATGCTAAAAAAAACAAATGGATGTCAGACTTTAGTGAGACTCTTGAGGAAGCCACCACCACCTGAAAGATTTCTCTTTTTTAAGTTAAGACAGCAGTAGTTATGGCAGAGACATCAAATATAGATAAGGACCGGTATATTTAAAAGGGACATAAGCCTTATATAAACAAGCTGCTTAATGGCGTGTCACAAGGTTCAGTTTTTGGTTCTCACCTATTCTTTATTCCGTCTTATTGATATTGAAGTATTAAAGCGTTTGTTTTCAAGTGCGGAAATATAAGGCTAGAGTTGGTAAGGAGATGTTCAAAGATAAGAATTTCTAATAAAGTTGGAATGCAAAGTTTAGCACCAGAAAGAATGAGGAACCAAAAACACAAAAGACAGCTCGTGTGGTGAAATGTTTAGGATGGCTGAGTTCCTGTCAGTGATTGAGAAACTTCTATAAGCCAAGTGCCGATACAGCAGATTAGAAAACTACCCAAAAATGTTCAGGAAATAGAGTCACCTGTAATTATTATTATATGGGAGGAGCTAAGGCAAAAAAAAAAAAAACAAAACAAACAACTAACTAACCAAAGCAATACATAGTTATGTAAATGTTTAGTTTATAGACACCTTGCAGACGTGACGGGGGATATTAAAATATTAGTATCAGTTCAGCACAAATTCTCTGGAATGTATCCAGTTCGACTTACGTAGGTTGAGTATTAGGCTTTTGGAAACAACTGAAGATTTCACCTACCCGTAGTTAGAAATAATAAATGTTAAGATGTATCCAATTTTATAGACTAGTAAAGAATGTGATAAATTATTATCAGTGGTTGTTTGTGTAATGCACTTTAAAAAAATTTTTTAAAAAGCAACAAAATTCAACGCACACTAACTTAACAAAACAGTTTGTCATCACTCATTGAATTTAAGACAAAAGGGAGGCTTAGCTTAATCGTTGAATAAAACCAAGCATTGCGCGATGAGCGTACGAAATCGTCGTGGGGGGGACTGAGCACTGTAAAGTTGGTTACTTATTCAACGTTCGTTTGGCATTCAAAAAAAAAAAAACATAACAAAAATAATGACCGCTCCCTCCAAACCAAGAATTAAGGAAAACTGAAATAGCAAACGAGAAAAATATTTTAGGATGCCATACACTATACTATCGAATAAATAATTTCCGGTTTTTCAGTAAGAAAACATTGGCGAATATCACTGAAAAACCGAAATATTAGAAAAGACTTACCAATATAGAGTTTTTTTTTCCAGATTTCCTTACTTCTATCACATCCAGAGTAAGCCTGTGATTGGCAGATCTAATGATGCCCCAGGCACCGACTTTTGTATGTATCATGTTTACTTTGACCCCGCAAACTTTTCGTAGCCAATTATCTTTTTTTTTTTTTTTTTGCTTATCTAAAAGTGCGTTCCTTTACAAACACACGAAGGTTTAACAATTCTTCTGTTTCAATTTTTAATGTCAGTTTTACTTGTTTTCTTCTTTCCCTTTTTATATATATTTTTGCTTGTTTGTTTGCTACGTAGCTTATGATTCGATTTTTTTTTTTCTTTTGCCGACATGAAGTTAGTGCTTTCTGTTTAAGAGGTATTATGATGTACAGTTGTACATCCAGGAATGCTTCCTCTTGACCCTTTCCCTGCCAAGGTTTTTGACGTCATTGCCATTAACAGGTTCACACCTCCGTTGACAGATGATTCGAAATCCCCCCCCCCAAGGGCATTCGCCAATGCTTAAACTAATGATATCTGGTGATACCGACCAGCCGTCTATCGAGCGTACGAAAGATGCGATTTTATTACAAATAATGAAAGTCGCAACTTTAGATTTTATTAACTTGAGGGTTTTAAAAATAAATTAATAATTTTTTTAACCAGATTTCTAACAAATTACTAGGATTTTTGTTTTTTCTGGAATTTTTCAGTCTTATAGGGTTGTCTGTAATCCATTTATAACGGTATCTTCAGTTTTTTTTCCAGGTTTATTTTAAGGTAGTAAAAATTTTATTTTAGAGTTTTCACTTATTGTGCTCCCATTCTCCGAAGATTTAATAAATTTATCATTATTTTCCGCAGTAAATGGAAAAAGAAGAAATCTTTTTTTGGCCTAGAAATAAGTAGTTTGATGTCTTTATTAGACCCTTAAGATTTTCTTCACCTGAAAACTTCTATATTTGGTTGTAAATTAAATAGACATATTCTCCCGTAATCGATTTGCTTAGTCAAGCCATCTTCCTAATTAAGCGTTCTAATATGCTCGAGATTACCACTTACTGAACAAGTACTCCATTCATGAATCCTTAATTTGGAATAACGAGTTTATCCAGAAAATGTAACATCATTATTCAATAGTGTGGTGTTCTCTGAATGATCTGCTGAAAGGATTTCTCCAAATAAACATTTGTTTTAGTAAAATGTGTTTTTTTTTTTTTTAAAAAAAAAAAATAGAAATGCTCTCCTGGAGCATTTATGAATCCATAATTTGAAATATAGAGTTTTTTTTTCGGAAGAGAGAATATCATTATTCGATACTATACTGAACTCTGCATAAAATATTAAAATAATTTATCCGAGAAAACTTTTCGAGTTTGCCATTAATTTTTTGTTTTGTTTTTGTTTTTATTTTTTCTGGTTTTGGGGGGGGACGGTTATTATTTTAGTTTTGTACATGTTAAATAGGATGTTGGATAAGTGTTCATTCAAACTTAGTAGCTGCCGCGTATTGCGAAAGTATTGATGACGGCTGAACATCTTGATGTTAGTAAGCAAATTGGTGTGTGGAGAGTGAACTGAAAACCGCCATTCTCCGTTTGGGAGCGCGTCTGATTCAGCTATCTTCTGGCTGTGGGTTTTGATCATGGATGCAAGGTCATTGTCCCATTAATGTCTTATATGGCTGAGATCAGCGGGACAAGGAGAGACCGCCATTTTTTGTTTCTGTATAAAGCGCTCGCGAGTAACACGCGCTGCGTGAACGCGCAACATTTCGCTAAAATACTAATTCACAACCAATCTGCTGCAGGAATAAAGATACGAGGGTAAATTCGGCCACTCCATTGCGGCTAAACCGCCAGGTTTTCGCGTGCGAGAACCAGGGGCTATCCTGGCGTTAACTGAGATGGATCCCCACACCATGACACTGCCGTGACTAAATTAATCTGTCTTTCCTTGTTGTCAACAGACACTTGGGCGTAAAATTTAGATGTTTCAATGGAAACAAAGTTCTTTTTCAAAAATCAGACTGACCCTGATTTCCAATCCACCAGTTCCTATGTAAACGAATGGTGCGGTGTTGTGTTTGCGGTAGCAGTGCAGTCCTGGAAATTTTTCGGTAGCTGATTTTGATGGATGACTGAAACCTGATTTTCAGCGGATCATCAGGTAGAAAGAGGTCCTGTGCAGCAGGGATAATCTGGATCTGCCGATACTTGTAGCATCTCTCTCTCTCTCTCTCTCGCTCTCTCTCTCTCTCTCTCTCTCTCTCTCTCTCTCTCTCTCTCTCTCCTCTCTCTCTCTCTCTCTCTCTCTCTCTCTCTCTCTCTCTCTCTCTCTCTCTCGTTCGTTTCCTCCACAGCAATATGTTTCATTATATTGTTCATATTTTTTTTTTGAATCAGCTACTTTGCATGGATCGTGAGGAGGTTTTGTGTAAATAGGTTTTGAAATTGTGACGTAAATAATGTGGTCAAATGCATGCTTGTTATAGTCCTGAAGTAAAATTAATGCATCAACGAGATCATATGCTGACTGAAATAAACTATTTCTTCTCAAAATCCGTCAGAAATCTAGTTAAAGAGAAACTTGCGTATGATAGCATCGTAATTTAGAAGATCTTTTAACAGAGATATGCATGTTTAAAACTGTACCATAAGAAAACACACAACAGCAATGGTTTTTGTATATGGTAATGGCTAAAATAATTACATTATTCGAAATAATGTTGAATTCGTTAACTTGCAATAACTACATAATTATTAAGATTGCTTGTTCTTAGTTAATCATTTGTTTCTTTTGCTAAAATAATATAATCTAGTCTAACCAACATTGCAAAATGGGCATTGTAAACCTTACTGCTTTCTTGCTTAGAGTTTGCTTCTACACAAGAAATTGATTTAAGGAACCAGAGAATATCTAAACACCAGAGCAATGCTTAATCAGCTTTAGTATAGTGAATATGCATTTATAGCAATGCTTTTTTTCAGTCACGTATGTATTAAAAGCTGAAAACTGAACAGTGGGAGGTAGGAATAGATATTTCCAGACAATACCTTTATAAGCATACCAAATCATGTAAATTTAGTATAAATGGAAAGTTATCTCAATTCCTTATAGTATAATGTCACAGTATGGTGTGAAAGTGTTCCTTGATGTTATGATAACCTTATAATTTTCTTATATAATATATAAATGTATAAGCTGTTTGTCTGTCCCCTTGTCTTTTGGTGGCGCTCGTGACGTTATCGAACAATCTTAGCCCCTTTCTATTACAAATTCCTCGCGCACACAGATTTGACGCCATTAAACACACATGACGACATATGAGCCTCATATTGTGTAATAATTGTAAGAAAGCACATCAATAAATCAAAAAGTATCAGCAGAAAATATAAATAAAATAAAGAACACAAGAAAGGATTTCTTTAAAAAATTAACTTTCATCCATCCATTGACCGAACTGTCGGTAATTTTATCTTGAATAATGGGAAGTCACTTCTGAAGGGGAAACTACGTCCATACAAACAAAGATAAATGGGGCAATAATATCGAGAATCTGTCTACTCTATGCTCTGCGAATGATGCTTGCTTGATTTCACCCTGAATCTTTTCGGCTCAGTCCTCATCACGACTCCTTGAGCTGAGAGAAATTTACCAGAAGAGAACTTTCCAATTAAAGTGCAAGAAACGGGTTTTTACAAATAAGATCGGAAATGTAATGTTTTCGAAGTAAAAGTCAGCGATTTCTTCCATTTCGCTGTCATTAAGACTGCAAAGATAATAGCAGTAGTCAAAGGTTACTGTACCGATCCAGAATTTTGATCTTGATAAGAGCTTCCTAAGTTTAGACGAAGACGCTTTTTAAAATGACAGTAAGTATTAAGTACGGTCTGTCATTATCAGTAAAAGCCATCACCGGGAGGATGTACACGTTGATCTGAACAAAAAAAAAAAAAAAAAAAACATTTGCTAATATTTTATATTTACTCATCTTTAAAATGGGAACCACGTCGTTTTATTTCTTAAGTTATATCTTCTGACGAATCTTCAGATGTGAGTTTATTTTTCTTGCCACTGAAAAACAGCGGATAAGCAGCTTTAGAAATGATTATCGGTTTTTCTTCAAAACTCGTGTCTAAATGTACTGGTGTCTTTGATTTCGACAATTAAAGTTTTGATGCAGATATAATAAGAACACTTACCTTTATGCTCTTTCAGAAAGGTAAACATGGCCTTCGATTTGGGGTTCTTTATTGTTTTTGTTTATTGTATGCCAGTAGAGGATTTTGCCTCGTGCAGCAGCATCAGGTAACGTATATATATATATATACAGACGTGTAAACGCATTTTCAGAAACGTCAAATGATCACCCTGGAGTTATCGGATAATTCTCACATTCGCTCTACAGGTGTGCTCAAACTAACAATTGGAAATTGCCATATTAATACAAGAAACTGCCGCCGCTTTCCTTTCTCAACATTTCAAGGCTTCATCAGCTATCAGTCCAAGGAAACAGCCCGCCGAAAACAACAAAACATAGTAACTTTCATCAAATGGTCTTTGTAAGTACCCATCCATCAAATGAGAAAACCAAGGAATGGTGTGATTACGGAGAAGTAGATGCCTACCAATCTTCCTAGTAAATTGCGCTGTCAGTTTGACCGAGTATTTATACGTCTTTTTCTCTTTTCGGTGGTGAAAACTTTTATGTATCGTTTCCTCCATAGCCAACAACAGCTGCTATTGAAGTTGACAGGATGCTAGCTTAGCGGACAGACGGCATAACAAAGTATCCTGTCTTCCATAATCGTTTATTTCCTTGTCGCTAATCATCTTGCGTATACCCAACCTCTCAACCCACCCTACTCAACTGATTCTCTCGTAATTAATTCTCACATATCTCGCACAGTCTCAGAAAATCTCGATTGATGACAAGCAGAATGTTGAACGAAATCGAATCTTTACGTTCTATTACCGAGTGCTTCAAAGAACGAAAAGCACTTCTCGCATAATGGAAAATTCCATTAAATATCAACCATATAAAATGATTTTAAAATGGCTCAAACCTTTTTTTTTTTTTTTAAAGTGTTTTCTGCTTGCACTGACTAGGATATGATCCGTTCCAGCGACACCGTGGGAGTCTGAGATTACTGAAGAATTATAAGGACGGTTCGTTGTTTCTGAATATCGTGGCGTCACGTGATACCAAGACATTGCCCGGTAAAGCAGCCTCTTCCTTTAGCACTGGATCATGAACTAAGTCATATTCTGTAGGGATACCACTCAACTCCTTTCTTTACAGTGTTGCAGAAGGATGCTGACAGATTTGCGGTACAATTACAACGACGAAGAAGCTGTCCTGTTTCATCGCAGTTGTGCTCGATAAAGTTGAGATCAGAAGATATCTGGATGACCGAAGGGGGCGGACATTGCTCTTTTAAAACGTCTGCTATAGTCCTGGTCACCGTAGAAGAAGAGGCACAACCGAGGCCAGAATACTGTTCATATACCTACGAGCTTCTAGACTTCGCTTCAAAACCATTAACTGACTGAGGCATCTAGTGTTACAGCAGCCCAGATCGCGAGGCTGCCACGGCCATATCTGTCGCGCTCCCGACGGTCTTGATTCTGCCTGAGCCTGTTTACCCCAGCCTGTACGCGATATTCCAAAGCTGCAAGCTCCATCTGCTTGTTCCGGTCGTGGTATCTTAGTTCAACATCTTGTTTGGAATCCTCCATTACAGCCTGCCTACAGAATCGCCTAATTTAACATATTTTAAAAAAATTCTCGGCACAGTTTTCCAGTTTAAAAAAACAAAACAAACTCTTGTCTAAAAGTAGAATATTTCAGAAAGGATAGATTAAGTTGGTCGTGTAGACAACAGTAAGGCTTCCGATAAAGTTCCTTATAAAAGATTAATAAAGAAAACATAACAGAACAGGTGTGTTTCGTGTGTGATACACTTTTCATGTAAAAAGGACACCTGCAGAAAACCGACAGCATGCGGACTGTTACCATTATGCACATTAGCAAGACGCTAAGGAGTGCCATGGCAGGTTTATATGGGCTCGGTGCTGTTTTTATGTAGTGTATTAGGTATTAAGTTTGCAGACGACACTAAAATACAGGCGAGTGTTGATACTGAAAAGGACAGAAATACCTTTCCGGTACTTTTGAATAACTTGTTTGATTAATTAGTTAAAATTGGATTTCGAGGTTAAAAACGATGCAAAATTATCCGACAAGGCTACAGCGACGATAATAATCATTATAGTAGATAACAACCCTGAACTGGAATAAACTGGAGAATATGGCTTCAAAAAGTATCAAGTGGATAAATGTCCACCAAAGTCTAAAATATGAAAATTAGTGAATATCTGTTGCAAAGAGAACAATTAGAACGTCAAGATTAATTACTAATTAACCAGGGTATTAAGCGTAAAGAGAAGGAATTTTCGGTTCTGTTTTATAAATTCATGATCTGTTCACTTCCTCAGTACGCTGGGCAGGCGAGATAGGAGACTTTATTAGAGAAAGTCCATCATTGATACTGTAACGCTTCCCGTGTCTTAAGGGCTTTTAAATCTGCTGAATGATTAAGGTGCTTTAACTCTAGCAAGTTTGAATTCCAGACATTAAAGGAGGGGGCCTAGTAAGGTTTCGAAAGTCCCAACAGACGCAGCATTCCTGCAGAAAATATCCGCAGATCCATGGCTAACTACCTCCGTAATTACTAAACGGGGGGGGGAGAGAAAAAAATAACTCTGTTCCAGTTGACTGGGTGCTTCCAGAAGATTCGGTAATGAGGGCGTAAAAATGTTCCAGGAGGAAACCGGCTTAAAGCGGAAGACAGGCGTATTTACAGGAATTTAGAGTGAACAGGTTGCACTTCTAAGCTCGTGGCTGGGATCTACGTGTTCGTACCTTGCAAACCATGTTAAGTTCATAAAGAGTGAACCACGGTCGTTGTGACGAAATCTAGGGGAGAGGGAGAGAGAGAGAGAGATCTTCCCTTCTGAACATGTGACAACACCAAGCTCCCTGGTTTGCTGTGGTCAGTGAAGAGGTCTAATAACACTCGGCGTGGTTCTGGGTAATTTGGTTCCCAAACAGCCCCCCACTTCCTCCCGTCCCACCTGTTGGCATCGACGTGAGCGTCTTTTGAGGTTACGGTCTTGCTCCGCTGACGCGGAAACTCTGCGGGAGATGGTAAGCACTACGACGGGACGTGCAAATCCACAGAAAGTACAAAACGAACCGGTAACCAGCTGACCTTGACAGTTATCATTAAGCTCCAAACGCCACAGGTTTACGCCGATTACTGATATTTTAATAACATCTACCGAATATTTTTAATTAATATTTGACTAATTATATCCTTAAAAGTGTTGTCACGAACCTTCATCATTTCCAGGCGTAAATTTAAAGAGTAACGGGTTATTTATTTGGATTAAATTATCAGTTCCAATAAATTAACTTCCTTCTGACGCGAAGTTTCTGGTGTTATAATTCATTTAATTTAGGCTTATCTCATTGTTTTCGCGATGCTAGTCTTTGCAGGTAACAAGATCTGGTGGAGTCCGCAATGGCAGACGGGCGGGGGGGGGCACTCTGTTGTTTCCAGTTGTTGTCTTCGCGCCCCTTGGGGTCCCGATACATCAGGTGCGGCTTCCGGCTCGGTTGCCAAGCCGAGCGAAGAGGTGGGGTTGGGTAACGCCTGGCACAGTTTCGACCCACCTAACGGAAACCGCTGATTAGTAGTGGAAGAAACACCGGAGAAAGCCCACGCGGAACTGAGCGGGGGCATCAGCACTGAGTCTACCGGCTGGACACCAAAATGCGGGCCGCAGCAGCCAGGAAGCTGCGCTAACTCACCGCCCACAGTCTGCTTGCTGGCGTCAACAACAAAAAAAAAAAAAAAAAAAAAAAAGAAATTAATCTAGTAAGTAGTTCGCTACAGACACGATCTTCGGAAGTATGGAAATAATTAGCCATCCTAGTGTTCTGTTTGGTCAGCTTTTAGATTTAGTGACGCAAACTGGGCCCAGGTGTGCGATAGTAGTCTCGAGACCGTAGATAAAATACGTGCGACAAGTACCAACGAGCACACACGTCAGCTCACTAGGGGAGGGGTGGAGGACTTCTACTACTGTACTGCAGATGAAAACAATTTCTAAAAGAATCGTAACGATCGGAAATGAGTTTGATCGATGTCCTCGTGTGTCCAATGTAAATTGTTATAGTAACAGCGAATGTATATCTCCCAAAAAAATTGAAAAAGAAAAGAAATTGCTTACTGATTTCAGTTAGAATCTTCAAAACAATTTCCTACTTTCCTGCACTTTAACGCGAAAATACCGGAAAGTTCCAAAAGTTTCAGGTCAGCTTAATCCAGCATTTTAATCTGCGCTTAATATTTCTCGTCACGCTCTGTAAGAAGAAGAAGAAACGAGTTGGCACGCAGCGCCATCTGACTCCGTCCTGCTTCTCATTTTAAAAATAAAAAAAAATCGCTCCAAGCCATTAATCAGGCATTGAGAAGAATTCACCGCCACCTGGTGGCTCGGGGTGTCTGTGGAGAAATCTAAATCTCTCTCTCTCTCTCTCTCTCTCTCTCTCAGTCGGCAGAGAAAAATTAACCCTTTTACTTCGAAATGGTTGACCCTTCTTTCGTCTTATTCTAGAGACAAGTTTATTTAAAAAAAGCAGCACAATAGCTTGTGTCGTTGTTACTATTAACCCCTTAAAGAGCACGCCCATATACAGTCCACGGAACTTTTTAATTTGTAAAATAGCGCAATAAAAATCCGCTGGAAACCGTGATAAGAAGAAGGTTTTATCTGTATTGGTTATAAGCGGGAAGAAAGGTTTCTAAACATGGGATTGCTCAAACTTCTTCGAAGTGAATTAACTCGGCAAGGTTGCGCTCTTGGAAGGGTTTGCTGTTGCTTCTGCCCCCTAACCCGCATCAAATAATTGAACTAATTATAGGCTGATAAATCCGCTCTGAATCCCTGGAGAAATCAGCTCCAGAATAAGAAGCTAGATGCTTTAATGGAAAGAAGAAAAAAAAACTACATAAAGAAACCTCTTGAGAAGGCAGCTGAATAAAACAAGGTATTTAGAAGCATTCCATAAAAGGGGGCTTGCTCGCGCCATTTATTATGGAAGAGTTGCTTTCAATATGTTGAACGCTTAGCGCCCTCTATATCATATGCATTTACCTGAACTCTTTTAAGTTCTAAACTGTATTTACTATATTGAGTAGGTAAAGATGCATTTACTACAGCGAATATTAATATATTATAGAGGTGTTATGTTACTGGACTGCTAAGACTGAGGTTTTTGAGTTCGAATCCCAGTCGAGGACGGTTAGGCGTTCTCCCACGGCGCGGTTTTCTTTCCAGCCGGCTCTATGGGGTTTTTCCCAAATTTAAAACCGAAGATTTATAGTAGGGAACTTTCACTGGTGCTTCTGGGTACCTGTTTACCGTTAGATAAACTTTAGCCATTCGGAGGAAAGAAAGTTGCTTGTCAGTAAAGAAATATTTCAGATCGGGGAAACAAAGCGGTGAAGATGCCAGCTCGTGTGCAACGGAAGTTGATGATAACATCTAAAAAGGTGTAAACTGAAACTCTTTGTATTATCAAGATTTAATTTGCTTTGCTCCGATAAGCAGGACCGGACCAAGGTCGTCTCTGCTCTATGTATTTCCTTAACGAGTGCTTCGTTACTGCGTGGGGTTTTGTAATGAGAAGCTTTCAGCAGTCGACTGTCTGCTTCTTTATTATTCTTTTTAAACTTCGAAACAACAGTTTCTTTTTTGAAAAAAATCCTTTTTTTCTCTCTCTCATTAGGATTACGCAAACACAACGAGTGTTAACAATGACGCAGCGACAGGGACCATATTTAAAAAAGGGGGTGGGCGGCATTTGGGCTCTCTGGCTGCTGCGATTGGATTTTGTGTCAAAATACCGCCGCATTTTTTTTTTTTTAAATTCCACCTTTCCTCTTAATATATGATATGGACGCCTAATTGATCGTGTGCGCGCGTGGACGACGAATCGATGATAAAGCGTGAAACAATGGGAAATTGTCATAAGTTTATGGACTCACCAGAGGCGAACTGATAAAGGTTCTGGCAGGATTAATGCAAACCCACACCCCACCCACCCGAGGCACAGACACGGCCGGGACTCGTCTGTTAGAGATCAACTAACGACAGAAGAAACGGAGGACAGCTCGTTGGTTTTTGTTTGAAACGGATAATCTCACTTTCAAAATAATTTCTGAAATCGGCTCCCGGCAGGGTTCTGTTTTAATACCTTTCTTCTTTCCGAGATATGTGTATAATGAAGTCAAGCAAAGACATTTTTTTTGAAAAAGTAATTACAGTCGACACTGAAATGTGTGTTCAATTTAAAAGACTAATCCGTTACTAGCTTATAACTAATATTTGACTTCGGAAAGCAAACAAAGAAAGAAAATTTCAAAATTTGTTTAAGTAATGAAGAAGAAAAAACCATTCAACATCGTCTGACAGTAGAAGGATTTGTTAGAATAATTCGATTCAGTAAAACTACTTTTAAATGTTTTAAATAAAAAGCTCGAACGTGAAGATAAGAGCCACGTGTTTCACCTGGTGGTACAGTTGCTGGAAATGTCAAACCGAGCTGAAGACAGATGACTAGACTATTTTTATTTTGATGACTATATCCTCGATATAAGTAAAGTCATTTAAAAACTGTAAGTTTGGGTAGGTTCTCTGTCCGAGAAAAAATACTGTATAAGCTTTACCGGTTTATGTCTCCCCCCCCCCCCATAACCCTGCATAAGATAAACTGAGTTTCAAAAAATTAATTTCATTCGTGGGTATAAGGTTCAAAAAGTGACAGCAAGACTTACCTAATTCTGTAAGTAAAAATGCCTTTGGAGTCCACCAAGGAAGAGAGACCAGACAACATTGAAACGATTCTTTTAAATATCTGCCAGGATAAATTAACTCAAAAAAATTCTCTGCCAGGTTTTTCCTAAGCTTTCATTTGTTTGTTAAATGAATCTTCCGACTCTCGTTGGCCAGATATAGTACACACACACACACACACACACACCACACACACACACACACAGACACACACACACACGCACGCACTTTCTTTTTAAAAATAACTTTACTTCCAGATTTCCCCTTTCTTACTTATTACTCGTAGACATCGTTTTTTGTTGTTGTTGTTGTTGTTTTTTTTTAATGTTTGCGCTAACGTCGTGTTAAATAAAGAGTAAATAAATAGGGCTTTCCCACTACTGCAGCGACACTTTGTGGTCGCAGTGGTGGGCGGGTTGGGGGGAGGGGGAGATAGTCTGTTTGCCCGAGAAGAGAGAGATGGATCCACGATGCTCTGGTAGTCGAGAAATCGAAACGTTTTAACCCTACGCTTAATGAGGTCAGTAGAATCTCGCCACTTATTATTACTCTCGCCCATTCACGGAAATCGGTTTTATGGTTTCTCTATAACAGGGTGTATCGGGTGCTCACAATGGGTTTTATTGGCAACAGAGTTGGTAGGGAGAAAACTTGGGGTGTCTTTTGTAGCACTTCGAAACAATGAAAGTATCCGTTCGCGCCATGCATTGTTAGCGGGATACCAGGTAAATCGAATTTCAATTGTTGCGTCTACTGCAGTCAGCTTCGTGGAAGTGGGTTCTGCGTGCGTCACTGATGACGATTTCAGTTTGAAAGGGCTTTAATAACATCGTCCCCCGGATAATCAGGACTTCCTGTAAAGCTCCATTTAACGCTTCTTCTTCTTCTTTTTTTTTTTTTTAAAGCCAGCCGGTTTGTTTGTGGACTCGGGGAATGCGGTGAGACGGAATTCACACGGAACGTGCCTGGAAACACAGGGCATCGATTTATCAAATCTAGCAACTGTCCGACCGAGTGTTTGTCCAGCTCCCGATCCTCGATTGCCGCGCTATCCTTCAGTCGAGTCTGCTGTGCGCCGAATTGTAGAAACATAGTTTCGTCGCTCGTTCCCTATGCCCCCCCCTGCGATTTCTCTTTCTTTCGGAATATTTTTTGCATTGATTTTTCTGTTGCTTTCCCATCCCTTTAAATGTGATAGAAGGTACGCGCGTTATCCCCCAGATGTTGGAAAATACTGCCTCCTCCCCTTTTAGTTTTAAAGAAAACTACGAAGATTAATCTTAATCCTTTAAAATTTAAAAGCCCTCTCTCTCCCTCCCCCTCCTCATCTCCTACCGCGCATTCAAGATAAAAGAGCGTAAATTCCCCATTTTCTGTTAATTGTTCTCACTAATTCCCGGAATGTGACCAGAAATTTTAGATCGCAATCTGATTTTCACCTGAGTTTATAATGCGACGTTAGAGCGTACTGCGGTACTCGCTCGCTATCCGCGCTGTACACCTCGTTCGTGCCCTTTAACGATTCCAAACTTCCAAATATTCTAAGTTGATACCGAAACTTTAGTACTTCAGATAAAGCGAAACCCTCTCCGTTTTCGCAAGGTCTTTTCCGTTAAATCTATTTTTTTATTTTTTTTTTTTTGGATTACTGATGCACGTTGATCTGTAAACACCTTAATAAATATTTTAAGCATATTATTGTCATTTGTAATGCAAATTCATCTTAAAATTTGTTTCGCTTTTAAATTTGGTTTAGCGGAGAATTGTAAACCTAAAATATTTAGATTAGAATTTTTCATTTCTATTGTCTGTCGTTCTCCTTTTTTTAAAAAGATTTCCATTGTGTTTTTTTTTTTTTTGCAAAGCAAGTTTCAGGGAAGTACTCTGTCGAAACTTCAGCTCTCGTCTCGATTTTACGCCATCCAGCTCGAACAGGAGAGGATGCCATTCTGGGCGTCGGCGATATTTGATTCTCTAACCTTATATGACGTCAGCAGGGTTGTCTCCGTTGTTGAGACCAGCGTAAAGCACAACGACTAATAAGAAAGGATGTCAGAGGGGGGATGGGGTGGTGGAAGCTCAGGTGCCTGCATGGAACTGACCAGATTTCTCTCAAAAGTGAACCGGTGTTCTTAAAAAAAAAATGGGGGGGGGATAACAACGAAACGCTAACTCTTATCGTCGCCGTCAGTTAAGAAAACAGGACACGAAACACCGGCATAGTAATCGTTTTCAGCAACAGTGTCTTGAATATAAGCGAGGCGCTTTTTTTTTACCTTCTTTCTCCGCTTGTGACTATCGTCAGCATCGAGGTTGATGATGCTCACCTGTTTGTGTGTGTGTGTGGTGTGTGTGTGTGTGTGTTGGAGGGGAGGGCTAATGTATGAGACCTAGCCAACATTGGAGAGAGGCATTTTAGAGAAACTTTCAGCTGTAAACTGCGCGAGTTTCTGAGGTGATCCAACAAGAAATAAGACAAACAGGTGCCCGGTGGTAGGCCCGTGTGGACCGGTCAAGTAAACATCAGGATAAACTTGAAAAAACTATTTAGTTAATATTTATTCTATAAACAGATATAACAAATGAAAACTATTGTTTAAGAAGAACAAGAAAAAAATGCATTAGGATGTGGATTTAGACTACACATAAATAATATTTCGTACATGAGGTCGGTCTTACTTTTGTCTATTTATAAATATATTTAATAAAGGGGTTTCTGCGAATTTATTTTGATATTCTTTTGGTTTCCCCCTCACAGCTCGGTTTTCCCTCTGCATCTAAATACAGCATCTATTAGCTCGCACGAGGCGTTTCAGTGATGAACGAACGATTAAATGTCTATTTCTTTTCATAACTATCATAAGAGCTATTACTGAACAAATCTCCTGGATGGCAGCCACAATAGCAGCTTATTATTTCTTTCTTTCTTTTATTTTTACTTCCTCGCTTTTTCATACAAATTTTAAATAAATCTGGATATTACCTTTCAATTTGTATTTCTTCCTGAAACGCAAGCTGCGTGTTGTTTTTGGTAAATAAGGGCAGGTAATATGGCGTGGATAAAACTTACAATTTAAGGACCTTTTTCCCCTCTCCCAGTAGAGACAGAGATCCAGTAGTAACTTGCGCACCTTTGAGTACTCAAAAAGCAAAGACTGGAAAGTAAAAGTCACAGACGGGATATTCTGCAGCATTTAAATAGAGGATTTTCAAGGTTACTCCCCTCTCCCCTTCCAAATCAATCTCCAGGTAGTTTTCAATTTAATGAGGCAGTACTTTCGTTTGTGGCTTCATAGAATTATCCTTTTAATTTCAGGTGGTCAAAGAAGCACGTATCAGTACTTAGAGGTGACGAAATATTTTCACTTTTTTTTTCTTCTTTCTACCTGTTGAGGGATATTTTTTTCAAGATCACATAATTAAAAATAGGGGACCCTGAGAATGAAATGTTTGAAAAATCTCATTTGGAGAAGGGTTAGCAGCAGAAAGAGAAACAGGTTACCCCCCCCCTGTTATATTGCGCTATCCCGGCGTAACATAAGAGATTTTTCCGTTCAATTGTGAAGAGAAAATGGAGTCGAAAAACCAATCGCATAAAGCCACCAAATCGAATATATAATTATCGCCTCGTACTTTGTGAGTATGGGAAGAGACAAAACAGCTACAACATAACAACATGCCTTCAAATGCGCTCTCGCAGTTGCAATGTTACAATATTTAGCAAATTATTACAGATGAAAATGCGTGTCAAGGGTTAGAAACTATACTGAGTGATGCCGTCGAGGTAATCTTATAGTTACAAATTTAGCACTGTCATTCCCAACAGGTTTTAAGAAACATATATTTCTCCAGGTAAATAGGCCGTGGGCAGCTATTTTTCCAGGCGAAAGTCCAACCGTTGTAAGCATTTTAGAAATTAAGCATTATAGTAAATAGGCCTCTCTTTGAATAACTTTGAGAAAAAACGCTTAACTACGGTAACCCGATATTCGTAGTGAACTCAGGTACTTTATAGAAAGTTTACCATTTTAAAACTTCACGTGTTGTGTTCCACCTTACGGCTGTTTATTACAACTCGATGCTACTTCACAAGCAGATGACCGTGCGACAGCTTCGGTTTTTGCTATGGTTACCTTTGAAGACCTTTTTTTTTTAAAAAAAATACGCATGCGAGCGAATTTAGAGTCGGTCTAACAACAGCTGGAACTTTTATTCGTTTATTGCTTTGAGATCGATACTTTAAGAAAAATCTCCCATTAATCTATTGACGGTTGTCTCAGTAAACAGGGGGACAACGTACGGGGCGGATTGGAAGCGAATAATATCGTTATCTCAATAAAAGATGAACCTATTGAGCAAAAAAAAAAAAAAATAAACTTTAGAAATATCTTACAAGTCGAAGTCTTTAAAGATTGAATTTATCACCCTTTAACGTGTTTACATAGTGGTGCTAAGTACAATCCATTAGAAACTTTTGTAAATGGCCAGCTATAGTACAGCGACTAATTCTGTAATTACCCGTTGGCCACAAGACAAGTGCCCATGACTTGGTCTAGGATTATAGTTGGTTTGCATATAAATCTAAGCTGATGAAGAAGACAGGACATGGTTTGTTAGACAATCCAGAAAAATGGCGACAGTAGAGAGAGAGAGAGATCTGTGGATCGAGATATTGGCAGTAGGTTCGCTTTAACTGTATTGGAGCGATTGTCATTAAATATTTAGGTTATGTGTTTGGACAGATGTTCTGGTAAACAGGAACTGAGCCGGGACTGTAGGGCTTAAGGCAATAATCGAAGAGTAGAGATAGATTTCTATTGATTGACGATGCAAGCTTACCTGTGATGGTCAGCAAGTTTTGAAGTTTCCAGCTCTGAGACTGTCTAAAGTGATCGATTCCTGTTTTCAAATTTCACGACTGAAGCAAATCTCACGGTTGGATTTAATAAAAATAAAAAAATGTCCTAAACTTCCTCTTCCCCTTATAGCGTCTTAAGGACACACAGAGAGAAAACTCTGTTCTAGAGGGTCCAGCCTGGATAAACCTACCTCTCCTGAGCGTATTAGATTAAGAAGGAGTTGGGTAGCCCGCTGCTCTCGCTAAGATGAGGTACACTAACACTAAAAAATAATACAGGTCGAAATAAGACCTCAATTATAAACAGCTGAGGCGGCCGGTCGAGGAACCGACCCAGCTCCAACCACACACTCGAAACTTCGCAAACATACCCCAACAATTGCACCACACACACACACACACAAAAAAGAAGAAAGAAAAAAATACAATTCAAGATGGTGGTATATATTTGTTGAACAAACCGACGCGTTTGTTGAGAGTGTTATTATTCATCGGAAAATGGATAAAACGTATTTCGTTTTGTTTTTTTTTTTTTCTCTCCACTATATCTCTCCCTCTTCTTTTTTTTTGTTGCCATCAATTGCACCTCTGACGTCAACAGAGGTCTCGGCGTTTTAGTATTTTTACCGACACGCTGTACTTCTATCCAGAAAATAACTGTCACATAATTTGAAGTATATATATATATTTTTTTTAAATTATAATGATATTAGAGTTCAGAAAAGAGAAAGATGCTCTTCAGATGTTCAAGGAGTAAAATCAAGCACAACTTTTAATTTTGCCGATTATTTAAAATGGTTCTTGCTCCGCCCCCTTTTTTTTTCTCAGGCCTACATCAGGAGCAGAATTGACTTCCAGAATGATGCCAATGAAGTAATAAAAATAAACCTCGTATTTTCATGGCTAGCAATTAAAAATTTTAATTAAATAATTATTAACAGAAAAACTTAAGAAGAAACTAAGTCGATGGAGATTGTAAGGTTAATAATAAATGCCTTAATTTTTTTTTTTTTTTTAAATGTCAAATTCGTAGTTTACAGTAACCCTCCCCCTTTTTATATACACTTATTAACACTTTCTGGACGAAGACCCGACTGAGTTAAAGTAGGAAAAGCGCCTATAGACATCGGATATGATGAAGAAGCTCGCTGGAGTCGCTGCTCGATAAGTGAATTTTTTTTCTCTCCCTCTTGTCCGTGGAAATTTCGGAACAGCTCCTGACGTAGAAAAGGGTTTATGCTGCTGTTGTCGTCTCTGACCCCCTCCCCAACCACCTGTGTACTGCAGGGGCAATTTAGATTATTGTTGGTGTTTTTTTGTTTTTTTTTTGGTCTTCTTCAGAAACAAGGAACCATAATCCGTAAAGCGACGGACCGGACCGGACCGGACCGCAGGCTTCCACACTCCGACTTTTTGCAAACACTTTCTGCCGGTTCACGATATGCAGAACAATCTCCTTTTTTTTTTTTTTTAACGGCGCCGTTACGGAAGACGGCCCCCGAAACCTCTTCGCCACCCGAGAAGCCTAATTTTAAGGACGGTTAATTTTGAACCGCAGATAGAGATTAAAATTCCCCTCTGAAGAAACGATCACTGAAAGGCAACTTAATTAGAGAGGAGGAGGGGAGGGGAGAGGAAACGGGAAAGAAAAATTTTAATTAAAAATAAAAACAAGGAGTATTTGTGAGGAATGTGGAAGGTTCTAGAACATTCGCGACACTGAGGCTGAATGCCCTTCGCTTAAGACCGTCATTGCAATAAATCGTATCACGTGACGTAAAATCTCGCAAAAATGAAAAGAAGTGATAATAATTAATTAAAAGAAAGAAAAGTAGTCAGAACCGATTACAAGAGAAAATCTGAGTGTTAGTTTTGCTCTTTTCTTTTTTTAAAATTTTTTTGATGACGAAATGTTGTAAATTGTTAGAATATTTATTCACATCATAAATCACGACTGCATGGCGTTAAATCAGACCTGTCAGAGGTGAGATGTGGGGCGGGGCTCGTGTAATTAAAGAGAAGATTTAACCCTAGCGCTGTCCAGCTTAAATGTTGCTTAATCTGGATGTATATCTGACAGTTTTTGTTGTTGTTTTTTCTTTTCCAAATGTAGCTACCAAAAAAAACAATCTCGACGAACTACTTAACGGCATCTGTGGTTTCTTTCGTCTTGGCGTATTGCTGTTCTTCAAAACCGAGAACAGAAAACAGGCTGCGGACCGAACGGAAGTCGTCTGCAGTCAGGAAATTGGGGGCCAAATGGTTTCTGAAACTGAAACAATTGAACGACGGCTTCTCTTCGGCGCATGAATATAAGTATAAACGAAAACGATGACATGGAGAGCGTTGAGAAATTCTGTTGTGTCAGCAAGGAGGAAATATGGCGTCTCTGTAAGTCTAGTGGACGAGCTGACGGATTCTGTTTGACCAGGGCTATGCAGTTTTTAATGTCCAAAAGAATCAAATAAATTTTAAATAGCTGCACCTATTTCTATGCGTTGAAAAATTGCTAAGAACTCAACACGCGTCAAGCAGACGGTTGATTATTCCCCACAGACATTGGATACACAGAAACTCGGTCCATTCACCTTAGTAACCGCTTCTGTATCAAAACAATAAATTTAACGATGCTTCTTTGATGTCTCAACGCTTTGTTGCAACTTATTGATAAAGAAATAAATATCATATTTAATCAGCACGTAATCTGCACGGATTCGGGGGGGGGATGATTATTCTAAGGAAAAATGTTCGGTTTTTAGATATTTTTAAAGACAGACTTTTCCTCCATTTTTAGTACAGTTATGGTAACGTGGATGTCTAAATGTCGTGTTAATTAATAATAGATGCTTTTTGTTAGTGTAAGAAAAGAATCCATTTTAAGGGGCCTTCTATTTAAACAAATAATTAAAGTCGAGCACACTCACCCTCAAATGTAAATCATCCGATGTTTGGTCGCCTGGTTAACATGGAAACCTCGATATTCAGAAAAACAATGTCCAGGTTTTGTGGCTAGGATTTCTCATTAACAGCTTCGTCTGTTTAGACGATTCCTTCTGTTAAAATTTTGATTGCATTTTCTTCGGTCGTAATCTCAGAATTTTTCTGTCAGTTTCAACCCACTGTTGTTGTTCTTGTTTTTTAATGACAACTAAAATACATTTTAAGGGGAAGATTCAGTTCTAAAAATTCAATGTTTTGCTCCAAAGTAAAAAAAATAGGTTGAAAACTAAACAACAACAAAAAACCTATAATAATGTATTTTAAATAATAAACAGAAAACGATTGCAAAGTCTGAAGTAATTTAAATAAAACATAACTGTACCGAAACTGCACAAACACACACAAATTGTGAAAAATACTAAAGAAAAAAGTTTAATAAAATATCTATTTTGCATAATTTAGAAATAATATTTAAAACAAACTTAGGGTAGATAGATAAATGATGTACAATTTTCAATAGGAAATAACATTTTCTCCCAAAAATGGCAAAAGTAAAACCAGGAGCCAATCTCACTATATTTTTTTTATAATCTGGCTTCATACATATTCCTGTTTTTACCTGAGTTTTTTTTTTTTTAATTTAAAGCTATTTACAAATCTTATTATATTTTATATACCCATCTTAAAGGAGCAGAGCGTGTGTTTTGTGTTAAATTCCAATTTTTTCTTACCAAAAGAAACCGAATGTAAAATATATTTCAATTAAAGATCTTTTTACATAAAAAATAGTTACAACATTAAAGGTCGTCACGCACTTGCTGAAAAACGATTTCACCTGTAAACGATTTATCCTGAGTGACTCGTTTTTGTATCGAAGAGAATACATTCTGATATTTTAATTTGGTGACGTCAGGTGCAAAGAGTTGTATTACTACGTAAACCCAACGAATACTTCTTTAGCAGTCACAGTACCAATAATTGGTACCAATGTAAAGAGAAATTCAAAGTACTATTTTATCTTTTTTTTTTCGGCTTGTGCATGTCTAAAATAAATTATGGATTATTTAATTACTTTGATATTTTATGATCATAAAACTGTATTTTAAAATCTATTGCTTTGTTTATAATTACTGTTAGTGTAGAATTTATTGTTAAGACGTTTGTTTGTTTTCAGACAAAATACGTTATTTTTCTTTCGACTTCTGTGAAAAAACAAAAAAAAAAATGTATATAGACAAAACTTTAAGGAAGTAATTTTGGCAAGAATACAGCCTGGGTATGAACATCAGTCATTCTTCCTCTTTTTGAAGTATTCAAATTCAATCAGTGATATTATTCGAACTGTAATGGGACCTTTTAAAAGCCGAATCTTCCTTCCTTCCTTCCCATCTAGTCAGCTAGGCATTGCCAAACATTTCCTTAGAGTCTGCTACGATGCTTTCCTTTTACAATCTCCCGGCGGCATCTCTTATTCTTTCAAAAGCCATTCTTCTTTTTTTCTTCATACCGTCTAAATTTCAAAGATTTGTTTGATGTGCAAAGTTTATACAATCAAAGTAAACAAGATATTCAAAACCAGTTTTGATAATCATAGTTTGTTTTATGACAATGAACTGCTTAATTTAGGATTTTCCACTTAAGCTTTCGATTGACATTCACATTAATCGATATTAATTATATTTGCCGCGGACATTTCCTACGTAGTTCATATTGAAAGATATAAATCGAACACAGGTGATGCATAGAGTTCACGTAGATTCATGGAGCTGATACATATAATTCACATAACTACACAGAGATTACGTTGATACATGGAGTTCACGTTAATATATAGAGTTATCGATTATGAATAGAGTTCACATTGATATATACCCAGTCTTCGCTAGTTATATTCATCACTATCCGGGAGATACATCGTCGCCTGCTTGAGTTAACTGCATTCTTCGTTGATAGTTTTAGTTAATGTTGGTTATAGTTACCCATGTTTCTTCTATACCCTGAGTCCACGTTAATTCTTTTCTATGTTCACTGACACGCCATTACGGCCACCTAGGTGAAACCGGCTTATCTAGATCCGAACAATGACAAATTTGTCTATACCTTTATTAAAGCTTCTTTTTTTTTATTATTTGTTATCAACTAATTTCTCGTGTAGGTTCCAAAAGCGTCCTGCCAACGCTCACTGATCGGTGTGAGGGAAATTGTCGATATAATACCGTCTAGTTAATCTCCGTTCCAGCACCTGTTCAAGACGTTCTAGTGGGCTAAGAACCTACCATATGTCTGTCTCTTTGTTAAGTTTCTCGCTGAAAATAAAGGTTAAAAATTAATATGTACCGTGAATATATATAATCGAGTGTAGAGTTAATGTACGCCTTTCCATTTCTGCATCCCTTTTTAATTTGAATGCCTCGTATTTTAATCACATTAAGTGTTTTAGAAGCGGGCCGATTGCTTAATTGATTCTGGAACGCACTGGCATCCGAGCCAGTGTTGTTTGTTGTTTTTTTTTTTGCAGTACAGGATTAGAAGATAAAACTGACGTAGACATAAATTATCCTTTGTGTGTGTGTGTGGATTAAGCCAAAATTGCATCAACAATTTCAAATAATTTGTTTTCTTGTCTAGGCAAAAGGTATACCGGCAAGCCGGCTTAAGTCCCACTCGGCCAATTTTTAAACGTGTATAATGCTCTCGGAACCAAAGCGTGGGCTCCACCAATAAAATCAGGCATAAGAAAGGATATCTGAATGAAAATAAAAATCTCTGGAGCGAGAAATGTTCGACTTGATTATTCCTTTTCTTCTTTTACCTGCGTATTTTCTGACAGTCATGTGACAGAGCCGGTCCTAGCTATAGGCAACATAAGCGGTCGCCTAGGGCGCCATCTGCTGGGGGTGGGGCGCCTCTTTAGCAAGCCAAATTTATCTTTATTTTTGCTTCGATGATTAGCATTAGTCTGAACACTTTATCATTGTTATACTGTACGTTAATGCTGTATTCGCGTGCACTTTGCATGTTACTAGTTTTATTGCTGTAATTAAATGCCATCTGTTTCTCTACACCTTTTGTTTTCGCAATTTTTAAAGGTGTGTGTGTGTTTTAGGGGGCGCCAGTGATGAGGTTCGCCTGGGGGCTCCACGTGGGCTTCGACCGGCTCTGCTTTTATACAAGTTGGATGGCTTTTGTTGTGATGCGACAACATATTGGCAGGACCCTTGCATGCTGGCCGTCCGTGGTATTTACGGACGGACCGAGCTTCCACTGGTCGCCTAGACGCGCGTGGGTCTGACGAAGGGCCGGCTGGCAACGTCTTCGGTCCAGTACTTTTACGAGCAGGTGTCCGCCATTTGCTGATCTCTCATCGAGCGGTCGGACGAACATCCGCGAACCTTGACGGGAAATCTGGAGCCGGTCACCCTTAATACTTTCGCTACATTCTATCACGTGACGTCCCCCCCACCCCCAAAAAACTCTTCGTCATAAGCGTGGTTGCCGGCACGAAATACCGGAAGTGGGTATTCCAATTTCTGTGGTAGGGATTCTGTTTATTATCTGAAAAACACAAAGAAACAGAAAACTTTTTTTTCTTCTTTTTTTGTTGTTGCAATTTCCTTACTTTCGCTTCCATCCATCCATCCGCCTATCTGTTCAGAGCGATAATTACGTTCGTGCATTTTTAGAGGACACCGGATAACAAGGCGAAGCTGAAAGCATCCAAGTCATTTTTGTAAAAAAAAGAAGACTTCCGTTCCGTCCGTCCGCCATCAGTCGTAGTCACTTTCATTCGCTGCTGACTTCATTTCCTAAACTAATGAACATTCGAAACAAAACCGCTCAAGATCTCCTTTGAAAACCCCTCCCATTTCTACCACAACTTCATCTGCCAGTTTTCGATTTTAGGGTGTTCAGGTGGTATACTTACAAAACCCTAAGTAATTATCGGATACATTCGTTTTTCTTCACGTATAAAGAGGTACAAATGTAAAACCGTTATTTCTTTTACAAACAACATCCTCTCTCCCCCTCCCCCCATCCGCGGAAAAATACAAAGAACAACCTCTTTCAAGAAAAGCTAGGTTAAGGAGAGGGGGGATGCAAAAGAACGGAAGTTTTGTTAGCATTCTAAACAGGATTCAGATGTTTAGTAAATAATTATTCCTCGGAATTGCAGTTTGAGATTTGAACAAGTTTGTCGCAAGTCGGTTAATTCCCCTTAACTTTAATTATACCTTTTTCGGGGGGAGATAATTCACATTCAGAGTTTCTCCTTCGTCAATTTAATAAGGGTTCGTGGTTGCATAATTCTAAGGAATTTGCCATTAGCCCGGATGATTGCCACCCGAGAAGGACCTTGCTCGACAGCGATTCTGTCCACCTTTTTGTGATATTTCCTTTATAATTATCGTGGGGGGGGATTAAAAGCATTAATTATATCACAACGGGATTAGTCTCCAGATAGAAGAAGAAAAACAAACAAGCATTAACTTCATTAATTATTTTCGGCTTCTTAACCGGTCGGATAAGAGATGACGAGAAGAATGGGAAAGCACAAGTGAGTGCTGGATCGATGCAAGCCATTATTGCAAACGTGCGCATCTCTCTCCTTTCTAAGGCCCACGTGGGATACTAGTAACGGAAACTAACAAACAAACAAACAAAACACCCCGGGGAGTAGTCCATGGTTTATATCTTCTTTTATTGGGAAAAATATATACGTATACAGAATTGTGGAGGGGAGTTGTGCTGTGACAAATCAAGACGGTTAATCTCCTGTGTGTGTGTGTGTGTGTGTATGTGTGTGTGTGTGTGTGTGTGTGTCTGTGCAGCAAAGTTGAAGAACAGGAGACGTAGATGACAGGACGCCTTTGTAAAAGTTGTCTCTCCCGACCCCAAGTATTAGCGTACATGTCCACGCGCTACTCGAGCGGAGTTCTCCTTCTCCTAAAAGGTGCAGCACCTGTCATGAATGTCAGGACAGGCATCATATGAACTGAACTACCGCAGCGGAAATTGCCCTAATAATTTTCTGGAGGAAGAATATGACTTTAAACCGTCGTTCGTATTGGCAACGCTTCGCACCTCCTCGATCATTTCGGTCGGGTTCTCAAGATAATACGACGAGTCGAAATTCTATTTTTTGGCGTTTGAAATCGATTTATCAGAAAGAGTTCTGAGTACAGGGCAACTTTTATGAATACTCTTTGTGTTCCTATTATTTAGGTATAACGACCGTAACATCATATGTAATTTACACATCAATTTTTTAGAGAAACAACGCAAAACCAATTTTTCACGCTTGTCGTGTTATCCAAAATCTCGGCTTCAGTTCTACTAAATGGATTAAACCCCGGAGTTAACAGCGGGTCAGAGATAGGGAAAGCAACATAATCGGCTGCGAACTATTCCTTCGTGAATATCCGTTTCGATTTGTCAACTTGGTCGCCGACGAGCATCGCGCAGAAACGTGGTCAGTGGGGCGTTAAGAGGTCAGACCGCGAATGTGCGAGAGGAAATATTCTAACAATGAAAATGTTAAAGCAGAGATCGCTGTATATGAGATTTTCCAACTCCTTTTTTTCATTTCAGTTGTCAGTAATATTCACCCCAGAGAATAATATCCTGCATTCCATTAACCTACAGATGAAAGTTACCACGCTGTTGTCCATTAACCCGCAGTGGCGGACAGAAACCCCCCAGAGATGCTTTACTCGCGCCACCATCACCTTCGCTAGGAGCGGTAGTAAACAAACGTTTCGAGAATGTATTTCGATAAAACCGCGAATCAGTGGTGTAATTAAGAGTTTATCAGGCCACATTGTTGATTAGCCGACCGGATGGTGATCTGAAGAGGGGGGGGGTGTTCCGATACCGGTGATCAATTTTTTTTTTTTTGGTGAGAAATTTTAAAATCGAATTTTCAAGTCGGTTCCACTTTCTCCACAAAGAAATTCGACGTGTGCTGACGTACGCTATCTCGGCGCCATTGTCGCCAATAAACCGACCCCTGGCGGAGGCGGCGGCAGACCGCACGCCGGTGGCGCCCTCTTCGGCTGCTGATTCGATGAACTTCTGCCAGACGGGTTAACCTTCGTGGCTTTCCGACGCCGCTCAAAACCAGCTTCTTCTAAATCTTAGACCCACCACCCCGGGCAGGCGTTTCGATTAACCCTCTTCGGATCAGCGGGACCCTGCAATTCTTCACACGAAGTGGAAACTCTAAAAAAAAAATAAGCCAAAAACGCTTTCGAACGCCACCCCCCACCTTTCATCTAAAGAGACCTGGCCGGGATCTATCCAGATCTGAGTTCAATGGAATGTCTTCATTTCTTGCAAAAGAAAGAAAAAAAAAAGGGAGGTTCATCGCGATTATTTCAGCATCACTTGAACATCAACATCTAACGCGGTGCTGCAATAATTTTGAGGTTAAAGGGTGAATGTTCTCCGAATGCCACCGACTGTCCACCACACACTGGAGTATATGAACAAATTTTAAAAAGCCGAAGGCGTCCAAAGCGAACATATTAAAGGAGATGACGATAGAATTATGTCGAATAGTTAATGGTGACGTGCACCAGCCCAGAGATGGCTACGGAGGCCGATTCTCAGCGCCCACTTCCCTCCTCCTTTTTTTTTTTAGCAGATAAAACAGCAGTGATCATTATCGGCTGATACTGAACCTCTCTCCATCTCTCTCTCTCTGTACTGACGTCATCTCTCTGTACTGACGTCATCTCTCTCTGTACTGACGTCATTCTCTATGTAGTGACGTCATCTCTCTCTCTGTACTGACGTCATTCTCTCTCTGTACTGACGTCATCTCTCTCTCTCTCTTTGCTCTTCCTACTCTCGCCCATCTCAACCTTAAGCTGGAGACTCTACCCGCCTCTCCTGCTCATACGCCGGCCATGGAGGGACGGTAGGGGAGGTTGCTCTAACCAACACAGAATCGAACCTGCAGTTCTTAGGGTCCATTGAGCGAGTCCTTGAACCGCTTACGTTGGCCACCATGGAGACCCTATCCACCGCGATAATCACTGTATGGATAGAAGAGGGTTAAAAACACCACTAACTGAAGGAGTTGCGAACAATAGTAATTATTATTAAATAGCGTTGTTTTTTCTGTTCTCTACGCCTTCCACCAGTGTCGGAGACTGGTCAGCTACAGAACACATACAAATGCTTATCGAACCACTAACGGTTTAGTGTTGTTCGTTTTTTTAAAAAAAATCCAGATCGGGATAGGATCGAAGCAATCGCCCACGATACTACTGCCCGAAAAATACCCTCCAAAGGGTGCGGCTTAGCTTCTGGTTCATTAAGCGGCTCCGTGGATATCGCAGTGTGGGAATGGACGTTACCGAAAACAGCTTCCCCCGACCAGAAACCTATTCGTTTTGAAGTTTACCTTTCCTTCTTTCTTGCTCTAGCCAACAGTTTGCTGGTACCGTGTCTCGCGCAAACAATTTTCTGTTGTTGTTGTCCATTTCCTTTATTCTGAGCTTTTTTTAAGTCAGTTTTTTAGGATCCTTGGCGGACTGAAGTAGGGCTCTTCGATTTTACAAGGAAACGGGAAGCGAGGTTGTGTTTGTTTTGTTGTTGTTGTTGTTTTTCTTTTAACGCAACACTCCCCATCAATTCGAAAACTATAAATCCGTCCCCAGACCATTCTCGCGAATCGGTAGGTCGTTCGTTGTCCCCTTAAAGGGTCAACGGACGTCTTGTGCGCCGGTCCCATTTCGAACGGACCGATCTGGGTTAATCACCAGATTTTCCGATGTCTGCCCACTTCCTGTGTCGTTCGATGTGGCCGCCCGTGTTAGTCCGCACAGCTTCCGGCACCGGATATCGAGCCGTTCTACGGCACCCGACCCGCTTAGCGACCTCGGAACACGAGAGTTTCTCCTCGACCCGAGCCCTTTTGGACTTAAAACCTGGTGTTTTTCTTTTCTTACCCTTTTTAGAATTGCTTTGGGGAAGGAAAAAAGTACGCATTAGTTTATCACATTTTATCGGTCGTCCAACAACAAGAAAGAAGAAAAAACAATTTAAATATAGACAATTGACGTTGACGGTCTTAAACTTTTTGTGTTGCCGTAAAATCCCGTCATAATCTAAGAAGAGCGAGCTCGTGTTGAATATTCATTACCCGTCCCGTCGGTGCAGGCGTCAGTCGGTCTCTGTTCGTGTAATGATGGAATTTTAGCTTTACATATTTCACGCTGTCAAATTATGTTTGTTCTGCCGCCGTTCTTAAGCCTTTGTCCGCCGCTGCCAGCAGAGACACGAAAATCACAAGAGTAATTCTCGAATAATCGGTTTTCACTATTTTTACTACTTCAAGATTAAACATTTTTATTTGCATTTTTTTCCCCCTATCTTATTTACTGAATTTTTTAATAGTTGTTTTAGCAGCTCATTTCATTTGCCTCGAATTTCAGAGCTTTATTACTATCAATAACCCCCTCAAAATCCCTCTCGTATTTAAATATCGCTATTGTAGGAACGATTATGATTTTCCCTGCCTCTGGTTTGAAGAATTTTATTGTTTGGAGGCGTTGAAGTCTATTTTCCGCTTTACTGACCAGACCAGTAAAATATTGGGAGGTGGGGGGACGGTTTCCGAAAATATGTCCAGGTTTTTCTTTGTTATTATGCTCAGCTTAAGGACTGATCGAAACGACGAATTTCGCTGGTGTGTCTTTGTTCCTACGGGGTCCGGGATCCTAGCTACAAAACCAAACAAACACATTTCCCGGCCGTCGAGTCTGATCGGATTAATGCGAGATCACGTACCCACCCTTTTTTTTAAATTTAAATAAAGCCTTAGTCCTGTCCAATCGACAAATCGAAAGTACCCGATTCTAAAATTCTCCCCGCTAATACCGATCTTTACCATTAATCAATACTGTTCATCTTCGCCGCCCCAACTGCCTATTGCAGGAAATCGAATTTTTTTTTACGTTTTCCAGCTGAGAAAGAAACTTCTTCTTAAATGTGGAATCCGGTAAATGTACAAGCCCCACCCCACGTCGTTAAGCGATGTTCCCCTGGCTTTGTGTCGCCCTGGCGAGAGGATTTTGCACTACTACTTCGTTCGGTTTATGATAAAAATAAAAAAAAAGATGGGAGGGGGAACAACCTGATCTCTGGCACTCAGCAAGATTTCATCTTCAGAGACTTATTATGTAAGCTCTACGTCTTAGCCAGAGGTCCGGTACCTTGTAAAACAAAAGGGCTTCGAGATGTCGCCACGGCTACACAGTTCCCACGGCAGGGGGCCAGACGTGAGTCGCGCGGTCGGCTGCTGACGTCACCGCCGGGTCGATTCTTCAGCCCGCCTGTCCTCCATTAACCACCCCCCCCCACCACCCCGCGCGTGGATAAGAATAGAATGATGCTGTTCTTTTTTTTTTTTATTATTCCCCCCGACAGCTTCTCCGCCGTCAGAAGATTAAGCCTGCGTGTCTTCCTCGCCCGCGGGATGGTGCCCTTGACCTCGCAGCATCACTCAGAAGAAAGGCGGCGACGTTGAGAAGGGCGATGGCGAAAGCACGGCTCAGAAACCGATATTCAGATCTCGCTGATGGGTAATCACGATGAGCAGCGCCACCGCGCGTCCGTTTGCCAAACCGTGTTGACATTTTGGCTTAGAGATTGAGTTAGCCGCCACAATGTTTGAGAGGGAGAGATCTGATTTATCTCCGCATCTCTCTCTCTCTCTCTCTCTCTCTCTCCAGCCTGTTGAGAAAGGGAGAAAAAACTGTTGTTGTTGTTGTTGTTTTATTACGCAAAACAGTTTTAAAAACGGACGGGGGGGTCAGAAAAAGAAGAAAACAAATTAAGGTGACACGATTTCAGATACTCCCAGGAATTCTGAAACTAATATGAGATTCCAGCGCATTCTCGCATCGTTTTTTTTTTTTTTTTAACCCGTTCTTTGTCATTTCGAGAAGCGGAAGTAACTCTTCCCCTCCCCGGCTCGTCTCCCTCGTTCTACCCATCTCCAGTAGCCGATCCATTACCTCTCCGCGCTCCTTCGCGACATGTTTATGATGAACCAGTCAGCCGCCCTTTCTCGTTCTATCGAACCGTGGTCGCCTGGTAATTGCTTCCTGGTCGCCATCAATTACTCGCCCTGAAAATAGACGCAAATACGCTAGGTCAGGGCCAGATTATCCCTACGACCCCGGCCCGTGTCCTCGAATTCCCCCCCCCCCCCACCCCGGCTCGTTTCCGCGCGGATCGGAATACTAATGAGTTCGACCAGTCGCGGGGCGGCGAAGCTAATGAAGTAAACAAGAGATCGGATCGTGATCGTGTCTTTCTCTCTACCCCCCCCGCCCTTTTTTTTTTTTCCATCTGGAGTTTCGATTGCTGCTGACATTTTCTCCGGTGCGATCCAAAACCTTAATAACAAGAGTAAAAACAACAAAAAATCGCTAGAAATTCATTCTTTTACGTTTACTGCCGTGACGTCTTTGAAACGGATTATCTACTTCTTTTTTCAAGATGCCATGTTACCGGGCTGTCTACATTCATCGCGTGGTCAGGGGGGGGGGGGGGTTTATTCGCGCCGGACGTCTTCAGTTATTCACTTTTCCAGCCCAACATTAAACGAGACCGCTACTCCGAACGCGACAGAGTTTCCCCGTCAACGCCGCCGGGGCCTCCTAACTGTCTTCGGCTGGGTCCGACACAGAAGACGTCAGCCTTTTCCTATCCGTGCTCGCACAAAAATTAATTTTCTCTTTTTAAAAAAAAAAAAAATTATATGACCCCACACACACACACACACACAACTCACAAAAGGGAGCAGTTTTGTACTTGATGAGACGCTGATGCCTAAACTTTTCATAAGGAATTGTACAAAACAGAACAGTCTGTAAGGAGACATGTCTCAGTACATCGCCCAATCGAACATCACACACACACACCTTTAAAATTCTCTTTTGGCGATTCCTAAATAACCTTAACAGTGAAAAAGAATAGATTCTATGCAAAAAAAATAAACTTTTGTTGATATATTTTAATGCAGCGATTAAAGGATAAGCAGAGATTATTCCAGTAGGGAAGAAAAATGGTACTGTAGTTTTAATCGCAACACGATGCTGAAGTTTTCATGAAATACCTGGAACATAACCATAACTAAAAACCGCTCTCGACGAGAGGTCATTTTCATTTAATTTTAAACGAGTGACATGAAGATTAAGTCCTTTACGTCGTGTTAACTATTTTAAATAATAATAACTACCCGAAATTAATTGCAGCTGAGCTTTCAGAGTTGGTCCTACAACTGTTGAAACTTTACCTCACTAACATGTTTATCGTTGTCGTTTTTTGTTGTTTTTTTTTTCAGTTCTCTTTTCTTTTAAAATTGCACGCTAGCGTTTTGCTATTGTATTTTATTACATAACCTACGCTGCTAAATAAACAACAGTCGAGTAACTAAGGTAAGTCGAAAGATCATCAAGGCCGGCATAAGATAAGAGTTTTGTTTCCCAAGTGTTAGAGGAAGACAAATATCTTTCCGCAGATACACCACAGAACGACTAGCAGTAAATATTTTGCGTGTGTGTGTGTGTGTGTGTGTGTATTTTTTTTTTTTTTTTTTTAAAATTTAATTAATATTTATGCTTTAAAAAATGCAAAGGATCTCAGTATGGTTGAGTGTCGAACAGAATTTCACCCGAAAGAGGTCAATAACAGTAACCTGAATCACAAGCTGCCCTTCTGGTTATGTTTTTAAATCAACAGCATTTTGGTAAAATTTTACCCGAACTGCTGTAATTAATCTAGCATCACCCTTTGAGTATTAATTGGTTTAACCTGTGCCTGTTTCCGTAAATCCGTTAATTCAAACGATTAAAAAAAACACACCTTTCCCAGATTTTTATACTCTAAATTGCTGGGTGGGGTTTTTTTTTTCCCGGCTAGTGACCGCACCAGATTCCCGTCTGTCTGTACTCCGACATGGCAGTTTTTCCGGCTTGTAACCGCTCCCCCCTTTTTTTTTCTCAGCTATTTGTATTCTAACATGGCGGGCATAACACGAGGTCACGATCAATCCGCCGATCTACCCTAAAATAATACTTTTATCACAGCATGCTCAAACGATATCTCTCACGGCCAGCTGTGCACCTTGTTCGTTTGCAGGCACGTCCCCTCCCCCATACACGTAGTTCGAATCTCTGCTTTCACTTTTAAAATCAGTGCCGCGCAATTTTGACTGTGGTGTATCCACCAAACTCGACACCTTTTCTACGGTGTTGGAGGCACGAATCCATGACTGATGGAAAACCGCCTCCAGGACTTTAAATGTAGACACGCGGCGTTTGCCGTAAGAGATTTTAAGACCGAGCCGTGGGAAGGCTAAGCTCCTATGTATTTGCTGGGAACCTACATCGTGTTTACAGGTGTTTCCTCATTCTTGTTAACCTTTGACTTTTTTCACATAATAATCTACAATTATCTTTAATGAGATGTGAGACGCAAACCATTGACATTTATTAAAATGCCAGCATGCACATTCCCATGTGTTGGTATGTCTCCATTGACTCTAATTATACTTTTTAATCGGCGAATGCTAGAGAGGGTTATTTTTTTTTTAATTCAAAAACATATAACGATATAAACCCAACAGAAATAATTACATTTCTCTTCTTAAGACCACTGCATTATTACTTCATTAAGATTAATTGTGAAAAATGATTAACGTGGATGATTTGGAAGACTTCCTAGAAGACTGGACAAAAAACACGTTGTTAATCATGTAGAGACGATCGATATTAGGGGGATCTCGGTAAATGCCGTGTATGGCTGGGAAAAACTTTGTTCACTTGCGGTGAATTCTTTCTGTTGTCCAGATTCTAGAGTTGGCAATACTAGGGATGGGTTAGGGGGGGGGAGGCATACTGATCAACTGTCTAAACGTTAGGCTCGGCTGGATATATGTATATAAATGAATCTAAGCCAATCTTTAGGAATGGACTTGCAAAATAGAAAAAAATATAAGTTCGCTTTTGTAGTCCTTAACCTGTTTATTATATTGGTTGCCAACCTGTTCTCCGACCGGGAGACAGAGTTGTATTAGCCTGTAGTGGTTTCCTGCCTTCTTGTAATTGATCACTTTTGTTTCAGACTGGCGAGTGAAAGATAAACATAGCGCGTGGGAAGGCCGGGAGCAAATAGTCTCTCCGTTGTAGAGCATCAAGAGCTTGTCAGCGCTGGTCGGAGTACATTAAAACGCAAAAGCAGCATCTTTTATCTTTGCAGAATACCCGATGGTAATTTAGGCAGAAAGCTTAAAACTCTGACTGGTTCTCAGTTAAAACGGTTTTTTTTTGTTGTTTTTTTTAAAGGCACATGCTGTTTAAAAGGGGAGGAATAAAAACATCGCCCTGTGACTGTACAAACCAGAATAGTTTATAGGAAACCAGTGTATCCGAAAAACCTTACACAGATTAGATTTTGTGACTGTCACAAGATTCACCATAGCAGAGTGTGGCAGGTTGGTTCAAGAATGTAACGTTTGCTAATGGCACTGTGGATTACTATTACTTACAACGGTTTTCGAAGCATTACCATCGATTAGCCAAAAGTCCTCTATGTTTTTTTCTCCAAGTGTTCGCTCTTGCATAAGAGAACTGGTTGACGTAAGGTACGTTTAAGATTATTTGCTAATAAATATCTCCATATTTGAATAATGTGTACCTGTTGAGGAGAGCTGAGACGAAAGTATCTCCGCCATTACTGCGCCACCTTTTCAAACATAAACTATTAATACTAAACGTTTACTAGGTTATTCAATAGAACAATAATAGTATAAAGGAGACTATTTTGATACGAAAACTTCTTTGGAATGCCAGAGGCTTGATCCAAAATGTCACCAACATTGTTCAACAGAACGAGTTAAGTCTAGCTGCTTTTAATTACGAAGTTTATAAGATCTGTCTGCTTCAAGTTCTATCTGTGTCTTTCAAACTGCAATCCAATCTCTTTTATTTTGACCTCACCCCCGTCATTCCCATCTGCTAACTGTTTAAAAGAAGAAGGGGAAACAGTAGTGCTGAATAGATATTCGTATACCCAAATTTAAAAGTTTGACTAATTTTTGGAGAAATTTACAAAAGGATAGATGCGACGGAAACTAACTTCCGTATTAGTTATTTTAGCAGAGTGACACATAATAAACATGAGCAGAAATCTAATGTAGCTACTGACTCACTCAACGGATATTCACGTTTGGACTTGAGGACTGTTTATGCGAAATTTTGAGTATTTTTACAAGAAAAGAAATTTACAACAACAACAAAAAATAGTAATCCGTTAAGTTTGAACTATTTCATTTAGAATAGTTCGAACATCCAAGGATTTCAAGAAGGAAAAGCACAACAGAAAACTCTTTAAAATGTATTCAAAGAGTTTGTCACAGGTTTTAAGCTTTCCTTTTGAACCTCAAGTTTTCGAAATTTTGACGAAAACCGATGTAATAAACACTCGTGAGGAATTCTTAATAAATGCAGGTATTAATGAATTGTTGCTGACACGAAGATCTCGTTTAAATAGATGAAGACAATTAAAATATTTATGAAACCTGTTTCTAAGCAACTACACTCAGTTCTTAAGCCATTTAGGTTTATGGCCAAAACAGAAAATGTTGAAACAATTGAAAAAGAATTGCTGAAGCTAATTTAAAGACAAAAAAATTTAAATATATCTCAACTTTATGAACCCTGCTTTTGATGGTTATGGTTTTTTAAATATCAGGGCATCAAAAAGAAAACTTAAAAAACTGTCTTTTTTAGTACATCTAAGACCAAGAGTTGAGGGGATCTCTTTAGAGATAAGAAAACATTATAATCTTATATTTAAGTTTATATCATATGCAGAATTTTATAAAACTGAAGCTAATGCGAGAGATCTACCGAAATTATATTTGCCCTTTCTGATAACTTTAATTTTAAAAAAAATCCCCTTTAAATAACTTGGTTTATAATGCAGAAGGAATGGTATATAAATCAACAAAGTGGACACATGAAAGTTCTATCAAACTTTTGTAAAAATGGATAACTAAGATCCACTTAAAGCCATCATCTATAGAATTACTCGATTTCTTTTTAAAAATGGAAAATTGCTGCACTAAACATTTATAATAACGATAAAAAAATGTAAATGTTTTCTTTAATGTGTACTTGCACGTCTACATACAGATAATAATAAAAATCATCCATGTAGGACAATAACATACCAAAATTATGAATTTGAATTAAATATGAAAGACATGACCTACCCTGCTGTAGTAAACAAAGCAACAACATCATAGTTATTCTATACACATTTGATGAAGATAACAACAAACCACATAGAATTTAATGACATTCCTTTGTCTTTTTGTTATTATGTTGTATCTGGTTGTGCAAATTACAAATTTATTCTCTTTAGAGCTAAAAATAAAGTAGATACTGTTGCTAAGCTCTTTATAAAATGTATTTTCAAAAAGTACACAGTTTACTCATTTCTCAAAAATAAAAATGTACAGAAATAAATTTCACACAAACATTATAGCTTCTGAATTTTGTCATACCTGTGATTAACTTTGTATTATCAAAGATAAAAAATGTGACAAAACACTTAAGTGGTAAATTTAGAAGCGCCACACAAAATGGGTGTAATTTAAACTTTAGATACCCTATTTCATATGCACATTATATTTCATAATTTATCTAATTAGGATGCGCATCTCTTCTTCATAGTATGTCACGTGTTGATATACACTGATTTGTTTTCACGAAAGCAGTCCGAAAAATACCGTACCTGCAGAGGGATTATAAAAGTGTAGGAAATGATATCATCGCAGTGTAGTGAATACTATGGCTCCTAAGAAGAAAATATCACATATTAAGCATAGCTAATGAAGACTATTCCTTATGGAAGACCGAAGTCCGACTTCATGTTTCAGGAGCTGTATGCAGGACTGTGAGGAGGAGGAGCAAAACTGGTACTTTTGAAATAGAGGTGGTCGAGGAAGAAAGTCGTCGATATCTCAGAAAGTGATGTTAAATATCTCGGGGTGTGTGTGTGTGTATGTGTGTGTGTATGTATGTGTGTGTATGTATGTATGTGTGTGTGTGTATGTGTGTGTATATGTGTGTATGTATGTGTGTATATGTGTGTATGTATGTGTGTGTATATGTGTGTATGTATGTATGTGTGTGTGTATATGTGTGTATGTATGTATGTATGTGTGTGTATGTATGTGTGTGTGTGTGGTGTGTGTGTGTGTGTGTTTACGTGATAGGAATCAATAAAAATCTCGCAAATAACCTAGTTGCAGGTACGGTTATTAGCCCCTTTTCAGAAAACTGTACGATACGCATTAGCCCGGAGTGGTCTCAGCGAACCTTTGTAGAGTAGAGGCAGCCATGGGCGACAGGAATAGAACGGCGAGGTGATCAAAACTGGGAGATAATAGTCAGTTTTACAACAGCTACAGTGAAGCATGGTGGGAGAGGGGGTGGGAGAGGGGCTGCATATCGGTCGTCAGGGATTTACATAAAATCGGAAGTGTATCGACTGTTGACGGACGGGCTCGTGCGGGTTTTTCCCTCGTCATACCTTTTCTCCCGGGGAGACGCGCCATTGGCTGAGATTCCCCTTTACGGATGACAGTGGGCCCCCGGACCAGGTGGCGAAAAGCTATATGAAGCGTAAGGAGGCTGGTAGTGGACTGTGAAGATGCCTCGGCCTGTAAGAAGAACTTCACGTGGGAATGTCTGGGGTTTATATGGCAACTGATACCGTCACGCAGCAACTGAGTACTTCAGATGAATTGTTGAAAGTGCTGCGGTATATTGGGAACAACGTTCCGCAGCCATACACCGATAACCCGAATGAAAACAAGGGGTCAAACTCTACATAAAGCAAGGGGCTCACGCACCAGACACTAACGCACCGTGCAACGTATTCATCTTCTTATTGTTATAACGCACCATGTATGCATTATATGTATGTCTGTTAATTGTAATTGCTCATTATTTGTACGCATCCTTAGTATTTCTATAACTATTTCCAATATTGTAGGTAGACTATGCAATACAGAACAAATATATTTCAAAACATAGTACTTATACAATTAACCTCACTAGAGATGTATTATCCTCCCTGGAGGATGGAGTTGTGTCTGATAAGTGATATCAGCTTCGACCTATGACATTTCAGTCTCCATTAATCCAGTAACATCTTTGGTGGAGGTGTTTGTGTTTTTTTTGTAACTTATCATAAAATAATCACTATTTTTTCCTTCCCATCCAATGCTTCTAATCTATATGTTCTAGTAGCAGGGATAGTAATTTCTGAATATTTTATCGGTCGAATTTTTAGCGATTCCTTTCTTTCAAGACGTTTATCTGACGATATATCATCGATGCTTCTTCTTCTTCGTTTAACCTTTCGCATCCATTTTGCTTTCACCTGCTTCTTTTTTGTGACGTGTCAAGATCCACGTTTTTTTTCCGCTGTCATACGCATTCTCTCTTCGTTATAATTACGTTTAATTAACCCAATATTTGCTCACTCTGCTTGCCACGTAATTACAATTTTCCGCTTTATTTTAGATTGTACTATAACTCGTTCATCCATCACTGTTGACAACAGAACGGTTTCCAAACCTTATTTATACTTAGAATTAGCAGGATTATATAAATGAATTTGCACCTTGTGAGGTTGAATTATATTAACTATTTATCAGTTTCAGTATTACTAACGGCAACGCTAGCACAGCGCCCGCGTCGACTTCTCGCATTTGATGAATGTATCTCAGAATGTCCTTTTCAACGAAATCGTTACCATAGAGACAGCGGTGTCGAAAGCGACCGACCAGACACATTCTTGAAAATGGCCGGTCCACGGCAGTGACGTGATTATCAACCAACCGACAAGTGCGACATCTAGTGGTAATAGACTCTTCACGCCATTTAGCAACACATGAGAGATGGAGGGTTAAGTTTCTTTAGTCTCCGTAGTCGACGAATGTCCGGTTAACCGGACAAACGTAGCACCAGCTGCACGCTTCCTAGAGTAATTCGTTTTCGTGGTAGAACCGTCAGCGTTTGAGGAGGCATCACAGTCGGAAAAACAAAACCATGCGGTCTGGTAATAGCTCAATAGTCTATATAGCCCGCACCCCAGAGACATATCCAAACTTGGCGCTCGGGTTATATATATAGCCCGCACCCCAGAGACATATCCAAACTTGGTGCTCGGGTTATATATATAGCCCGCACCCCAGAGACATATCCAAACTTGGTGCTCGGGTTATATATATATATATAGCCCGCACCCCAGAGACATATCCAAACTTGGCGCTCGGGTTATATATATAGCCCGCACCCCAGAGACATATCCAAACTTGGTGCTCGGGTTATATATATATATATAGCCCGCACCCCAGAGACATATCCAAACTTGGTGCTGCGGGTGTTGGCGAAACGTATGCCCAAATACCGACTGTGTCGTCTGTACTCTTGGCGTAACTAAAGCGGAATATTGTAGAAACGCATTAAGAACTCACCCACTTCTAGTGCGCTTTAATAGAGTCTTCCTCCAGCTTCAAATGATTCACCTTGACTCTAGTGGAACGCATTAAACGTTCGAACAACGCAATATCATCTGTTCAGAGCAGGATCCAGAACAGTGGTGGGAATCTTCCAAGAGTTTTTGTCAGCACCTCGAGTTTCATCTAACACCTCGTTCTTCGGACGGACACGCGTGAGGTGTCAGAGGCGGGAACCCTCGCGTTACCAACCCGCCGAGATTTCGGGCCTGTTTTTTTTGGTTCTGGAGAAGAAGATGTCGAAGCCCACGTGCTTTCCTGATAAAGGTAACAGTCGTGTACAGAGGCAGACCCGGCGGGAGAAACAAATTCCTGGACCGGCATTAAATTTTCTCGGATGTGGGGGGGGGGAGGTACAATGGTTTTTTAAAACAACATAAGAAAAACCATAATGGAAAGACGGGGGCCAGAACTCGAACTGTTACCACAGTAGATCTGACGCAATCGAGCCGCGCTCCCATTGGCAAAGACTCGGACCACGACGCCTATGGTAGCACACCATAAGGACCGGACAGTGACACACTAGCCAGCTCGGCTTTAGGCCAACTTGGGCACCAACAAATTGGTGCAGGGGTCTATAGGCCCAATGAGAGATTTACGAAGGCGGACCGGGCCGGGTTGCTTCGCATAAAATGAGGGGGTTGTTACATTGAGGGCGGGCCCGGACTCAATGCCCGCCCATGCCGCCGGGACTGTACAAAGGTGACTCCTCCCGAATTTAACAATCTCACTTTATTTCCGGTAGCCGTGTAAAGGACCGACTCGCAGACATTTGCCTTCACATAAAAAGCTAGCGATGCGATAAGTTTCGGATCCGTTCTGAAAAAAAAAAAACAAGTTTGCAGGGAAGATATAGCCTACAAAAATACACTCGAGAAAATCTAAAAATGCACACGTGTTTAATATCGAATTCTAAAGACCGCTGCGAGTGTATCGTCGAATGAGAAGCTGCTCTGGTGCGGCTGGTTTTGGTTTGCCAGTTCGCAATCACAGGCCTCGTGAGTGAGATCCAGGAAGCGCAGACCCGACAGAGAGTGGATCAGTTTCGTTCCGTTCTTCTCATCCTCAGCTGTGCAAGACAGTGCCACGCAGTCCTCACAGAATAGACACATTTCAGCGACTAAGTTTACATTGATGAACACAATAAATAAAACAAACGCGGAGAGGGTACTGGTTAGGGTTAGAAGGTGAGGTACGGTAGAACTTTGGACTTTATATACTTCTTTGTCGTCCCCCCTTCTTTTTTCGAAGCACACACAAAGAAGGAAAGCAAAATTGTGAAGTACGATCTTAGTAGAACAAAGCCGCAAGACCACTTAACGAGCATAAGATGGTCTTGTTTCAGCCTGAACACGTGACGACGCTAAAGGAGGCGTGGCTCCCTCAGACGTTCTGTTCTCTCTCTCTCACTCTCTCCCCATCTCTCTCTCACTCTCTCTCCATCTCTCCCCATCTCGCTCTCCATCTCTCACTCTCTCCATCTCTCCCCCACTCTCTCTCCATCTCTCTCTCTCTAGCAGCCTTCTCGAGCCCTCTCTGGTAAGCGCTCCGAGCTGATGCTTGTTAAAGAAGACTTGTCGATCGCTTCCCCGTTTGGCACTATCCACCTCTTTTCCTGCAACCAGGTTTGACGTCTAATGGTCCACGCTTCCAAATTCAAAACAATTTCCTCCTTATCTACCTCCAGCCTTTTCAGATTCGTTTTTATGAGCCCTTTTCTCAAGAAATAGGAAGGAGAATTGATTAAATGGGTGGGGGGGTTACAGTAGCTTACGGACAATCTGCGGTCGCTCGTCCGTCTCTTCGCACTAGGGTGCACGTGATTAGAAACTAAAGGTCTCTGTTAACATCGTCTCAATACAAGCAGAACCTGAATTATTTACGCGTCTAGATAATCAGAAACAGTTTCTCTTTGATTTACTACCGTATTTTAATAAATCTTCCCATCGCTCGCGAAGTGTATCCGCCTGTCAGGACCTCAGAGTATGATTAAAAGAGTAGCTCCACGCAGAAATCGTCTTTATTTAGCAACATTATTTAAATGCTTTTACGACACCATCTTGTAAAAGTTAAGGCGAATAGGTTTACAGTTCTTTCAGAGATGCGGCTGCTTGCCACAGTTACCCGCCCGTATTCGTCAATATTTGACCGAGCTATTTTTCACGAGAAAGTATTCATGCAGCCAGCATGGCGGAATCGTTCCGTAACCACCTGGTGACGGAGATGGTCGCAATGGGGAGACAATGTTTAGAGCGCCGACAGCGCCATCTAATATTCCGGCAATGATTTATCGGTTTCCTGGGGAAAATGTTTGCGTGGGACTTGCGACTGTCATATTTCTTGAACGGACTTCCTGTCTTTGCAACACGCTTGTTACGGAATGGAACCGTTCTTTAGGAAAATCTCGACTTGGAGACTTTACCGGATATGACGCACTCGGCAGTCGCCAATACACTGGGAATACGTCCCATTTCGCAGCAGTACCGCGGTAACAAAAATGGCGAAGGAAAATTACTCACATATATATACTTCGGTTCCTGGGAATTAATTTATTTCAATCTTGACTCAGGATAAATGTATTAATAATATAACACGTTATTACATCAGTACTTCTTACTTCAAATCAAACAAAATAATAACAGCAGCGAAATTTAAACCAAAATGTCTGCTGTTTTCTATTTACTCACTTTTGCTTTCTTCCTGAAGAGTTACTCTCCTTTGGAATTTGGCAACTCAATACTGCAATCAAATTAATTATGGTTTTCATACTCCGGTGAAAGTAAAGAAAATATACTGTGAACAAATTCTCTCAGACATTAAATCTACAGGTAGTTAAGAAAATTTACAAAGAAAATAGTAAGTTGATCAATTCTAGGAATAACAGCATCTATGCGAGGCTTCTGTGTAGATGTGTCACTTTTTCGTCAAGCATCTGTCATAGCCTCCGTGAGAGGATTCGTAAAATTACTTTCATGCTACCTATTCAAGAAAATGTTTGTTGTTCCTCTTGGGAACACAAGTTCCGAATTGACAGTTTAGTCGCAGTGACGTCATCACTCGCATATCTCCATCGAAGACGAGCTTTACAAAAACGGTGGGAGACATTCGAAATTCTAGGGGATAAATATGCTAAATTAACTAATCAATCAGTAAGAAGGCTCTCTTCTCGGTTTTCCAAAATCGAATCAGTTGCATGTGATTTCCTCCTGTTGTTCTATCGGTGGGTGGTCGTTGGCGGCACACCTGAAGAGATTAAAAGGCGAATACAGGTTAAATGAAGCAAGTTTCGGAAAATCGAAATAAAAACTTTTATTAACCACAGTATATGAAGACATACAGCATTGTACATTTGTATGTTATTAACGTTTTTTTTTTTAAATTTTGAAAGTACAAATAAAATAATAAACTATAATTATAAATTGTGTATTTTAATGTGATACTTGAGCCTGAGGTTTCTTTTAGCTACTTCATTAATATTAGGGCGTATAAAGAGGGCGACTCTCATTTCGTGTTCAAGTTCGCTAGGTTCCCCGCTTTTCGCATCTGATGTTCGGAAGAGTTGAGAATCCTAATTGGCAGAGATATGGCGCTGAAAACTGAGAAAGGTAATCAGTTCTTCTTCTTCTTCTTCTTGTAATATAAAATCAAAATGCGATGTGCTAATTGGAGAAAATCGATTTCTTACCCAGTCATACTTCTCTACATCCAAAGATAGAAAATATTTGTCGTTGTCGCCTTCTAGTGACGTCAAATGCTCTATCAGGAAAGGAGCGACCTTCGTGATGCTCTGGTTTGGTAGCAAAGGGAACATTTCAAGACCTTTTTTCCAGATAGAAAAAAAAATTTTTTTTTTCCCTTAAGGCTAACAACTTGTCTGTAAAGGTCAGAATAGTTTCATTTCGCCCTTGTATACTGGTATTAACGCGGTTAAGACACTTAAATATGCCTGCCAAATGTGCTAACTTAGCACACCACATTTCACTCTTAAGGCATTTGCCAAAGGTATCGTTTCCTTCTCTTTCAAAAAACGCTGACAATCTTCTTGAAGTTCAAATATACGACACAACACCTCCCCACCCCCTTGATAGCCATCTTAATTCCGTATGCAGAAGTAAGCATTCGTGCTGTGCCTCCTTAACTTTGCAGAGCTGTTTAAACAGGAAAGTTTTTTAAAGTCTTTATTTTATGTCATTTGCAATATTAACAGACTGGTCTAACAGATTTTAATTCTAGCGATAATGTCTTTGCAACAAGTGCTTCTCTATGCAAAAAAGCAACGGATGAATAATATATTTGGATTATGCTTTTTCGCCGAGCGTAATGACATCGTCCGTGCAAATTCCAACACACGAGTCCCATAAAATTTTCGACCCATCTGAATGTGAATTCACAAAACCAAAGATGTCTTGACGTTTGATATTTCCTGGAAGCAATCTACGGCACAGAAAATCGGTTAATTATTTCGTTTCCATGAATGAAGCCAACGAATGCTGATAATTGTGCTTTACCAGTAATGTCGGTGGACTCGCCGACTTGCAGAGCAAAATTCGAGTTTGTAAGTTTCTCGGCTACACTTTCTTCGGTGTCGGATGGCACATCATCCATCCTCCGAAATGTGTCGTCGGGCAGCGGGATTTTCGCAGGTTCTTGTCCCGCTTCGTCACCAAGCATTGTTTTGACAATTTTTGTGACGTGCAGGAAATAGTTCTGGACGTTATCGCACCGTTCACTCGGTCGCCCGTCCGCACCGTGTCGCTGCTTGACTAGAACCGATCACTGCCCTGACCGCCTTCTCTTATATACTCACGAGGCGAAGTTCTCGAATGTTCCAGTCAACACGCGATCTTCCTTTGGCGCCGGCTCGACGTTACGCCTCGGCTACGTCTCTTACCGTGGGGTGCTCGGACTTGCAGCAGGCCGTACCCTGAATTGCACACACACAATTGTAACGTGTAGATTTTGCACAATTTGGCGGCACACCCTGTGAAGGGTTCGCGGTAGACCAGCGTACCGAGGCACAGCGGTTGAGAACCACTGGTCCAAATATATATGAAGCCTGGACTTTTAGTTAGTGGAAGTAAAAAAAAAGACATTCGTTTGTTGACGGGTTGGTAACGTGTCCATGAATACTCTTCGTTAACGGTTTCTTCTGCAGGATATTTCTATTTAAAAAAAACTTATTCATCACAAGACATTCTGTTTCCTTCATCAGACCACATCCTTGAGGCCTGGTTTTAGAAGCAGCTTCACATTAAGTTTAAAAGAATTTCGGGGAACGTCGCAGTAACGCGGCCCAGATGTTGGCCGTTTGCCAGTGCTGCTATTCGACACTTAGAGAGACTGGAGACTCCAGGGCATCTGGAAATTTTTAGGCTTATCTCATCAGCCAGCCCGCACGCCGTACGAAGCCAGCCATCTTCTTCGCCGGTAATGCATCTCATTTTCCCTAATTTCGTTAGCGACAAGGATTCTCGCCATTTTGTCCGACTTCTCTCTTCCTGTTTCAGCCTGCGATCTTCTTCGAATTTTTTTGTTTTTTTTTTCAATCCCAACCAGCGGAGCCAGTAATCGATACTCGAATCCGGAGACAGAGTATAACTTAGCAGTTTTGCTTTACTTTCCGTTTGAGTCCATACTAATTGGATTAGTGGCGATTTAATATCTCTTCTGCTCCTAGATAGCAACAAAAAATTAATGACAGTAGCTACGAACGTGTGGCTAGTGGCCTTAGTAATAAAGGCGATAACGTCATCGCCGAAGTGAAACAAGACGCCATAACTAAGTGTAGACAGAGTTGAGGATATTATCAGCGAAAAAAAAAACAACTTCCGGTTCGGTTTTTGACATCTTCAGTGATGCTAGGAAAGAAAGGTCACTGACGGTAGTATAGGTTACTCCCACCCCTCCTAAAAACAAAATGTCAACAAGGACCAGATTGGGCGGGGGGGGGTTGACGGGTGTGTTGCAAAGGCGCCAAGATGGGTGGATTAGAACCTTGAAGGTAGAGGCATAGAAGTAAGAAAGAACACAGCGCCATCTGTAACGGACGATAAATCAAAACTCGCGCTTTTCAAGCAAAATCTGCCCCCCCCACCCGCAGGAACAGTGAACTAATCCAGACCCACCTTCGCAAAGGTTGCGGCTAAATTAAAAGCATCTATTTTCTTCTAACGGTCCGGTCGACAGCCCGACAGCCGGTTTTTACGCAGAACTTTCAAAAAAAAAGCATTTGTGGGGTTGAGTGGGTTGGTTGGGTGGGGGCAAGAATTCGACGGGTAAGAAAGCAGAAAAATGTCTCGTTATTTAAAACTTAGTCCATCTCTCGTCTTCGGATGCTGCGCAGATGCGTGAACAGGAGATGGATGGGGAGGGAGGGAAGATTTTTTTTTTAAAAAAAATATTATTTGTATCTGAAAAAAAAAAAGAAAGAAGATGTCTCTGTTTATCTCGAGTGGATAATTTTTCTCGAGCTACGCGAAATGCTTTTATTCTGCACATCCAAACGCCACTCTTCTGGACACGAGAGAAAGGGCAGAGTTAATGGGAGGCCAGATACCTGCCCTCGTTAATTCCTCTCGGCCTGTCGCCTGGAATCGCGGCGGGGACTAACGTAGCCGTGTAAAAGATTCTGTTTGATCTGCTCTCCAGCCACCGTCTGTCGATCGCGGCCGACTTCCGGTGAACGCGGTCTCTGTATTATATTTACAGTTGTCGTCCCTTTTCTCGCGGGTAGCGTCGTCTTGGGCGGGAGGGAGGGAGGGAGGGGGGGAGAGAGAACTGATTCGCAAATGACATAGGAATTCGTTACCATCCGGCAGGAGGGGATGGCTTCCAGCGCTAAGAACCAACCGGGCGGCCGATCGGACAGCCAGCTATCAACAGCCTCGCTCTGAGTGGAAGAATGGCTGACATTTCGCGTATTTACTGCGCTGAAATTTCGGTAAGCGAAGCTCCTTCCCATTTTTGCGAGAGAGCGAAATTAAATTGAAAAAAAACAACAAAAAAACAAACCATCCCGGCATTACATCGTCAATGGTCCAAATTTCTGTAAATTCACGCAATTGATTCACGGTTATATGAGCCGAATGCCTACAGAATCATGGAGTAGGCTTGATATTGTAGGGAAAAGGAGTATTCTAAAGTGCGTAGCATTCGGCCCCATTATTTCAGCACCAGGAGAATCGAACGCTTATAACAGGGAGAGAGAGAGAGAGGACGTCATAACAGGGAGGGAGGGAGAGAGAGATGACGTCAGTAGAGAGAGAGAGGACGTCATAACAGGGAGGGAGAGGACGTCATAACAGGGAGGGAGAGAGAGATGACGTCATAACAGGGAGGAGAGAGAGAGAGGACGTCATAACAGGAGAGAGAGAGAGAGAGGACGTCATAACAGGGAGAGAGAGATGACGTCAGTAGAGAGAGAGAGGACGTATAACAGGGAGGAGAGAGAGAGAGAGGACGTCATAACAGGGAGGGAGGGAGAGAGAGATGACGTCATAACAGGGAGGGAGAGAGAGATGACGTCATAACAGGGAGAGAGAGAGGACGTCATAACAGGGAGAGAGAGATGACGCCATAACAGGGAGGGAGAGAGAGAGAGATGACGTCATAACAGGGAGAGAGAGATGACGTCATAACAGGGAGGGAGAGAGAGATGACGTCATAACAGGGAGGGAGAGAGAGAGATGACGTCATAACAGGGAGAGAGAGAGATGGCGCCATAACAGGGAGAGAGAGAGGACGTCATAACAGGGAGAGAGAGAGCTTTCAGAGCCTCTGCCGAGTGGAAATCGATGTCTCTGCGACCTGTTGCAATAAAGTCAACACCTCTGTGGATCCCGATCTGTTTACGTAAGCAAGATTTTGCTAAAAATCAACTTTAATCTATATACATGTCAGAAAACATGAGGTAAAGATGAACTTTACTCACCTGTACTGACTCATTAAATACGAAATTTTTCTTTCGGTAGTCGGGCAAGTTAGTCAATGCAGCTAGCATACATGTAGGAAGTAGCAACTGCAGCAAATATATACAGAACCTTGCTTTAATAACTTGAAAACCCTTTTGTTTCGTAGACGTACCACCATTATTTTATAAGGTATGTAAGTACATGTGCACAACGTCATTTTCAGTATTTGGCAATGGAAGCACTTCTTACGTCGTATGGAAATGGTAGATGTCTAGACATGGAATCCATTCAACGGTGAAGTCCAGGTTTTCTCACAAAGTTTGTAAGTATTCTTTCAACCTCTGCTAAGTCATTTGGCCCTTATTTATGCAGAAAGATGCTTGCCCTCAGGGGGTGCTTAGAGGGGTTAATATCCAGGTTTTGCGGAATAGGGATTCTACATGCTTAAGCCGATATAAATTGAGTTGCAAAATTGTCGGACAACAGCCCATTCTTTATGTGCAAGACATTCAGAAAGTTTTTGTGCATGTTATACCTTTCTTCCGAAACAAATGTCTGTGGTCAACGATATGGCGTGTAAATTGATACTAGGAAAATATTTTTTGATACTACGTGCCTTCGACATCATAGCTTTCGGGAAGACGAGTCTGCCTACCTCGGTGGTCCCATGACGATGGCCCTATACGTATATTATCGATGAGCTCAGATTTTGTGTGGTGACTAAATTAGTATGGCAGAAATCAGTATTCATATTCGGTCACATATTAAACTTTTACGCGAGACAAGACAGTCAGGGTTAGTGAATTAGCAGCCTAAAGTGGAAAAGAGTCGTGGTTAATCTTCAGCCACCATCGAGCAGTTAAGCGTCCTGGCAATGACGTCTCCAAAGAGCGAGGCCAAGATTTTAGAAATATAGAAGAGGAAGCGAAAAGGCATTTTAAAGTGAAATCAGACTTCGTATTAGCTATATTCTTTGCTGATACCTGGTTATTTTCTCGTTGACAATGGAATAAGGGACCGTTCGAAATCTTGCGGTCTTTAGCCTTTCTCCTTTTTACTTATGACGGTTGTGCTTCGTTTATAGATTTCTAAAAAAATGTAATGTTTGCTTTTACTCAATTTTTTTTTCTGATTTAAAAAAAAATGTTATTATAAGCTGAAACGAACCAATGAAAAAAATATATATACACCCAGCAAAAAATTAAGCGACAAGGGTTTCGATGTCTGCAGTGGCTGTGATGTGTGTTCACAGCTGTAGATCGCGTTCTGGTTGAAAACGTTAGCCCTGCATTAGAAACTTGTTGTCAGCGGAAGCTAAGTTAATTGTAGGGCTAAAAGAAAATGGCTGTCTGAAGAGTAGCGTGAAAATGTCAACGAAGACGGTCTAAAATTTACCACAGACAGATTGACATTGGCGGAAAGAGCTTAATTAAAGTGCACGACCAGCTTTGACCCAACACCACAAGCTTGTACATGCCTCGGTATCGACCAAACCAGACTTTCGGAATCGTTTACGGATAGAGAGACGAGGCGGATTTGACGACCACAATCATGCCTCGCTAAGAGGATATCCCGGAAGAAGAAGAAAAAAAGAGTTAAATTGAATTTAAATCTAGAGACCCTGCTGATGTGTTGTGGACCTGAAGTGCGACGGTGCGGGGCGGGCAATGATATCCATAAAGATGAAGTTGGGATCTCGCTGCTGGGCCAAAGAGACGATTGCGGGCGTAATGGTCTCATCTGTGTGTCAGGCACTAGTTATGGGACCCATCCTAATAATGACAACGCCATTTGTTCGGCGAACCTGAATGCTATCTTTCATCATCAAGCTGGATACCAACACAGTTAGCATATCGTTTCCACGTTGTCTCCTTACTCTATCCCGTCTGTCGGTGAAAACAACATGGCGCCATCGGCCGAGTCTCCAATTACTATGTTGTGTCGCCCATTGGATACATAGCTGTCGATGGCTTCGTGTTAGAGAAATACTCAGCAGTGGTATTCTGAGCCGTATTTGCGAACTATCTATGGCTAGTAGCTCTTTGGGACAAGATAACGATCTCCAACGGGGGGATTGGAAACCTTAAGCGACCTAAACTGGCTAGCTGTTAGCATCCTATGAATGACACTGCGAAATGACGACAGTCTGCGCCATCAGTCGTTGAACTACCTCGATGGAGTGAGCCACTTCCTTTTGTGCTAAATGGTGCCTGGTATTCCTAACTAACTTACATCAGATGCGCGCTCATATTATAGAGGAAATGGTAATTGGGCCGGCGCAGATAAAAGGAGAGAAGTGAAATGCTCAGGAGTTTCCAAAGTCTCTCTGTTGCAGATGACTGACGTTCCTGCAATGCCAGGTTTGGCTGACTTTCCTCAATATTCAGCTCTTTTCCAGCCAGAATATGAACAAGTTTGAACAGCATATCGTGCAAGTACCACAGACTTGGTAACGCTCGCTGCTTATTTTTTGGTCATGAGTATATATATAGAACTGCCTGGTTTCAAAAATGCATGGATCCCAATTGCAAAATCTCTCCCCGTCCACAATAGAGTCAGAACTATGGATTACAAGCATAGTTCTCTGTAAAGGCCAAACGTACGGAGAGGATGTAAGGTTTGCATCCTTTCTGTTTGTACAGACACTAGATATCCCTGTTTCCATGATCCAGCAGGAACGTTTCCATTAAGATACAATTTCAGTCCAGAATACATGCATCGTCTTGTAATCGAGATTAGCAGTGAATTATAGACACGACATTTCGCGTCTGTTTCTACTCTTCCTCTGCGTTTGGACACAGCGCCGGTGACTTCACAGCTGGTTACCGTGCGGCATCACCTGCGGCCTCCACCGGCGGTCGTTGTCATCAACGTCCGCGCCTCCTGAGATCCAGAGAGAGAGAGAGAGAGGACGTCATAACAGGGAGAGAGAGCTTTCAGAGCCTCTGCCGAGTGGAAATCGATGTCTGCTGAACACGGGGGGGGGGTGGTAAACAAGAGCACAACATCTGAAAGATTTGAGCAAAGCCTCGCAGAAACCGCGCCTCTCAGCCGGTCGCCTTCCGTTAACCCTTTAAAGCTCGCTTATGCAAATAAGACGTCGTAGTTCCCCCTCCCCCATCTCTAACCCCGGACAAACGGCGATCTCAAGATGGAGGAGCGAATACGACCAGATGGGCCAGCGCGAGAGTTCTCACGGCAAACGCAGTCGGAAGAATGCGAGCGATCTACGAACCAGCAGATGTATGGCAATATATCTCAGTTACGTCCTATCAGAGCTACTCTACCAGGAGACGGGCTTGCACACACACACACACAGTAACGATTAGCAGGAAATATTAAACAGCTTAGATTCATGCCGTCTCACAGAGAGCTGACAGAAGTAAATGGACGTCGGCTTAACGCGCGGCGACAGTTCGTCTTAACCGCTTCTCTAATGGCCGTCACCAGGAGACAAATGGCCACGTTCACTTGACAGTCACGTCGCGGGACAGTGCCGTCTCGTGCGGGCGCCCATTAAGGTCGGCATCTTCTGGAACTTCAGTGATAAATTAAGCAAACAACTTTAGCGATCTTCGGCGGCGAGTGTTCACAAGAAACTGGATTTTAAAAACATTCTGGCCTCAAAACCCTGAAACGTGGCGCGGTAGTACAGTGGTTAGCCCACTGGAATGCTGAAGTCGCGGACCCGAGTCCATTTCATAGGTATGGCGAACCTCGCCGTAATATTTTTCTTTTCGTATTTCACACCCAGTCCCCTCCATCAGCAACCGAAATTTCCTCTCACATCTAAACACGAAGAGGACTTTCTGGGACTTCTTCTGCTGCCGAGATCGAAATTTCCCGTCCGCTGCACGTTCCGCATAATTAGCAAATCTTCCTAGCGGACATCGGCGGTACTACGCTTTTTTCGTCACCAGTGTTCTCTACCTTTTCGGCGTACACAACAACCCTAAAATCTACTAGTTCTTAACTCTAACCATAATTTGCTATAGTCAACGGCAAAATAGAATAAAAAATTGTTTATGGTTACTGGGCGAAATCTGCACTTTAAACAGGGGCGAGCATTCATCGTGTTGTTAATTCCTAAAAGTGCGGTTCTGCATCAATCTGTCGCCGGGTCTGCACCGTTAAGCCTCAGAACTGTGGGTCTGACGGTAAACGAAGCTTCTTTTATCATGAAAATAAGAAAAGTAAAATTACGAGTGTAATAGGAAAAAAAAATACAATAAATAAAAAATCCGTAAATTGTGTCCTCGTCCAATGGAGGCCGCCTTGCTCAGATGAACAGTTTGGACGCTTGTCTCTCATCGATCGGCCGGAGAAGCTGTGTAGCTTGATTATCGGCGGAACTAGTTGGTGTGTGTGTGTGTGTGTGGGGCGATCTGGAGCTAGGAAAGAGGAGAGCGGTGGTGCTTTGATTGGTGGGCTGCGGAAGGAAGGGGGGGAAAAAACCTGGAGAAATAACCGTCGTCAGGTTTTGCCCTGTCATCGGCAAACGGTGCTGGGGTACGGAACATAGTGACGTCGCTTCTACCCATCCATCCCCCGCCCCTATCTATCCCTGCTAACGCTTAATCGTAACATTGGGTCATCTCGAATTGATCAAAAAGGTAAAATACCGGAAGTGACGCAGCGGGGGCTGGTTTTTTGGAAGTAAACTTGGATTTCAGGAAATATTGAAAGAAAGAGAAAAATTGCACATTTCTTGAATAGCACGGTAAATGTATACACTGACTGCCGAAATGATTCCGTTACCGTTTGTTATTACACTATATTAGTTTGTTATGGAAAGCGGGAAATAAAGACAAGCAACCAAACTAACACCCTTTACGATTGTACTTGCAGCACCAAGAGCAACGCGATTTCGGTTTATTGTCTGTCCCAGGCTCCATTAAGAAACTTCTTTTAATTCCATCACATCAGCGATAGGGAACTTGGCAGGCCGCACCGACGACGCTCCCAAGGGTTCCTCCCGTCGAATTCCTACCAGCGCTTTGTGATACCTAGGGAGAAAAATAAATTCCTTGGTTCCTCTCTCAGCACGTGGCCGTTGCGCTATCCTTCTCTAGACTGCTGACATGGAATCTTAGTACGTCTTGGTACAGCAGTAGATGTTTTTTTAAATGGCAAATGTAGCCGACGTAATTGAAAGCGTCTTTTGACAAATATAAATTCGACATATCTACCATGCCAGACCGCCATCAATACCATTACACTACCGTCTCTATACCTTGCCGTAGACTGAAGACAATGGAGTTGAAGATCTTTATTAGGCCTCTAAATCTAAGCGCACCTTCCAGAATGAAAACACCTTGTTTAATATGTATTACAGAATCAGTAAAGGTTAAAAAATTTTTTTTCTTAATAAACAGCATAAAAATAAGGAATAATAACTTAATCATCGCTGCTGTTTGGTAGAGTGCGTCAACAGCCCACGTTCGTAGTCTGACGGTTTGTTTTTATTCTTACATGATTTAGTGTAACATCCTTTCATACTTCTTGAGCAATGATCAGTAGTTCAATAACATTTCTCGGCAGTCCATTGACTGTTTGTTGATCTACATACTGCTTTATCCATCCGACAGCTGTTCGTTTGAAAATGTTGTTTAGGCCTTCATCGAATTAATCTACCATTCCTAACCTAACGAGTTGCTTTGGCTCATTATCACCTGTCTAGATAAAACTGCATAATTAACTGCATCATCAGTTTATGGTTGCGAAAGGTGTTTCCTTAATCCTTTTGAGCATATGCATGGGAAATCGTCACAGTACTAGTAGTCCTTAAGCATAAGGATGATCTATAATCGACGTCATTTGCATTGACCTTCAATATAACGTCGATTATAGATAACCTATACGTTAATTAGAAATTACTGGAGCTGTAACACTGTAACAGTGTACAAAAGGTACTAGTACAAAAAGCTATACAATTTATTTCCTTTTTAATCTTGGTTTTATTTCAAAATAATTCGATGTATTGAAGTCCCGCAATGAGTGTTCAACCCAGCTGATGCTTCTAAGAAGATTCGAATGGATAATTAAAGAAGGAATCGGTCGAATATTTATTAAATTCGGAGGCATTCGCCTCTGGTCGCAACACTTAAATCTAACACGGTGACACTAATAACAAAATTGGTATTGTCGAGATGAAAGCGCAGTGTTCGGCGGACGAGATAAAGTTGTCGTTATTAATTAAGGTGAGAGAAACCGTAGTCAGCTAAGAGTCTCTCTAGGCACTTCCTAATGAATAAATTATTCCCGGACTCCCAGCAGGAAGCTGGCGATTACTGACAGTTCGTCCTGTCCAACTTTCCCCTCAAACGTATCTGGAACGGTTTTCACGGAAGAAAATTTTTTTGAAAAATGACTGCTTTTCGCTCGACGAAGGTGTCGACTTTCCGTTTGACCAGTCGCCATTTGTAACTAGATACTTGAAATAAATAACGAGAATGCTGGAAGCTTGCTGTTGAAAATCCTGGGAGACATTGGTATTAGGCAAACCAGGAGCACTGCCACATTCGACAGAATTTCCGCAGGTGCCCGTCACCTGACAGACCGACGTGACGTCAGCTAGTAAAATCCAGATCGCCTCCTGTCCTGGCCGAGCCGAGATCTACATTCGCCTATTTATTTATTTATCAAAGCGAAAGACTTCGGATAAGCTCAGAATTGTTTTTGCTTTTATACATTTCACGTGTATAGATGGTCGCTAACCCAAGAGCCACCGTTGGGGGGGAGGGGGTGGTTCTAACAAGTGGCGACTCTGGGGTCGTCCGAACGAAGTAGTACGTAGCGGATTTAGCGATGTCGGTAGCCGAACCTATTACCTTCGGCTCTCCTCCGTTTCCATGACGGCAGTCCGCGAGAATTAGTCTCCGCGTTTCCATTTCAAGTGAACGAATTTGAAAATCGTGAGTTGCTGTGAAAATAGAAACAGGAAAAAGAAATCTTCTCTCTCTCTTTATTTTTTTTAACCGAAGTAAAAAAAAAAAAGGAATTGAATTCGAAAGGGAAAGAAAATTATTAATGACGTCACAGCTCGGCTCTGTGAGAATAACCCGGATGTTAACTTAAAGAGGGAAAGGGGGGTTTTAATAAAGGAACAGTAAAAGGAGTAAGTGGTGTTTTGGGAAAAGCGAATACCTGGCGATATTTGTAATAACAACAAGTGCATTTTTGTTCTTAAATTCATTGTTTTTATATCGTAGGTCTGGAATGTATGACTATCAAATCTGGTTTTAAATATCTAGCTGAATAACATCACGTACTGAAGTCCGTAAGGTAACAGGAGGATGGAAATCTATTCAAAATTAGACCACTTTTATTATTATTTATTTTAAAAGATTCGTGTATTTGATTAAATGGGGAGTAAATTGTATGAACAATAATAACAATAAAAGCTTTTTTTTTGTTTCTATCTAGGAGCATATGTTCTAATCAATGTATGTACAGTACTGAACAAAAATTACTGACACTTCTCTAGCGCTGAAGAATTGCAACTATCGTGTTTGAGAACAATCTTTATCAGCCAACTCCATGACGATCCAAATCGACCCCTCTAACTTGGTGAAAAGAGTCATTTCAAGGTAAATAAGTAGATGGTTCTTCGATAATGACAAAGTTCATTTACAGTACTTCTTATTCGAACCCGCGCGCCCGACATCGGTGTCAGTTTTCTAAACCTAGCGGAGAACAAGGTGCGGAGGTGAGCCCCGTATATACGCCGTGGAAAGTCGTCCTTACAAGATAGAATTCTACGTTTTTTTTAGATGAGGGCGGAAAACATGGCAAGCCCTTGGGAGACTCACGTGGTCGGCTAGCGAAGATTGGCGAGAAGAACCTGCGCCAAAGCCGAGCCGATACAGAGCGGAATTCGAGAATACGATAGAATAGCGCCGTCCTGACTTGAAACATTTAAGTATATGGACTAAGATAACTAACCAAGGGGGGGAAAAAAAGCCAAATATCGATGTACAATGAAACGTCGTGTAAGAAACGAAACAATAATTTATTGAATTGCACTTATATTTTTGTGTATGATTAAGAAAATACCTAAGACCGGTTTTCTGTAAATATATCCATGGTGATGCATTCATTGAAAAGAACTTTTCATGCTGCGTTCGAGAAACGCTACCACCTGGCATAGAAAGTGGCGTTTAAAGATGCGTCAGTTTAGAATAAAATATACATCCCTTTGTTCCAAAATGTAAAAAAAAAAAAAGATGATAAATTTAAATGAACGTCATTTTATGAAATATTTTAAAAATCTATATCTGCGGTTTAATGATAGTGGAAACCACCTTGACTAGTTGTTACAACACTGCTGAACGTACAGATTAGGCTATAACTGACGTCATATTAGAAGTTCTGATCGTATGACGTCGATTATAGCCTCACCCACATGTTTAATTACGTAATGCAGCTAATTACATCTGTACAGAAACTTGTTCCGGTGGTCTCCCCTACATGCCGTTTAACATGAGTTAATTGTCGGCTTATATATCTACGGGAAAACGCATATCTCAAATTCAGATATTTTTTTAAAGCTGGCCATCGAGTCATTCAGCTTTACTTTAGTTCATAACAATAACTTGTCTGAACTTGGTAACAAAACCATGCCGAGATTTTAACTGTACTGGAGAGTTTAGTCACGGGAGATAACTCATCCTCGATCCCTCCCCTCCCGACACATGTTTTTGTTGTTGTTGTTTTTATTTTTCATGTACATTATTGTGACATTATCTTTTGCAATCACTTCCTCATTCACGATATAACCAGGAAATATAAAGACAGACGGCTATTGAGTGCCGTTTGTTAGTACAGACGTCTTGAGGAATGAACCGTAAAACTACTAAATTCCCGTGTCTTCTAACCGTTTGGTAGACGGACCTACGTTACAAGAGAGCAAGACCATAGAGTACATTTTAAAGGACAATTCATTAATTCACGCGCGAAAACAATAACAAAATGACGTCGCTTTTAGATGAGAAATTGAGAAAGGTTTAATATATATATATTTTTTCTGTTTAATTCAGTCTTCAAGACAATGCCAGGATTAACTTTGGAAATTACGTTTTGCACATCTTTTCTCTTGTACAAATATGGCGCTGGTTCAGGTTCGCCGGCGGCTGTGGTTCGTTTTGATACCAGTCACCTGACCAAGCATGATACGTCGGAACAGAACCTTGGTTGGTGTGACTGTGTTCGGAACACTGGCCAGATAAAAAAAAAAGAGAGTTGGGGCGTGGAGCACCGAGCGGCCCCTGGACTGAACATTATTCCTGTTAACCGAATTGCTGGACTACGGTCCGATTTATCTTTGATTTCTTTCCCTAGGTGGAAACTTCCACGAAATGGAGCATTAATGCACTTTCCTTTGTATATATAGTGTCTCTCGTGAAATAATACAACACGTGAGAATAATAAAGCCGGGCAATTAACAAGAATCTGGAGAGAGAGAGAGAGAGAAAGAAACCTTTTTTCACTATTCATAATTCTAAAGAAAAAGATAAATAAACACAAAAGATTGTTGTAAGACGGCGCTGTCAGCTGAAAATTATAGCTTCTCTCTCTCTCTCTTTTAGTTCGTAGACAAAAATTGGTACTATCGAGTAATCGATCTGTCAGACGCAGAATCCAGATTCTGCTGAAGATTAATAAACGACATGTAGCATCATTCATTTCGGAAACTACGGATTGATTGTCCGTTAATTGTTATACCGATCGCAATCACAGTTGGTAGTTACGAGAGATTAGGTGAGCTAACCCGATCAGATCGGAGATTTGTAGAAGCCGTACAACCAGTTTAGAGCACGGTTAATTAAAAACAGAAATAGGGATAACTAGACTGTAATGATGTGGAGGGGAGGATTTGCTTAAGGGGGTGAGCGCGAAGATGTAGTTATATTTAAAAGGGTGATCCTACCGCTAAATGATGTCGCCGCCGTCAGTTGTGAAGAACATCGGCAGACTGAACGAGGAAGTTAAACAACATAGTAAACAGCTCGCTGCTAATTTATTGTAGGTAACGTAGTAATGAGTACAGAGGGGGGGGCGGTTAGTTAAGTCCTTTGTCGAAGTCCCTGTGCCGTCCCACTGCGACTCCAGCGCCACGCGACCCGATTTTTAACAGCCACGTCTGAACTTAGGGAAAGGTTCCAGCTTCACTAATGTCCACGTGATCGAACGATGTCGCGAAGACCCGTTTATTGGTTATCGTTGGCGAAGCATCCGAACGTTTCTCCCCTCCTCCGCCACGCCCGTTTGCTACCAGTGTACCTCCTTAATGAACCGGTGAAGTGGACGAGCGGTAGAGAGTTAAGTGATTTATCCTGGCCGCTTTACCAAAAAAAAAAAAAAAAAAAATACCACAGACCCGGCTCGAATTCACAGAACCATTGCACTCCGTCTCTCGGAAATGTCCATCTCCTGTCACCTGTGTACCGGAGCTAATCCCTGAATTTATTATCAATCTAATCGATGCTTGGCTTCTCGCGCGGTGACGTTGCCAGGCCCTCGTCTTTTCCTACAGCCTCGGACCCCACGAAGGAAAGGCAAAGAGCCATTGAAGACCCCGGGGAATTCTGTCGAAATAACGGACACACGGAGGGTGGGATTCCGCTTCCGACCCGAGTGATGGAGACAGACAACAACAATGGAGGTGTTCGCAATTTGCTTTTGACCGCGGAATAAAAGGTGAACTCTGGCAACCTGTATATGTTTTTTTTTTTTTTTTTTAAACGACATTTACAGAAGACTTTCACCGGTTGTGTGTGGTTTCCTTTCCTAAATTATAAGATTTCTGTCCAGTCGGATTTTTACGCCAATTTGTTTACTGTCTCTTTAAGCAATAATGGTGGAAACCTCACCTGGAACACGCAGCTGGTTTCATCTGCTTATCTGCCCCTGCCATCATCTCTCTCTCACAGCGTCTGCTTGCAGCTACGTCTCAGAATCCCTAACCTATAAATAAAAGTCTTTTAAAAAATGAACCGGCACATTTCAGGTTTAATAATAATAATGTCCGAAACAGTGGATCACTACAGTTTTTTTGTTTTCTCAGTCTTGTAAGACGAATGGCGGACCGAGTCCCGATCACCAAGCCTGCCTACCTCGACTCGCCCGCTTTGACGTTCACGACAGCATGTCTAACCCTGTCTCCCTCCCACCGATCGATCACGATCGCCAACCTCCAGTTCCCGCCCCCTTTTCTCAAACTCCTACCTATGGAGTCTCTCTCGTTGGAGAGCCCCGCCCTTCTGACGTTGAAGCACGTGACACCTTTTTCTTTTTCTTTCTTTTTTTTAAACGCGCGCTTCTATATAATCGATCTTCCACCAGACCCTACTTCAGACCGGCCGAGAAAAAACAGCGAGGTGGTTATAGAGCCCGGCCCAGCCCGTTCACATGACCAGAAGTTCGTCTTCTCGGGAAGCAAGATGTTGGAAAGAACTCTCCCGCTCTGTGTCGCTTTAATTCTCTACGTCGGTTTCACGGAGTCAGCGCCCTTTGGTAGTAAGTTTCGCATCTTCCTGGTTTTTTTTTTAAAACTTTTATCCTTCTCTGTCTCTTTAATATTTCCCTGGAAGCCTTCAGCTCACCGTCTAAAGAACGGAAACGTCCCTTCTTTTTTTTTTTTACATCCAAGATACACGGCGCATCCGAATTAACCCGTGCAATGTCTATTTTCCTTCCTGCAGCCCAGTAAACGAAGACATTCCTGCTACTTAGGCCTTTTGCTGTATATACATCGGACCCCTCATGCACGATGCCCCACCGTCGGGCGTCCGAAAGCAGAGCGACACCTGTCGACGGTTCTCCCGTTGGAATTCGTGGCTGGTAGCCGCTGGTTTTTGTGGCGTACCACCTCGTCCTTCAGTACGCCTCACGGGAAGGCAAGAAAAGAGAGTCTGTTTCGGAGAGCTTGGCGGGTACCCGCCTCCCGGTAAAGCGTTCATCTAAAGATGGCCGACACTTTTGCCACACACTGTAAAGCGCGTGCCGTCAGGTGTATGTTGTTGCGTTGCGCGGTATCGTGGGCTTCCGAATAAAACACAACCAACCCCCCCTTTTTAAAAAATTTTATTTTGCAGAAACGATCTTTATTTTCCTTCAAAATTAAATCGTTTCAAGCTTTTCCCCCCGGTGAGACCAGGGCCAGTAGATTTCTGGGTCCGAAGCCCAATGTAAAAAGGGGTTGGGCGGCAAGAGAGACCGTGTTTCTCACTCTAAGAATTCCATTCAACGGAAGCCTTCCCTCCTCAATGCTATTTTATACTAAAGGCGGCGGGTGGTGGGTGGGTACGAGAATGAAAGCCGAACAATATCTACCTTTTTCCGAACGATCATCTGACGACACCTGTCCGTCTCTCGTTAGGAATCATTTTGCGAAATTGTCCGCGATTTCGTAAAAATTTTTCTGTTTACTTAAAAAAAAGAGAGAGAGAGAGAGAGATGGGGAGAGAGAGAGAGATGGAGAGAGAGAGAGAGAGAGAGATGGGGAAAGAGAGATAGAGATGGGGAAAGAGAGAGATGAGAGAGAGAGAGATGGAGATGGGGAGAGAGAGAGAGAGAGATGGCTGGATCCTCTAAGATTATATATATATATATATATATATACACAACTTTAAATTGGAAGATATCTTTCTCGGCTGCCATTTCCAGTCAATGTGTGTGGTGGGGGGTGCTTTCTTCTGAGCCTGTCAGACTCTTGGAATCTTAGAATGTATTTCCCATTTCCAAACAGCGCTACCGCTTCATTTAGGATTTCCTCCTCCGTAGCCACTAGACTCTGTGGTTGGCAGGTAAAACTGCTGTCAGTCCTCAGCCAGTAACTTATTAAACCAGAAGCGCACAAAAAGAAGTAAAAAACAAACAGCATCAATGCCACAAATTAGTCTTACACGACGTGTGACGCCCTCACACTCGACTGGAATTCAGTTGTGAGCTTGGGGGTCATGAGAAACACGAGACATTCTTGGACTCCGCGATAACTGAAGAGATGTTTGAAAATCTGCAGCCGTTTTTATTTCTATTCGTTTTAGCCCCCTCCCCCCCACCTTTCGGTCACAGACAACGGCGATGTTACGGCACGGCGCTGCTTTACTTGTGCCTGTAGATTACCGCTAGAGGGCGCTCGCAACGTGTCGTCGGATTCCGTTAATACCCACCCACACGTTAGCTACCTATGCGCGCGTTGTATCCAAAGCCAGCGAAATTGGAAAACAGACGCCACCCGACAACTGCAGCTATTCTATCATCATCCATTTGTTTTTGGTGTTCGAAAAATTTAATTTCTTGGAAAATCTAAACAAAGATATTTTTTTTTTTGTCTCTTCGATGTCACGTGAACGTTTTTAATGGCGATTCGCGCGCAACAGACGTAGTGTAGTGTCCGTCCGTTCCCTCCATTTTGGGAAGACGGCACAAAAGGTTAAGGTTTACTTCCGGTTTCCTAGTAGCTGTGGGGGGGGGGGAGTGGCGAAGTTGGTGCCAAAAGTGAGCGCGAGCAGCCGTTTTCAAATAGCAGACGCGCCCCCAAGTGAGCGCGGGCAGAGTTATTTAATGGCCGTGCTGATTAAGAGTTCGCGATTCAGCTTGAGAGAATAAATAACCTGTTCTGTTCTTCCGCCGATACAACACGAAATACTAGAAGTCCGAAGACGAACCACCGATTTATTTTCTCTCTCTCTCCTAATCCTCCCTCCTCCCGGTAGCCGGGCGAAAACCCATCTTCATCTTTAAACAACCGACAAGAAGAACCCGAGGCTGCTTCCACTCGAAATCCGAGAGATGGTAATCGCTACGAGAGACGAACTCCCGTCTTCCGTCAGGTGAGCAAAGAGCGAGCTCTCAAAATCCCCCCCCCCCGGATGGGGAACAGACTTTAAAATCTCGCGTCGCCCCGACGGATGAGGATGGGTCAGCTAGTACCGTTTTGCTGGGAAGAGAAACCAGCCTCGTCATCAAATTCCAGACAGAAAAAAAAAAAAAAACAAAAGATAATTTCATTTAGAGAAAGGACGAAACAATCTTTGCAGTGGATCTGTCCGGTTTCCTTTTGCAGAAACGCATTCGTCTTGCACCTCAAAAGCTAAATCGCTGCTCATTAAAATTTTTCTTTTATTCCCAACGTTCATAAATTATTCCTGCATTCCACCAGACTTCACAAAGGCCATCGTTTTCGTCGAACGTACGCATTACAGGTGTGGTTTCCTAACCCGTAAAAGGACACACAGACTCCGGAGCAGGTTCGCCTGGTAGAGACACGGAGTCTGTATCATACCTGGAAAATATGGAAGCGCCAAGTTTGATGCGCAAATGGTTAAGGAAGGATATAAATGAAAATTCTTTTGAAATATTGGAGTTTCTGGTAGATAGATTGCACTTAAAAATTGTGCATCACGCAGTGGCTGGTAATTTCGGTATCAATGGGATACTAGTTCAAGTTATTTAAAAACATAAGTAGGTATTTATAACTTTGCTGGCAGAGTGGCTGTTGTGAGGAATGGTCTCCCTTGTATGGTCTGGTTAATACGATGTATGAACGCGCTCTCAGTTTTGACCTTTTCAGTGGCAATAATGGTTGAAGAAATTCCTGCCCTTTTACAAGCATCATGCAGCGGTAGTTCAATAAGCTAATAATGTTTAGAAAAAGAAACAAAAAAATGAAAATGTTATTTTGCAATTAGAATTAAATTCTGAAGTTTTTAATAGCGTTTCCTTAATTAATAACATTCTTTTCGTCATCAGCACGGTTGAACCAAAGATAACATATGTAATCTTAAGATGTACAGTCTAGGTTAGGTAGGTTCCTCCACAAATGTGTTAACTGACCGTAGAGCTGAACCGATGTACCGTGTATCATCAAAAGGAGCTCATGCCAATTTGTTTCTGGTCAATTTTATCCCAAACTCAACTCGTGGAGAATATGAGAGATAAAAGTTAAGCGTTCTTTTGGCTGCAAACAGAATAACTAAGCTGTGAAGTTCTAGTTACATTATCCAATCTCTGTTTTTCCACATCTACAATGTGCTGTGCAAGCATGGAGTCCATATTTAACGGAAGATATCAAATTATTGGAAAGAATTCACAATAGATTCTCTAAAATATTTTCAGGAGGTCACAAAGTATGAAGAAATATTTCCCCCTGCTTAACATATTTAAAATTCCAACAAGGCAAATCTTAAGAGGATTCCAAAATAACTAAGGGTTCTGAGCATACAAGTAATATGTCCTTAACTTACTATTACCAATACAACAGGTCATAACTATAAAGTGATTAAAGTTTAAGCACGTATCTATTTTATGATTTTCTCGTGTTTATTGTAACAGAATTGCCAGTGGTTAATAGTAGACATTTTCCCTGCTCCGTGGGAGGTAGATGCTCCCTGCCTCATAATGATTAATGCATGAAAGAGAAAATCGAGTGATAGTTTTCCCTTTCTGTTTTCAGATTTTTTCCATTATTATTACCTCAGACGTATTCCTTTGAAGCATTTTGTCAGAACTCCTCTCAAACCAGGTGTTAGGAATGACCTGCAGAATCTTGGATATAAGGTCGGCGCTAGTGACTACAGGCAGTCAGAGGCTGACGAGAAGAAAAGTTTGGACCCAGCGTTGTTCCAGATTGGATTGGGCAAACGAACGCTGGGAAACCATGGGCCAGGCATGTACTGGAGTAACGTGAACGAGATTGGAAACCCAGAAATGTGGCGTTTGGCAGATGAGAACTTGGAACCAAGAGATAAGCCAATAACTTATCAAAAGCGAAGGAATCCTCTGTTTGACAGCTACATCTTCAGCCGACCAAATAAATATAATCTGCGCACAGAGTCAGATGATGTTAACACGGATTCCTTTTTGTACTGACCCCCCAACCCTGTTAAGTGATGTAATGCTTCTTGGAGGTGTATTAAATACCCCCCCAAACGCAGACACCTAACCTACCAACAAAGCTGTGCCTGAGGTTAGCTACAGTTTTCTGCAAAGAAACTCTCAATGAACAACTGCCACTTCGATGGAAAGTAATTGCTATAAAACTAATGTCTGATACTCGAGATGAACCATGCTTGTGCCAAGATGGTGTTACATCTGAAAGACAAGGAACAAGTACAATTTCATAACCTTTGGTAAAGCAATTTATATATATATATATATAAATATATATTAAAAATTAAAAAATGATTTTTAAAAAAAAAATTTGTTTCTTTTTTTTTTTTAAATATCGCCATGGCCTTAAACAGTTCAGCAGCACTGACATGGGCTAAAAGTCGGTCTGAAACCAGAGACACTTGCTAACAGCCTGTCCGGAGAGAACCCTGGGGCTGGGGGGAGGGCGTTCACCCGTTCTCTTATACACAAGAAAACAAGGCATTCTGTATGCCATGGTGTCCGTATATGGAAAAAACCAGAAATGCAGCGCAAAAACAAACAAGGAATGGTTTCAAAACTGGCGCCAATCTCATGAATGCAATTACAGTTGCTTGGTATCGTACCACCATAGGTCACAATTGGTTAGACTGTTTACCAAGGTGCAGGTGATGCCTTGCTTCTGGAGACAATGTGTTGTTATTCCAGAAGCGGGAGAACACTGTAGCCTACCCGTATCACGCGTTTCCCCACCCACCCCAACCTGGTTAATCCTTATTATTTGTTTAAACGGTTTCACAAGTTGTTATTGAATGACTAAGATTATTTAAAAGCAAAATGGAATTTGTCAAGAAATAAATGAGCCTTACCAGAAAGAAAAAAAGCAAAGCAAGACAAAATATTGCTCTAGTTATAATGATAAGCGAAAAGCAAAATGGAGATGGAATACTTGCTGATCATTTATTTACACCAAACAAATTCAGGTAAGGGTTGAAAACTTCTTTGCAACAGATGACAATAATAAAACACGAACAATCTATTATGAGTGCATGTCTGTAGTATTGAAATTCAAAAACAAAATCTAAATTTAAAAAAATGACAAATTTTTAATGTCAAGAATAAATTACATTGAAAAGACATTAAAAAATGCAGTAAGCTGCAAACATTTCACCTTAAACCTCTAACTACCATCATCAGAAATATTACCATTTCATCTAGACTGGAATCCAGAGTGTGCTTGCAGATTTGTTAAGTACATGAAGTGACACAAAATGAACAGTGAAATGCAGTGCATTCAATAATTAGGGAAGATATCAAAGCTATTAATTAATTGACTGGTTGTGACAAGGCACAATTGAGTGACTAACTGCCTCCAAATTACTTCAGAGTCAAGCTGGTAAATCTCTTGACCATGTCAGCATATATCTGCTGGAAAATTAAGGAGAGCTACACAATGTTGAAGATAAAAATGAAACATATGCTGATTTGAAAAAATTAGAATTAAAAAAATGTACAGAGAGATTTTCACAAGTAACTCAGGGATCTACAGGTACAGATCAGCAGACTAAGTATAGGCCATTCTCTCGTAAATGTCCATGCACATAACAGAGAAGTGGCCACATCAAAGACATGCCCCATTTTCAACATAACTGAAACTGTCGAACACTATCTCAGAGAAAGTCCAAAATACACCTGACACAGACATGGGTTTTTTTTTAAAAAAAAAAAAATACATTGAACCTGTAATACAGTTTTTGAAGTTGAATCATCATCTCTTAGGAGGATCAGGGTAGTAATGCTTTGAAATGCTAAAGGGCCACTAAGCAGCTGTTTGTGACACATTATTGCGACAGTGTAACTGCTGGTGATGGCATGCTATGCTATTAACCAGTTGTGACAACCTATCGATCCAGTACGCAACCACTGATGAGTTATCTCCTCATTACCTTTTGTGAGAACACCAAATACATCATCAAACAAAATAAACTGAACAATGATGGGTATTTACTAACAGAGCCTGTAATATGTAAGAAATAAAAAGAAAAAATCCATAAACGTCTTTACTTTGTGGAATATTCACAGAGGGTTTTGTCAACTCATTCCTGGAATTGTCCATTTCCTTTAAGTAGCAAACTACGCAGTAAATCTGATTAGTATTACAAAATAAGTAAATATCTATATTTCTCAAAGATCTTAAATATCTTAAAAAAAAAAAAAAAAAAAATGGTAAACCAGATTTTCAGCCTTTTTAGAAAATGGTATGCGAGATTTCACATAGTAGCTACTGAACAGGGCCCTGGTGAGGGAACAGGGCAGAGCTAACGAGCCACACAATTAATGTGTTGTCTCTGAAACTGAACTACTGCTGGGAATCAAAGATAAAAAAAAACTAACCAGCAATGTTTTGACTAAACCTAATCCAAAATCATGTTCTTGCCAACTGCAAAGGAATGACTGATACAAAGATTATAATTAAACCAGTTATAACATTTTCCCGAATTACCGAAGTCCTTCAACCATAACCCAGCTGAAACAGCACTGCCATAACGGTATCTGGCCAGGTGTCGTTTGAACACCATCCCTAGTAGAGCCTACGGTAATCTTCTCTTCCACTTTACCCTTTAATATGTAGAAAACAAATACATTAAATTAACAATCACGACCAAGTAAATAAAAAAAAAAAACAAAACTCAGCTGAGAGGTTCTGCTGACCTCGCGGCATCTTTAGCTGCTGGTGAAGGTTTTACCAAGGACTTGTCGCCAGATTAGCGTTCCAACGTTGACGCCAGCCAACGAAGCATACCCTAGAAAAGATGATCAGAGAAGAATCTGGTCCAGAAACTTGGTGACACAAGTTGAGGAAGTAATCCAATTGCAGTCTACCGCTGCACCCATTTATAAAAAAATTAGAAATAAAAAATTAGACCAGCTCATGAAAATACACAAAATCTAAATAAATGTATAAAGAGATAACAAAGCCATTATCTCCAAGAAAAGAACACGAACCCAAATGTCAACTAAATTACTGGAAAATACACCTTTAAATTTAATTTATTAATTACCACAAGAATCCACCAAATCTGTGTGCTGACTGCATCAACGCGAGAACATGGGCTCACAAAACAGTTAAAGCAGGTAGAAAAATACGGACTTTTCTTCCATCAATTTTTCAGGCTCCAAGAGGTCAGGAATTATTCATAGGTGTTTTAGTAGGGCCATCAAGGCTTTCTGGTCTTAGAGCGGTGAATGCACAGCAGAGAGTCAGCCTAGCAAAACTGCTCAGTGCACCGACATTAGTTTGTTTCAAGATCCGGGGAAAAGCATACAAAGATTGGTGTCCTGCTCCTCTGTGAATGGCCCCAACCGCAGGTATTATATACAGGATTTTAAATTAAGAAGAAACATGTTTTAAAAAAAATAACAAACAACTGAGAAATATGGTAAACATTCTAAAAGAAAACAAAGACTGCTTTATTATAGAAGCATTTACTCTGATACAAATTGGAAAATTTAAAACAAATTTCTGGCAAAAATTATTCTTTTTTTTTTGTTAGGTTGTTACAGAGGTTTTGTCGGTTTTTATATTATGTTAATTTGTGGTTTATTGCATGCCTGTGAAGGTGTATGTAGATAAGTTTCCTATCATTTTGTAGCATGTGCTTTGGCATACATTGTGTAAAACCTACCTTTTAAAAAATCATAAAATGGATATTTGTTTCAGGTTCTGAGTGAAGCATGGATAGGAAAGTTTTTCATGCCATTTTGCTTCACAAGTTCAAACCAGGCCACAAAGCACGAGGCAACTCGTAACATTAAGCGAGCATGGGGAGAGGACACAGGAAATGAATGCACAGTACAATGATGAGTTGCAAAGGTTTGATCAAGAGATGTGAGCCTCGAAGATAAGGAACATAGCAGACGTCCTTCCGGCTGTCATGACAACCATCTGAAAGCCTCAATTGAAGCTGATCCAAGGGAGAGAGAGAGAGAAATTGCCGGAGAGCTTGACATAAGCACCGCAACCGTTTTCCGGCATCTTGGCGCAATCGGCAAGGAGAAACAGCTTGACAAGTGGGTGCTTCACAAGTTGAATGAAGAACAACAAAATCGTCGATTGGAGATCTGTTCTTCACTTGTCATAAGAAACAGAAATGACTCATTTACTGAATCATTAGGTGCGATGAAAAATGGATCCTTTATGACAATCGCAAACAATCAGCAGTGACTCAACAGAGAAAAGGCGCTTAACCACATTCCAAAACCCAGCCTTCACCCAAGGAAGGCCATGGTCACTGTCTGGTGGACTGCAACTGGTGTCATTCACTATAACTTCTAGCAAACTGGCAAAACCATCACAGCTGAAAGGTACTGTCATAAATTAAACCTTGTTCATCAGAAACTCTCCAAACGACGGCCAGCATTGGTGAGTTGAAGAGGCCCAATCCTGCTCCATGACAATGCTCATCCTTATGTTGCAAAAGTGACTCTTCAGAAACTGAACATGTTGGGGTACCAAGTTCTCTCTCAACCAGCCTATTCACCAGACCTTTCTGCCACAGACTACTATCTTTTCAAACACCTCATCAACTTCCTCTGTATTAAATCCTTCTCTAACCAAGCAGCAACTGAAACTGCTTTCCAACAGTTTATTGACTCCAGAAATCCAGATTTTTTTCAGAACGGTATAAATGCACTTGTAACTCGTTGGCAGAAGTGTATTTATTGTAATGGAACCTACTTTGATTAATAAACTTCATGTTCAGCAACAATATGAAGTCTCATTGTTCTGGTAAAACAACCAACAAAACTTTTCTAACAACCTAAAACAATAGATTTGTGCCAAACATACTCCATAGCCTTATAAGTGTTAATGCAATATTAGGGTCAGTGTTTGCTTAAGAAAATGACCATTAAAACAAAGTAGATATTTTGAAAGCACTAGACAATACATGACCACAGTCCCATAAAAATTTATATAACTGGCAGGACCATTAACTATGCACAAAGAAGTGTTTGAAACAAGATAGAACCATTTTAAAACTAGATGACGAAGTAAAATCAAAGAATTTTCAGTTCAGTTGCCTAAGTGCTGCCTTAAATTCTTGTCCCAGAAGACCTTTCACCAAGAGTAAAATTAATATACAATGGATAACTCAAAACATAAAAAAAAAGAGAAATCATATTTAAAAAGACTAAAACCTACAATTCTGAAAATGGATGGTTGTTTCATGGAAAAGTTTTAAAAAGTACGGACCCAAGAGGTTAAGAATACAAAACTTTATTCTGAAGGAAAGTTTGGCTAGCAATACTGAAAATGGTTGGCAATCTTATTCAAAGATGAACTGATTAGATATCTGAAAGGGGTGATGGACAGTGGAAACTTAAATCATTCTGATAAATATTTATCCTTTATGAGCACACTGTACGAATTATGACAACAATTATTAGTGGTAATATAGAGATTTTTGAATTTTGGCTGTTGAACATGTGGGCAGAGACAAGAATTTTTAAAGCTATCTAGAGTTACAAAAACTACATTAAAAAAATATAATATTTTATTTTAATGAGTGGAATACATTAACAAAAAATTGTAGTTAACAGTGAGTATTGATCAGTGTACTTTTAGTTATTTCTCTTCATGTGTGTTTCTGGCCACCTTTTGTCTTAAATTAACCTAAACGTAATTAGTTCTATTTTAGTAATTATTAGTGAATATGATAAAATAAATACTGTTGTATTAGTGTTGCATAATCCAACAAAATTAATTATAATTTTTCACATAAACTACATTAAAAAACAATTATGTAAGTTAATCAATTTCTCCCCTCAACTGAGTGGATGAGATTTACCGTGTAAACTACAATTTTGTTTATTTCAAAGTTTAAATTTTCCAGAAAATTTTGACAACAATTTTGTGTAGAAACACAACCATCAAAACTACTTTCAAATTCTTATAATGGCTACTCACCAGTCTTCAGATGGAATAGGATGAGCAATATAGAGAAACTTATCAATGAAACCTTGTGGATGTTGTTTGTAATGAATGGTGGTAATCTATTCAGCAGAAAGCAGCCTATCTTCCTCAGAAGTGTAATCATGACAAATTCTTTCAGTTCTGTGAAGTAAAGGAAAATGGACACTGATAAAGTATACAAAATCAAACAAATACAGATTAAGTATCTAGGTAGCTACTACATGCATTGTAGTACTAGTACCCAAGGAAGACTGACGTAACTGAAAGATATGTATTGGCAAACAGTTACCTATTATGAAATTAAATAATACTGATTTCAGTATATAGTAATGTTATGAAAGAAAGTTTTAGGAAACTGGACTTTTTCAGATTTATCATCTATTGTTCATAGATATATTTCAAAGTTGGATCTGAAAAAATTGAAATAAAATGTAACTGAGTCAAAAACTTTGGAGCATTTAAAAGAAATTCTATGGTGTATTTATTTTTTCCTAATTATTACGGTGTAGAAGATTTCAATATGAATCACAGAAAGACTGTCAGAATTATAACTTCCTGAGTGATTGGCAGTAAATGCTTAAATTTAAATTTGATCTTAAAAAGAAAAGAAAAAGGTGAATTGAATTTGACAGGTACAAGATTATTTTAGAAATGATGATAAACCCCATACCTGGTTTTACCAGTGGCTGCTCACTTTTCTTTTTTGTAAGTCTAACGTTTTTCAGCATTTTTTTAATAGCAACTTTTTCCTGCTGTGGAATGGCGGGCAAATTGTCTAGAAGTATCCCTATGGCTTCCAGCTTCCTCTGCGGAAGGAAAACTTTCTCAATAAGGAACTGTCCAACTGCTGTGTACTGCTTAGCATCTAGCTGGTTGCTCGGCTCATACAGCCAGACCAGGGCTTGATTGTGGGCACGATCAAACTCACCAACAGAGGCCAGTAAAGCAATGCTAAAACAAAGAAACCAGGAATCAGGTTCTCTTGATACAAACACAGATACTTGAGTCACTTCCTTGAAATAATCCAACTGTTCTGGGTTTTTAAGCAATCCTTTCAATCAGGATATTATTTTTTCATCTTAATAATGAGTGTATCCTCATTTTCCACTTTTCACGAGGTAAACCCAAAAATAAAAAAAAAAAATTACCATAGCGATTCTTTTATTTTCCATGATATTACCGTACAACAATTCTTCAAACATAGTAACAATTTCTCAAATCTCCAGTCTGTGTGTACATTTTCCAATAAGCAAACCAAGTGTTTGTCCAGTGCCACCTAGACACCAGTGCATTACTGCGATACTTACCACAGTTTGATTATTATCACAGGGCTGTGCTGGATTCCTTTAAAAACACTGTCAACAAATGGAAGAACCTCTTCCCACTGGTCCAGTTCTGCATATGCCTGAATAGCCAACACTGATAGGTCAACCTGAATCAGCGCCATACTGAAAAATTAATTCCAGTATGAATTAGAAATTTGGAATGACAGTTTGTTTTTTTTTTTTTTTTCAATCTTTGATTATAACTAACCAAATAAAACTGTCATGGTGAAAAGATCAAACAAACCACATTTATTATTTACAATAATAATGATCCTAATGCTATATTATTAAATTCTGTGAAAAATAACTTAGTGAAACTATCTTCCCATATGCAACCATTGAGACAGAAAAATACAAAACTAACCGGGTTATTTCCCTTGTGTCGTGATATGACGGCGTTAAACTACCTGGAAAATCAGCAGGGCTGCAGGCCGGCGACGCGACACCGGCTCCCGTTGAGCTGCCAGTGGGGAGGAAAACCCGGCCGCCTTCGTGCTGCAGAAGTGTTTCGTCTGTCTAAAGGGGGCCTCGTATACATCATCCGCGTCCTCTTGGCATCTTTCTGATCAGAACAAGCGCAGGTAACCGCGTCCCGGGGGTTGGGGGGGGATGTCGCTCGGTGGTCTCCCTTGACGCCGGATTCGGGGCTGGAGGTGGACCGGTTAGGGAATAGCTTTGCGCGTTTCACGTACAATAAAAACAATGTTGAGAGAAGTAAAAACGCACGGGGTCAACACTGAATGACCTCTAGACAGGTGAAAACACAGGTTACGGCGGTCGCCCTTCCTTCCTCGTCCACCCTTAAGCCTTTGCACGTTACGTAAAGCATTATGACTGCACTGCCCTGCTGCTAATACACAGACATACACATATAACTAACCCTGACCCTACCCTGCCCTAATACACAAACATACACATATAACTAACCCTGACCCTACCCTGCCCTAATACACAAACATACACATATAACTAACCCTGACCCTACCCTGCCCTAATACACAAACATACACATATAACTAACCCTGACCTGCCCTAATACACAAACATACATATATAACTAACCCTGACCTACCCTAATACACAAACATACACATATAACTAACCCTGACCCTACCCTGCCCTAATACACAAACATACACATATAACTAACCCTGACCCTACCCTGCCCTAATACACAAACATACACATATAACTAACCCTGACCTGCCCTAATACACAAACATACATATATAACTAACCCTGACCTACCCTAATACACAAACATACATATATAACTAACCCTGACCCTACCCTGCTCTAACACACAAGCATACACGTATAACTAACCCTAACCCTGCCCTAACACACAGACATACACATATAACTAACCCCGACCCTGACCCTAACCCTGCCCTAACACACAAACATACACGTATAACTAACCCCTACCCTGACCCTAACCCTGCCCTAACACACAGACATACACGTATAACTAACCCCAAGCCCGACCCCGCCGCTCAGAGATTCCCGGGGTAGATGTCGGGGCCGGAGCCTTGCCACAAACCCACCTGGAGTCCGACGAGCCCTTGCCTTCCTCGATTCCGCGATGACACAGGCGGAGACACTGGGAAAACTCCCTCAGCATCAGATGGTCCCGCGCCCTTTCCACGCAGCCGGCGGCTCGCTCAGCTCTCGCCATCGGTTTCCACAGAAGACCGAAGCCCGGCTCCATCTCTTCCAGCATGGTGGCCGTTAGTTAACGAAAGGACGCCTCCCGGTGTCAGGCGACAGGATTTCCTCCTGAATGTTAGTGACGGAAGTTCTATTCCTCGTTTGCATATCCATGTAAAAATGTATTTATTCCGAACAGATGGCACAGAAATGAACTTTATATACATTATCAGGTTTAATTTCGAATTCCCTCCAGTTAACATAAAGATTACAAACAGTACCCCCCCACCCAACCACCAAATTAAATTATACACTTCCAATTAATTTTCCTAGATCAGAATGGGTACTTTTGACCTAAATAGTCATCAATCTCTCGTGAGAGACCTAGAGTTATTAATACGATTCCAAGGTTTATTAATACTGTACTTACTCTACTCTTATTGTATTTCGATATCTATGTTGTAGCAAAGTTTTTGGTGTCCCATGATATTAGTATAAAAAGTCTGTCTCTGTCTACATGCTCAGAAAGTTTAATTATTTTGACAGTTTCTAAAATCATTCAGCGTATACCAAATGCTTAAGACCTGAAGACATTCAGGTAAATCTAGAATTAACACCATCCATTTCACTTCTCATGATTGGATTCGACAACATTATACTGAAATTCACTGAGCAAAATGTTACAATTTAATTTAATTTTTCCAGTCATTGCAAAAGTTTCCCACTCTAATTTAGTATAAACTACAAAAATACCTACTTGGATCAGATTATCAAACTAAATTACTGCTAGCAGATCCAATAGTTTGAATAAACAGTTCAGTCATTAGTTTCATACTGATATAAATTTGAATCAAATAACATTTTATTTGTATTCATATAAGGTTCCAATACAAGACTCAGTGTAGCACCAATAATTTATATTAGATATTGTTGTCATTTCATTTTTATTCTACAGGAATGGATGGCATAATCATCCACAGTTTAATGAATGGCACTTACATATTTGAAAGTCCAGAGCTGCATTATATTTTAACCCTCTGGAGATGACGACATAACCAATCTGTCCCTCAAAGAGCCTTGCTGAATAGCTCCCTATAAATAGCATGTACCAATCAGCAATGGCCTTTTAATAAAGCGACATCCTGGTAAATTAATGGTAGCAGTCAGTTTCTCTGTCTTTTTAGCTAGAAATTTGCGCACACATCTCTAAAGGGTTAAAAAAATTCAACACAAGCAAAGCCATCTCTGGTCTGGCTGACATTTTGCTACATATGCTTTCATTAAAATAACCTGAGCTTATATAGATAATCAATTATTTTAAAGTCTATTTATGCCATAAACCTTTACTTTTCTGTCTCAGTAAGCATTCCTGTATTCAGAAATATTTCATATTAATCTGAACTAATTTAGCTTTTATGAATATTATTAGCAGGGTATAGTTTGTTTTTTTTTTTTACTGTACCACCTTGGGTACATTTGAATCAATCTAGAAGCTCTAGCAATTGTGATGAACTGCCTGTTTATTCAGTCAGTGCTCAAAATGCGGATGGATTTGTTGTTAAAGGGTTATACTGTCACAGAGTTCATGGCTCAAACAGTATTGGGTAAAACAAATTTGAAGGATAGAAGGATACAGATGGACCCAAAGATTCCCTTAATTAAGGTACTTAACTATGATAATAAATGTATATTCTGTGGTATTCCAATTAGTGTTTCACCAACTTTTAAGATCAGAATATTTATAACAAAAATCACAACTTGGACAAAATCATTGAGGTGCAAAGACACAACTTTATTTTCTTTTTAAAAATACCAAACACTGGAGACCATACTTCATGGATGGAATATATTTGCATAGCAACTTGTTCGGCATGCCGACCTCTTGAAAACTGTTGTGTATGTTAACTTCCACGAGTACCTCTTGGGAGTCACAAATTTCACCTACACTGACCCGTAAGCATCTACATGTCTTGTCAAACAAATGTCTTTCACACTTTTTGATGTCAGACTATCTGATAAACTAATCCAGACATCTTCAAAACAAAAGAAAAACACCTTAAAAAATACATACATAGTGATGAGTGGTGGTTCAGTGGGTTAACTGTCAAAAATCAGTATGTATCTGGCTCCAGCTACATCACACCACCACTTCAATTTGTATACATTGCATAAAAGATTTTTAGAATTTTTACTTCAATTCTAATTTTGGTAGACAGGCAATATAGCATACACAATTTTCCCAAGAAACCTTAACCTTTGTTTAGCACCTAAATGATAAAAACTGGAATTATTACCATAACAAGTCACTAAACAGTGTAAAATCTTAGTTTATGGTTTTCAGAGAAGAAATTTGGTCAACAATGAGCAGCAGCCAATGAAAACTGAACCACGGTCATTTTAACTGCATTCATGTTTATTTGTCTGCACTTATCTTTAATTTTAAAATGTCTCTTTATCCCTGGCTCCACATAAACTAATGTATTTACAGAACTGGTTATTTAAATGCATGTATATTTGATAATTTATCTTATTTTGACAATGGTACAGTGCAATGCATTAAATTCACATTGAATTGAAATTCTTCCAACCCATGTTTACTTGTCCTTTATTTTGCATTTAATTTACTGTAAATTTCACGCAACTGAGAAATATATAAACATCTAATTAAAGTTTTTTTAACATTTTTTTTGTAAACATAATATGCAGTAACTGACAACAGATTGCTTGTCAATTCAAATGTGTTGCATAAAATAATATAAATTTTCATTAAACTTGGAACGTTTAAGGCTTTACTTTGCACCAAATTTTAAAATTCTTATTTTATGCAGAAATATGATCCACAGTATAATGAAAGAATACATAAATGTTAGAATATATATATATATATATTAACATCTATACATACAGTGGTGGACAAAAACTTTAAAATGATGCCAGAACAAACATAAATTGGCACACAAAATATATAAAATTAAGCAATCCATCATGGGCATCACCCTGATAGAAAAGCAATTCCCAACCCCCCTTTTTTTTACTGACATAAACATGATCAGAAATAAATACTTCACATGCATTCACTTTCCTACATTATGACAGAATTTCATGGTGACAAAAGTTTAAAAATACCAATGTCAACTGCTCATATCTGTTGCCTTTTTGAATTGATGGGGCATGTTGCCAGAAAGGAACACTTTGTTTCCTCAATGGATTGCAGGTCCAAACTTCAGTTTGCTGTGAACCATCTCTATTGGACCCCAAAAAATGTGGCCAGGGTGCACTGGTCTGATGACTCTAAGTTCCAGAGGTTTGGATAAAATGATTGCGGGCTTACATGCAGTGAAGATTTGGTGAAGCATTCCATCCATGTACCAGGCCGATGATCAAAAGAGTGAGTCCCTTATGGTAATGGTGCTGTTTCTCCCAAAAAGGGACAGCCTCTGATTATCACATCCAGGAAATAATGGATCAATTTCTTTATCTAGACATTCTGACCAATAAACTAGAACCATATTCTGAGGATGGTCACTTTCTTGACTGAATTTTCCAAATTGATAATGTTCCAAAACATTTGGTCACTATCATCAAGCAATATCTCACAGATCAGAAAATTCCAGTTCTCAAGCAGCTGGTTCAATAAAAAAATTTATAAAATGATATAGACAAAGCTATTAAGACTAAAAAACCCAGAAATTTGGATCCACTGTTCCAAATTATTCTGTCAATTTAAGCTGATATTTTCACAGATTGATGTATTCCTCTTGTGGATTTTGATGTTAATAGCCATGTGACCAAATGCTAATTATTCCTTGATCTGTTTATCTCACGTAATCTCTAAAAATTGGATTTCTGTGACAAAAATTGTGAAAAATTTTGGTTTGTTGCCATGAAATTGTCATAATGTAAGAAAAGCAACCAAATGGAAAATATTTACTACCATTTATTTTGTGTATGTATGTCAATCAAAAGAACAAGAAATTGATTTTCTGTGTGTTATGCCCAGCCTGGAATGTTTATTTTTGCATATTTTGTGTGTCAATTTAAGTCTGTTCTGCTGCAGTAGAGGCATTCTGCGTAAAACTTTAAAAGAAAATATTTACAAAAAAATTACTAGGAATATTCAAATAATAAAACCTGGCTGAAAATGAAAATGCTGTAATCATATCCGGTCAGACTTCATTTAAACATCTCTAGTAATTTCACAATTTTCATCTTTCACCTGCCACTACCTCTGCCCACACACCAGTCAGATGCATACTCCTGCTTGAAAATGTGCTCGTTTTATATATACCTTCTTATATGTCATGTTGAGATTCCTCAACTTAAGCAGTAATCCAATGCAGTGTATAGTAACCTGTGTTAACTGCAGACATAAAAAAATAGTTAGAATAAAACCAGTAATTCTTTGTGATTGAAGAAATGTGAGGATGTTCTGCTTAGAAAATTAACGAAATTAAAATAAAGTCAATGTAAAGTAAAATAAATAAATAGAGCATTCAGCAGATTTTGAACATCAACTATTAAAGAACAAAAACCAGCACAAATTGTGCAATGTACAGATTTTCAAAAATGTACATGTTAAAAACACTGAGAAATTCAATATTCTGTGATGGTCAAAACAAGACCTATGTATATATATATATATATGTTTGCATATGCAGTATATAGCTTTCTAAAGAATGAAAATTATATAGTATATTACCAAAGGAAAAAAAGAAAATCCACAAATCTACATTTTGCGTTTTATTATAAAAATTTGATATAAACAAAGAACAACATAATGAATTTCACAAAATTAAAATATATCCGACAAACAAAAAAAATATATTAAGACAGATGAGTAAACAAATCAACGCGTCACTGGTTTCTATGTATTTACATACTTTTTTCTCTTTTTTTAGTCTAAAATTGTGGTAGTTTCTACAGTTTTTAAACGCAGAGACCTAAAATTGGTTACAACTTAAGATATGAAGTAAAAATTGTGCGAGTGAAGCCAGATACAGCAGCCATTTCTTGTGTGGACTACAAGACGTGTTTTCAGTTTGAGTGGCCTTCACCTTCTTCATGAAAGAAATTAATTGAAAATGCAGAGTATGTCGACTCCAGAGAAACCTAGACTGACTTGCCTGCAAGTACAAGGGAAAGAACAGCAATAATAAAAAAGACATCAGTCCATACAATTGAGGAAAGAATTTAAAAAGCAAACAAACATAAACAGTCCCATATGATTAATATTTTTCTAAATACATGCTACCACAAGAAAAAAAAAAAACTATGCACATTTTTTTCAGCTGGGACTCAAAATTTAGAAAAATTTGTTGAAATAGAAAAATGATGGCATAATTCTGGCCACTAATATACAAGAATAATTACTGATCCAGGTCTTACTGCATGACAATATTTAACAGGGTTCCCACATAGGACCAGTTATGAAATTTCCTTAGATTTTCCTGAATGACACAAAGTCACATTGTGTATGACCCCCAAACCATCCATTCATTACAGCGCATACTTGCAATTTAAATGTCCAAAAAAATCTAATAAAAGGAAAGAATGAGCAGCTGTCAAAAATGTATGTGAAAGCTTTCATTGTTATCAAGTGCATTAAAACAATGTTAGATCTTTTTAAATATCTACAACGGTATTCACCAGAGATGTCAGCATTATCAAGAACAGTACACACGATTTTACTGACTGTTCAAACTCTCTTAGCATTTTTGTTTTCCCTGTTGAACCAACTGCCAATATTTCTTTCTCTTTTCTGCTTCTGACAGAAGTGGCATTTTTTCCTTTCTTTTCTGCAGTGATGCACAGTTCATCAGCTTCATCTACCAGCATCTCCACTGTCATTTTCCAACTTCTGTTTTTTTTCCTTCTTATACTACTCATCGAGCTGTGCGCATGACACATCTCATTGTTTCTGTGCCGCAGTAGCGTCTAACTCTTTCTGGTATGTACCACACACGGTTTTTCGCAGGACTCAGGTTTCTGTTTGCCAATATGATGTCCTTCTTAGCTGCATAATAACTTTCAGACAAAAAAGGGGTAATCTTCAAGGTTTCCAAACAATTGTTTTCATAAAACGATAATACAAATCTGAGATGGATACTGATGGGGGGTCATTTTAGAAAAACATACTGTTATAGTAGTTTTAGCAGCATGTTAATATGACAAAAGACTGATTTAGGAAGTGCAACCTTTGGCCTAATAAAAAAATCCGGCAAAAATGTGACGTATAAGACGATTCATAGAATTTAAAGTTTCGTAAATTTTAATAACCAAACAGTATCATTTAAAAAAAAAACAACTAATTAATTAGTTTGGTCTAATGAGACTAATTGATGGCATGCAGCTAGAATTTATCATGGCTTAATTATTAAACCATTTAACATGGAAATGAAATACTGAAATCAAAACAAATTTTAACTTATGATGAACTAAAGTTGTGGAGATGCTACAGCTCTCACATCAGGAGCATTCCTCTTTCTGTTGAATGTAAAACAGCACCAGCCAACTAAAATATCTGATATGGGCAGGAACTAGAAGTTTCAGAAGTTTTAATATAAAGAGCCTAAAGAAAGTGTAATTAGATTAGTCAATAAGACATTCCTTTCAGATCATTCTGGAGCAAGGAGACATAGTTAATTATGTAAGGCATTCTAAATAACTTACCCCAACATTCCATTTTCTTTTGTCTTGATGTGATGAAGAAATAACAGAAGAGCTTGCAAAATATTATTCCTACCCTGTCAATACAAATAAAAGAAGAGGAAAAACAATTTATAGTGTAATCAAGTTTCTCTCTTTTGTGGTTAATTAGAATCAATTCAAACCATACACATAAAAGCCTTTTAAGTATGACAGCACAAATGTGTTGCCTTTGAAATGAAAATCAATGATTAATTTTGAATCAAGATGGTAGGAAGTAGTTTTCTTTTTCTTTTTTTTAAAGTTAATGTAGTCTTTAATGAAAGTGATGGTAACATCTAGTGTCTGAATCACCACCCACTCAACAAGTACTTAGTATTCCTGGCCCATGACGCAACGCTGAGACCAGTCACACCTCTTCACTGCAGTGACAGCTAAAGGCAAGCTGCCATGTCTTTGACAAACATTAACAGATGCCTGTATTATTTAAAACAAAAATTGTGACTGGTGCTGACATTCAATGGACCTTAGGAACCTAGAATAAGCTGTGACAATTTATTACGGTCTCCTACTCACCCTGGGGAGGTTCCATACATATTCACCGAGAATAACCTGGAAATGTGGTGGGTTGGTGCTACACTGATAAATGCAGAAATTATCCTTTTTATTGAGATCTGAAAAAAAGAAAGTTTGTTATCATAAAAAGCGTGTGGCAGTGAAGCAGAAACTGCCGTGTTCTGAAGCACCTAACTAGCTTACAATCAACAATTCACCACCAGTTTCAATCCAATGCTATTTACTAAAAAAAAAACAACAAACTTTTCACCCACCAGCTGACCCCATGGCCCACTTAAAGCAGTTCCATCAATAGTCATAACTTAAAAACTAATGTTCCCTAGGCCATTCATTTGAAGAAAATTCTAGTGCATTTAAACTAATAGCACTTTTCAGACAGACATGAGCACAGCTTTCTTGTCAGGAAAGCAACTACTCCATGTATCATAGCTAAGCAAGCTAGTGTGTCACATGGTGTCTGCTTTCTGAAATCCACCACCTTTTCTAGTTTAACTTGGTCTTTAAATGGAGCCACCCACTGTCACAATGCACAGCAAATGACTAAGATCTTCCTTGTGTAAGAAAATGTGTAACCTTTTAAAGCTGTTGTTTGAAAGGTTTGCTGATAAAGATATCTAGTGGCTGTAGTTGAGAAGTCATGCCTCCCAGAGTCACTGCAAGGTTGGGCTTTCCTTTCAGTAGAGTATCTTTTTGCTTCCACAGTTAAATGTTTGTGGTAAGCATCCAACAAGTGGCAGAAGTTTTAACAGAGCTCCATGATGGCACTGCAAAAAAAGGCAAATCCATTCGAGCACCATTTTGTTTATCAACCAACCAGTTGCATTCGCGCACACAATATTCTTAAAAATACTTTTTACGCTTGAACTTGATGCACGGCAGAAGTTTGTGTCCATCTGCAGTACAACACAACACAACAGTGGTGCACTGTTTTCCATAAGCAGTGGACCATATAAAATCATCTTTGACCCCTTCTCTGTAACTGTACAAGGCTCCAGCATATTAAAACACTGGCATTTGATCATAGTCCCAATTTGTCCAAGCAAATAATTTTATGCTTTCTGGTTTTTGATTATGAAATGTTGAAATTCCATGAATTTTTCAGAGTAATCAGACAGCAACTTCTGATATCAAAATTTGGCAATGCAAGGTAAAACAGAACAGTTTCATAAAACAAAACCCAGCCCCAGCTGGCCCTGAACTACAGTCACAAAATCTCTCTCTGTCCAGCGAATTCATGTGTATTGGGTTGCACTATTTCTGTGGACACAGATAGGCAGTCATTTCACCGACTCCTTCACATATTTTGACACCTCATGTCCCAGTTCTGCATTATGACATTGTTTTCCACAAATTAGCATACTGAAACATCTGATCACAATGTTTTCTTCAATGTCACACATTCTTCTCACATATTCCTAATTCACATTGAGCAGCAATGTTTGGAGTTCTGTTCAGTGAAAGCAATCACTTTCCACTTATAAAGGTACTCTAATAATGTCTTTTGTCCTCTGTTTTCACTACTTCTATAATATTATGGTTAGCAGTTAAAAGTGGTGTGTGCATGTGTGTGGTCCAGTGATGGCTAATTTAGGCAATCAATACATCTGAGTGAATCTGTAAATGACCTCACAGCAAGAAATGGGTTAATAACAATGTAAAACTACTTCCAAGAAGAATTCCCAGAAAATTTGGCTCTGATAAAGGCAAAAATCCTCATCACATATGATTCCAGAACAGCCCCCATTTTTTGAAGAGTACAAACCAAAAGGAAAGGCAAACTTTCATTTGAGTAAATATGGTATTCATCTAAGGAGTTTCCATTGTATGTGCAAGATTCTGATTATTTCAGGTTTAAATATAAAAACATTAATTCACCCACCTAACCACTTAAAAAAAAAAAGACTATCCTATTAAACAACCAAGCAATTTACAGAATCAATCCCACACCTCTTCTATATACTGTCTTAGCATCAGTTTATCATGTGATTGGTTTTTAAAGGGTGATAAATTTCTGAAACCCAGAGTTCTCTCTTCTGTCTAAAAAAATTATTTATCTTATTTCCAGTGGATATCTAATAATTCTCTCAAAAAAAAAAAAAAAAAAAAAAAAAAAAGAGGAGGAGACCCAGCCACTAACCTGGTTTGTTTGGTATCTTCAGGAAATGCTGGCTAGTAAAGGTCTTCTGGACTGGGAATCTGGGGTTGATTGGGAGCCTGGAGTCCATGTATGTACAAAAAAGATGCATCACCAACTGAAAGATGACAGGTCAGCAGAATGATCAGATAGAATAAACATACAGCTTCTTTTCTCGTCCAAAATTTCAGGAAAAAACCAAAAAAGCACAAAGAATACAGAATTTGCATTGGATTATAAAGTACATAGAAAGTAGATTTTAACATGTTCACTTGTAAAGAATCTTGATGTCAGAATGTAAGCAACATATGGTATTTAAAGTAAGCCAGACCCTTCAAATCAAGAAACTCCCACTTTTTTTTTAAAAAAACATCTATCCAGTATATTTATAATGAAACAATGGTGGCACACAGATAAATTTCACTAGGCAGACTTTAAGGTGTTTTACGCCATTTCTACAGCTGAAATAATAACTCACAGGGGTTCAGCTAACTATGGCACTTACAAGACTTAAAATTATAACCAGCTACATCCTACTAATACCTAAAGGAGTAAATATGGTAAATGGATTTTAATTTTGAAGGATCCTCCACATCAAATGTAGGCTAAAGTCTGAAGCTTCCTGAAAATATGCCACGCAACAAATTGCTGAGAAGTGCTTAAGATTAACCGTAAAACTACCAACCAGCCTCTCACTGTAGAGCTGGGAAATTCCAATGCCCTGCACAGACAAGTTAAGTTGTAAGTCAATCTTGCGCAGTCAGCCACTTACCGCAGCATCAGTGGGCAAATGATCACCCCACTCTTTGCTGTAATCCCCACCCCTGTTCCAAATGAATTCATTCATGCAGCCATCTTTTCCCAGATCTGAAAACTCAGTGGGAAATGGATTATTAAAGCCACCAATAAGGAATCCAATACAATAATTCACAGTATTCCATAACTCTTAAGTATTTCACTGAAAAGATCAGAAATGACTCTATTTTTCTCCTTATACAATGCTTGGTGCAACCATATGAAATTTCTGAGACTATTTTGATTGAATCCCCTTCTGTCTCATTATAGACCATAGTCATCAGACTTTATTTTTAGAAATACTACTAAGTGTTTTTCCCCCCCTGAAACATCTTTTCTTTAGAGAATTTAGAGAGTACACAATGTTAACACTCTGTGCTGTCAAAATGTGAAATTACTGAGACAGAAAAATATTGTCATATTCTATGCTACCTATTTTATTTTTATAAGAAAAAAGAAGTTACAGAAGCTTGTTAATAACATAACATGCATCATATGTGAATATGGGTAATTTCTGAAACTAACAAACAAACTAAAAAATATTTCATTTTGAGGAGGGCATTCTTTAGATTTGTCAATAATAGGTATTAACTCTTCTAGCTGCCACAAAGACTGAGTTACGAGGTGCCATGGACTAAATAATTCCTGGGTGTACATAATCGATGGGTATCCTAGCTGTCATGGATTCTGCAAGAACATTAATGAAAGAGACAGACAGGGCAAAATGGAAATAGTGTTGTTGTTGAAAATTTAATGCACCCACTGGTTGTGCAAGAAAACAAGGCACTTCTGAGTTTAAATACTGATGTCTCACAAACAGCACCACAATGTTAGTTCAAGTGCTATTACTCTTTATTCATTTCTCAGCCTGCTCCAAACAGCATAACAATAGATACAGTGCTCATATTATCAAATGTAGGTAGTATGGTGTTACTTACCTTTAATTCTCTTCACCAGGTATTCTTGGTTTGAAGATAAATCGAGGTAAGGTAACACTGTTATCAAGTTGGGAACACGCATACCTTTAGTTAGGCATACCTGCCTCAAGGTACCTACACTCACCTCTGAAAACAGTTTACCAAAACTATTTATACAAACAACCAAATCACCAAAGTTTATGACAGATATAAGGTAATTTTAAAAATATACCATGCAAATCTTTTATAACATTCAGATTTAGCTGATTCTGCTTCCTTTACCTTTTTTTTTTTAACTACAGATATTCATATACTGTATCAGCATCTTTGTTTTAAATTCATTTTAAACTAGCCTTAATCTTTCTAAGGCAATAAATTGTACTGGTTTCTTGAATGCATCTGATTTTGGTATTTACTATTTTCTGGGATTTTATGTTTAAAAACATGAAATAGTATCCTGATGTGTCAGTTTTCCCACGGTTCCAGTTTTTATAGTTGTTTTATTTTCAAACACTAATTTACTTACAAAATCAGAAAATCTTTACCCTGAATATGCCATAATTTCTGGTTTTCTTTGCCCTTTAATAATTTACATTTTTTAAAATCCTTAAAACTCCCTAACTTCTTGAAGGGTAGCAGCTGTCTCCCAACAAAGTAAAACGCACCAAACTAAAAGTAAATATTCCAGAACAAACGAACATCCTTCAAACTTGCAAACGTAAACAGTGGTCACTTATGCACGTGTGTGTGTGTGTGTGTGTCTATCCTCATTATCAGAGAAGTGATGCACTGCAATATTGGCAAAGACTGTGTCACTGATGTCACATGGGCTGTGGGAAATACAATTTAATTATGCTTTTTGCAAACCAAAAAAACTGTAACTGAGAACGGCATGAAGTGTTAAAATCTAACTGGTGGAACAAAGTCATGAATTCTTATCAATACCAAAAATCCCTTTATCATCCCCTGAAGTTGTGCAAAGAAGCTCTGTAATCTTTCAAAAAAAAAAAAAAAAACAATTTGTAATCAATACTGCCATTGAATATAAATATAACATTGCAGAACAATAAATAAATAAATAAATAAATAAATAATAATTATTATTATTTTTTAATTTGACAAATGACTCTATAAAGTTTTTTTAGACAGAGTGAAGAACTGACACTTCTCTGAAAGTAGATAATGAACCAAAAAAACATTATCAGTAGACTAATGTGTGATAAAACAAAATCGAGTTTTGTTTACAGCCAAATCAAAAAATGGAACGATCCAACAATTGGTATGAGTGCTGTAATAAACTTACCACAGTATACAGTGGTACAGATATATTATTATAAAATAGGGGACAAAAATACTGCTCTGGAAAATGAAAATTGTAATCTATTTGCAGTACTGGAGAATGGTTTGCGCTTTAATAATGTGACTGATTGGGAGGAAAAGATTATTAAAATTTCAATATATATATATACTGTATATATATATATTTTAAAGCAATAAAAACCTTTAAGTAAAAAAAAAAATTACATACCTCCAATTTGGGTGTCTTCACTTCCAATGTTTCTCAGAGTCTCATTAATTTCAGAAATTTCTTTTGCCAACTGAACCACGATGGTGAGTGAAATCCACTGAAAGAGATAGAAGGCGTGTGTTGCATAATGTGCTAGCATAAAGAGCTAAATACTTCCTGGGATTTCGCAGAAGACATGGTCAGACAACAGTGGAAGTATTAAAATGAACCGACCAGGTTAATTTACCTATCTGCTGTAACACAGTTGTTTTCAGATGACAACCAAAACTCCAGTCAGGTTATCCTCGTCTTTCATAGTCAAGCCAGAAAGCAACAATCAACTGACTTGTCTTATTCACCCAATAAAGAGAAAAACGAATTTAAATGTACAGCATTACTTAATGTTATCTGCAAAAAAAAAATGTAACATGTACTTTTTAATGGCAAAAAACTTAGGCATGTCACTAACAAGTCTACTTATCACATAAGCATCAGCAAATGCATGTGCATTTTCACATTTATAAAGATAGAAAGAATCCTTTTCTAAATTCACAAAAGTCATCTAATTATTCTAGGTAGACAAGAAAAGCCAATCCACCCAAGATTATACATAGTAAGAGCGAAGCAACAACAGTCCAGGTACCTTCCTCAGCCTCTCTATCCAACGGTACAAGCTGGCTTCTGTCACGCCCAGTCTGCTCCACACCTGTGACAGAAAGAAAGAAACTGGTTGGTTCAAGAAACACGCATATACCACTGTGGTTAGATTTATGAACATTTGTTCAGCTTCCTGGAAACCTTGTCAGTTGCACTGAACAAAAATATCTGATCATTGCTGTGGGCTAGCTGATGATTATCAACGAACATCCCAAAACCTAAGTGTGATAATGACTTTAGTCCAAAATGAAATTTACATATTCAGGTGTTAACTCTTTTGAAACCAAAAATGCTTGACATACAGTTTCAGAGGGAGAGATGGAGAGAGAAGTATCAATATCAGGTACAGAAATTTAGACTTTAGGAGAAAAACAAAAATGTTGCCGCCTTCAAGCCGGTATGTTCGCATTTAAAACTGCTGACCTTCCAGTGGCAAGTTAAGACTTTATACAGAGCATGATTAGAATTCAGCAAAAAGTGACAACTAGAGGCTGAAATCCTAAAAGACTATTCTAAAATTATATAAATAAACGTTTGTGTTTAAGTTTAAAAAAGTTAAGACGGCATTGTCTTACATAAAAAGCATACCTCACCTCAGTACCTATGTAAGTGTTGCTCTCTTCTGGTGAGTCACTCTTCGCTGCTGAGGACTGTGGTGTTCGGCAGGCCACCTGGTAGGGGTACTTGCGCAAGATGTGGGTGTGGTCATTGACAGCTCGTCCGTGACTCCAGTATGACATACTGCTGTTGGACAGAGATTCTGGTGAACCTGAACAAAATGCCAAGACACCAAATAAAATGTCAATTACAATTTTTTTCTCTTATGTATTATTTATGCAAAAAATATGATTTTGTTTTACTCACTGAAAAAAATCTGTCCAAGTAACCATTTTCTTGTTGCTTTTGCATATTTTTTTTCCTTCTGAATTTTAAAGATAATTTTTCAGATTCATCTATATCATAATAAAAATTTATTTTAGTACCATTCACCCGGCCATTCGTGCGCGTGCACACAAAAACACAAGAGAGGTGTGTTGTGATTTCAAAGCGGAGAAATAAAAGAACACAGCTTGACTATTTCCTACTACTACACAGAACAAAAAAATGTATGCATGATAGTTTAGCCCTGGTCTCCATGTAAAAGAGCTTCTTAAAACAACATACTTGCACACCATAGTGACAGAAAAAGCTACATAAATTTACATTAGAAGTCTGTTCTAATCACAAGGTCATTAGAAATACAAATTCTTTGATCCTCAAAAAATATCACATCTTGTAATGAGAGAGAGAGAGAGAGAGAGAGAGAGGAGGATGGAGAGAGATTTAGTTGCAAGACTTTTGATGCAAAAAAAACAATAACTATAAAATTTTCTAGACACTTTTTTCCCTCACAACAGTGAACAGCATCAGGAAACTCTTGAGTCTTTATAATTTCATGATTTGTTACAAAGATGTAGTCTGATGTTTAAAGTTAATGCGGGTTGACTTTTGCTGACTTACCTAAACAAAACAACTGACAATGCACAAGGAAGTTCTGTTGAATTAAAAAGGTAGCTTTCACTTACCAAACTGATGCTGAATTTCTTTTTTCTCATGCTGTTTTAGATACTGAGTGAGGGAGTGCATATCTGAAACCTGCTCAAACGGAGAAGCTATAAATAAAAATATTGCGTTTTTTAAGAAGTTGGGTATCCAAGAAAAAAAACAGCAGCAGCTCTTTTGAAGAGATAGTGCTTAATATACACAATAAGTAAAAACAAAAGAAATGACTGGTTTTAGCATTACTAGAACACTGAACATGGCTGAATAGATATTAGGAGCAACCCACAGAAAGAATATGGAAGTTTAGATAATAATTGACATTTTATTTTGTATTTATAATACATATTATAATTACAGCTAAGTAAATAAAACCCACATAAGTTAGAACAAATTAATTATAAAATATCATTTAAATTATTAAATGTAATAGTTTTAAAATATAGGCATTTTAATAATATCTGATTAACTTATTACTACTAAGAATCAGGAAGTACCCCTTTCTGAGACACTTTCCAGCTGTTAAAAGGACTAGTTGTAACTTTTATTTCTATTGAAAACCTTTAGCACACAGTTTGAAGCACTGAACACAAATTATTTTTGCATGGCCTAACAAATAATAGCTGGCTCAGATCGTTTTTCTTATGTAAAACATCTATGTCTCCCCATCTTTCCTAACAGTAGCCAATGAACAATTTCACTGTTGGAATTTTGATGTGGACTTTCTTTTTTCTACTCTAAAAGTTCCAAGAAGTTGCCTAAATGTTTTAGTTTGAATTGCGCTCTTCAAGAAATTCTGTTGTTTTCTATGTTGTACCATATTTTACCATTCCCTTAATTGCAAGATGGGACACTGCTAGTGACATCATTGACATGGAAATAGTAGTTTGATGAAAATTTTTAATCCACTAGGAGTAAAATGTAAATAATCCTGGTAACCTACACATTTTGTGTAAGGTGTATTCTGTGATAGCCATAACAATGTGAATACATTAAAAAAAAAAACTCTTCTTCTTCTTCATTAAAATTAAATGAACCAGGGTGTCATTTTTTGAGCATGTCACCTGCAACTGCACTTGTGTGGTCCTTCAGCAATTTTTGACAAAAGCCTTTTTAGAAAACATAAAATAAACCTATTCTCTCTTTTTTTTGTGTGTCTATTTGTGCAGTCAGTACAAAAGGAGAAGTGAATGCATGCACTACAACATGGTTAGCCCTGATCTCCATATCAGAGAACATTCAAAGCTGCTGTCAAAGACATCAACAGCTGAACCAATCTCTTCCTGAATACAAGTCTTGCTGTTGTAAGTCACCAGGTAAATAATCACAGAAACTTTCTTCTGAACCACCAGCAATAATACTGACCATCAGTAACAGGGTAACAGTTAAACAATGGCAAATGGTGATCTAAGTGAAAGAAAAAACTACAAGTTGTAGTGGTTGAGTGTGGCAAAACGTCAATCACCTAAACTTTGCAGAATGCATGAAAAAAAAGAAAAAAGTTTGAAATGTAACAATGTAGGTGATTTGCTTTCCTCTTTTACCTGTGTGTGGTAACAACTAAAGAGCAGGAAAAAAAGGAGTGCTAAGAATTATCTTCGTTTAGATGCAGTTAAAGAGAAGTACCAGGAGAGCCTTCAAGTGACGATGTTGCATGTCTGACCCTTAATGACCCTCCATCGGGCGACCCATAAAAAGCAGAACCATTCAAAAAACTGGATGGGCTAGAACTCTGAAACTGAAAAAAAAAATAAATGAAAAAATTAATTTTAAAAAATACAGCAAGATAGTTTAACATTTCCGGTATATCTATCCTGATTTTCAGTGTCATGTTTTGTAAGCTAGAAAATGCTGATTTATTTCACTGTTAATACCGATGATTTTACTCAGGAATAGCAAACATTCCTTGTAGCTCTTCCATTTCAATAACTGTTGTCTTTAGTGTACCAGAAAAGCTTGAGGAATGCTATTGGTTTCACTGCCACACCATCGAAACAAGTCCAGTTTACCTTTATAAGTTTCTAAACACAACAGCAATAATTAGGTACAGAATAATTTTTTACACAGAAGAGTATCCTGGTAGTCTTTAACATAGGATGTGAATGTTTAACCTTTACACTATCTATATACACTTTGTAATGAAAAAAAGAAGTTTACTTGCATGTAAATACTTACTGACCAATCAGGAGACATGGAGTGCGCCGACCACGGTGAGAAAGTGGATGGGCTGTAAGGGGAGTAGCTAGGGGAATAGCTGCTTGCAGAAGTGAAAAAGCAAGAAGGACTTGGTGTGTGACCATCAGTCATAAATGAGCTCTGAGGGCTAGGACAGGTGTTAAAGGATAACGTGGATGTGCACAGTGTTCGGTCAGACATTGCCTTTGGTGGCGACACTTTGAAGCCTGGATCTGAAAATGAAATCAGCTCTTTTATGTCTGCATTATCACATTGCTTTGTACTAAACAAAATATCACTCATTTCTTGCAATGCCTTACCAACAGTGAAGACCTAGAAACAAACCTACTAAATGATAACTATTATGACAAGAGTTTTCCCTATTTATTCAATTGCATGCACACACAAAAAATAAACTAATCAGCAATGATAAGAGTTCATCTGTAATCTAATGGTACTCCTTTCTTAGTTATCTGGTTAGAATTATAGTGATGGAGATTTGTAAGATATACTAATTCTACATAGCCATAACCATGATAAATGCTTTGAGAGAGAGAGAGAGAGAGAGAGTGTGTGTGTGTGTGTGTGCATGTGCGTGCTACAAATGACTGGAGTCCTCAGCCACATTTCATCTCAGTAGTGACAAAGTAAAATGAAAATGAAACTGTTTGCTCACTGAGATGGCAACATGGGTCCCAGTCTGACTCCATTGCTGGCAGTTTACCTCCCTTGCTGCTTGGAACTTATATGCTACCAGAAAGATTTCTAACTTGGATATGCACCAATTGTCCAACACCAGTGTTTTATTTCCCTTAAGAACAGTGTGAACCATTATTTTATTCCATTTTTACCATATGTTCAAGTGTGTCTTCACATTAAAACAACTGTGAACATTCAAAACACAAATCAGATTCTTCATAAATTTAAAAGCAATAAAAACCTTAAAGGTTCTAAAGTGGATCTGCTAACATACATCCACCTCCTCACATAAAAAAAAAATTGAGTTCTTTTATGAACTCTTCTGCAGATTCCATATGAAAGATCTTTTTTTTCAGAAAGAATCCTGAGTTACAAGCATTTAAAAATCAAGAATAAACTTTATAAAAGAGAAATGCTCAAGTCAAGTGAATTCTGGGAATTTTTAACATAGAGGAAGAGCACACCAGTTCCATTCATTCAATACTACTTGGTGCACAGATAACAAACAACACTAAGACATCTATTATTAGGCAGAGTACTTTCTCTTTCCTAGCCTGTCTGACAGCTTATAGCTAAAGAAAATTAGGTCATTACTAAATATTCCACTTTCTACATCAATAACAGCAGCACAAGACTCTAAAACAAAAAAAAAGGAAGAAAATCTAGCTAACCTGTTTCAGAAACACCCAGCAATTTCATCTGTTGTGGAGTCAGTTCCAGCACCCTGCCAAACACCCATGGCCGCAACCAACACATGAGGTCAACAATGATATTCATGGAGAAAATCAACATCAAAAATACTTCTGAAGTTGACAAGAGAGAAATTGAGATTAGATAAAGCAAGCTGAAAAGTTAAATGCTACAGTATTAACCAACTTTTAAACCATTCAAACTGAAAAAAAAAAAAACAAGAAGAAATTTCCATGTGTAATTTTGGGTTTAAAAGATACTGAGAAGTCTTAGGCAACCAGTGTTTTTTTAGAATTTTTTTTTGAATGAGTTTAAATGATATATCTTTGTGATTTTATGAGTTACATACTAAGTGATGCTGAGGTGGTTATAGACAAATTTGAGAAAAGCAGCCAACAATAAATACAGATTTGAATAAATATTAATGATTCTTATTTTAATTTGGTTTGTTTTTTTGTCTGAAATATAAATTTAATTAATAATTTATTATTTACTATCATGAGCCACAATCCTAAAATTTAACATTACAGTAAAATGAGAAAAATTATACTTATAAAAAAAAAAACAAGGGATAAAATGTATACATATATATATATACACATGGTCATTTAAAAGGATTACAGATGTTGTGCTGGCTATTTCCATTCTACAATTGTCACCAACTGATATAATCTTCTGAATGGCTGCCTGTTTCTTTTTCATAGATAAGCAATGTCTGCTGGTCTTGTTAAGAAAACATTTTGCTTTTCCAAATTTTCAGTTGCTAAAGTTCTTTGGTGTAATATTTGGAGGTCATGGTATGTTGATCAGGCACTTTAAGCATTTGAGAATGCTTCTGTCATTATAATTTTGTGGCCTCTCTTAATCATGTCTATGTATTCAGACTGTATCCTTACACCAACTTGCTTCATTTCATTGTTTAACATAAATCAGGAAGAAAACTAGTTATTCCATTTTCTCCCATATAGCGCAGAGTTTTTGAATGACTGAATCTATATTTAAAATAAAAATTCTTGGGTATCCTTATATGTTTGGCACAGTACTGCATTACAGCATTAATATGTCCAATATAAACAATTTTAGTGTAATATGAAGTATTCTAGTGGATGATTTTGCTCCACTGACCTGCATAAAATATTAGTGGATTTGACAACTTGAAATAGGCCTGGATGGATTGGAATGATCTGAAGAAAAAAACAATAAAAAATTGCATTATAAATTTTAATTCTTAAATGACCTGAATGTTATGTAATACATTTGGCTGCAAGAACTTGATAAAGTACGTATAAATGTAATTCTTGATAAAATACAAACATAATCATTGAAAACTGTTAATCAAAACTAAATAAAATGCAAAAATCAAAAAAGCAATCAAAATATAAGCCTATGTGCCAGATTCCATTTTCCAAAAATAGAGAGAGAAATTATCAAATTAAATAAAAGCAGGAAACAAAAATGGAAAATCACTTTAAAAAACAATGAAGTATGTTAATACTTCATAAATGAAATACTTTGTAATAACTTACTTCACCAATTTCAAAAGAATTTCAGTAAAGTTATACTTGTGATACTTGGCAGGGAGACACCATAGGTCTCTTCTTGAGAAAACTACAAACAGCTTCATGTGTCATAGTTGTGCTGTGTAGTTTCTAACTTCACTACTATTTCCACTTTTTAAAGTTGTGATGCACAAAAATGAAATTATAGCAAAATCCTTTAAAATTGTGTAAATGTCATTAGGTTTTTAAAAACCACAAAAAAAAAATCATCTTGTTTTTGACTTCCCTCTTGGCCTTTTGTTACACATCAAACAGAACACAGTTTAAAATTCTTTTTAACTATTTCTTCTAAGCGGCACTTACATATCCACATACAGAACCAGCACACCAACAATATTAAGTAGAGCCCACTTTAAAGCAACCTTGGAATTTTTCCACTGGTACCATTTCTGAAAAGTTTGTCGGAGAACTGGACTTTCTGCTTTTCCCAGCTGACCCATCTTCGTACCAGTGAAAAGCTCTACAACAGAACAGAATCATTAGTTAATGAGAGCTGAAAACAATCTTCTTTCCCCTCAGATCATTTACAGTTATGCTCAAGTTACCAGTGGTTCTGCAAGGTGCGTATTAATATGTTTCTGTATGAACAAGCTAAGGAGTCATAACAATGTTTTGGACTACAGTTTAAAAAAAAAAAAAAACAAAAGCAAGCAATCTAGAAAATGTTATCATAGTTACAGATAACCAAAAATAACACAAACAATAACCATGGGCACAAATCCAGAAAACACCGGATACAAAAAGTTAAATCATCAACAGAACAGCAATTAGCAATTAGAAAATCTAAATAAAATTTTTAAAAGTCCCTTCTCACTCTCTCAGTAGATAAACAAATCTCTAAAAATATTGATGTAAAGAGGCAGATAAAGAAATATTATTATTACCTAAAAGCAATAGATAAAAAATACGAAATGAATGCAGTTCCTGACAGCTATTTAGAAATATTGTACTTCAATGGTATTGCTTTAAAAAGTATCAGGCATGAAAGCTCTACATGTATCAAGCTACCAGCACAACAGCAAACTTAAGTGTTAGAATATTGGATGAGTTAATAAATAACATGATAACTATCAGCATGAAAACCTCAACTAGCATCAAAACTATCACAGGCATTGCACACATAGCAAAAATACTTGCTTTAAAAGCAATTTTCTAAATGTGGACACAAAACAATAATTGTTTGTAAGCAAATGCTCTGCAGTATAGGAAGTGTGTACTACTAACAACTGTTTGAGCATTTAGCCTAGTTTACAGTTCACAGATAAAAATGTAGCCTAAAGTTCTACATAAAGAAGCATACTTCTAAAACTATTAAAATGAAAGCTGCTATCCTGATCTTATTATAATGAAGCAACAAAAATGTTTAATGACTTTTATCAGATGTTTTATGATTCATCTGCACTTACAATTTAAATGTTAGCACTATGATTTTCCTGCCATTCTCAGCTCTAAAAAGGTACCTATATGACAAGGTTTATTCTCCTATTAGATACCTAAAATATTTGAGAGGTTAAAATTTGTCATTAAGAGGTATGTTAGTATCACATTTTTAATGGCACTGTGGAACTTTTGCATTTTCTGGGTGGGGGAGAGTTCAATAAAATCAGCCAAGAGTAATATTCAGAAGTTTGTATTTGCCTTATGTAGCAACATGTAGTTTGAATGATGGAGTGCAAAGATACACACTGGCTGCTCTGTAGTGATTCCAATTTTGCTACCTAAAAGCTATAAATGTAATAGTGCTAGCCTAGGTAATGTGATGTTCTGGCATATTTTTATACTGGTTTAAATGTCACATATTAACATTTATGATAATATTCATCATTTGTAAAAAGAGGAGGAAGTACACAAGCTGAGGGAATACAGGAAAGAGGTATCCTAACATCAACCAATGACTGGACAGTACTGGCTGATGTGGGACAGAAATTAGGATTCACTCAAAGTATATGTACAACAAACTTGAGACTTGTTACCATAATCTAGCCAAGGGAAGGAAAGGTTTTATTAATCGCGTTAACAGACCCATCGGAAGACAGAATAGAGGAGGCAAGCGAAAGAACGAAGTATGAAGACTTGTACAAAGAAATCAAGATGAAAGGATAGAGAGAGAGAGAGAGTAGTTTGTTGTTGTTTTTTTCTTTCAGTCTCCTCTCACCGCACCGGTAGAAATAGTGTCAGGAGGAATTCTGGAAAGATCAGTAGGAAAAAAACCCCTGATGAAGATCGACCACTGGTTTCTCATCTAGACAGTGAAAAGGCTGAATCAGAATGTCTGAGTGAGTACGTGGAGCGGATAAGCTGATGGACGGGCAGGGTTGGGGAGAGTGGTGGGGGGGGTTATCACCCTTCTATCCCGAGGGTCCTGCGAACCGGATGAACCCCGCCGTTGAGAGACAGCAGCTGAGGAGGAGGGGGGGTGGGGATCCATCAGAACCACCTGGGAATAGAGGCTGAAGCTCAGGTGGGGGAGGGAAGCCATTGTGACTCGGAAGTCCGCCAAATGTCCCCGAATTGATCCACAACTACACGGTCGGAAATCTCTCCAGATTTTTAACTTAACCTAAATTCAAACTCTGTAACAAGGCAGGTTACCACCACCACCACCCAACAGATACACACACACACAGATTTATCATTAACAGCTCGTAGTTACCGACTCGGGCTTCAAACCTTCTTCGCCGGATGTACGAACGGTCGTAGTTTGTTTTCGCGGGCCGTCGCCTCGCAGCAACTGGGATCTCGTGATACGAGTCGTATAAAAATACGCGGCTTAGCTGAACCGCTTGAAATTTAAAATCTAAGAGTTTAAAAAATATACATTTTAAAATTTTGCCAGTTTTAAGGCTTAATTTTGCGTGGGGAAAACCTTTTTTTTTATCAATCAAGAAGCAGCACTGTATAGGTTCGGGACAGTTAGAATATGGCAGACGACCAAGAGCCGGTAGGTTAATTATTAAACGCGTTGCGAACATTTGTATGGAAAATTAGCTCATTATTTGACTTTCTTCTTCTTTTAAGTTGTGTGCGCTGCCTACCTATCCACTGGCATGTATTTTTCGAACTGGACTTCGATTAAAACTACTGCCCCAATAATACAGGTGATTCATTATCACCCATCACTGCACTGCACTACACTACACCCACAAGTCACTCGGTTTATTTATTTATCTTCTTAATTTACAAGAGTTTTCCAGTATCATTTGTTAAGAGTAAACGTTCTGGAAAGCATCTACGTTAAAGACCGGCAGACGTGGGTGGCTTAACACTTTTAACTTTGCGGGGCTGGTGGAGCGGTTATCTCCCCCTTTTGGACCATCTATTAGTGTGTGTGGTCTTCTTTTGTCTTTCTACTTTCCTGCTCAGGTGTTGGATTGTTGTTCAACACAAATTTTTCTTTTCCCTCTTTGGCCAGCTACACCTATATATCAATCCTGGCTTTTGTTGTTTACAATAATACCAAAGTAACTAACCCCGCTTCGCTGTCATGTAAAGAGCGAATAGCCCATGAAACCTTTTTTTTTGTGGTAATTTTACTGATGGGACGAGGTGCTTAATGTCTAGGGAAATCCCACAAACACACTTGTTTCAGTCTGAAAACTCTCTTCTTTACCTTAGACTCTAACTTATCAATATTTTACATAAAATTTAATATCATTTTAATGTTTTTTTTTTTTTTTTTTTTACAAACCTGACAATATTTATGAACAGCTTGAACTTATTCAGCTGGTGTTGTTCGACCCACTCACTCACCACATTTAGTCTTGCAAATAGAATATAATTTTCTGTAAGATGTCAAAATACATGCTTGCTATTAGACTGGTAAGAAATCTAAAACTAATAAGATTTCAGCAAGTGCTTTGTATTGTCATCAATGTAGGTTTTTAATTTGTTTCCTCCAGAATTTTTCTGATTAGAGGATAGGTGTTAAAAATGGCAGGAATGATAATATAGTCAGGTTTTTATTTCACTTTTTAAAAAAAATTGATTATAAGAACTTAGATCAGCTTCATCTTCATTCTGCAGTCGTGTAAAAATAAAGGAAGAAATAACAAAGCCAACATTTTTATTTATTACAGTTAATGAAAGATGGAAATTGAAGAAACATACTAAATTATACTTTTAATATTCATAAACATTTCTGCTCGGCCAAAATACATTTTCTTTTAGACAGGCTACACATGAAAATTTATGATTAAGCATCAAGTCTCCAAATCTTCAAAAACTTAACTTTTGAAAAGAGGCTACCATAGCATCATATTTACTTTATCAATTTTTACACTGAACTTAAATACTAGTTTTAAATTTATTTTTTTTTTAAGTTTCTTAAAATTGCTTTATGTTTACTGATGACAGACTCATCAGTAGCTTTTAAACTAATCTAGTTTCAATCATAAAATTCTGGACACCGGTAGAGTGGTATTTTATCTAAAAACAAAACATTGCTACAGATTTTCTAGTTATCCTGTCTTTGTGAATTAATTTTTTTAAATGAAGAATTGGTTAAAATTATGTTAATTATGATGTCCTTGAAATATTAAACTATTTCTAAAATTCTTAGTTTTTTTTTTAATTTGTAGTAATGTCTTTAATTAGAATACTGCTTGTATAAGCAAAAGAAATTTATATCAATCTACTTGTAGTTGTAGAGTTATGTACCTCTAAATGCTTAGGTTGATTCTTCATTTAAGACATTTTTGGCCATAATTTTATTTATTATTTTAACACACTAGTTTTAGATTTCTCATGCCATATATTCACTAATAATTAAGTAATTCATTAAAATGCATTCAGTTTATATAGAACTAAAAAAAAAGAAAAACCAGAAGGATGATGCATTTTTTTTTTAAGATGGGAAGGACAATTACTACAATGTAGTAATTAACATTTTGAAAGTATTTTTTAGAATGTCATATCCCAGCTTAATCACTGAGTCTTCACTTAATATTGAAATGTGCTCGAAAGTTGTTTTCTGTGTTAAAATCCAGCACAGCTTTTGTTATCATCTTTGTACACATTTCAGAGTCTGTCTGTCTGTCTGTCCACAGCAAACACCAGCACAGACTGTTGAGGAGCCACTAGATCTGATAAGGCTTAGTTTGGATGAGAGGATCTACGTGAAAATGAGAAATGACAGAGAACTGAGGGGAAGATTACATGTGAGTTTATTTTATTTATTTCTTATTTCTTGTAATGGAAAGAATTTTTCTCAAATTTAGTATTTAGAATTAGTAATTTTAAAATTATATTAATTTATTTTTAAAGTCTCTATTACATATTTGACATAGACAGAAATACTGTACTGGATAAGTTTTAATATTATCTTTAAAAGGAAAATAGTATCATTGTTTGTCATGGTTATCTGAGCAACAGTGATACAACTATCATGTAAATAAAGGGGGAAAAGTTAATGGATTTCACTCAGAAAAATCCTATTTGACAAATGTGTTGGAAATGCTTGAGAACAACTGAAATGGTAGATAATAGTGATAGTTAGGAAGTCTTTCAATAAGGTACCTTATAAAAGATTACGTGCAAAGGTAAGGAAATTAGAAAGCAAGTAGTTTTACATTATGTTACATCATTTTCATAGATGTTACAAGTGGGGTGCCTCAAGGTTAGGTCTTGGGTCCTGTTTTGGTTTTGCTATTAATGTCATCAAAAAATGAAGTGGCACTAGTTATTAAAAGACTTGTGGATGATACTATAATAGAAAGGATGGAGCACAAATTTGGTAGTCACTCATAAACCTTGAATAACCAGCTGTCCACATTGAAAGTGCAGTTTAATGCCTTTAAATGTGTTAGTTTTAGATACAGAAACAAAAAAAAAACAACAGGTATTAAGGGATAGTATAATTTCTAAAGCACATGAAGAGACATTTAGGAATATGAACTACAAAAACAAGGGAGTTAAGGTTCCTTTTATAAAGCTTCGATTTGGCCACATCTGTAATATGCAGTGCAGTTTTGGTATCCATATTTGCAAAAAGTTATAGATAGTTTGACCTTTGTGGAGAAACTAGAAATGTTGAAGTTTTCAAGTTTATTATTAGAGATACTAAAAAGAATTTGACAGAAGTATTCAAAATATTTAAAGAGATTGAAAATGCTGAGTTTTAAATATATTTTTTTTAGTTAGCTACTAACCTCAGTAGACCAGGTCACCAGTTCAAGTTATTTAACTGTAGAAGTAGATTCCATGTATTAACCCAACTATTACTAAAGAAAAACATACGATTTCCTGGGTGGGTTGTGGGATCCAGCTCTATAAGTTTGTGTTTTAAAAATCCTTGATGAGCATTTTGGGTTACAGGCCTGCATTTATGCCTTATTTTCTACTATTAGGTCATTACAAAAGTTGTGTCGGTTTTTATATTATGTTAATTCGGGGTTCATTTTTTGCATGCCTGTGAAGGTGTATGTATGTCTTTTTGTGGGGTGTCCTTTGGCATACATTGTGCAAAACCTACCTTTTTGAAAATCATAAAATGGATATTTTTAGGGTTCTGAGTGAAGTATGGATAGAAAAGTTTTTCATGCCATTTTGCTTCACAAGTTCAAACCAGGCCACAAAGTGAGCGAGGCAACTCGTATCATTAAGCAGTCATGGGGCCAGGACACAGCAAACGAGTGCACAGTACAACAATGGTTTGCAATGTTTCGATCAGAAGATGTGTCTCAAAGATAAGGAACAGTAACAGATGTCCTTCCAGCTGTGATGACGACTGCCTGAAAGCCTCAGTTGAAGCTGGTCTGAGGAAAACAGTGCAAGAATTTGCTGGAGAGCTTGACGTAAATACTGCAACTGTTTCCCAGCATCTTGGCACAATTAGCAAGGTGAAAAAGCTTGACAAGTGGGTGCTTCACGAGTTGAATGAAGAACAACAAAATTGTTGATTGGAGATCTGCTCTTCACTTGTCATAAGAAACAGAAACAACTCATTTACTGAATCATTAGATATGATTAAAAATGGATCCTTTACAGAGACAAGGCACCTAACCACATTCCAAAACCCAGCCTCCACCAAAAGAAGGTCATGGTCACTGTTTGGTGGAATGCAAGTGATATCATCCACTATAACTTCTTGCAACCTGGTGAAACCATCACAGCTGAAAAATACTGTCATGAATTAAACATTCATCAAAAACCCTCCCAACAATAGCCGGCATTGGTGAGTCAACGAGGCCCAATCCTGCTCCATGACAATAATCCTCATCATGTTGCAAGATTTACTCTTCAGAAACTGAACACGTTGGGCTACAAAGTTCTTCCTCACCCAGCCTATTCACCAGACCCTCCCACAAACTACCACCTTTTCAAACACCTCAACAACTTCCTCCATATGAAATCCTTCTCCAACCACCAGTTGAAACTGCCTTCCAACAGTTTATCGACTCCAGAAATCCAGATATTTTTCAAAATTTGATAAATGCACTTGTAACTCATTGGGAAAAGTGTATTGATTATAATGGAACTTACGCTGATTAATAAACTTCATGTTTGTCAATGATGTGAAGTCTCATTGTTGTGGTAAAAAAAAACCAACAAAACTTTTCTGGCAACCTAATACATAGAGTAGTTCATTTAAAACAAATTGTTTTGTTAATCTCAGTGTATTGATCACATATGAAAATAATCTACCAAATAAGATACAAGTGAACCAAAATCATATGTTAATCATTAACTAATATTTAATCTAAATTTAGCATGGTTTCATTTATATTTGATTTATAGTTTTTTTATTTACTTTTTTAATGGAGTCATGTTAACTCAAGCAGACTTCTTTCACAACAGTTCTTTGATTTTCATTAATGTTTGTTTGTTTTTCTTAATACCTATGATGTTTGTTTGGATGATTAGGATCCTTTCCAGATCTTCAAATTATTGAATCATTTAAAAAGTGTGCATGTAAAATTGCTGCTGTTGATTAGCAGCTGCAAATGTTGCAATGTATATCGGGCAATTTCCTAGAGCAAGTCCCTTACTGATAACTTTAGACAGAAGACATTTAAAAACAGTTTGTTTTTAGTTGTTTTTTTTTTTTAACTAGAAAGACCTACATATTTCATTACCTCCAAATTCTAATATTTTAAGAAGACTAGGAAATTTTGTTTAAATTATAGCAGGTATTATTTTGTTTGCTTTATCATTTATTTATTTATTTTTATTATTGTTGTTACTTTTGATATTGCAGGCATATGATCAGCATTTAAACATGATTTTGGGTGATGTTGAAGAGACTGTTACCACAGTGGAAATTGATGAGGAAACATATGAAGAAATTTACAAAGTAAGTTTGTCATTACCTTAGTCTTGATACTCCATTATTTCTGATTTATTTTCTGTGATTTTCGGTGCTTAATTTTAGCTGCCATGCTTTTATTTTATTTTTTTTCAGTTTAGGTGATGAACAATTAAATGCAACTATTGCATACATTAAAAAATTTTAAAAACTTATTAGTTATTTGCAGACAGTTAATTTTATGAGAATTAGCATATGGGAAACTGCAAAAGTCTGGAAAAAATGAAAACTGTAAAAAGGAAGAAAAAAAATAGATATTTACGGATTAACTATTCCCTCTCTTTTTTATTGTTTACTCTGATTTTTTTTTCCCAATACATTAATTAAAAGACGACAACTCTTTTCCTTACATAATATTTCTTAAGAAATTCATTGATCTCTCTTTGTTTGCTTTCCTGGATTCTGAGTATTGATATCTTTGCTATCTTTTCAACATCTCCATATTGAAACAATTAAATGGTTTTCATAATCACTATTTTAATTTTGCTTTTAATTTAATTTAGCTCAGACTTAAAAGAAAAGAAAAAACTAACTTTATCTCTTGTTTACTTTCAGTCAACAAAGAGGAATATACCGATGTTGTTCGTTCGTGGGGATGGTGTAATTTTAGTGTCGCCGCCAATGCGAACAGGAACATAGGTACTCAGATTTAGCATTTCTTCATGTGTTCATCATACATCATCAACCACGTGTTTATATTATATATATATATGTTTTTTTTTTTTTACTCTCTAGTTTATTAGAGACCCTGTTCAGAATCACTAACTAGAATTTTGTAAAATAACATCTGTCTGCTGTGGCAATTTCTAAATATGATGATAAATGAAATATGCAAATCTGTTGTTGTTATTGTTCACTTGTTTTGTTTGTTTCATAGGTATTTTAAGTTGTTTTTTTTTTGTTTTTTGTGCTCTAAAAACCCTTCTCCGAAACACCAAACTACAACTCCCTAATCAAATGGGAAGAAATCATATAGATTTAAGGTGGGGGCTTATATACCTTTTAAAATTTAGGCCTGGCCTGATCTGCAGATGCAAATTAGGTTGATTAGGCTGACCATATGCTGTGACAGGTGATAACTGCAGCACTATATACATATATATGAGACTTGGGCAAGCACATTTGTGGCCATTCTAATGGATATGGGGAAAGGCAAAGACATTACTGCATTTGAAAGAGGCATGATAGTGGGTGCAAGTCTAGCAGGTGCTACAGTGGTCAAGACTGTTTTGTTTGTAGGCTGCTCTTAGACATCAGTCATTCATCAGTGATGGAAAAAGATGAAGAAAACTACTGTTAGGGTGAATTGTGGCTGAAACATAGTGACACAAAGACAATAAAAGCACTTAAACAGTAAAGTTAAACTGTTATTAAACAACAGACGAACTGACAAAGACACTCAGTGCAGGGCGGTCCATACCCATCTTCCTTACCTTGCTACAAATGTTGCATCAAAGTGACTATGCCAGTAAGAGACCATTGCATAAATCGATGATCATAATAAAAATGTGATGTGGCCTGAAAAATCACTCTTCAGCCTTTATTTTGCACAGATGGGAGATAATAGATTTGGAGAAATGCATGTGAATCACTCAATATGTGGTCTTAGCTCCAGGAATCTAGTGGTGGAGTCATGGTTTGGGACCTAGTCTGTTTAGACAACAGAATTAATGTCAAAGTTTATCTCAGCATAATTTCCAATCAAGTGTATCTATCAATTCTTCATGTGTACACTGATGGAGGTGGCTATTTCCAAGACAAAAATGCTTCCATCCACTATGCCTAGATTGTGTGATCACAGTTTGAGAAACATGATGGAGATTTCAGGCATATCTCTTAGCCAGCACAATCCATTGTGGGATGAACATAAAGTTGCATTCACCATCCATATATTACACACATTAATGACTGAATGGGTAAGAATTTTGTGCCACATCATGCGGTTGTTGTCCAGGAAAAATCTCGCTTAACCTGTTATTAGGGATCCTAATAAGTGTCCAGCCAGTGTATGTCTAAAAGAGCACAAAAGTATAGGAAAAGTGGTGGTTAAAACTGGTATTAACTTTTATTACTGTTAAAATTCTTTTTCTTCAAAAGTTTGAAAAACCAAAAAAATTGTATTTTCTTGTTTGTTTTAGTTTAGGTTAATGCAGACCTTTTTTGTTTTAATTATGCTAAGAAAATAAATAGTTCTTGGTATTGGTAAGTGCTCCATTTTTCTTTGTGGAAAATGATCACTGAGATTTTAAGTTTTGTTGACTAAAAGATCAATATTTAAGCTATAGTAGTGTGATAGAAGAAAAGGTTCTACGGAAAGAAGAAACCAGTGTGTTGACTGGATATTTAGTGACTGTACATTACCCCTTATTACATTTCTATTGTATGCATAATATCACCTATTTTTCTTTTCCATCTGATAAATATACTCAAAGAACATAAGAATGATGTTACTATTATAAAATTTTGTGTGTGTGGAATATTTATTTAGTGTTAGACCTATTGAATCTTTTAAACCCATATAGCAAATCTTGGTAACATATGAGTTATAAGTGTATACAACCACAGATATAAAATCAGGATTCAGGAACAACAATCTAGAAAATATGAATTTTCTAAATCCTTGAAATCTGAAAACTTGAAATTGTTTTTGGATAGTTCCAGTAGATGTAACAAATATTACCAACCTTATGGAGGATTAGCAGCATTTTTTAAAATTAATTTCTGGATAATATTCTATTAATTACTTTGCTTTAAGAGAGAGAAAAGTATTTTTTAAAAATTTTTTTGTTAGAATAACAGATTATTGTTGAACAAGACCTACCAATCTTTAATCTTTGGTTACCATAGAAACATACTTTGTTCTTATCAAAGAAGAGCTCATCAAGGGACTCAAGTCTGTGTGTCTGTCTGTACACAATTTCAGCAGAATGCGGTAAAACTAATTTCTTTTTTGTTATTTTTGTGCCAGAGGTTTCCAAATTGTCGTCGTCTTAGTCCCTTTTGAGGAGTCTCTTTATGGCTGCTGTAATGTGAGATTTCCTTTTTTATTGATGTAAAATTAAGATACTTCTGAAAAATAGTTTGACTCTGCTCACATCCTGTGAAAATCAACTGCACTGTCACACATCTCTTTTTAAAAGTATTTTCTGCTTCTGTTAATATCTTATCACTTTAGCAAGATAAAGTGAAGATATTCATAGGGAAGTATATCATGATCATTGAACAAAGTTTATTTTAGTATGTGGAATTCTGGAGCTTTAGTTAAAATACTTGAAAAGTGAAGATTTTGAAGTTTTGAATTAAATGCTATATTTTGAAATTATGTAAATAACATGTAATCTTAAACATTCTCTAGCAAACATGAAGAAAATTTAGTGAGACTACGATGTAATGTCGATTTCTACATTTGGGACCATGAAAAGGTTCCCAATGTAACAACTCTTATCTGATAACCAGTATGGTACCAGGGTAAGTGAGGAAAATAGAATTTTGGTTTTATTATACAGATGACTGCAAGTCCAGCTTTAAAAAATAAAAATATTAGGCTACATCTAATTTGTGTATTCTACTGCCACCTCTAAAAAAAAAAAAAATGGGGCATATTTTAGAATAATATAAAAGGGGTAGCTAAATATCATTAATCACTATTTAAAATCTTTCTATTTTCAATAGCATTTGGATAATCTGCGTAATATTCTGAAAAATAGTGCATAGAAGGGTCAGAGAAATAGACTCAACATAGTTGATTAGCTAAGTGATTCAGTTCTGTGTTGAGTTTCAGCTTCTCTGTTTGTCAGCATAGAGCAATAGGTGGAAATATTTCCCTGATTGAAAAACAAAAAACAAAAAAATTTGGCTTACATAGTCTACAGTACAACATGATATCAACAGACATTTAGAAAATTAAGACTTCATGTAAGTCAAGATTCTTCCACCTCTGTGCAGATAACTAGAACCGTCAATTGTAAAAAAACTAATGCTGTGAAATGTAGTGAGATTGTAATCAGTAATTAATTAACATTATTTTCATTTCTCCAGGCAAATTTTTAATAGTAGTATTTTAAAAATCCCTTTGTGAAATTATGAATGAAATGTCTTTAATTTAAACAGATTTTTAAATTATTTTTGCCAACATCTAGAAAATAAAAAAAAACTGTTCTTTATACACAGTACTATGTATAATTTTGCATATACTTTTCAGAATGTAGTCACTAGTCTTATCTTTGCCTGACTTTTAAAATTTTTTTTTTTTTTTAACATTCCCAGAATTTGAGGTGAGGGAATAAAATTTTTTTAAAGGTAGTTTGACTAGTTCTAGGTCATGAAATGCTCTGTTTACATTTGAATTGGTGGTAATCAGTATACATTATTTTCTTATGAAATTGTACATGTGAAACTATATATTAGTAATAGCATCAAGCCCCAATTTTAACTAAACAAAAAATACATATTGTGGTTAATAATATGATGATAGTTCATTTTTATTGATATTAATATTTCATAATTTATTTAGAAAATCATTGGTTCTGTTTAGCAAGACGACAAGCAAGGCAGGGTCCTGACATCATCAGTCAGTATGTACATATAAATGTTGACTCATCAATGGAATATGTCATATTTCATACATTATTTATTAGAGCACATTGTCATATATTACCATATGATTGTTAGAAAATATGTGAGAACATGGATTGGAATAAGTTAATGTAACAATCGAACAAGACTATCCATCAAAGTTTCCTACTGAGATGTTTTAGTAAGTTCACAGTTAAAACTGCCAGTATATACGAATCAAATAAAACAACAAAATTGTGTCATTGTGATCTTAATATGGTGAAGAAAAAAAGGTTAAATTAAATCTCTCTCTGTGTAACTATGAATCTTTTATTCTCTTTAGTTAATCTTGTTTTTTGCATTCCTTTTTTGAGGCAGGTTTCTAGCAGGGCAAAATAGTTAGCAATATTTTCATTTAAATGCTGCAACAATTTAATTAAAGGCAACATGCACATTTCAAAATGTTTCGTTTCCCTTTAAAACAAGAAAAACAAGTGATCAAGATTCTGAGTTAAAGTTCAAGACTGCTTTGAGTGTGCAGTACCTTTTGCTGTTTATTCACAGCATGTGTATTGGTTAATGTTATGCCAAGATACACTTTTTCTATATACACTAAACTTCTATGTATATAAATTATCAGTTGATTGATCAAAAACAGCATCAGTGAGCTTAGCTCAGAATCTTAAATTTATTTTAAATTCTACACACAACAACAAAATGTATCTGCCAAAGGATTTGGAATGAAAACAACAAGTCCTTTACACAGTTTTCTTCTTAATCTTTTCTTAAGTCTTGTTTTTTCCATACCAACTACCAGACTCTTTCTATCATCAGCACAAGGGCTGTTCCATAAGGATGTAGAATGTGTTGACTATTTGCATCAGCTTAATTCTAGTTGACTTGGAATTTTTGTTCTCATCAGCACATTGAAATTTTGGAAAGTGTTTCTTCAGCTGCTTCAAGGTCCCCAACTCATGGAATGTCAAAATCCTGAAAAATCACATGCATTAACTAAATAACATGGTTGAACTGCATGTATGATAAACTAAACAACAAGTTCAAGAAGAATTTACTCTTAGCATCCAACAGTTTAAATCACAAGAAAAAACTCAAAATAACACTACAAAACTAGGGATATTTTGTATGAGACTTCCTGTATGACTATTTACAGTGGCCTTGGCCATTGTAGCAACTCTGGCAGCCCAGGGCTTGAGTCTTGTGGCAATTCCGTTGCTGTGGATACCGTCCAGGGCTATTGCTTGTATTTGCAAGAGTCACTAAAGTTGGTGAGTCAAAATTTGCATGACATTCATCAACTTGGATATAAAATCTGTCACAAATGTTTGTGTAATGAAGTTACTGACAACTTATTGGTGATGAGAAGTGATAATAACCATAGCTAGACTATGGGCCAGGAGGAGACAGAGATGTGGCTGCTGAACTTTGGTATAGCACAAAATGATGTCAGTTAACTGGCAGAGGTACAGAGACCAGTTCAGTTTATGCAAGACCTGTTGGGGTGTAATAGCAATACTGACACTCATGGTAACCATTACACCACACAACTAACTCATTGTGATTGCACTATCTTGGCACATTTCATGCAGAATTAATTGTAGCAAGTCCATGGGACCCATTTCTTTAGCCAGACACATGAAATCAGCTACCCACTGGTAACCTACATGCTAATTGTTTAGTATTTCTTACATCCATTAATGCCAAAGGTTGAGATTTGAGTAAGCTGAGATTTGTATGAACTGAACTTTGGCAGACTAGCTCCATGTCCTCTTTGATGAGAGTAAATCTAATCTTTACTGTGCTGATGGCAATTTATGTCACATGTCATACATGCTTGATGCCTGTTTTCTGGACTTCCAGTCATTAGTTATGGTTGGTTTTACGTTTGGTGTACTTTCAACGTGATATTTCCTAAAGCGTTACATACCGCTCAGTGCTTGATGCAGTCTGTATAGGAGACCTCAGATCAGTGTGAATCAAAAACAAAGAATGAGAAAATTTGTATCAGGGTTTTAAAGTAAAGCATTAGTAATGAAATTAGGAAAGAGTTCTGCATTCCTTCGATTTTTCATTTGTGGCTCTCTATTCATTATTTTTATTTGGGTAGAAGTCTAAAGAAAAATGGGAATAACTTTTTTTTAACAGGATTCATAACTTTTCATTTAAAAAGTTATTTTAAAAAAATTGCCTTGTTATTTTTCCCTTTTCGTTGCCAGTTAATTGAAAATTGTTTGTCACCAAGAAAATGTTGCCATTATCTAGCTTTTGCAGTCAAGTGGCGGTGCACCGTTTCTTTTGTCGTATTCAGCTGCATTAAAGTTGTAAATCAGCCAAATATTGAGGCGCTGTGTAGCCACATGTTTTGAGTCTTGCAGGTTCAAGCTTTGGTTACGCTATGTGGAGATCGCAGATTAGAGAATAGTTTACTATACATATACACACGCTATTTTACATGTGCCAAATGAGCTTTTTCTTTATATTTATCACATTTACAAAGGCATCAAAGTTTTATTATAAAATGATAATGGACAGACGTTGTGGCGAAGCTATTAACTTAACAAGAAATGAATCGAGAGATTATTTAACGAGTATCGCTCATTAATACTAAGGAAATTGTGTCTGCCAGTCCTGATTTCTGATCATAGAACGCGCATATGCTCTGCAAGGGTAGGTTGGACGTTATTGTCTTGACCGTCGCTATCACTTTGTTGGTCGACTCCCTGCTGCCTTCAAGAGGTGAGCATCGGCAAGCTCACCTGTTGTCGGCCTGTTCTCATCACAGTTGACAGTTTCTTCATATTCGGAGTCTTTGCGCCATCTCTAAGTTTTCAAATTCGTCATTAGAGCCCTGGCTAGTCACGAAGCCACCTTTTTTAAAAAAACATTTAGCAGCTGCTTCGCAACCTTCCAGACTTCGTGAATCAAACGAACTGCATGCAGTAGTGTGGTCTGTTTGGCCACACCCACAGCGTCAAGTGCAAATGCTGAGTCTGGATCGACAGTTAGCCATGCGTGCCTGTACAGATAAGTAACGTGACATTGTTCATCTCTCTTTTTTAAAAATATATTTTGCTAGTTATCTGATAATAGAGTACATGTATGCTATATTCACATCCACACACTCGCACGGTCAGAGGGTTGGACACCGTATGTATGAAATAAGGGATTTCTTGTTGGTGAGTCCACAGTTATATGATCACCAGTCACAGTGAGAGAGAGAGAGAAAGTGTGTGTTAAAGTAAAGGTTATTAGGAATTAAGGGTTAGAGAATTAGCTAATACTGTAGCTGGTTGAGAAGATACAAATATCTGGACATTTAGAAATCATAGCTCACGTTTTTGAGAAAATGTTCTTGCATGGAAAATCCTTTTGCAGCACAAGAGCATAATTTTCTCGACAGACTCTTCTATGACGTCTAAACCACACACGTCTTGCATCATTGTTGATGTTGGAAAATGGGAAGTAATGTAGACAAACTTCCCTTCCTTTACCTTATTGTTTAATACATCAAAATTCTGGGTCAGCTCAAGAAAGTTCTAGCATGGCTTCCCAAAGTCTTCGAAAGAGAGTTTTTTTTTTTTTAGAATCCTGTAGTGAGAAAAATGAAGGCTTATCAGAATAATAGCTGCGCAAACTTTTCTAAATTAGTCAGTCCTATTAGGACATAGCCAGGACAGCGATCAATTCCAGTTAGACTTCTTCCTCTTTACTGTTCTAAGAAACTTCGTACAAATCAAACATCACTTTTGTTCTTTTTTGTAAATATGGCTTTCACAGGTTATTATGTATGGATAATTCATGCAATACTAGGGATGTTCAAATAAAACCTAGCTGGAATAACATCCTGTTGAGTTTAATTTGAATGCCCCTATTATATTATAATACAATTTGTGCTTAAAGTGTTTTGTGGTGTTAGGTATGTCATAAGCTCAATAGCACTGATTTATTTCTATAGTAAATCACTGGTGATATTTTTTTGAATATCTGGATTAAGTACGGAGTCCACATTAGGCGATGAATTTAGTAAAAATTCAGTTTTCTAGAATAGTAATCTTACTTTTGAAGAAAGAATAAAGAAAGCTTGGTGCCTAGTTTAGATGTCTTCGTGAAGCTTTAAAAATTTTCCAAGAAAGAATACATTTGAGGTGATAGATATGATGTAGGACACACTACTAGAAGGCAATAAATGATGAACAGTGTTTATACTTAGAAAGTATTTTTTTAGTAATCGTATAGTATCAGTTTGGAATGTATTTGACACTTTTCAAATTTTCATTATCATGTTTGTTATAAAGTTAACAACGTTTCACAAAACGTTTACTACCTCTGTCCTCACGATGGGGCGTCCTGTTTGGGGATGCAATGATACTTTTCCCCAACCTCTAGATCATTAGTAATGATGGTTCCAACGCTTGTTAGAAATCTCGACTTTTTGAGCAGACTAGATTTAAACCCACAAACCACTGATTGCTAATCAAATCTTCTGAAAGCCTTAGTGGTCCAGTAGATAGAGTGTTCAGTTAGCAACAAGTAGTACACGAATTTGATTCCAGATTACAACTGTGTGACCCAGGACTATCCCAAGAATGGTGATGGGCAACATCAATAACTTCATAACAACAGGGGTGGTGATAAAAGCTGAGAGACAACATGTCAGATACTTTGGTTTCTCTACCAACATGTCTTAAATAGTATAGTGGAATGCTTTAATTTAACAGCTAGAATACAAACACCTTCAGAAACTACCGAAAATGAGTGAGTTCGTCTAGGTCGGTTGGCCTGATTTGTGTACAGTCTACATAAAAGGAACAAAAAGGCCCAGCCTGCGAGCCAGTTGTTGAACTAGCTAATACCCTTTTAGATTTGAACCCATTTACACCTGTGATGAGACTTAGTACACCATTTTGGTTTTCCACGAACCCCCTATTTCTAGTGGTCTATGGACAGTAAATAAGCGGTTGGTCTATCAATGAGCGCAGATACTCCATCTTTTTACTACTCACCTTGAATGTGTTCTATCTGATACCGTAGCCAATCATTCCGAACAAGAACTCGTTTTGCAAAAGGTCTTCATAACTATAACTATTGAAAGGAAGGGGGGTTGTGATGACCAGTGGTGTAATTAGCTAGGCGTTAATGGCTCCCATCAAAATTATCACCATCCACCAACAGAAAAACAGAAGAAAAATATTACAGCGATGCAAGTATATATAAAACCCGGTTTTCTTGAAATTTTACTTGTATAATTAACATTTTGAGACTAGTTTGTGGAAATTTATAAATCAGTAATAGAATATACAAGCTGCAAATAAAATCAACATCAGTATTTTTGCACTAGGAACACTCTGAAATAACCCTGAAGATGGCAACGGAACGATCATCGTAAGGTATCGTTATTTTATTATCCATTTTACTTGCTAAGAATAAGGAGCGGGAGAAAGTTTGTTTAGCTTTTGTGTTTTTTTTTTTTTTTACATTTAATTGTACATATATTTTAATATAATTATTATAAATTCTTGCCTTGCTGTTTATTTTTGGTTACATTGTCTGTCTCCAAGCAGTCAGCCAGTAATTTTGCCTACCTGTCATTAATGACAATACTGTATGGACAATTTCTAAAGCAGGGTAGTGAGTCATACGATTTTTAAAAACGACTTCCCAGCCCATAAACAACGTACAAAGTCAGATAATATTCAGTCATAAAAGCAAGCTTTGTGTGTCACTGCTGTTGGGGATACTGTGTGCACTACCTGTCTCCAACATTAGAAATCAGTATCTGATAATCTATTGAACCATCACAGATCTTAATGACAACCCGAATACATTATACCATTGTTTCAACAAAATGACGTTTGGTTTTGTTTCCCTCCCCCAATTCCTCAAGCAATGCCGGGTTTACCATTGTGCTTGGCCAGGGGGCCCATCTTCCTGCCAAAAAACATTTTTACGATGAATTTTTCAAATGTTTTTCCTAAAAGTTATAAAAGTGAAATTGGTCTGTAAAAATTGTCAAAAGCGGTTGAAGCATTACTTTGTAGTTTGTACCTCCTTCAGGGCCCAAGTAAGGGGCCTCATAACTTAACTAGCACAGGGCCTCATTTGTCCTAAATCCGGCACTGTCCTCAAGCGATATTGTGCCCAAATTAGACGGAGTTTATGGCAGTATATTCTAGCTCTGACCCCCAGCTGTATTCACAAAATGTAATGCTGCGGTCTGACAGATAGATTATGGGCTTCGTGCCAAGCTAGAAAAATGTGTTTCTCACTCCTGGCAACTTTCACAGCAGAAACACTACAGGAAGTGTCCATCAATTTTTCCAGACATTTAGCCTTCCATCTGTACCGACAGGTAAACTGTAACTGCCGAAACCTTTTTTTTTTTTAACTTGCACTGGAAAAATTGCAGTTTTTACAGTTCTCTACTCATTGGAACCAGGATATCCATTTCAAAAGAGCATTGTTAATGTTTTCCATGAATTGGTGCACTTTTTTGGTCTATTGCCATTCCAAATTCTTGGCAGCTGCCATCTATGTAGTCCTTTTATTGTAGCAGTTTCTTTGGTCCAGAATTTTTTCCTATTAGATGTTTGCAGCAGCAGTTTTATCTATAGTATGTAGAGTTCCCCGGCCATTTCCATTGTCTTCACTACAGAGATCCCCACCCCAACAATGACACATCTATTTCTCCATTCTAATAAAAAAAACAAAACAACTGAGGTGCAGAATAAAAATGGAAGCCAGATATATGCTAACAGAACTCTCGTACTTTACATTTCGAAAAAAAGGAACTGCGCAAAGAGAACGGTATGCCTCCAATAACTAGATACAAAGCATAATTGGGGTATAAGAGAGACCAAACTATGGTTTAAAACATTAGTGCGCTACGTGCTATACTAACTTACCGTCATGATTACATACTAAGCAGCTGAGTTGTCTAGCTTGTAAAAAATATGATCCGCAGAGATGCCATGCGGTCTTACTGAGATTGGCTTTGTTTGCTCTCCGCTGTTGCAATTTTTGGACTTTTGATTTGCGTCGTAAGGTAACAGATGTTTTTCTATGAAGAAAACGACAGGAATGGCTACGACCGGAACCGCTCCCATGATGAGTAGAATTGGCTAGGTGAAATGGTCGGCCAGACTCTGCCACTTTTTCTCGGTCCAATCGGCTTTTTAAACAGACCCACAGAATTGTTGGAACAGAAAGGGTTAGGAAACCAACCACTGCTTCCACTGTGATGAGTTGCAGAGCGATGTCGGCCTCCTAAAAATAATGAAGATTAAGAGGTCGGAGAAAGAAAAAATTTACAAGAAGGAGAATAGATTGATGCAGTACACAGAAGAGACCTTAATTTTGTCGACAGTGACAGGACTTTTCCAATTTTGGCATGATTTTCATGTGGACACATGTAATAGAAGCTAGGCTACAGAAAAAATAAATCAAAGATGCTTGGCTATATGCAACATTTAAAGGTAAAAAATAAATTGAATGTGGTGTCAAGCCTGTTCTGAATTTCATGAAGTGATGCAGTTTTTGTTATAACCGTTAGCAAGACTTGATGGTGTGAGGTGAGGCGTAGCAGAGGTTGATTAGCAGTGTATTTGGACACTGACATGGCAGTAGCTTTTGTAACAGAGAGAAGATGGCATGCTATTTTGAGTTTCCTTCTCAGATAGTGTCAATAGATTTAACTAAATATAGCCTAACTCCTACAATAAACCTACTGCCAAGGCAAGATGCACAGAAACACAAAACCATAAAATAATAATAATTGACCCTTCTTTCTATTTGTCCAAAATCATCCCTGTCCAGCTTCCATTAATTAGTATACAAAATTTATTATCAGCTGGTTCTATGAACGTGTACCTGAAAAATAGCAACAACAACAAAAAATTCAGTTGAGGAAAAGAAAAGAGTGAAAAGTTGTTGTTTTTGACTGTTATTTATTTAAATTAATTGAAACATTAAATAATTACCGTTGATAAACGCATTTTGTTTTTATGAAGTAGGAATTTCTTTTTTTTTTTAATTTTGAGAATATGGAATATTGTAGATGGTGATGATGTGTTCCTGTAGTCTGAATAAGAAGTAATCTTTATTTCATCCGTCGTGAAGAACCAAAGAACTATTTATACCTGTCATTTACATGACATTATTTATGAAAGACAACAAATACCGTGTAAATGCCATGTAAAGACGGACTTTTCTTTTTATACCGGTCATTAAAGGTGAAGTAAAGCTGGCCTTTTGAGGTTTACAATGCAATAATTAGAGTTGAAGTTTCGTGTAGTGTTTTATCATCACATTGAGCTTTTTGGTTTTTTTAAAAAATAATAATAATAATAATAATAATAATATTCCAGCACTTTCTGAAGTGGACCGGAAGACTTACGTGAAGTTTAGAAATCGGGCTGAATCATCTATCAAATCCACACAGTAACCACTCCAGACCACACTGCCATTGACTTTTTTCTTGATCACGAGTGATTTAGTCTAAAGAAGTAACAGTCAGCCATGCTACTTTTGTTTTCCAGTATAATTTTTTTATCATATAATACACCATTTAAAAATCAGAATTTTCAGAGAGTTGATCGAGCTGTTTTGTTTTAGAAACTTTCAAGCTGCATTATTAGTCACAAAACAGATTACAAGAAATTTAATTTTAAAAAAAAACAACAACAAACAAACATCATCGTGTTTAGTTTGGATATACTTTATTTTTTCTCGTTTTAAATTTTTAAAAAAATTTATCTGTTTTTACCGACTGTATAAGACAGAAAGAATTAAGTGTCTAAGTTATTGCTGATACACTAACGTTTCGAAATAAGTAGACTCAAAAATACCAGCTAGCCAATTTCTATGTCTATGTATGTATGTATGTATGCGTGGTGTACTAGATTTAAGAAGTATTTATACACCTGTATAATCTTTTACTTATAATGTCAGTGTTCATTGAAAAAGTAACCATCTATCTTTCTGTACACAGAGCTATGGATTACCAAAATTAGTTCTCCGACGGGGTCATTATGCTAGCGTAAAAGACTTTGAACATCACTTAATTAGCTTTTGCCAAAAAAATCGGTTGTTTCAAAGTATAGTGTGACTTGTTTACCTACCGTTAAGGTCGTGACCATAAAATGTTTCTGATTTAAACCAAAGTGAACGTTAGTGAGCATTTTATTAGACAGAGATGCATAGTAGTAGTAGTAGTTTTTGTTATTTTCAAAGTCTCCCACGTAATCCAGAGCACGTCCATATTTTTCCCACGTGAGTGTTAAAAGTTCGCACTCTGATCGCTGAGATCCTTTGTGTTTTTTTTTCTTTTCTGTGAAAACAAATCATGGCATATTTTCTTTTAAGCAAGCAGAAGTTTTAAAATAAGCACTTAATAATCCACTAGGATCTGACTGGTAAAGAACGAATAAACTTTTACTTTCATTTATTTTGTCGTTGTTTCTTTTCAATTCTTCAGCTCCGCGCTACTGTATAATAATGTTTGTTTTGTGCTAAACCGTCGTGGCTTATGCTAGGCCTGCTGACAGGTTTTAATGACCTTTACCCCTAATACTATTAGCAACCTCTGTACACATTCGCCGTCTTGTGGGCAGCATGTGGAGTTACTGCTAGGGAATCATAGGTTAACTCGATATTGACACTTAACACCATCAGTGAGCTTTTAGAACATTAAGTGACATTTGCATTGTAAAATACAGATGATGGATCTAATATCTCGCCCTTTACAGCGACACACTTGTTCAACGGCCAATTTCCACTTTTGCTATGCCATTAAACAAATTACTGCATAATACGTGAAAATACACAAATGGGATTGTTAAATAATATGTTTCTTTCATAAATACTAGGGCCTCGTCACCTCAGTTCTACCTTTCAGTTAGAAATTAAATTATAAAGTAGACTGAAAAAATTCTGAGATTCGTGTGATGTCGAGGTCTACATACGGTTAAATCCCAGAAAACCTCAAGTATCTGTCTACCATCCGATTGTTAACATTGGTATTGATTGGTTTTGGTGGGAGGACGGTTTCTTACTCCACACACAGCGATGAGAGTGAGTTGATGAAACAATCAGAAGGCAGGCACAAGCTGACCCCGACTTTTAAACAATAATCACCATCCGCTTAACTCGCTATGATAAAAAATACTCTTCGCGTCACAGTCACGTGACATTTAACATGAAAGATAAGAAATGGTATATACGGCCATGTAAAGAACTAGTTCAGACGGTCGGCCTTTCGCCTAATGTATAATTGTTATAAATTTCGGTCACATTTAAAGCTGTTCCGCAGAAGAAGTGCAGGCGAAAAAAAAATACGTAAAGTGAATAGTCCCGTGATTTGCAATCTTCTACCAAAGCATCCCCGTAAGGATCAGCCATAACGGCCACCTTGGGAAATGTAGCCAGGTCGTGAGTAGAGACCAGGACTGTCCATCCAGATAGGCGTCGCAACAGCGTCACGTGGGTTATTTCATCTATGATGTTTGCCTGAAATTCATCATCATCATTGATATAAATCTTAAAGAAAACCGATGTCAGTTTGGTTTATTTTTTAATGTATTTATTTTACAGTCACTCTTTCTAAAAATATATTCGAGTTTATTTAAAACAATAGTTTTTTTTAGCTACATTAAGTGTTCAGTGTTTGCAGTTCTGTGATGACGTGAAGTAACTTCGGATTATTAACTGAAAAATTAGCTCTAAAGACAGCATTTTATGTAAATCTCTAGCTAAGTAGTTAACATTAGAGTCATGTTACGTAATAGCTCAATTTTCTCCAACTGGTTTTAACTCCAAAACAAAAAAGATGTAAAATTTTTAAATTACATTTACTTATCAGGGGTATAATCTTTAGACGGAAATAAAGCACTGTAATAACTCACCCTTTACTAACTTTGTAAACATTTTCCAATACTAACAGAGTGGGTAACAAAGCATAGATTTTTTAAAAAATAAGCCGAGAAAGATCTACCATTTAAAACCTGTATGGTAATAATGAATACTTAGGTACTCTTGGTTGGCCACGGCACGTAAAAGCCCACATCTACCTGTCGTAAGACGATGGCTGTCAAATTCTTGGAACACAGCAGCAGGTATCCGAACTTTTTGTCTGTCCCATCTTCTGAAACTTTCAAGTAGCAAATTGCGTATCAGAGTCTCAGGTTCATCCTCATCCAAATGGTATAGAACAAATGCAACGATTTCTGAATATAGGACACCAGCTTTTTTCTGTAAAAAATAAATGAATAAAATATTTGCTACTTTCTTGCTGCTTTAATGAATTTGCATTTTAAAACGTTCTCTTTACTCCTGAATTAAATATTCATTCTTTATTCCCTCTTAAAAATTTAATTTACGCATATGGCATTGCTTTTCTTGCACCTCCAACATACGTCGTCTTCAATATCTAGTGCATATTTCAATAGTCAGCATCCCGATATACAAATTAGCACAGGGATCACAATGCTCCATCAGCAACACCCTTTTAACTTACTATTACCATCTTAGGATTTCTATAACCATATCACTTTTGACATCCTCCACGTCGTTTACCTTCCGAGAGGCATCAGTGTTGCCTCATTATCATAGGCAGAAAATTGGTGGACGCTGGAGTTTGTGGTAGGCTTTATTAAACTTACCGCCATCAGGTGCTGTTGACTCATAGGCCTAAAATATGTTTAACGTAGGAAACACGTGAAACTCACACCACGTCAGCATATGATCCTCAAGTCTCAAAAGTAACCTGAGATTTAAAAACATATTTCGAAATGCGTGCTCGTTTATGGGTATAAAGGTGTTTTGTAATCAATGGCCCGATAAAAAACACGCACGTACATGTCATGTGACTAGAAACTCTCGCGTTAGGTCAGTTACAAAATGGCTCCTCTGCCATTGTACTCAAACTTTTGTCCGCCAATGTAAATAAAAATTGGACAGGTATCTGCTTTGATGGTAAGGCCTGTGAATGTAAGTAGTAGGTTCACAGTACACACACATGCTGGAATTATTGTGACTAAAGAGGGCATCAGGGAAAACTAATCAATCTCCCATCATTTCCCACCTCCATAGTAAACTACACTGACGCGTCATTCTTAACTCCGCGAGTACCCGGAAATCTGTACCAGCACTTTTTATTTTTAGATGCGGGAGGAAACCGGAATTATATCTTTCACGTAATTTTTTTTTAAAGCTTAAGACATTTTATTTTACTCTTGGAAACCTGTATCCCCTAACAACACTAGCCCTGTGTGAGAACCAAAAAAAATTATATATATACATATATATCTTACCTGTGATGTAGATTAAAACAAAGACGACTAGCAGACGAACGAACGCCATTGCCTGCTACCTCTTGCAGTTAGCTATCAACCTCCATTTCTTTCTTTTATGAAATTATTGCGCACTGATTTCTTCTTCGCTATGAAGTAGTTCCATCCGTGTAATCGGCTTTCTCGAACCACTCAGTCAAGTTAAACTCGGTTAGTTGCTTCCTACATCTATAGCAGAACTTACAGCCTGCTTCAATTGTTTGCCATGGAATCTTCGGTTTTATTGCATTCTTTTGAAGACGTTTAAGTCTGCAGCAAATAGATTGAAATGGGAAGAGGAAGCGTAATCCTTTTACCATTCCTCTTCATCTCTGATCTCTTCTAATGATAAACTCATTTCCCAATATACCTGCGTGTTCACCCTCGCTGCAGTAACAACAGAAAGCTTACGGACGTTGATGTTCGGATCAGTAAATGTAAACCTTTCATCTGTTCTGATGACCAGATAAACCAAATAAATAGGACAAAAAGATTATTAGCGATATGGTGTCGGGGATATTTTCTGCCGGAGAAACGTATAGAGGCAACCGGGTGGAGGGGACGGTTTTGTATCTGGCCTCCCCTGGACGTTCAGATGAGGGTGTTTAGTGAGAAGCCAGCCAGCGTGACGGAAACACGGCGCACTATTAGAGATGCCCCCCCCCAAGTGTTAACAAGCACTTGCACTGAAATAAACCACAGACGCGTTACGTCGCCGACTTTCATTATAATCGATTTGAAATGCAATAAAGATAATTTCCAGGGACTTCTGTTCGTGTGATCGAAGTCCGGGGGTCATTACAATTTTTAAAAAAAAACAACAAAAACAAAAAAAAAATCATCAGGTCGCTCTGATGATGAACAACGACCTGTGTCACGGCGGCTCTTTGATCTGGCTCACCTTTCTTCAACAGGAAGCGAAATATCCCCTTAAAACTCGCTCTTGTTGCATTTGTTCAGCAGTCGGATATCGGGGATAACCCTGCAGAGTCGGATATCGGGAATCCTGACTGGTTCGTGCGCGTGAAAGACATTTTTGAATTCTTGTGGGTCTTGGATGCGATTAACTCTTTGATTTTCAATCCTACGGCGCCTTCAGACATTTCGAGGCCTTACGTGTTGGTGATCTTTAGGTTACGTTATAAGTTACAGTGATGGATGGACAGCTACGTGTATTATTTATTTATCTATTATTATTATTATTATCGTATCATTTGTCGACACCGTGTAAAACATCAACATTTTCACCTGACCGAACAACTTGACAGCCACCCTCCCTAATTTACTCGAAGAAAGATGAAAATGGGATGTCGAACCAAAAAAACACAGACCACGTGACCGCTTCCTAAACAAGTTGACCTATCGGAATCCGACATTTGTCGTTCTCACATCTGCACGTGTAAATCTGATAAGATTACTTAATTTGGGTTCCTTCCCCCTCCCCCTCTCACCACCCGTTTCGAATTTCTTTAAAAAAAAGTTGGTCCATTGTAGCAAGAAATCTGCCAGCGTTCTGCTTGTAACAGTTTGATTTCAGCGCCACTGGCGGAATATCTCGCGGTTTAGAAAATGCTCATTCATTCTGGGAAACCTAGAAAAGGAGGAGATTTAAGTAAAACAAAAAGAAAAAATATATAAGAGAATGGATTCGGGAAGAGAGATATTGTTTTAAAATAACTGTTTACAAACGAGCAATTTTGTAAGCGGAAAGTAACATCGTTACGGAATAAAGTTAGTAGAGTCTCTCTTTTGTTTGAGAATGATCGCAAATTCTACCTATCAGTTTCCTGATTTTGAATGAACCAGTCTCTGGTTTAATAGACAGCATCTGACATTAATATGATCAGCATTAATTCTGCTTTACGTTTTTGGCGGCTGAATACCATTAATTTTATTTAATATACTAATACATGGAAAGCGGATTTAGAGGTGGAAGCATATGCATTAGATACTTATAACCGGATTCAGCAGCAGTGACCTTGAATTGAAACAATGCAGTCAAAATACACATCAAGTAACATCAGCATCCTTAAAGGAGCATGAGTAGAAAAAGAACGTTGTAGTTTGCTTCTTTAAAGGATGAGAATGTAGAGACGGGTGGGGGGGATCATGCATCATTAGAATTTATAAGTATAAGATTGAGAATAGAAGCTCTTGAGTAGGAATTTTTTTTTTTTTTAAATTTAGTAAAGCCGAGTGAAATCCACGCGGCCAGATAATGAAGATGAGTGGGAAGAAACAACACCATCGACTTACACCAAACCGAGCTTACTCTAACTGGGACTCGAACTCTCAGCTTTGGTAGTCCAGTAGACCTACCGTCTACCTATCTTTAGTATTACATCTCCGTATCCATATCCGCATGCCTAGAAATGTCATCTTAACAGAAAGATTTCACTGGCTAATTTCTTGTATCTCTGTCTAATGTGGTGGTATTGATCTATTATTATTATTATTATTATTATTATTATTATTATTATTATTATTATTATTATAGAAATAGTAATCTGTCCAATTTGTTCTCGTGGATATCTTTAAATTCTTTGCAGGAAGACTACTAAGATAGTTTTAAAAGATTAAAATAAAATTGCGTTTATATTTTCTGAAAGTTGTCGAGAACTAAACAGATGTTTCTGAACACAATTTCACCACAGTTTATATATTTATTTATTTATTTTGGTGACGTATTAATTGACCATACATTCAGATTACGTCGCGCAAACTAAACGGCGTTCCACGAGACCACGTGACTGCCCGACTTCCTGGTTACTCGCAATGAAGTCTTGGAGTTCTTTCTCCTCGACTGTTTTTTTTTTTTTTTTTAAAGTCTTGCCAAAGAAATGTTCTTGTACATTCCCCTCCCCCCCCAACCCCCACCCAAAAACGGTCGAAACAACGGGAGTACAAATTCTGAATTATGTAAACTTTTATAAAATGATGTTTTCTGAACTGCGTGGCGATCAAGGACTTGCGCGTGCCGTCCGTCACGTGACTAAATTTGGAGTGTTAACCCCCGTACAAATCTTTACGTTAATGCACAAGAAAACAGAACGCAAATAGAATTCGTCAACGGCTCTTTAGTTCGATAAGCTTTTTTTTAAATTTTTTTTACACAGGATAATTTTGTAAGCGGGTAAAGCGCATTAAAACTCTTTTTTTTTCTAGCATCTGACAATATATATATATATTCGCTTCATAGATTTTCAGTGGCGGAACGAAATTCGATATTTCCGGTCTGTTCTCGGAACCGCTCCGAAGTGCAGAGCGTATTGTCTAAAGGAAAACTCTGGACAGAGACAGAAACGTAATGAGCCAGACAATAACTTTTTTTTCTCTCTCTTATAGTCAGTGTATTTACAAAAAGTAAACCGTTTTCTTTCCCGTGCAAAGGCAGGAAAATCGACACAGATCTACTGAAGATCTGTTGTAGTAAACAGAGCAAGGGAATTTATGACATACTCGCATTACCTACAGAAATTTACCTTGGCTCAGGTGAAAAGACGTTCGCGCATCGTCCGAGTATGCGTCGGTCGGCATTAATCTAACCGATGTGAGCTATCGTGACCGATACAGTCTTCACAGTGGATGCTGGACATCGAAGATACCCGACCGTGAGATGTAATTTCGGGCAGAAAGTTTCATTTTAAAAAAAAAAAACAAAAACAAAAAACAACCATCGTCTACCAGAATTTCTACTGAGATTTAAACAGACAAGATTATCCGAGTTTCGTGAAACCCTGAACCTGATCAGACCAGCGGCTAGACAACGAACCGTCCGCTACCCCTTTGCCACTGAATTCAGCATCAGCTCTTCGCAGTACAATCAGCAACCATTCTACGACGTTCGAAAAAGGCGAAGCCATATATATTTAAAAAAAAAAAAAAAGTTTATGACCGTATCATCCTATCGATTTTCCTTGACGCTACGTTCCTTTTCCGTCCAAGCCAGTCTCTGCCACGCCTTTTCTATGGCGAGTACGAAAACAGCCAAACCAAAGCCACCTGCGAGGACGTAAAATGTGGTGAGAAGCTGCATCAGCTTGACGCCGGTTGACTTTGATTGCTCCTTCTCATCCGCGCACCGAATTTCCTGGAAGTGTTTCTTTTTTAGACGCTCCAAGGTCCCAGATTCGTGGAATTCCAAAATTCTGAAAAGGGTAATGAACGTTATCAACGAAAACAATCGAGACAATACCCTGCCCCGACAGAACACGTGATGTTTATACGGCAATAAACCTCTCTTCGAATATAGAGAGGGCTTCTCCGAAAGAGTTACCTCCTTTCGGATTTAATTGGAACTAATGATGCTATGAAGGGCTCTTACCTCTTGGAAAATACGTCGATGTATGGAGAATGCTGCTGAAGGGCGAGAGCGTAGTCTTCCCGCCAGAGTGGCTCGTCGATGCGAGCCAAACCGCAGATGTCCGTGTTCAGTATTAGAGATATCATATAGGAAAGGATGAAAAGGAACTTCTCTTTTCTCACTTTTTCGAAAAGGGTCTTCCCCGACGTGGCCAGGACGTCTGGGTCGTCCTGGGAATATCGCAGCATCGCTTCCCAGAGTCTTCGGTAAAGGGAGCCCTCTCTGGAGTTCTGCGGCGAGAAAAATATTCTGAAGATGTACGCTGCTCGTCAGCCAAAAGAAAGGTTAGTCCGCACACTGACCGAACGTTCTGGAGGTAATCTGGGTGCCGTGCTGTCTTAGCGTGGTCTTTCCCAGGTAGATTTCTCGCCTAATGCTACCAATGACCGCCCCCCATCTATGTATTTATCACGTCATTTTCAGTATCCTAATATCAGCTTTAAGCGAGAGGTTTAGACAGTTCTTCGTTTTATGCGTAAACAAATGCGCAAGAGTGGTTCAGCTGAAAGAAGACATTTTCTCAAATTCAGGTTCAGATGTCCAAGCCGCCCGGTGATCTACGGCGCGCATGTCAGAAAGATGCGCCAGCAGAATACCCAGAGTTCTCGCCCCTGTGACGAAATCCAAACCCATGGCGCTGTTATCAGATTCTTCGCGGCAGAAACCGAAACGTTAGTAATGACTGCGCCGCTGTTCAGAGAACGAGTTATAAATCAACCGGGGACCCAGGCCCGTGCGCTCCGCGACACGAACACCGGAAGGGTCCCAACCCTGCTCTTTCTGCCGTCAGGGCGAGGCTTTCCACCGCTAGTCCCACTCACCTTAAACGTGTTGACTCGAATCCCGTAGCCGTACATCCCGAACGTGTACTCGTCTTGCGAAAGGAGGTCCTCGAAGTTATCGAAAGGAACGGGCTCTGTGGTGACCAGTGACGTAAACAGGTCGGCGTTGATGGACGCCATCAGAATTATTACCGTCCACCACCAGAAGAAGAGAAGAAGTTTCCCCGGGTCAGTCTGTGGACTGAATGCTCCCCCTGCCGTGGAAAAGGGAAACTATTACAAAATTATACTTTCGCGAAACCGGTCAGCCCTCGTCAACATAAGATAGGCAGGACGGGATGTCCTTCTACGATAACTGACATATCGCACAAACAGATTTACTTATATATGTTCGTGGTTTTTTTCGTTTCCTTCTTGTTTTTTTATTAACGGTCAAGTCAAAGATTTTGAGGAAACACCTGAGAACGAAATGTTCGGCAAACATGGGATGGATTTCCAGTTACCCGCCAGCTCGTCGTGTTCTCGGAGGCTGGACATAGGGTGCCGTGCACCTCTGGCTTTGAAATTCTTAATTCAAATTCCTAACGACAACGAAGCAATTTCTTTTTCATTTACAATATCTGTAACCCTTATGATTCTTTAACGTTAGCTTGGGAGCTTAACGATTGACCCCTGAACCGAACTGGCGCTGGTCAGTCGCCTGATTATAGGTCTTGAAAGGTAACTTTTAAAAAAAATAGTCGACAGACTAACTCCGTGTCTGTAACACCTTCTCAATATGTTATTTTACAAAAGAGAGTTTAGTTCCGCTTCCGTAAAGCTGAAACAATACATTTTGAGAGTAGTTTTTTAATTTAGATTTTGCATGACATCCTTCCTAGCTCCTAGCGCACTGCTCTGCCAATTGATCACGTGTGTGTAGAAAGAAAGCACGTGTTAAATGATACACATTAGTTCTACGGGAAAAAAAAAATGTTTTGATTTTTACTTTTTATGTTCTTTTAAGTTTGTACCTAATAAACGCTCAGAAAATCTGCATTAGAAAAATATTTCAGGCAATTTATAACAAAACACTTACAGAAGTTGCTTTACGTATTAAGAAGCCGGGTTAGTTACCTACCTTGAATAAAATATGATCCACAAAGATGCCACGCGATTTCACCAAAGCTGACCTTGTTGCGTTCCCTGGATTGCCGATCCGCGCAGTAAATTAACAGCTTTTTTTCCATAAAGAAGAGGACAGCGATGGCTACAATCAGAGCCGCTCCCATAACGAGTAGAATTGGCCAGGTGAAATGGTCGGCCAGACTCCGCCACTTCGTTTTGCTCTCGGGCTTTTTAAACACTCCCACGGATTTGTCGAAACAGAAGGGGTAGGTAAAGTCGACCACTGCGTCTCGACCTGCTTCCACCGTAAGGATTTGCAGGGCGATGTCTGCTTCCTGGAAATGGAGTCATGAGACATGAGGAACGCGCAACAATGGGGGAGATTAAACGACTTCCTGCTTACCACCGGTTGACTTTCCAAACTGATTGCCAGCAACACTTGTGTGAATTAACATTATGACATCAGTGAGTCTACGGCGCGATGCATCTATAAAGTACAGCAGCAGGCAACCTTAGCTATTTGTTAGTGACTACTTCAAAATTTTGGCAGGGGAGGTTATTCCGTGTATACGCTATTTTTTTTTTTCAAAAAAAAATAACTTTTTATTCATTTAAATGTAAATTCGATTTTTCTCTAAAGGTGTCCATTCAAAAAAACGCACCTTAGAATTTTTGTTAGAAAACGAAAAAGAGGATACAAGAGAAGCTGAGAAAGATGCTGTCTGCATCATCAGGGAATCAGCCTTTCCTAGCCAAGCTATATACCATACTAACCTTCCTTTCTAGCTGCCCAATCATTCCCGTCCAACTTCCATTGATAAGTATTCCGAAATCATTATCAGCTGGTTCTGTTAAAGTGTACCTGAATAAAAATAGAAATGCGTTGCATGTTGCATATAATTTTCCTTATTCTGTCTTTATTTCATCACGGAATTTTTTTACTTCTTTCTATTTAAAAAAAAAAATCTTGGCTAATAATATCAGATTGGAGTGGTGTTCATTGATCTATCCATTAATTTTGCAGTGTAAGTGTTCAGCTTCCATTATTCTTTGCGTTTCTTCACCAGGCGTCTCTACGCTACAAAGAGGTACACAATATCAAGCACAGAAAGGTCGTACAGAACAAAAGCCGAGGGCAGGACGTGGGCAGACAAATCAAGTCAAGACCATGTATTATTGCTTAAAGGCTCCCGAATTTTTTGGGGGGGGTCTCTTTCTAGCAGTTTTGGTTATAGCAGGTTTCTTTTCATTCGTTAATTCGTTTTTCATCTACACCGACAGAATGCTTATTTCTCTGGTCCGCTAAACATTCATCATAAAATTAGCGTAAACGACTTTTTAATTCGATTTTTTTTTTTTTTTTGGTGCTTTTCAAAATGCAAAAATCCTCGCCGCCGAACTCAGTCTTCCTCTCGGTGGTTTCGGCAAAGCTCTTGCAGCAATACCGACCTCGTAACAGATGTAGATGACACGTAGCCCATTCATCCGGGACCTCTTCCCATTTAGATCTATGACGATGCTCTCCTGGAACAATTTCAGAAGATGCTCTCCGTCTTCTGGTGGTAAACGCTTAACAGTCTTGTGGCCAAATTAATTCGCCTTATCCAGGCCGACCCCTACCCCCTTTTTTTCCCTTCAGTCTCTGTATTATATCATCTTTAAAAATATATAAATAAAGTTTACCCGAGTTAGGATCACTTGTTTGCTCTTAGTTATCCACGGAGGATGAGAGAATGTACCAAATGCTTACTTATCATCGCCTGCCTTAATTTGCACGTTTAGGACCCTCTAACATGAGCTAGCCGAGAACTTCGAGACTCGGAGTAGCCTAACTCACGTGAAATTGAGAGATTTGGCGAGATGCTCGAAGATGTCCACACAGTAGCCTCGATAAACCAAAGTTCCGCTGATGTTTGACTTGCTCACAAAAGGCGATATCTGGAATAAGAACAACACCCCCACCTAAGAATGAACATCATTGCATGAAACCTCAGCTTTAATAATAACTTTTAAAAACAACAGATAAAAGACTTTTCTGCGTGTAATGGACTTCGGTTTAAAGTGAACTCCTATTTCTAACGGCGAAGCACAAATGCTTCAGAAAAATTACAAACTTCTGTAAACATTTTCGGATTAAAAAAAAAAAAAATTACTTATTTTTATGAATATTTGCTTACATTTAACAATTATTAGAAACAGTTAAAAAGAAAACTACTTCGAAGTAGAATGTTTAACGAAAATTACTTCAGTATTCTTCAGGGCAGGTGAAGCTAATTAAGACTTAAACGCTTGTTGATTTTTTCTTTCCCTTTAAGCTGTTTTACAGAATCTATTTTCAAAAATCTTTAAAAGCCGACTCCCTTTTGTTGTATATGAGATCTTTTTCTAAAATCTTCAAGCAGGATAGAACAGCGGGTCACCACTTTCCACCAGGTTTCTTTAATTTGCCAGGTAACCGAGTACCTGATCCAGATACCTGACGCGCCCTTTTCGTGAGCACAGATCAATCACAACCTGACAGGCAAAAGTGAATAGAATGCAAAAAAATGGGGGGTGAGCCCGGACGTTTCCAGACAAACAAACGGGGGCGGCCGGGTAAGGTAATACAAGTTAGAAGTTAAAGGTGGGCGTCCGCATAAACTCTGGCGGACAGAATCGCTTCTTAGTCTCTCTACCAGGTCTGAGCTTTCACTCGCTGCAAATCGTCAGCACTTTACTTTACGCACCACCCGGGTCGTGACGACAAAGTGCTTCCTGTTCAGGCCGAAGTGAACGTTGGGGAACATCGCATCGGCCAGCGCGGTGACGTCACGGTTTCCCAGGTCTCCCAAGTCGTGCAGGAAACGTCCGTTTTCCGTCCACGTCAGAGTTAAAAGTCTACCACCATCGACTCGGATTTCCTCGTCTTTTTCCTGCCAAAAAAAAGAGAATTTTTCTTACATTTCTTTCCCCCTTTTTTAAAATAAAAATCTCTTAGTTGCTTTATTTACTTTTTTTTTTAAAAATTCACCTAGAATACAGATAAGGATCCCACATGTCCACGCTCGTCTGTACATCAGCGACGTATGGACCCATTATTCAACCAGCCGTGTCAAGATCAAAGAAAGAAAACCAGGGAGCCGCTTCAACTCACGTGATACTTTGTAAAGAGAATTTGGAGAACCGCAGAAATGGGCTCAGCTCTCTGTGTCGAGAAGTCGAATCGACCCATCAGAAGACCCTGTAAGCAGTAGTAATGAGTCTAGTCTTAGCTTCAGACTTTAGATGTGGTGGATATGGGTGATGCTTTGAGAGGAAATTCCGGTCCTGCATATCTGCAAGTGCCAGTTCAACTAAATGATTTTCGAGATGACGGTGTGTTTCATCTGACACGGTTCAGTGACAATAGCTTTCTATTTTTTGGAGGAGAGATCTAAGCAGAAGCAGAATTAGCCGGTGTGTGTGGTGTGTGTGTGTGTGTGTGTGTGTGAGAGAGATAGAGAGTTGTAGTAGGGGGTCGTTCTGATTGGAATCGCGAAAACTTATTTTATTTTAAAATGGAAATGGCTGATTTTCTTTCAAACGATGTTCCCTTTCAAAAGTCAAACTCTTGTCGGTAAAGTTGGTTTCTATTCGCCACGAATTCAGAAAGACTCTTTGAAAGTAAACCAAGATTTCAAGTTCCATGCCGCCAAAATCCTACCGAATATTTTCGTGATTTAAAAAAAAAAAAAAAATTGGTTTTAAAAAATTATTCTACAGTTCTTTTACAAACAGGTAAATGTTCAGAACGTATTTTTTTTTTTTTTTGGGAAATTCTGAAAAGGTAAAATATACACCTGAAAAAAAATTAATTTAATACAAATAATGAAATTTATTTGTGCTTTGGTAAAATTACATTAATGTTCTGAGCGAATTCGTTCGTGGAACAATCATCGGTTATCTTCTCTTTATTTTCTTCTGTTTACTTGAAATGGTTATGGAAACAAGAAACAAAATTGGGCGTAAAAATGAAAATATCACGTGACAGAATCACATTTCATGTACAAAAATGAAATTCTCCATAGTACAGTCATGTGTTGGTATAGTAGACTGTGATTGGTTGTCATGTCAACCATTAAAAAGTGTCACATCTGCAGAAAAACTATAAAAGAATAGACATTGATATCATTGTATTGTGGTGAATACTACGGTACCTGAGAAGGAACGTCACGTGTACAGCTATATAATTCGAAGTCTTAGCAAGTGAAGGCTGCTCTAAGCGGCAGATTGCAGCCCAACTTCATATTTCAGGAGAAGCTGCTGTATACAAGACTATAAGGAGGATACACAAAATCGGGACTTTTGACAACAGACGTGATCGAGGGAAAAAAACCCAAACACTCCACAAGGTCTGATAGACAATGGGCCAGTAAACATCTTGCAAACGACCCAGCTGCAAGTACCGGTGTTAACGTTTCTCCAAGAACAGTAAGATCCACATTAGCGCGAAGCGGTCTCGGTGGTTGTATAGCTGGCCGTAAACCTTGGCCGAGAAGAGGCAACCGAACGGCCAGGCTGAAGGGGCAGCAGAAATGAAACTGAGACCATCGGATCTTGAAGAAGAAGATGTTCTTACAGATGAGTCCAAGTTTGAACTGTTTGGCGATAATCTACGGCAGTTTGTTCGAAGGCGGATCGGGGATTGCAACGGGTACAGGGAAGCATTTGGGTGGATCAACAATACAAATGTGGGACCAAATATCAGCCGAGAATGTCGGAGGTTTGCATAAAATTTAAGGTTATTGACAGCCAACAAGTAATCGTGTCATTCAGTCAGAAAGACTTCCATCGTTAAAATGGCCCCAGGTTTACAGCCAATGATGCGAGCGCTTTCTTGCTGAAATATTTAATTAATTAATTAATAATTATTAGGAAAAAAAGGTTTTTCCTCACTTGAAAATAAGAAGAAAAAAAACTATTCAACAATTAGAATTTACATTTACTCTGAAGCACCAGTAGGCAAGAGCAGAGGTGGTGGATTTACTTTTCCCTTCAGTATGGCCGACAGCCCCGACGAGTCGGTATGTAGCATTTCCGAGAGATACTGAAAAACGTACAAAGTCAGGACAGATAAGGTCGTCGGCACTGTTCGCCTGCTTGGCTGCGATACTGTAGCTAAACAAGAGAGAACTGGGGTGCTGTCGATTGATGCAGACCATCGAAATTAAAACGGCACGTTTCTGCAAATAAATCCCAGCTTTGTAATCGTCTAACTTACATATAATTTTTTTTCTTTCCAGCTGAATTAAACCTCGCCTTTTTTTTCCATAAAACACACCTACCTGGCTTTTACGAAATACGCAGCGCTACCTGAAAAGCTGCAACAGATGCACGACCCTGTTACCTGCAGTTTGCAATTTCCGCCAGATTCAGACCAGCGGTTAGTTATGATAGCCACGTGATCCAGCTTCGATGCTTCTCGCCGAACAGTCTCGACGCCAGGTGTGGAAGAATAGACAATCCAGCGCGAGAAATGACGCATCAAGGTCACGTTAGTTGCTGCATCCAAGTTGTTCGCCTTTAAGAAAAAGGGGGGGGAAAGTTAGTATTTGGTACTGGTCGCGTGATTGGAAATGAAAGACAGTGGAGATCATAAAGAATTATTAAAGTTATGAGTCAGAGCGTTTGATTGGATTAGCAAAATGATTCAGAGGCTTGTTTAACGATGAAGGGGACTTAAGTACAGAACTGTTCGTCGGTTTAAATAATCACCGAAGAGGAAAACGCGTTCTGCGTCAGCGCTACCCGTTGTTTCAGGGGAAATGATCCTGGCTGACTGACACAGGTAAAGGTGTTAAGTAAACATTTAACCTGAATTATCGGCACGGTTCAACACCACTGTGAGATAACCCGAAACAAACGTCTCTAACCACTTTCCCTCTTTATCCAAAAAGAGTAGGTTACGGATCTTCTCTCGTCTTGAAAGATCTCCTATAGTTCTCCACGCCTCCTCAGTCTTGTGCCCCCCCCACTCCGGACATGTCTATTTTAGTGTCTAAGCTCCGTGGGAAACCTTTAAATGTGCTACTGTAATTAAATTCTTCGTTCTTCCGGAAACAAGGTCTGTTTCAAGTCTCATAGTCGTGATATGATTGTCGGCAGCCCTGCTGTAAAAAACCGAGGCCCATCTAGAGAAAAGCAGCGAAGGATCCAGAGGCCAACATTTCTGCATTTTCCTGACGGTTTCCGAGGCCGGTTTGCGTCATTGTAAACCATTTTCAAGTAAACGTGGGTGTTTTCCTACTCAGGACTATTTCTCATGATGGCGACAAAGTATGGTCTTCGAAACGGCGGTTTACTTACGATCGCTAACGGGGTGAGACAGACCCGAAATGCCCCCTTTAAGGTTTTCAGACGCAGGCCATAGAATCGAGAAATTGCGGGGTGATCCGAAAATGTGCCACATGCATAAGTTTGGGATTTCGCGGATTGTCAGACATTGTGGAGAAATCAAACGACCGCAGTTGGGAAGAATTTCAAGCTGCCCTGCCAACCCGATGCGTGCGCGAATAAATTCGTAGAACAGGGGGAAAAAAAAGGGGGCCATTAGCGCTAGAATGGTGGTGCGAAATTCGAAGCTTTCTTCTATACGCTGGCTTTTACCAATGACGTCACAGACCTGGTGCAAGACAGAGGCCATCGGAATCTCTGAGCAGAGCAGCAAGTAACCGAACCCGTGCCTTCTCCATCTTGTGTAACTCTCCAGTATCGTGGTTCGTGTTGTGGAGCTGGATTCGTTCCCATCCAAATAATTCAGTAGAAACAGAACTTCTGGCAATGATTGCTGTATCTCTGATACTAATTTTTCTGCAACAAAAAAAGAATAAAAAGGAAGCTAATCATATTTTTTTCTCCACTCGCCTTCTGGGTTATTACCCACCCCGACGTGACATTTGAATGCAAAATTAAACATGAAAATTAATCTATCTGTTTATCTGTGGCGGATTGGAGAGAATTTGTCGTGGATGCCACCAACTGCCTCGGATCCACAGTCCCGAGATCCAGGATGTACAGCAGCTGTTCGAACTGCTAGTGCCGGCCGGTGCTATCGAAAGAATGGTTCTTTTAGTTCTTCGGGCCATCAAGTGCCAGCGAGAGTTGCGAAGAATGTGAATTAGTTTCCTGAGTTTGTTTTTAAGTTCAGTTGTTTCCCCCAAAGACCACGTTTAGCCCCATCAGTCGTTTAGAGAACTGACAAAGTGACGGTTATTGAGTTCTACACACCCCGATCGGGCCTACTTACTGGAGGTGCGGTCGTAAAACAGCACAACGATCGGCCAGTTCAACTCTCGAACCAAAGCCGACAGAGTAACTCGAAGCCGGTCCGCCGAACACGAGCCTCGCGATGGTGAGGAGCCGCCGGTGGCGCTCGTGTGGCTGCCCAACACGGAACACAGGGAGGCGAGGCAGCAGAGATGACGTTGGATTAAAGGCGTTGGCGAGTAGCGTCTCGAGACCCCTGAAGACGCGACGACGGTCGTAGAAGCTTTCTGACGTTCAGCAAAGCATTTTATTTCTGCGCATGCTCGCTGGAGAGCAAATGTCTCTTCGTCGTTTCTTCTTGCTGAAATAACTGACAAATACATAAACATATTAGAGAAAGAGATGCTGTGGTTTTAGATTGAACGTAACCTTAATTCCATAATAAGGAAAATCTCGTTTGCATTTCTCCTGACAAAGAACTCGGACGCACAAAATATTAAATTAATACGGTATTTTATCTAGAAATTTTTTTCTTTTAACCATCGATTAGTTTGTAAGTATTTCAATGTCTCGATCGTCAGTGTCCACGGAACCACAGCCGTCAGTAGGACGTCTGTAGAAGGATTTTACTGTGGGGAAAAACACAATGGTTTCAAACGATGTTCCCGCTGCTTTTAGTGACGGAAGATGAGGAAGCTGACGATGTTCCTTTGATGGCAGAACTCACGCACGGATTTTTTTCTTCTTCTTCGTAGCGATGATGTTTTCTGCCGCTCTCTCCGCTTTGCTCCAGTGGCTGGCAACGACATCTTTTATTAAGTCGGACCTGCCGCCGCGGACCAGTCAGAAAAGACGTTCTTAAAGTTGGTAATTGGTTGTGTTTGGTGGCTATTGGACATAATATAAGAGTCTCTCTCTCTCTCTTCATCCTCATCTCTCTCTCCATCCCCATCTCTCTCTCTCTCATCTCTCTCTCTCTCATCTCTCTCTCTCTTCTCTCTCTCTCTTCATCCTCATCTCTCTCTCCATCCCCATCTCTCTCTCTCTCTTCATCCCCATCTCTCTCTCCATCCCCATCTCTCTCTCTCTCTCTCTCTCTCTCTCTCTGTACTGACGTCATATATATATATATGTGTGTGTGTACTGACGTCACCCCCCTCTCCCTCTCCCGGACATTATCTTTCTTATAAAAGTCCAAGGAAAACCCTGATGCATTCAGCTGTGCTTAGGGTTGGTGATGGATCAATCCAGCCCAACAGACGTCCGCCGAGAATCCACACGGTAAACGTTCTGCACGATTTTTGTCGAGAAAACTAAATAAGACCTCAGACTGGCAAATAATTTATCACATATCAACTATGTATTGCATACTATTCGCATTCTTCCAACAACAGACATTTCTACCAGATCCATAATCTTGAAGCTGTTTTGTTTTAACCTAATAAAAAGAAAGAATAACGATACATTTCTAGAAAGTGCGAGGTAACGGGTCACAGAATTACCGCGATACACACCGCTGTAATGTTCCGTCAGAACGAGGCTGTAGCCAGCAGATATTGTGCGATGGCTTACGTCCTCACCCCGACTGTGGGACTTGCTGCTGGTGCACCACAAACGGTTATCCACGTCGTGGCGAGTCATCCGTGTTTTCGTGACATTCCCACATCATCCGCATAAAACGATGACGTTAAAGTCATCGCAATGCCGTGTCACATCAGAAACAAAGCATCTACCTGTCCAGCTCGACAAAAAGACCACGTCCTTTTACCGTTTTTCTAACCTTGCTGACAGTAGAGTAAAATAATTGAATAATTTGTCCTCCAGCTTCGTGATCACCGACCCTTACGTCTCTAGCCAGGGTTAACCCATGACTGGCCGTGTCTGCCGTTTTATCTATTTATTTTGCTAAAGAGATTGTAGTTTCTTGTTCAGTGTAAAACGGTCTCGGCTACACGCCACCCCTCGTATTATACAGACCCAGAAAAGTACAAAAATTGTACAAAATCACGAGAAACCGTTTCAACTTACAGAACAACAAGAAATTAAACTGAAAGTAGAAGTACGTACGAGATCTAAGGAAATACGAATAATAGCGCAAAGTCCGGAACTAAAACCAAGAAAACACTTAAGCTGAAGTTATTTGTATACTGAAAATAATGGAAATGCATCGACCACGGTAGTGAGTTGTTTTCGTAGCTTCTGTTCTACGTTTTTTTAATCGTCGACCTTTTAAAAATTAGCAATAACATACGTACCTGTTCTCATCAGGTCAAGGATATCGGAGCTGTTTAACGTCGACCAATCAGAGCCGGGTTTACTTCTTCGCGAACAGGATCTGGTGTCAGCTACGTCGATAGGAGGGCGCTCATTCAGGCCGTCGTCTTCTTCCAGCGGGTATTCCAGGCTGCTGGCGTCGATCCTCGTATCCGAATCCTTCTCAGTCCCGGACGTCGTCGTCGTCGGTGAATCTCCCTCCACCGTCACCGACGTGGGCTGGATTGATGCGGAGGAAAACGTCGTCTCTGCACGCAAAGCGGATGTCTCGGCTACCTTAAGCGCCCGCCCACTCCGCTCGGCTGTAGCCAGGGCTGGGAGGTCGCCTTCTGTCCAGCCCGGTTTTCCCGTTGCTGCCATCTGTACGTCGCTCCACGAAGACTCCAGACCCGACGCTCTGTCGGAGCGCCACTGACGGGCGTTTTCTTCCGAGGCTGAGGAAATAACAACAACGGTACGACGGCAGACATGCCGATCTATCGATGGGAGGTCCCAGAGACCGTCTCCGCGAGGTATCTGCTCGACATTAGTGAATGTCTTGCGAATACCGTTTAAAGAAGGTGTTTAGATTCCTGAATACCGGCCAGGGCTTTAGCGGGACGGGCGGTGCGAGAGAATTCTACCAAATGCGACCGACATCTTGTGAACTGGGGGGGGGAGGAGGTGAAAAGTGTGGTTGCACAATCGAGCCGCCGGGACAAACATAATGATACACCTGGCAACATCCGGACGCCACTTCGGTTAAGTATCCGCTTTCTAACTCCCCATACCATTTTACAACCTGCTGCAGAATACTGGAAATAAGCAGAGGCCGTCACTGCTCTCCTTAATGTCGGTCCTTTGTCCCATTACGTCGGCTTTTAATCAGAAAGCCATCTTAAGATTGTAGAATAGTCCTGGATACGGACAATTCGGTGGTTCACAGCTTTTGTCGAGGTTGTGTATACATATGAAGACTTAATAATGAGCTGACTTCCCCTTATTATAAGCAGAATAAACTGATTTCAAAAGTTGTTACAGTTTTACTCTTTAATTTCATGAAAGCCAGTTTTTTAATTAAATTATTATTATTATTATTAAATTACGGTCTTCTGCTTTCAACTATAATTGTGATAGAATATCCGCTTTATCTGCTTTAATTGTCCGATTTTTGTTATATATATAAAAATAGGCAGTGCCCTGCCACACTAATGAGCCAACTTGTTATTTTACTGAATGTTAGTTTGCTGCGGAAAGAACAGGAAATAAACAAGCGGAAAATCGAGGTTTTTTTTTTTTTAATATTAGAACTTGGTCGAGCCATCTTTTGCAACACGAAGATTCGCTACCCCGTTCATCGCCGAACGAGCGACTTTTCGGTGACCACGTATCGCCCTCCCACCCGTATAATGGCGAGACGGGTGGATTCCTCTTCCGGATGAGGGTGGCCGAATTAACATGGCACTGGGCACCCCGACAGCAGCCGTGACAACCGTTTTCTCCGCGTTAATAATTTACTTATATCACATTTGGCGCCTGAGTTCTACTCACGGTTCCCATTCCCTGATATCGAAGATGCCCATCGTTCTTCGAAGCCAAACAAACCCGAACCACTTCTTGTGCCGTCCACTACCATAACTTCTGAAACTCGAAGTCGTCGTATCAGTTGTCACGCAACCAATGGTTTATATTCTATTCTCAAAATTAGCATCTCGTAATTGTTCTTTTGTGGCTGGCTAACAAACGATCCAGTCAGGGTGGCGTCCTTGCCAGCATAAGGCTACCATCTAAATACACTATTCAAAGAGGCGCGTCGTTCTCGCTTAGAAAAAATCGCTTTCGTCCGGCTATCTCCGTTGTAAAGTCTAACACTGATTTAATCATCAGTTTACAAATCTTTCAGACATTATGTCATAACTATAGCTGTGTAAAGACAAACCTACCGGTTCTGCAGATTAAGACGAAGATGAAGGAGGCTGGAATGAACGCCGTGCTTTTCGTCGTCATCCCGTCGCTAGTCTTCGTATATCTACGTCGGTCTCCGCTATGAAGCCATATGCTGAAACCCTGATGCCAAATGTGAAATTTTCTAAATAGAAAGCAATCTCATTGTTGTATGAAATCAATATTAATATCCGTTTTTATTTGAAAATGATCACACATTTCATGCATCGAGATTTTAGGAAAATACAAGAGCTTCGGCAGTTATCCTCACGATCGATCGTTTCCGCTTTATTAGTTCTGCATCACTTACGGCCAGCAGATAATCTACATCTAAAGTGAGCGCTTTGCAAGTCCTTTGGCATAGTGAAAGTAATGAGCTACGTCGTCGGCGTCAGTCGGCAAAGCGAAAGTAGCGCGGTATTAGATGCACGAGAGCCGGGCATTGAGAAAGGCGATGCTGTGATCACAATAGCCATTGTTTGTTCTTGGACAAGTGACGGCTTTCATCTTCTCTCTGGTCTTTTTAATGATCTCAAGACAATCAAGAGCAGAAGTGCACATCTTCTTCGGTTGACGTGATTACAGACGATGGGTTTTTGTTTCCCCCCCCCCACTACTAGTAACGACTTTCCAACAACTTTTCAATTTAGTCAGGAGGTTAGGTGTGCACGACGGATGCCACCTACCCCTGTAATGAGCCTAGACGCTCGCATCCTCTTTTTTTTTCTGCCTGTTAATTTACAAAGGTATCAGAACGGTTGTAGCATCTAATGTCTGCATCGTGAACTCTGGTAGGGCTTTTGTGCGGACATAGATAAAGAGATAGCGCTTTGATAAAGAGACCCAGGGCATTTAGCGAAGATGGTATTAACAAAAGATTCGACTCCTTTTAGTCACTTAAAGGAAGGGGGGAATTGCAGCGATATTCTACGAGATTCCATCTTTAATTCTGTACAAGATTTCCGCTTTAAATTCATTGAGACTCCAGAAGCTAGACGGTTATTTTGGGCAGTTTTCACCTCTTCGTCGGTAGAACTAAGGAAACCACATTTGGGAGGTTTTCTCTTTTTGCCACCGTTACCAGATGTTGTATTGAGAACTGCATTGATGATAGGCTGACAGACAGAGAGTAAGATACGCCGACGGACTTACAGGGACAGGCTGACAGACCGAGAGAGGGTAGAATGTCAGAATAAACAAGGATTATTGTCGGTCTTGTCTCACCGATTTTTACACTTACCAAAGTTTGCTCATCATAAAAAAATAGATAATAATACTTTCGCAAGTGCCAGAAGATGATAATATAACTTTATTTCATAAAAGAAATAATGGAAAGAAAAATCTCAGAGTCTTCACAGAGATACTGCAAATACCGATTGTATTTTCATGGAAAACAGTTTAGATATGTTACACGTGCATACAGGTGAAAGAAGATACAGATGAGAGCTATAGGTCAATCAGTTTAAATGTGTTATGCAAATGCACAGGTGGAAAGAGTCAGAAACCTTTTTTAAAGTCCCTGAAAAGGCGTAGTTTCAATGGAAATTCCAATGAGGTCTGTGGGACAGATGCCATCACTGGGATGATATTTTAGCGGGTATCTTGGTGAGCCTTCACCGTGTAGCCGGCCCGACGGTATATCTTGTTTTTGTCGTCGAAGTCTCAGATCGAACTCTTCTGTCGCAGGCCCTGCCGATCTCAAGAGACCCTCCCCATACATTCCGTATCCACAGTCACACGGTGTCGTTGATGTTGCCAAAACGCCGCTAACTTTCGAAAGGGACGATCAAGAGTTTTTAATGTCCATCGCTTTCTTGAAAATGGGATTCGACCTTTCCCAGAGTGAGGGGGGGGTTCCTTACGGGTAAGAACCCCTACCTGGTCGGAGCAGAAGGCACGAGGTGAGGCGCGGGGCAGAGAGGCCGGAAGCCCTTCTGAATGACGATGGGAAACGTCGCACCACCCACTGGCTCGAAGTCAAACCGGTGTCTTCTAGCTGGCTTCGAGACGCAGCCATCGCCGAATGCCACTGTCTCCTTACTCGCTAACTAATCCCTTTAAATTTCTGAAAGAAAACTAGATAGGGCGCTTACAGGTATGAGAGCGAACAGTCTTAATTTTCTTTTTGTTAATGTGGCTGCCGCAGAACTTACGGTGGTCGAACAGATCGATTGGCTATAGTGTAGATTGATATCAATATTCGATAAGACGGTGTAGAGGTTAGATCGACATGGAATAGTCATAAGCAGTAATTCTTTATTTGGGGAGAAAAACCCGTTGTTCGAGCTGGGACATAGTATTTCGGTGTGAAAAGAAAATTTAAAGATATTTCATTAGTAAATAAATCAATCTTCATTTAGCTTCCGCTTTCTACCAGAAACGTCTGCTTTAAAATGATTATTGACAACTGATAATTCAGTAATCTCATATCAGTCAGAAAAACGGGCAAAATATGTGAACAGGTTAGTGTATTAAGCGAAAGTAAAATGTGATATACTTAGAAACTAACGTTGGCACTTGTTTTGTTTTTCTTTAAAATGAACAGCAAAGGGTACACCACGAGAGAATGGAAAGGAGGACTGAGGAGCGAAATGATATTTCCAGACAAAGAGAGAGAGCGAGATAGAGAGAGAGAGGCGAGGGAGGGAGAGAGAGGAGGAGAGGAGAGAGGAGAGAGAGAGAGAGGAGAGAGAGAGAGAGAGAGAGAGAAGAGAGAGAGAGATTTGGGAAGAGAGAGAGAGAGAGATATGGAGAGAGATTTGGGGCAGAGAGAGAGAGCGGGAGGGAGAGAGAGAGAGAGGATTTGAGGGAGAGAGAGAGATATGAGAGAGATTGGGGAAGAGAGAGAGAGATTTGGGGAAAAGAGAGAGAGAGAGAGAGATTTGAGGGAGAAGAGAGATATGGAGAGAGATTTGGGGAAGAGAGAGAGAGAGCGAGAGAGAGAGATTTGGAGAAGAGAGAGAGAGGAGATGGAGAGAGATTTGGGGAAGAGAGAGAGAGAGGAGAGAGAGAAGGGGAGAGAGAGAGAAGGATAGAGAGAGATTTGGGGAAAAGAGAGAGAGAGAGAGAGAGATTGAGGGAGAGATATGGAGAGAGATTTGGGGAAGAGAGAGAGAGAGAGAGAGATTTGAGGGAGAGAGAGAGATATGGAGAGAGGATTTGGGGAGAGCGAGAGGAGAGGAGATTTGGGGAAAGAGAGAGAGGAGAGAGAGAGATTTGAGGGAGAGAGAGAGATATGGAGAGAGATTTGGGGAAGAGAGAGAGAGGAGGAGAGAGATTTGGGGAAGAGAGAGAGAGAGAGATTTGAGGGAGAGAGAGAGCTATGGAGAGAGATTTGGGGAAAGAGAGAGAGAGAGATGGAGAGAGATTTGGGGAAAAGAGAGAGAGAGAGAGATTTGAGGGAGAGAGAGAGATTTGAGGGAGAGAGAGAGAGATGGAGAGAATTTGAGGAGAGAGAGAGAGATGGAGAGAGATTTGGGGAAGAGAGAGAGAGAGAGATTTGAGGAAGAGAGAGAGCGAGAGAGATATGGAGAGAGATTTGAGGAGAGAGAGAAAGAGAGATATGGAGAGAGATTTGGGGAAGAGAGAGAGAGAGAGATATGGAGAGAGATTTGGGGAAGAGAGAGATGAGATGAGAGATATGGAGAGAGATTTGGGGAAGAGAGAGAGAGAGAGAGATATGGAGAGAGATTTGGGGAAGAGAGAGAGAGATTTGAGGAAGAGAGAGATATGGAGAGAGATCTGGGGAGAGGAGGAGAGGAGGAAGAGAGAGTGATGAAGAGAGATGGAGAGAAAGAGAGAGAGAGAGACTACACATCAAGTGTGCACCTCATTACAGTTGACACCTATTCGAAAGCAGTCTATTTTTCTTTCGCTCTCCCTAGTTCTGAAGACACCGTTTTAAATGCTGTCTTATCAGTACTTTAAACTAAAGAAATACAATTTTAAAAGTCTAAACATCCAAACAAACGAGAAAATCAAATACAATAAAAAAAATTTTTAACATTTTTTGTACTTTTTATTTTTAATATGAACCGTTAATAAAATCCACCTTCCCCTAGTAGAACTGCCCCCCTTTTTTGTATTAATATCTTTGATATGGTTTCCTTTTACTTTTGTACCTGACTTATTTCGGTGGGGCCTATACTGCATTTCCTTTTTCTTTCGCCATTGCTCCCCATAGTGGTGCTCTCCCCTCTAATACAACAAAACAGAGTCGTGATCGCAGCGCCGATTGGTCTCCCCTTTTTACAAACCTCTCATACACCTCGATTTTCCCCTACCGTTCCAAACAATTGGAACTAGGAAAGAGAATGGAAGCCCAGAAACCCGATTGTAGGTACAGCTATATTCGACATAACACAAGAAAAACAAATGGCTAAGCTTTCGCCATAAATGATTAAAGCAGCGTTTTAGCGAAAATCAGTCTGCAAAAAAAAAATTGTGAATTATCATCTGATCCATCAAATGCTAATCATCTGATCCATCAAATGCTAATCTCTCCACAAATGTTGGTAATTTTGAACGGGGGATTAAGTAACAAATAGTACCTCAAAGACCGCTAGCCAAGAGACATACCTTTGGCTATTTATTTAAATTTCTTTTCTTTCACGTTACGATAATTCAACGACAGAAATCTATATATATGTGTATTCTCTCTCTATTTGCTAAAACTATTAGATGGGGAAAGCATGAGACCAAAAATCCCCTTCCCAACACCGAGAGAACAATCCAGCCACCACCCAGTACATTAAGAACGACTACTCTCCAAAAGGCAATTTTTCTCATACCTGTTACTTGGGAAGTTTATTTACGTGATAAGGACAGAACAAGAAATTTTAAAAAAAATTTAAATTTAAAAAAAAACAAACAACTGAAATATAGCTCATTTCCAGACATGGGCATATGGAAAGGTGGTAAGGCCCAGGGTCGTTGGTGTATTCATTAAGAAAGGCAACTTTTTTAGGAAAATAAACGAATAAGGTTTTTTTAAAAAAAAAGCCAAGATTCTTCCTCAAACTGGGAACTTGCTTGCAATAAAAGCTGCAACGGAATTTGTTGTTTTTAAAACCTGACTGGAAACGATTACAGTACAAAGGAAATAGGGGTGGTGGGATCAACACCTTGTTCACAATTAGGAGGCATAGCTAAAAAAAAGACGACACCCTGCAGCCTGTTTGGAAAGAGAACTAGTGAGACTAACGCGTGCACCACTGAATGGGACAATAGACTGAGGACAACGAGATTAGCAGACAAGGGGGTAGGTGACAAAACCCACTTTAAACATCCAAAACAGGGCAAAAACAATCTTATGCTGATAATAGCTATTCACTCACTAGTCATTTAGAAAAAAAAACATAGCATCCCTAAACTACAACATTATCTTCTGCTGAGAATGAGATCTGGACAAACCACAGTCAATAGGGATGCAAAAAATGGAATGTGGAAGACCGACTTCATCTGCCCCCAACTGGTGTATTGCCTAAGGCTGCTTACTGCCTTTCAATTTGTCACACTAATGAAAGGGTTGTACTTCAAAAACATATTTGCCAGCAAATAGGTTTGGGAAAATGGTGTCAAATCATCGCAAGCCATTTAGAGTTAAAATAGTGCTGAAGATACCAACATTTTTTTAAAAAATTGCATTACAATAATAAACACTAGCCTACAGTTACTGTTGTTTTAGTATCTGGTATGTACTTGATTTTACTCTCAGTAGCTTGATGAACATTGTTTTCCAACATTTATACATATATACAAGTATATCTATAAAATCATAGCAGGATTTTTTAAAAGTCCATTAGTTAACTCTTGTCTGATCAAACAGTCTTCATGATCAAAACCAGTTTCCGCAGAGGCTCTCTGAACAGCTCGGCTCCATTAACTTGAACAGATTTGGTCTGTCGGTTCTTAAAAAGTTCCAACCACTTCATGTCTAATCTAGGGACACCACTTGTAAAGGTGTGAGAGGGGAACACACTGACAGTTCTGTTTTTACATTATCAATTATTTAATTGTATATCTAATTCCAATCTTTTACAAATGTAACATGATGCAATGTCATGGAACAACAGACTTTCCAAACTTCATTGATAAGTATCAATGGCAATAGAGATTTCTTTGAGAAAATTTTGTATTTAAAAAGAAAAATGTTGGCAATTAGGCATTCAACATGTATACAAAATTTAGCTGTTTCCTGCGACATGTCTACTAAATAAGATTTCAATACATGCACAACAAATGATACAAAAACTGGAATGTTTAGTTTGATGAGACCCAATACCTCTGGTTCTTTGTCTGCCATTATCCCCCAATCTTTCACTTTCAAATGCCCAGCCAGGACTGGACTAAAGTATAAGCTAGACAGTGAGCTATATCAGTGGTTCAATCACAAAGGGCCTCATGCAAAAACCACACTTTTAAAATTTATGATAAATTTATTGATGAATTTATTGATGAATTTATTGATGAATGCATGTTAAAACATTATGTAAATAATTTTAAAATTTAAAAAATATGCATTATGTCTGAAAATAAATTTTTCAATTGTAATAAATTAGTATTTGTAGCATTTTTTGGTTTGAGCCTTTCAGGGGATTCAGCCGAAGTCGTTTGAGAATATATGTCTAGGATCCCACTTTGTCCAATGATAGCTCTGCATGATATTGCGCTTGTTAAGGGTTCCTGGAACAAGTCACAGAGCCATTTGGATCACATCCTACAAACCGCTTCGGTACAGTGTCAGATTTATAATTACAGCAGATTTTACTCTGTCAGACCATAGAGAGTGGGGTTTATGAGTTGTAATTTCAGTACCATTTAGTAGGACCATTGTATTTGGAAGCCCTATTCATTTTCTGCAGCTATATTTTCAATAATGACATACCTGCATGGCCATATCCCTAATTTTCCAAGCTTAGTGTGAATATGCTGTTCCCAGGTGTAAATTATCCCACTAGACTGCACAATCAACCAAATACCCAAATCTTTCAGTTCATAGTTGTATTACATCCTGCACCTAGAAACACACAGTCCACAGCTGTTAGGTCATGTATCACATCTTCCTTTTCATAAACACATCCAGGTAAGACATAGGAAACTGATAGAGCCAGTAGCCTAAAATTATGTGATACCTGCATAGTAACTGAACAATCATTTTATTCTAGACACAAGAATTAACATTTCAGCCCTGACTGAAGATCTTGTAGTATACTTTTACTTCTGACTCCAATTACTTTATCAAGCTCTTTGCTCTCTCTGCATCATCAGCTCAACTGTTACTGGCCTACTAGAAAGTCCGATGATGAGATTCCTGTGAAGATAGATATTTTTTAAAAAAATGTATGAATTTTTATATTACAGAAAATCAAAAACACTCATTTTGATTTAATGTAAAAACTTTTTTTAAAAAAGGAAAAGTATTTGATTTATTTTAATTCTGCTCTCTTTTGGTTTCTTTAATATTTATCTTTTATTTTTCCTTTTAATCTTCACATTAATATAAACAATAATGCAGAGATAATTTTATAAATACATTTAGAATGGATATTTTATCTGTTAATAATAATAATAATAATAATAATAATCTTTTAATATCTATCTTTAGGCATGTAGTTTGAAAATGTCTATCTAACAACTTTCCTGTTCAAATAGTTGTGGAAGGATGCAATTGCTGCAGGATCTTGTTGCTGCCCAGCTAAATGGCAAATATGAGCTTTATATAGAGAGTATCAGAGGTAAACATTCAATTCACTTTTCTGGAAGCTAATCCAGGCAACAGAATGAGATGGTGATACATGCGGACTAAGTAGAACGAAAAGTCTTTATACATTCGGTAACCTTACACTGTAAGATGCATGTGATATCTTGATGGATTTCATGCTAATAAGAAATGGCTGTTTGACATTATTCACTGAAAAGACAGTAAGTACTGTGCTCACTTGTAACTGTTAATTGCAGAGACAAAATTCCCTGACTTTGTTATTTACTCTCACAAGGGGGACATACGGCGTAGGAGGATTTGCCAGACAGAGTCCATCTGCAGAATATGTTGGAGAAATTCTTTTTTTGTCAGAGAAGTATGCCATTGTATATTCTTGGCTATGTAAAACCTAGACAATTTGTTTCCAATAGTAACACTGTAATGTGCCAAGTCAGCTACATTTTCACCTTCCTTGTTCAAACTGACAAAACTGTGAAATTATATTAAAGAGAGAATAAATAAACTCACCACAAAGTACAAATTTGATACCAAAATGAATACAGCTTTTTTTTGTTTCTAAGAAAACTGTTATGCAATACTTCATGAAGATATCAGAATGAAAGCAGTTGCAATAATTCAATAATAATATTAAAAAATATTTTCAGATATCTCTTAATGATATACAACAAAGAAGGGCTTATTTTTTTGCCTTTTCTAGATATCTGTTTCCATTTGCAGTGTTTGTTACCTTAGCCTTTTGTTATTTAATGAGGCTGGAGCAACTATTTTTAGTTGTGTTCCTGCTTTTACTTGTGTATTTGTTTCTTTAGTTTTGTTATTAGTTCTTAATATCTAAAATTTGCTGGTTTTTTCGAGTTAGTATACAAGAATACATACTTAGTGTTTTATCTGCTAGTATTTGGTCATAAGTTGTCTTACAATAATAATAATAATAAATAATAATAATAATAATAATAATAATAATAATAATAATAATAATAATGCTAGCTTACTGGTATATATATATATATATATACAGTAACCATAAAGTTTGACAATTAATTCTGCACAATGCATTTAGTGGCATCATAATCACAATCACTACCTACACACCCTAAAGTCACATAACTTATAGTACCAAATAAGGTCGCCTCTGGCCTGTATGACAGATTGCACCTGCATCTCATGGTATTCACCAGGCATGTGACAACAGTCGTGTGCCCATGTGTCCCCCCTTGACTGTCAAGGGTTAATGTAGCCTTGGTGTTAGGAGTATGTGAAATGCTGAGTGGCTGACATGTAGGTTAGCAAAGTGTAGCCGACTTCTTAGAGTCCCACAGACCTGCATCAGTTTGTTTTGGATGGACCATGCCGAGACGGCACAGTTATGTTGAGCCAGACAGGTGATGCAGGTCGCTGTCACAGCCATTAGTGCTGTAGTGCACCCATCCTGGTATTTTGTAAATGTAACCGGCCTCACTATACTTCTGCCAGAGTCAACAAAACAACAATCTGTGTTACACCAAGGTCGGTGGCGCCATATCATCTGACTCCTTTAGTCCATAGCCCAGCTATGCATCACTGCTCACTGGTAGCCAATTCATCATTAAACTGCCATAGTCTCAATGTTCTGCAACTTGATTATGTGAACATTAGTGACAGGTTTTATACCCAAATTTGACCAGGAATCACCAGAGTGATACGACTTTCCCAGGCCTGTGATGAAGAACCGCACATGGCCCATGAAGCAGGAGTTGTCACATGACTCGAGGCTTGTGTCCAAGAAGTTTCATATATATATATATATTTTATAATGCTGAAATAATGTAAACTGAGCATAATTTTTTGATAAGACATATAAGCGGCTCAGGTAAACCATAATTTTTCACCTATACACTCAATAGGATGGTATTAATTAAAAATTTTTTAAAATGCAAAAATACAGTTGAAAGTTTTTTACACAGAGCTGGGATCATCACAGTGCAGACTGGACCCTCCCTTCTGGCTGCCAATGAAGCAGCACTCAACATGTTTTAGAATGGTTGGGGGGGCCGAGCCCTTCGACGATGCTAGTTAGTCCTCCGTGTGGCTGGAGACAAGGCACTTGCTATTCCACCCCACCCCCACCCCGGGGGGTGAATACCGACATCTGAGAAGAGTTTCGGGTCGGGGCAGGCTTGAAACCGAACGTGGAAAGGTGGGAAAGAGAGGAGGAAGAGGAGGAGGAGGCAGACAGACGGAGGTGCGCACGAAAGAGGGGCCGAGTCTGTTGACCCGTGGTGAGCAAGGACATCCACGGATCCCAGGGCCGCTGCGGGGGTGTGGTGTTTGGGGGGAGGGGGGAGGAGCATGTGGATGTCGTTGCTAGGATTTGACAAAGCGCACGTCAGCGATTGGCTACGAGCCATAGCAACAGCCGGTGACGTCAGAATCGTAAGAGAAGATGGGGGGGTGTGTCTGCCGTTAACTGTGGTCTTCGTCAACTAAATTTATAGGCGACTGTGCTTGTTCCGGCTGACCTGGCTGGCCCCTCCCCTCCCCTCTCTTTCAGACACGCGCGCGCGCGCTGTCAGTTCGGGTGCGCGGAGTCGGACGGAAGGAGGAGAAGGGACTCGCGGATTAGTCGCTGTCGGCAATGGCCTCCTCTCCACGAGACGAGCGCGGTTCACGGGTCGTCATGATTGCTGTGGACGGCAGTTCCCAGGCCGAGTACGCCTTCCAGTGTAAGTCTGAACCCCTCCCCCACCCCCCGGGGGGCTTGTTGTCGAATCGCAGTAACGCCACCGATACCAAACCCCAGCCTCGTCCGGCTTCTACTTCGGGCCCCGCACGCGGCGAGAGGAAGGCGGAGATCGATGGTTGGGTGGGGTGAGAGAGAGAGAGAGAGTCGGGGGGACTCGTCCCGGTGGGGGGGGTGCGTGCCCGTGTGGCAGGCACCCCGACCGGGATGCGTGGAGGGCGACTCTATGTCAGATGAAACGATTTAGGTTTCCCCCCCTCGGTCGGCCTGAAGGGATTCGCGATTGAGGATCGGCGACTGCTTAAACACCTGCACCGGTCGACCCCGGAGCTCTGCCTGGTAACGGCTGGTCGGGTGTGTGTGTGTGTGTGTGTGCGTGTGTGTGTGTGTTTGTGCGTGTATGTGTGTGTTTGTGTGTGTTTGTGTATGTGTATATGTGTTTGTGTGTGTTTGTGTGTATGTGTGTTTGTGTGTATGTGTGTGTTTGTGTATGTGTATATGTATGTGTATGTGTGTGTGTATGTGTGTGTTTGTGTATATGTGTATGTGTGTGTATGTGTGGTGTGTGTGTGTGTGTGTGCGCGCCCCCTCGCACTGCTAGTCCGCTACTGGGGGGGGGGTGCGACTGCAGCCGAGACAGACACGGCGCATCCCAACAGCAGCGGTGAGACTTTATTAAACCGATAACAGGAGAGAATTTCCAACGTCTCCTCCTCTGTGCCGTGTTAAGGAAAGCAACTCGGCCCGCACCGTGAGCCCCATCCATCCTCGGGTCGTTCTCCTGACACAGTTTTTTCCTTTTCTTTTCTTTCTTTCTTTCCTTTTTTTTAAATACTTTTCGTCGACTGGCAAAAACATCTCGCTCTTTGATTTTAAATTGTTTATTTATTTTGTTTGTTTGTAACTGGCCGTCGGTTTTCATTTATTTGTTGCTGTTGCTTCTCACTTTATTTTGATAACGATGGGCGAAGTAGAACATCTTTTATGGGGGTGGGGGGGTGTTTGTTTGCCCCTTCGCCTCCGATGGGCGAGGAGGGCTAGTTATCTCCCCTCTCCCCCCCCCCCCCCACCCCAACCCGTTCTCCTCTGTAGCCTCCTGACGCCTCTTGCTGGAATCCCAGCATTCGCCTAAAGACATGTGATTCAAAAAAAAACTCAGCCATGGTTGCTGAGGGAATCCACTCTGTCTGCTAAGCTAAATTCGGGACATGGAATCATGGGAAATACAAAATGCTGCAAGAATCAGCAGCGAAGGGCGTGATGCTAGCAAAAGTGTGCGTGGGCATTGCTTAGATATCCATTCTTTGGAATACCCCTGTTTCGTTGTTTGGTCAGGAAATCCTCCAGAGTAATTAGATGGAGCAATATGCAACTTATCCGAATGTGAACGCCGCTGGACACTTCTGGTTGCTTCTCTGTACACAATTAAGGGAGGAAAAATGGATCGATCTCTCTGCATCAATTTAATAAAAAACAAAAAAAAAGTCTGCTAACTTCGTGAAAAGAATAGGTCGATCAGATGTTGAACCCTTATTGATAATTTGATGGATTCCTTGACAGGACGTCTGTATTTATTTAAGCATGCTATAGATGTTGCTACCATGTACTTAAAATATGTTTTTCGAGTAGTTATCGGGAATTAAATGTACAGGTGTTCAACAGACTCTTGTGACAGGTATGTGTGCCCTGAACATCGCATGACGATCACTCAAATATACCAGATACGTCGACAACTGACTTCTTTCTTTCTCTTTCTTCAGGGTACATCGAAAACATCAGCAAAAAGGAGGATTACGTGATAATTGTCCACTGCCCAGAATTCCAAGGTATCTCTCTGAGAAGATTTTAAAAAAAATAATAATAATTTATGCCTGACATCTGCAGTTCGAAAAATGATACGCTATATATTTGCTGCTCCGCCAGTAAACTGTAGGAAGTAGGTGCCCGTTTTTACCCTTTAACGTGACAAGGATTACGTAGAATGAGATATGCGCCTTGTCGTAATGTCAGGTAAAGCGCGTTATCAAAGAGTTTGTCAGTACGGTCTGTTCCGATAGATAGGTCGGTAGTATGCTTATCCGACCAAAGGTCTTATTCAAGAGAGAATCCGCCAGTGTCCCGCGGTCTTACTTTCTTTTCCCCGTGAATGCAACATTTATTTATTGTACGGAGAAGCGGTGTCGGTCGAGCCAGGCGCGGCTTCTAAGAGAACTACTGTTTGTCTGTTGTTGTTGTTTTATTATTATTAATTATCATTATTATTATTAAACCGAGTCGGACTTAGCCTGGCGGAAGCGAGCCGAAGGTGCTTCCGTACCGGACGGACGTCTCGCCGACCGAGATTACCACCACCTTCCGCCCGGGAGAGGCGACGTCAGGGGGGAAATGTACGACTCCTATGGGACGACCGGAACAAGTCACAATAGTACGGGCTTTCTGTTAACGACAAGCGAATGCCTCGTGTCAGCCCATGCGAGCTGCCTCAGGCCGAGGCGGTGTTTACTGCTTGTTCTCTCTCCATGACGTAAGCGGCCTCTTTAATTGCTGGCGATGAATGACCTGTTCTAAATCAGCCCGAAATATTATCTCGGTCGTCTACTCGTGGTGTGGCTCGCTAACCCGATCTTTTTCGCACTGCATTAAACTTTAGTTATTTTGGGTATCTGACAGAATCGTAATTAGCAACACTCCTTTGCTCTAATTACCAGACAGGTTTTTACAGTTGGCATAATTACAGTAGAGACGTTTCAAGTCAGCCAGTTTCCATTGGAGCCTCCCGACTGCACGATGTCTGTCTGGGCTACATAGCCGGCCGGCCGGCCCCCTCCACGGGTTGTGGGCTACAACTCTTCAAAACGATCAGACGGAACCATTGCGCGTGGAATACGTTTGCTTCTATTAATCGCAGATTAGCGGTCAGGCCTTGGTATTTTGATGATCGATATTGAATGGGAATGCGTACTTCGTTTGCGCATAGATATATCAGAAGCCACTCTGGTATCTCTCAGGATCACCGATTCGGTGGATATCTCATCTGGCGGGCAGGCTTCTGTGCGAATACCAGTGGAACGTTTCGTTATTTAAATTTATCATGTTTATATCGGTTACACGTGCTAGCACGGCTCCAGACTCGTAACTGCGCGTGACCAAGCTATCTACATCACCATTTTGAGCTTTCATTGGCATGTGAACCCGAGATGTTTGACGACTACAGGTTTTTGCCATAATAATTTGAACACCCACCCACCACCCCCCCAAAGTAAGTTACCTCGTCCATAATTTACAAGTAGGAGCACTATTACAGTATCGCTACGGAATGGGCCGGTTACCGGAACCACGTGGTAGCCAAGATATTTCCTCCATTCGCTAAGAGGTCGGGAACCGCTGTATCCCGGCTCTCTTTGGTTTTTGCTGTCTAAAATGCCTGTGTCCCTGCCAGTCGGATGCCAACCCCGCAAGCATTCCAGGGAACCATCTTGAAAGGGCAACTGAATGAACACCATAAACCGAAGGAATCACCGGACAAAAATTAATCTTTAATTACTGATATAACCCAAAAGACAAGTTTACATGAAATTTACTGCTTCGTATTTAATGCAATGTAGGCACAAAAGTGGGATGATCCTTTGGTTCGTTAAGTCAGTCATGCAAAATGAAGTAATCATGCATTTTTGTTCTAGCAAAGCTTATTTGGAAAACCCAGGCCGCCATCGATAACACTGGTCAACACAGGTTTTGCTGACTTATATCTGAGACTTGTTTCTGACTAGTTTTGGGGCGCTGGACTCAGATATCACGTCAAGTTTTTTCTCTACAGCATACCCCCATTTTCGATCAGTCGCCATAAAAAAGTACCCGATTACAATGATTTCCACAATCACCTCAATCCTATTCTTATAATTTTATTTAGAATACCATTCCAACAAACAATACCATATCAGGTCAAAATATTGAAATAGAAAAATATAAATCGATGATAGAATTGAATGAATTTTAGTCAAAAGTGGGCACAGACTAATCCAGAATATTGTTATCACTTCATTTAGAATACCGTACAGACAAAACAATGACAGACATGGGTTTATTTACATTAACTGATATCAGTAAATGACACATTCTTCCTTCATGGATTAAATTTTCGTTTGTAGGCTTTTCTGGAGTGCTTCGTTTCCAGACAGTCTCTTTTAATACTTTAACAGTGGTCAGCCATCATGTGAGTATCCCACCTTCCTTGGTATTTCTCCTCCATAGCTTGTATATCTTGATGGAACCTTTCGCCTTGCTCATCACTTACGTCACCTAGATTTTCAGGAAATTTACCAAGATGACTGTTGAGGAAATGAACCTATATGCTCATGTTGCGACCCAGACGATTAAAATTCTTAAGCAGTGTTTGAATAAGATCTTTGTAATTTTCAGCTTTTCTGTTTCCCAGGAAATCTTTCACAACAGCCACGAGAGAATTCCAAGCTCTTTTCTCCATGTCATTCATGGAACTTGTGAAATGTTGATCTCTCATCAGTTTTCTGATTTGTGGCCCGTCAAACACACCAGCTTTCATTTTTTCATAACTGAGGCTAGGAAATGTTGTGCATGTGTACTTAAAACAGTCACCTTCTATGCTCAGGGCTTTAACATACTGCTTCATTAGACCCAGTTTGATGTGGAGAGGAGGAAAGATGATGTTTACCCGATCTACTAGTGGTTGGTTTTTGATATTTGATTCTCCGACATTTAAGCACGTTCTCACCGGCCAGTTCTTCTGAGTCCAGTGCTTGTCCTTAGCTCTACTATCCCACAGGCACAAGAGGCATGTTTATTTCGTGTATGCTCCTTGTTGACCAAGTGAAAAGTTAACCGTTTTAAGATTCCCGTAGAACAAAAACTTGACGTGATAGGCAAAAACCGATTTTATTTTTGAAATCAGCGCCCCAAATTTAGTTACAGACAAGTGTCAGATCTTAGTCAGCAGAAAATGTTGGCCAGTGTTATTGATTAATTTCATGACTAGACGTCCACGTGTTCCTTCCTACCATATACTTAAGATTACTTTTTGAACTGTTATCGCATATACATTGCAGAACAAATATACTTTCGCAAAACCGTCGGTGTTCACATTATTATAGCTAGGATCTGTACCTGTCCCTTGTAGTGCAGAGGAAAGTAAACATGGCATACAGTATATTGATTTTCCTGAACCCATAATGTCAGCTGTTTGGGTCAATCAACCCTGACTTCTAAACACGTGCTTTAAAACACTCCAGCTGACGGTGCTTCCCACTTCTATTTTGATACTCTACTTGATCACGTGTTATTGATACGATTACATATACACCCATAGCCGAAATGTTTGCATCACCGTAAAAAACCTTTTTTTTTTTTTTTTCATTTTGCTTGATAAAGTCGAATTAAACTTGATAAATTTGCGTGTCGAGGTCGCTACGTCAACGTGGTGAAGTACACGCCGTTGGTCTTTCTTTTTAAATAATGGGAGAGGGGGGAGGGGGACAGTTACCGGAATAGAGAAATGTGACGATTTGAAATCTAACAGGCGAGTAGACGATTGTTGTTATTATTTTTTAATGTTTCTGCTTGTTTGTCTGTTTTAGCGGTCAGTCTTATGGCGAAGGCTGTCGAAGTTTCAAATAAACGGAAAGAAGAGGAAGAGAAAGTGCAGCTCCTCACAGCAAAATTTGTTCAAAAACTGAAAGTGGAGGGTGTAAGGTCGTTTTCCCTTTTTAATGTACACACACGTGCTGCCGTATATCTTGGTTTTCTGTCTGCCCGTACTGGTTCATCGCGGTTTTTGTTTTACATTTATTATAAACGATGCAAAAGCAAAAAACAAACTCATAGCCATTGAAAAAAAAAAAATCTCTTCATCAGTTTGCAACTAGGTTTCGTTTTAATGCGATTTGCTTCGTTCACGGGCTCTCTTTGCGCTGATCAGAGCTACCTAAGCACAACAAGTTTGTAAATGAAATCCGTATTAGCATTATCGACTGTAAGAACGAGCAAACTTCGCCGACTGGAAGTTAACATTGCAGGAAGAGCTTAAAGTAGAACTGATTCCCAGCGGGTTTTACTCGAGCTCACGTCATTTAATTTGGGGCTAGATTCGATATGACGTTGTGCTCGATAAACTCTGTTGACCACAGTCTGAGATTAGTATTGTTTTAATGAAACTGAGTTCTCTCCCCCTTATTTTGGCTAGAATTCGGTGTGACGTTGTGCTCGATAAACTCTGTTGACCACAGTCTGAGATTAGTATTGTTTTAATGAAACTGAGTTCTCTCCCCCTTATTTTGGCTAGAATTCGGTGTGACGTTGTGCTCGATAAACTCTGTTGACCACAGTCTGAGATTAGTATTGTTTTAATGAAACTGAGTTCTCTCCCCCTTATTTTGGCTAGAATTCGGTGTGACGTTGTGCTCGATAAACTCTGTTGACCACAGTCTGAGATTAGTATTGTTTTAATGAAACTGAGTTCTCTCCCCCTTATTTTGGCTAGAATTCGGTGTGACGTTGTGCTCGATAAACTCTGTTGACCACAGTCTGAGATTAGTATTGTTTAATGAAACTGAATTCTCTCCCGCTTTTTCTAGATTGCCGGACGTGTGCTGCGACTGGCTGGCAAGCCTGGCGAAGAAATTGTTAACGCATCCAAGACCGAAAAGGCCCAGCTGATCGTGACAGGGACTCGGGGTCTGGGGTCCGTCAAACGCAGCATTATGGGTAGTGTCAGCAACTACGTGCTGCACAACGTCGATATACCTTGCGTCATCGTGCGGCAGCCATAACAACTTCTCTTCTTTCCTGTGCAACCGGTATACATAATTCACGCATACACGAGATGATGGATTGTTACACTGTTGGAGACACGGTTTGGCAGGGGCTCGTTTTAAAGTAGTCTTTCCTAGGCGGAATTACATTTTAGCGGTTAGGGATTGAACAGGGTTAGGGATAATTAGAATCGAAGCAGACACAGTTCTTCCGTTGACTGCCCGAAACGTACATATAGGAGATCGTTTACACCAGTAATACTGCTGGTTTTTTTGTTATTTACATCATCTTATTACAACAACTGTTGCCATTTTTAGCCGGTCCCTGTGGTAATTAATTCTCTCAATTTCCTCTCGGGGATGGGAGGGGGGTCTGTTACATCGAATTAAAAATAAAAGGTTCTAACTCTGAAATTGTTCTGGTTGTTTCTTCGTTACAGAAGTCAATGCTTCGAAACACCGGGGCAAACAGTTATGGGCCATTCGGGAATTTATTTAGAAAAACTGGCACCGGGCGTGACTCGGATTAGACGCTGCGTTCGATCTGACCAGTAATCGATCTCATCAGTCCTTTACACGTTTACACCGTGTTGCGCTATTCGTACGTATCTTCAAGACTGCCTGCTACACAGTGTTGGGGGGGGGGAGTCTGTTCAGATGCAAACTCCGCCCCGCCCACACAGCAGCCGATGCGAGTTACACGACTGTTATATAACGTGTACATGTAACACGTCTACTCTTATTTTATATCCACCTCAAATCGTTCCCGGTCACTCATCCTTCAATCTTGAGACCGGCTGACTGAAGGGGACGTCATGTCACGCGGTCGCTTGTCCGATAGAATACAGTCAATTGGATCCGACCGCTGACGATGACGACGACGACTGTCGAAGCGTCTGTTTCTATGGTTCACTTGCCGACATATTTTTAACGCTCTTACTGCCGGTATCACAAGCAGTAATAAAATATACCGCATCTTTTAATTCTAAACTATCTATTTTTTTTTACTGTTTACATCTATATTATCTGATGAGTTGTAAACAAACAACAACAACCATCATCAACATACTTCTTCGTCTTTGCACCTCTATTGTCATTTGGAGCACCTAGACTAGTCATTTTACCAGAATCTATGTTACCCGTGAAACGTTTGCTGTTTACCAGCTACATAAGTATTATTACCAGCATCTGAGCTACTGGCTGGACCTCCCAGACTGATTATTTCCTCGTTTCTTATATCTACATTAAAATCTGATTTACCAATTTTTCTTAACTGTATTGTCAAAAGCTTTTAATTTTGTGCCAACAATCCTATCTAAAATTCCAGGTCTGTGTTTCCTCTCGCATCACCTGGTGCATGACCAAATGCTTCCATCACTATCTATGTGTTTATTTGTAGCCAAATAAGTTTAACATGGCGAAACACTAACTATAACTCAGGTATTACAAATATTATTGATTCTTATCAAATGACTTGAATTTATTTCAACTGATAACACGATCACTTTCAGATTCCAATTCTCTCTATAGTATAATTATTCTTTGTACCACATTATATACATAGTTTTTGTTAAGCCTATCATTTGAATTTACATGATTATTAATATTTAGAATTAAATTATGTGATTATGGAAATTTAAACTCCCAGTTATCAAGGTTGAGCTCTTCCCCTTTAAATGTTGTACGTGTTTAAACTAGAATTTATTGATGAATTATTTTCCTCACTAATACCAAAACCTGTTTAATACTTAGAATTAAAAGAAATGCTTTGCCGATTATTCACAAAGCCCAGCTACTTCTTCAAATAATATTCTTTTTGTTCTCCGTAGTTAGATAAACCATTACGTGATATTATATATGAAAAGAATATAATCTCTAGAAGAACGATTCTGTTGTGGTTGGTAAATGGTCGGATGTTCGCAGGTCGGAGATTAACTAGCTTGATCCTTCGTCAGTAGTTGGATTATGGTTGCTATGAAATGGGAACAGTGGGAATAAGGTAAGCAGGGATAAACTAATCTGGTTGGGGTGATTCATTTAATCTTTCAACTGATTTTTTTAAATATTTTCTAGTTTGTTTTTTTTTTTTTCCATTTGTACCTTCAATATGTTTGCTAATATAGTTTTTATAGAAGATGTTAAACCGAGCATGCCTGTGATAATTGATGTCACCGTGAGAGGAGACATAGACACAAATGTAACACCACATGAAAAACGAGACAGAAGTGCCATTTCATCATCATCTTCTCTCACCAGCTCTTCGCAATCCCGAAATATTTGTTGTTTTTTTAATTAAATAATACTTTTAACAAGTTAGGTCCAAGAATCTAAGCAGAACTGATCACAGATAATATTGTTTATATCTCGGATTTCAAATGTATAATTTTAAGATATTTTTATTAGAATTTTATATATATATTTTAAAGATTAGTGTAGTAAACTAAGAACTTCATTCCAACAAGTCCAGTGCGTGTCAGAATTTTAAACTTAAATTAAATTTTAAACACCTCATTCCATTGATTTAAATTTACTAGGAAAAGTATCTAAAAGAAAACTGGCCATATCTTTATGCTAAAATTAGTTAACGGCCTTACTATTTATTTATTTATTTATTAAAAAATAACTAGCAAATAGCATCGATTACCGGATCATCTTTAAATGTTTAATTAGGTCCAAGTATTAACTCATAGCCAAAAAATCTAATCTCTCTCTCTCTCTCTCCATCTCTCTCTCTCTCTCTCTCTCTCTCTCTCTCTCCATCTCTCTCTCTCTCTCTCTTCTTTGCACATTTACAATCAGAACTAAATAAACATTTTATTTTAAGATATTAAAAAAAAATATCTTCCAGTCCGCACAAATAACCTTTTTCCCCCCATTTTTTTACAAATAGACCTTTTCCTGCAGATTTTTTGTTTGCTAGCACAGGCTACATCTTCCAGAAAACTTGCGGCTATCGCACTCAGAGATGGTAGAATAATTTTTTTTGAATGTTGAGTAGAGTTGGTAAAAGAGCTTACATACACACACACACACACACACACACACACTCTCTCTCTCTCTCTCTCTCTATATATATATATATATATATTTTTTTTTTTAAGTTTCAACAAAAAAAAATCTGCCTAAGTTGTCTGATTGTAATATTGCCATAACACCATTTGTAAATGCTCAGACTAAGACCACTTTGTGAGAAATACGCTATGAGTCGACCTTCTTATAGCGCTCTCTATTCTGGAGGAAAGTTCCTACATGTGGTAATGACCTCCTATAGCGCTGTTTCCTTATAACGATCTCTATTCTGGAGGAAAGTTCCTACATGTGGTAATGACCTCTTATAGCGCTGTTTCCTTATAACGATCTCTATTCTGGAGGAAAGTTCCTACATGTGGTAATGACCTCCTATAGCGCTGTTTCCTTATAACGATCTCTATTCTGGAGGAAAGTTCCTACATGTGGTAATGACCTCTTATAGCGCTGTTTCCTTATAACGATCTCTATCCTGAAGGAAAGTTCCTACATGTTGTAATGACCTCTTATAGCGCTGTTTCCTTATAACGATCTCTATTCTGGAGGAAAGTTCCTACATGTGGTAATGACCTCTTATAGCGCTGTTTCCTTATAACGATCTCTATCCTGAAGGAAAGTTCCTACATGTTGTAATGACCTCCTATAGCGCTGTTTCCTTATAGCGCTCTCTATTCTGGAGGAAAGTTCCTACATGTGGTAATGACCTCCTATAGCGCTGTTTCCTTATAGCGCTCTCTATTCTGGAGGAAAGTTCCTACATGTGGTAATGACCTCCTATAGCGCTGTTTCCTTATAGCGCTCTCTATTCTGGAGGAAAGTTCCTACATGTTGTAATGACCTCCTATAGCGCTGTTTCCTTATAGCGCTCTCTATTCTGGAGGAAAGTTCCTACATGTTGTAATGACCTCCTATAGCGCTGTTTCCTTATAACGATCTCTATTCTGGAGGAAAGTTCCTACATGTGGTAATGACCTCCTATAGCGCTCTGTTTACCAAGAACGTATCCTGAGCGCTATAAGATATAAATAAAACTTAAAAGAAAAAGTTTAATTTATTACCATCTGACTGAGGTTTTATGTTCTATCAGACAAAACAACTACAAAGGACTGAATATTTGCAGGACAATATCGGTTGAAAGTGACCTCAAGTTTTACATCAACTATGCTTTTGTCTTCTTCTTTTTGCCCCACTGATTGTCTCCTCACTTATATATAATCTGTGGACTACAATGTTTGGTTTGTTTTTAAATTCATAAATGTAAGAAATTCTGGATCGCCTGGTTGTAATTTATACTTATTTCAGGCGTTACCGGCTCGTGTTGGACATCTTTGTCTAGATCAGAAAATGTAAGCTGGACGACATCAGTCGGAAAGAAAGAATTGATGGCGCATATGTCAGGGCGGTTGTTAGTGCACCTAAGAAGACGAAAGTACCTCGATGTTTTTAGTCCTTTGTTTGCCTGTGATACACAGAAGTTGGGGAGGCGACTGGGCTGGAATGCGAGAAGAAAGTGTTTCTGTTTTTGGAAAGGGAGGGGGGTAGGCTCTTTTGGTGGGATGGATCGCAAAAGTGCAGAAGACCGTGTACCAAGGCGGATCAGAATTCGGAAACTCCGCCCCCCTGTTATTTCGGTCTCACTGAGGGTTTATGCAAATTTATAGTATAATTGGATTTTATTTAGAGTTACCTTAAGGCAGTGAAGACGAAAAAAGATGGGACAGGTGCTTGGTTCAATTACAATAAACGTCAGAGGTGGGAGAGTTCGTATAACGTCCTGACCATTAACTGTTCGCTCCCCCAATACCTCCAAGTTTGGAATATATATATTGGCGAGAGAATATTGTCATGATTCAATACAATTGATTAATTAAAGAATTTATTATATGGTTAACAAGCCTATTAATTAGTTTCCCTATTTCCACCGGATCTAAGCACTTTCTACCACTGTTTTGTCCACTGGAGTACTTACTTATTCCGTTCCCCACGTTTAGCGATTAGTCCCCCCAACCAAGTCCCTGGGCTGTATTTCCCAGGTGTCTTCGCCCATGCAGAACTAAATCGTTCGGCTCGGTTTCGATGGCAAGACGAGATTTTTCTGGCATCCCTAGTATTTCATTTCCACGCCAGACGGCGTTTGTCAGCTTACCTACTAAGCTGCAGCTCCAGTTTCAGTCTCAGTTTCCGCTCTAATTCGCCAACTGGTGTTTGTTTGCCAGCTGTTTTTAACTGAAAGATAAAAAAAAAATGAACAACTGCCATTTATTTTTGTAGTTGTTGTTAGTTATATTGAAATCTTGGACGATTATTTCCGTATTAATATATTTATTTTAACCCTCCGTGTGCCGTCTAGGGGGCACTTGCAGGCCGCCACCCTACAAATCCGTTCTACTCGGCAAAGGTTTGAGCCGCGGCCCTGACCTTCCTCGTTATTAAACCCATTGCAGTGACAGGTCCGTTTCGCTCTACCTAACCTCAGGTGCTTGTTGGCTAAATTGAAGCCAGTTCGACGCAAATACTATCCCCTCCCCCTCTGCCTGCTATCCATTAACCTCAAGCGGAATCTTTCTTCCCAAACTCAAGCACGCAAAACCATATTTAAAAGAAACGTCGTTCACGTCAGACGTTGCCCTCGGGAATTCTCTCCTGCGAGACGATTTCCCACCCGATGTCTTTATTGATGACCAAAGAAGAGCACGACAGCAGCAGCAGCAGCAGCAACTAGCTGTGCGGATAATGGTTGATTTAGACAAATTGAGCGATAGCGATTATTGCAAGTTACTCGCTCTTGTACAGCAGTCATTGGCTCTGACTGGGACAAGGTAAAATATACGATATTTGTATTTTTGAAAATTATAGGAAATTTCGAGCCTACATTTGAATTCTTCCAGCCGACCCATTCCTACTTTCTCAGGGTGGATTTTACGGGTGCACATTTAACAGAACCACGTCCAACTCCGCTTTCTCGAAAGGACAAGTAGTCGTGCTGCTATACTGAACTTTTTACTAGAATCCGACTAGAGATCATTTTCTTGACCCGACGTCTGTTGTGGGTGGGGGGATATTTGAAAATTGGCGAATCCTCTCTTTGTGTGTGTTGGCAGATGTGTTTAAATGTGTGCGCGTTTTCTCTTTTCGGAGGGGAGTGGGTGACCGAAGCCTCCGAGATCGATGCCCTCCGGCAATCTTATGATCCCAAACTCGAGTTCAGGGATCACGCTGTTGATCGATTCCACCTCCTGGCTAAGGGGTTAGCATCGCAATACAAGTCCCCAGGCGCATCGGACCCATCTAGACGGCGATGCCAAGACTTTTATTGAATGTATAGGTCGACGGGCGGCAAGTGATAAAAGTTACGGACAAGGTACGCAATCAAATGAAACTTATTTAATTATATTTCGGTTTCACTTTCATTTAAATAAATGGAAACAAAAGAAGCGTGTTTAGTTAATAATATGACTCGTAATAAATGTATTTAAGAAAACTCTCTCTCTCTCACACACACACACCGCAAAAATTAAGCATATGTAGATTATTTCAATATTCGTGGGTTGGAAGAACCTTGTCTTAAATTGTTAATCTCTTAAAACGAGAGTAGAAAATCGAGTGACGTCAGAAGTTCGCACAACTCTGACGTTCGAGTGTATATGGCGTGAATGCTTTTTCACCTGTTCCTTAGTCATCTCCTCGGCCGCTAGCTGGACCGCGTAAGAAACACAAACGGCGTTCGCCTCTCGTCCTCGACTGCGTGCCAGTCGTCTGTTAGCGGCCTGGCGGGTTCTGGCGTGGTGCGTCTAGGTAGAGAGGGCGAAATGCAGTCAAAATAAATAAGATGGATGGGTATCAATCAACTCTTTACAACAACAAAGTTATTACTGATGTTATTCATAGTAATAATAATAAAAGTATTCGGACAAAGGAACAGCACTAGGAAAAGCCATCAGGGCTAGCCGTTTGTCAGCGATAAATCCTTACAGCACTAGCGAACATATAGCGAGGCTATAATCGACGTCACATGGAAAGATCAAAGCTTATGACGTCGATTATAGCCTCGTGTATACTGAGCTTATGACGTCGATTATAGCCTCGTGTATACTGAGCTTATGACGTCGATTATAGCCTCGTGTATATTGAGCTTATGACGTCGATTATAGCCTCGTGTATACTGAGCTTATGACGTCGATTATAGCCTCGTGTATACTGAGCTTATGACGTCGATTATAGCCTCGTGTATACTGAGCTTATGACGTCGATTATAGCCTCGTGTATATTGAGCTTATGACGTCGATTATAGCCTCGTGTATACCGAGCTTATGACGTCGATTATAGCCTCGTGTATACCGAGCTTATGACATTGATTATAGCCTCGTGTATACCGAGCTTATGACGTCGATTATAGCCTCGTGTATACTGAGCTTATGACGTCGATTATAGCCTCGTGTATACCGAGCTTATGGCGTCGATTATAGCCTCGTGTATACCGAGCTTATGACGTCGATTATAGCCTCGTGTATACCGATCTTATGACATTGATTATAGCCTCGTGTATACCGATCTTATGACATTGATTATAGCCTCGTGTATACCGAGCTTATGACGTCGATTATAGCCTCGTGTATACCGAGCTTATGACGTCGATTATAGCCTCGTGTATACCGAGCTTATGGCGTCGATTATAGCCTCGTGTATACTGAGCTTATGACGTCGATTATAGCCTCGTGTATACCGAGCTTATGGCGTCGATTATAGCCTCGTGTATACCGATCTTATGACATTGATTATAGCCTCGTGTATACCGAGCTTATGACGTCGATTATAGCCTCGTGTATACTGAGCTTATGACGTCGATTATAGCCTCGTGTATACCGAGCTTATGGCGTCGATTATAGCCTCGTGTATACTGAGCTTATGACGTCGATTATAGCCTCGTGTATACCGAGCTTATGACGTCGATTATAGCCTCGTGTATACCGAGCTTATGGCGTCGATTATAGCCTCGTGTATACTGAGCTTATGACGTAGATTATAGCCTCGTGTATACCGAGCTTATGACGTCGATTATAGCCTCGTGTATACTGAGCTTATGGCGTCGATTATAGCCTCGTGTATACCGAGCTTATGGCGTCGATTATAGCCTCGTGTATACTGAGCTTATGACGTCGATTATAGCCTCGTGTATACCGAGCTTATGACGTCGATTATAGCCTCGTGTATACTGAGCTTATGACGTCGATTATAGCCTCGTGTATACCGAGCTTATGACGTCGATTATAGCCTCGTGTATACCGAGCTTATGACGTCGATTATAATCATATCTATACGCTTAATTAATGATTGCTGTTGCTGATGCGCTAACAACTTACTCTTGTAACAACTATCCCTGGCCGTCCTCTATAAGTACTTTTGCTGTTTGTTTTTTTTTTTTTTAATCAGAAAGAGTGTGCATAGGTTTGTTTGTAGTGAAATTGGCTTCCATTCTTCCCCTCTCTCTCTCTTTTTTATATCGTGAATGTACACACGTTACCGGGAAAAGGCTTCCTTTATTAAAGTAGAGACTACTTTTGAATTCATTGCTTTTTATTTAATAAAAGCGAAAAGAAAAAATAAATAAAGGAAAGAAAATCCGAAATGTAAAGACAGGAAAACGCATGGCGTCAGTCGCTTTCTTCGTACATTAAATTACAGCAGCCGCTCAATCGACGAGTCTTTTCCGCTTTAACATCTGACTAATATCTTTTTTCTTTTTTTTTCTTATCACATATTTCTGGTAGCTTTTTAAAGCTTATTATTTCAACAAAAGGCTTTGAACAAAATGCACGGGCCGGTGTCGCTTTTTTCCCTTTAAATATCGGTTTGGTTCGCCTTTGTCGTCCGCGAATCGACCACCCGTTTTATGGGCAGATTGAGTCGGTGCGATGGCTTAGGATAAAAAGCTACGTCACTGATCTAGATAATTGCGATTTTTGGATTCCACCTTTCACAAAGATGACGGCAGCAACCTGCATCTGTAACTGACTCGCTCGATTTTATAATATGTGAGCGATATCACGTAGGGCGATGACAAGGCCAGCGAACACGGATGTCGGTAATAATAACAGATCCTCATGATTAACCCTTCGGCTCTCTCAACCGGTCCTTTCCCATATATAATGAATGCATCTAATCTAAAAGGGCAAATAGCATGGTAAACATTTAATTACACTCAAGGGCAGGAAAGGGTTTGAGCGAGATATAAAGGGGAAGAGAGAGAGAGAGAGAGACCAAACTTTACGGTTTACCTTTGTGTTGTCTCCCTATTTACAGACGAACTGAGACTCTTTCTGTTTTAGATGTTGTTGTTGTTGTTGTTGTTGCGGTAGTGGGACACACAGACGGGTTCCTTTCAAAGACTGGGTAATCGGCCGCGCAGCTGGCGCGGAAAGAGTCTCCCTCTGGCGGCATACTAAACTACCGCGGAAGAAAATTAGGCCCCCCTGTTATTCGATCAGAAGAAGTCGGGTGGGCACGTGCTTGGCCAGATGTCAACGATAGTCTTTACAGGTACTTGATACCTCCTCAGACACTCGAAATGTAAATCAGCCTGCCCTATTTATCCGTTCTGCCTAAGAGTCGGTGCACACCCACCAGAAAGCGAGAAGTAGGTCACAAAGTGTCCTAATAACGTGAATAGTTTAATCGCAGGGAGAACGGATACGAGGATAAACCGGATTACTTTTTTAAAAATAAATAGGGTGTATCTCTTTACTTTTGACAAGTCTCTGTAGATTGAGGCTTTATGTTGTTGTTGTTGTTTTTTTTTTTTTTACTAGCTATTCGGTGCATTTAGTTCTCTTGCTTATGAGAATCAGGGCCGCTCTCGTTCCTTTAATGGACTGCCGCACAGTCTGCTATAGGCCTACCATATACAACACCGGCAGCTCTACTTGTCAACATCCACGGACTCATTAGTAGCCGGAGATATGCTGACCGATGCTGATACATCAGAAATGACAGCTGCTAAAATAACAAAAAAAAATCAATTTCCTACAGTAAGACAACGATCGAAATCCGTCAACAGACCGGTGGTGTATCCAGAAAACAGACATTCTAATCATTGGAGAAGGAACGTCAGCTTCTATCGATGCTACATCGTTGTTCCGTCTCCTCTCCTCCTCCCCACCCTTTTTTTACTGAGTAGAGTTACGTACTAACCGAACTTGTTTATTTATTCTACATCCCATACAATAAACGAATAGACCAGGAGGGGCAGTAATAGGGAGGGGCGACTACTCGCCCTGGTTTCGCCTCTGAGAACGGCTGGGTCAGATACAGAAAGCCGTATTATGAGGACATCGATTGTAGCCTCGTCTACCATAGCGTCTGCCTGGAGATTACTGCTGCTAGACAGCACGGATAGAGACGGACGGGGAATGCACGTATCCGTTATCAGCGACTTCGGATAATTATTTCCGTCTAGCAGTACATGAATGTTGGCAAAAGGAGACCAACTAAATCTGCGCCGAGCATAGACACTGTTACGATTACAGCGAGTCTCCAAGAGCGGACGATGCGATGGTTTAAATCTGAAGCTTCCCTCCCCCCGATCGATTCCTTTTTCTTTCTTTTTTTTGTTAATAAAAAAAGAAACAACAACAACTATTCAGAAGCCTGTTTGTGGTAACGTTATGAGTAGCTGTCAACAATGAAACAGGGGTTTACAAAGTATTATTAGAGTTGTTGGATATTCTGCTAAATCAGTTCTTATTACTGAGAGAGAGAGATTGGAGAGAAAAGAGAGAGAGAGAGATTACGAAAGAGACGGAGAGAAAAGAGAGATTGAGAGAGAGAAATATTGAGAGAAAGCGAGAGAGAGAAGAAAGATATTGAGAGAGAGAGAGAGATTGAGAGAGAGAGAGATTTTTTTTAAAATAAAAAAATTTCAAAATGTTTATTTAGAGAGAGAGAGATTAAGAAAGAGATTGAGAGAAAGAGAGATTAAGAGAGAGAGAGAGAAGAGAGATTGAGAGAGAGAGAGAGAGAGAGAAATATTGAGAGAAAGAGAGAGATTAAGAAAGAGAGATTGAGAGAAAGAGATTGAGAGAAAGAGAGATTGAGAGAGAGAATATTGAGAGAAAGAGAGAGAGATTAGAAAGATATAAGAGAAAAGAAAGAGAGATTGAGAGAAAGAGAGTTAGAAGAGAGAGAGAAAGAGATATTGGAGAGAGAGAGATTGAGAGAGTGAGAGAGAGAAATTAAGAAAGAGAGAGATTGAGAAAAGAGAGAGAGAGAGAATATTGAGAGAAAGAGAGAGAGATTAATAAGAGATTGTGAGAGAGAGAGAATATTGAGAGAGAAAGAGAGAGAGAGAGAGATATTGAGAGAGAGAAAAGAGAGAGAGAGAGAATGGACGAATTTGGATTGGATTAGGAATTTCACTCATAATAAGTACTGACACCATTACATTTAACCTACATGGAGATAATTTCTCTAGATAAGTTTTTTTTTTTTTTAAAAAAAAAAAAAAAAAAGTGTAAAGGACAGTAATCGGAATTTTAATAAACTAAGACTACCCTCCCTTTAAATGTTTGAGTACACCTGGCAGCGAGTCAATACAAGTTATTAGAATTGTTAGCAGTATAGATTAAGATTAGGCCCATTTTTAGAAACATTACCATGTTAGAAGGAAAAATGTTAACTGCTACACACGAAAAAAACTGTTGGGATTTTTTAAAATAATCTTTTAAAATGTTCGTACATTAATATAGCAAGAAATGAGAAAGATGTTTTATTGTTGTTTACGTTTAAAATAAAGTTTGTAGTTGTTTTTCTAAATTATATTTAATCTTATAATTTTAATTCCCTTTTTTTGTTAATTACAAAATAATAAAAATTAATGATACATTAAAAATTAAATTTTATTTATTTATTTGTCTCTTAATTCTATTAAGTGCGGGATATCAATTCATGGGAAAAGCGTTACTCTATTGTTGAATGGTTAAATCACGAAAGGGAAATAATAATTGCTATTATCTCCCTTATTTCAAAGCATAATAATAATAATAATTTAATTTGTAAATCAACATTTTTAGAGTTATTTAAAAAAAATATTTTTGAACAGATCGAAAGAATCAAAATATAGAAACATACAACTTGTTTAAAAAAATCATGTGACATTAATTTTGTTGAGTTTTTCCTTTTCATTTAACAAATAAAGTGTATTCACGATGGCCATGACATTTGAAATTCATGCAGTGAGAGCGTTAATCTATTTCTGTTTGCCGTTTATGGAAACAGCAACAAAAATTAAAACCTGACTCAAAATGAATATTTTTAAAATAATATACTAATATTATTACAGCACATGTCAAAATTATTTGACTAGTGTAAACAATGCATTTCATAGTTGAATATGGCAGTGGAAACAACCTTTTTAAAAATTATTATATATATATATATATCAATGGTTGTTTTGAAATATATTTTTATGTTTACCAAAGAGCAATTCATTATCCCAGAAAATAAATATTTAATATGTAGGAACTATAAAGTGTGCTATCAAAATCTCTGCTATCAGGCCTTGAGAATTACTGCAACAGCTTTACCATATCCTCAGTGATCTCCCCTTTACTTACAGTGATGTTCACAAAGTTGCTTCTGTGATAACAGCTACATTTTATTTCGTTTGTTGTCTAAGTGGTCTCAGATATTAGTCAAGAGGATAAATATTTGGGCTCTTGATGGGTCACTTCATCACTGCAGACACCTTATGTCTCCAGGGATTTTTAAAAGCACAGATGTGGTGTACAAATTCTTGCTTTTCTTGGACGGTGCACTGTTTCTGCAATATATAAAATAGCATTCAGTATTCAGACTTGAGCTCTTTTTCTCTAACTGATTAATTTACCTTTTTGCAACTGATTTGGGATGAAGTGATTTTGGTTTGGTCTGGTATATGCAAACACAAACAAATGAATCAGTAAGAATATATTTTATACAAATTAAAATCTGTTCATATTACAACAATTTTATGCTTTTACCTCAGTTACAAAACCTACCCTTCCCTGCATAAATCTGGTGTATTTTGGGTCATTGTTTTACTGGTATGACCCCTCTGATTGTTCTACATTCATTTGGGATAGTATGATGGGCAATAATGCCCTAGGAAACTCTCCTGTCCACTATTCCATTTATCCACTTTATATTCTGACTCCATCATAATGGATGCATTCACAGACCCATTAACTCTCTCTCTCTCTCTCTCGTCTCTCTCTCTCTCTCTCTCTGCTCTCTCCATTTTTGACAGGAAAAGGAAAGTAAGCACAGTTTTGGCTTAGTTTCTCTTTTGCTTATTCTTTACACAAAAACCCTTTTGTTCTAGAAAGTTAAACTTTGATTTGTTGATGCAGTGGAAAGCTTGAGCTACATGGCCCATTTGAGCCTTGCTGCCACATGGCATGGTTTTAGAAAAATTTTCAAGGCAGCAACATTGTTATGTAAATCTGCTTCTTTGACCTCCATGGCTACTGTTGATTGGGAAACCTGAACAGTTTCTCTGGATAAATTCAGCTGATTTCTTAGATCTCATAATATCAGGCAATGATAATGCACACAAAAAACTTTGATATACTCATTATTTTGTTTGTGTTGATTTATCACTTAGCCATTTGACTATAACTTCTTGATGATATCCAGCCTACACTTTCATTAGATTTAATTCTTCCCAGTGCCATCCATCCTTGTGCCAGTGTAAGCTTATGATAAAAAATCTTTTACAGTCTGTTTTCTTTGTGTTTTTCAAAGTGATTAAATAATTTTGACATGTACTGTAATTTCAGGAAATTGTGTTGCATGGTACTCCTTGGTACATCATAGCTGTACAAGATGATGTTGTATGGCTTTCTGTGCATATCATAGCTGTTGGAAACGTTGTTTTTTAATGGTGTTCTGTAGAACGTCATAGATGTGCATGATGAAGTATTATATGACGTTTACATGTGTTCTGACGTCACCACGTGTTTACTCTCATCTCGAGAGAGTTCATGAGCGCAATATGGCCAGTTCCAAAGCATGGACATCAGAATAACTCATTAATTATCTATTTACTGTTAAATGGGCTAAGTACTGCCGGAAATGGACTAGTGAGCGGTGGGAAACTTTTTTCCGCATTAACAAATCAACGTTTCTAATGTCTCTAGCTACGCAAAAGCTTTAGCGAATTTATAATTATGTTTTTGTTTTTTTTAATGGCAAAAATAAACTTCTAGTCTTCGTCCACTCAAGCTCCTGGAAAACCATTAACGCCGTCATTACATCCCTTTTCTCAATCAACTATCGACAAAAAAGAGGAAGACAGAGCCAAATTTTTAAATTCTAAATTACCCGAATCCTCAACTTCTTTGACATTTTTGCAAAAGCTGTACCCAGACCCTTTCTTTTGTGTCAGTATTTTGTTCAAACAGACCTCCATCTTTTAGATGGGGCAGTGGTAGAATCCTAGATTACTGAGGTTGAGAGTTCGAATCCCTGTCAGGGTCCGGCTCGTCTCGGTTTTCTTTTTTTTTATTTTTTTTTATCTTCTTCTTCTCCCCTACCAGCCGGCACCGTAAGTTTCCTCTGGCATCCAAAAAGATGGAGAGTTCAAATAGCTACTTTTGTTTTGTCGGTAAGTGTATACGGAGTGCTGGAGTTCTGCGTTCCAGAGAGAAGACACAACGGCGGCATCACCTGCGCCGTGCTTTCAATAAACCGGAGGAGGATTTTACTTCTTACAAAGGTGAGAGAGAGAGAGAGAGAGGAGAGAGAGAGAGAGAGAGGAGCGGAGAGAGAGATGACGTCACTACAGAGAGATGACGTCAGTATACAGAGAGAGATGACGTCACTACAGAGAGAGATGACGTCAGTATACAGAGAGAGAGAGATGATGTCAATATACACAGAGAGTGAGAGAGAGAGAAAGAGAGAGAGGAGAAGGGGGCATGACAACGCAATGTATTGCTGGTTGATTTATTATATCAAATGACAAAGAATAACATGGGGATGGGTGAGAGGGGTAATACGCTGCTCAGTTCCCCGAAGGTACTTTCTGTTCATCCAGTTGTTGCTCTGCGATATTTACCAGCCTCAGCAGTTTGTTTTACTAATCAGACTCTGGTAATGAAATCACAGTGCTACCGGCAAAATTGGTTCTCGCGTGGACATCGCGAGCGGCTCTTCCCACCCCTCCTCAGGAATTCTTTACTGAGGCAAATATCATCTCTAGGTTGCGATAGAATTCGAACGAATTGCGAGGTCTGTACTTTTACCGACGCTGGCTCGGTTTTGCCGCAGGGAAAACCAAATACTGATATATAATAGCGATTTTATTTAGATTTAAAAAAAAAAAAACGGTGGGTTAGTGTAGGAAGAAATAGTCGCTTCTTTGGCTTTTGGTCGGCACCCGTTACGTCTTCTCTATCAGTGACGTGATGGTCGAGCATTGTGACGTCATATGAAGACACGAAGACAAGGTAAGCCTTTGTTCTGCCGCGTTCAAATCGAGAAAACATTATCTGGAGATCTACTTTACCCACCTGGCTTTGAATCTGCATTTTTTTAAGGAAGCTGGGGAAATGGGTAGGTACAAACTAAACGACAGTTAATCTGATTGTGTGTGCGAAATACTAATTAGAAAATCTCCATCTCTCTCTCCTCTCTCTCTATCTCTCTCTCTCTCTCCATATCTCTCTCTCTCTCCATCTCCATCTCCATCTCTCTCTCCTCTCTCTCTCTCTCTCCTCTCTCTCTCTCTCTCTCTCTACGTTTATGTAACAATCTATATATATCATCCGTTAGTTTCCTACACAGGTTGCCCCACCAAGTCATTTTTAGAGAAAAGCTTTTAAAGTGAAAGTATTCTAGATGTTTGGCCGGTAATATCAGCGAACGCCGTCCGCTCGTGCGGGCCGGATCGTTGGAGGGACGGGCAGACGACGACGGAGACGGTGATTCTGAAGCGTGGCGCTGCTTGGCCGCGTTTTCGCCACACACCCACACCCGTTTATCCACCGTCACTGGCCGCACGGTCTTGATCTCGGGGTTGTTAGCAAGAATAACCGTCCACCCGCGTTCGTTCGGCTGCTCTCGGCTCGCTCCATCTTCCTCTCACCTCATTGGCCGCCAGCCGGGAAAACCCATTCACTCGCCAGCTTCTTCTTCTTCTTTTAAAGGAACGAGTTTTGTTCATAATGATAATTTATCTCTTGAGGATTCAACATCTCGAACATACCCTGTCTTTCACTCTGTGTGTGTATGATATCCCACCACCACCACCCTGTCGCCCTCCTACCTCGCTCACGTGTTCACGCCGTATAGTGAAAGTGAGATTTCTCTGTCGTGACAGATCTCAACGTAGAACTAACTGGTGGCCCGCCGATTTAATGAGCAGGTAAATATGTCGCAGGATGTAATAGCAAGTTTGAGAATCGATCGCGCGAAGGCCCCGGCTCAGTCAATTAGTAACAAAGATAAAGGAGCTGTTGGCAGGCAAAATACTTCATTAGATCAACTCGAGGTTTTATTTGCTTATGGGTGGTGGGGGAGGGAGGGAACCCGGACGGATAATATCTAAAAGCTCCATTAATTAATCAGCCAATGCCTACAAAAACGCTTCCATTTAAAGCTCCAGGGAGTCCGGCTAACGCGATACTTCGTTTTCGTAATGATGTGGCGCTTTAACCCATTTCCAGCCGGTCGGACGGACGTTTTTTTTTAAATTTAGTTAACAATCGAAAGTTTGGTGGTATTCGACACCCATTCGACTGCGTCACCTTACCCGGAAGTCCAGACGTTAGAAATACTCCCGGCCTGCACAGGCCCTAATTTCCCATCATGCCCGAGTGAACTACCGCCATTTGGAGAGAGAGAGAGAGAGAGAGAGAGAGAGAGAGAGAGCTAAAGTTCTTTTGTTTTGTTTTTTTTTTTGCGAAAACCATCAACCCGTTTGGTGAAAAATTACCGCGTATACGGATATAGAACGTGGTGCTGTTACTGGTGCAAGAAATGCTAATTACCCAGCCCAGGCGTGTCGGCTGAGACTGCAGCTGCTGCTTGCGGCCGTGCGGTCTCCAGAACAGAAACTATCCGGTTAATTCGGTGCCGCGAGAGGGGTCCAGATAAGACTCTGTCACGTGATATTTCTTTCCCGAGAGCCATGGTATCCGCCAAACTGCAAGGAGGGTCACTCGTATGTAGTCCTTTGGCAGGTGTGCCACTAACTATGGAGCGTATTTCATTTTCTTACACATTAAATGCGCTGATCCTATTACTCGTTATTTGCATTTTTATACCCAGTTTTTCCCTGTTTTCACAATTATTTCTAATACTGTATTTGTATATGTGTAGAATTACTTTCAATTCTCCTCAAGTTGTTCCTTCTCCACACCGATAGATACTGAACGTTTATGTGGAGGTGAACAGTTTGACATCAGAAAGAAAGAAAAATCTGGGGTTAATTAGTCGTTGCGACGGCAGCAGGGCTCCCTGGGGAAAGGAATACCTGTGATCCGGTTCTTACTGCCAGTAAATTATTCCACTCGTCTGACAATTCCATGGGTGTTTTCTGACATCTTGGCCGGGCTGGAATCTTAGCTTACACCCTCTATCATCAGTGCTTTCTAATTATTGCAAACTCTCCTTTAACTCTGCACCACCCGCTTGTTGGGCCCAGAGAGCACGTGATTAGCCCCAACGCACTAGCACGCAAATACAGGGTTGTCGCGGTGCTAGAGAGAAGAAACGATGTCACTCGATGTGCGGCGAATTCGCCTCGTTATGGAAATTTTACCGTAAGAATTTAATGGGAGGTAACTTTTACAGCGTAATCGTGTAAATGTGATTTAGGTCATCGTTACTTTTATTCTAAGATTTCTCTTCGCTCCTCACCTCTCCATCTCTCTCTCTCTCTCTGTGTACTGACGTCATCTCTCTCTGTAATGACGTCATATCTGTCCGTAGACGTCACCTCTCTCTCTCTTTCTCTCCATCTCTCTGTGTACTGACGTCATCTCTCTCTTTCTCTCCATCTCTCTGTGTACTGACGTCATCTCCTCTCTCTCTCTCCATCTCTCTGTGTACTGACGTCATCTCTCTTTCTTTCTCTCCATCTCTCTGTGTACTGACGTCATCTCTCTCTCTCTCTCCATCTCTCTGTGTACTGACGTCATCTCTCTCTCTCCATCTCTCTGTGTACTGACGTCATCTCTCTCTTTCTCTCCATCTCTCTGTGTACTGACGTCATCTCTCTCTCTCTCTCCATCTCTCTGTGTACTGACGTCATCTCTCTCTTTCTCTCCATCTCTCTGTGTACTGACGTCATCTCTCTCTCTCTCTCTCTCTTTTCCTGTTCTTATTCAGATTATCAACTTTCCATTTCGATTCATCTGAGACACCACTGCGAGTTACCAAGCGAGCGGAAACGGAGCGAACTGCCGCAATGGCTAAACGAGGCCGTTCACGCTGGGTTTATGAGACTTAATTACATTCACTCACTCGCTGTTGCCTTTCTTTCATAAAACGTCAAACTGGAACGGGCAAACAGAATAAGTTGGGAAGAATCTGGAACTGCCTAGAGAGAGAGAGAGAGAGAGAGAGAGAGAGAGAGAGAGAGACGACCTGACGCTCCCCTTCTTCTCAGTCCATCACTTCTTCAAAAACAGTAGAAAATTAGATTTATTTAGTTATCCGGAGCCTTAAAAAGAATCGGTCGTCTCCCTAATCGCCTGAAACAGCACGAAACCCCTTTACTCCCTCAGCCCCGTCCTTTCTCTTTCTGTTTCGAGACTATTTAGTTTATCGTGTGTGTCTGTGTCTGGACGCCGCCGCTCAACCCCCGGCGGTGGTCCACGCACGGCTTCACCAGATTACCTCCCCAACAAGAGAGAGCCGTGTCCCCCACCCCACCGCTTCGCCCTGCAGAGGATCTCCTTCCTACAGACTCCTCGTCCAATAACGGCGGCGACATCCACGTGTCATGTATTTCCAGAGCTTAACGAAGCATCACCAGCCGACTTTAGACTATCGACGCTGAACCGCTCGGCAGCTGCGAACAAAAGGTTTTGCATCGGTGCCTGTTGTCCTGGCATCATCATCACTTCGGATTCCAGGAGTCCGTGCTCCGGACACTCGACATTCACTCGATTAGGGTGGATATCAGCTTTCGATCTAAGTGTCGTAAGAACCCCAAGTTCGATCTGACCTTGGTCCATTCCGGAGACCCTGAACCCTGCGGCTACACCACTGCCCTAGACAGTGTGACGAATAAATTATTACACAGAACCCGGATTTAGTGGAAGGGATCTATTGAAGATTGGTGAATTTCCCTAAATATGCACACTGTTAAAAAAGACGGATGGGGGGGGGGGCGGTGGTTATAGAATAAAGGTCTTCTGCTCAGTTTGAACACGTGAGACTAAATCGGCATCTCTGCGGTGTCTCCCTCGGGAAACAGGCGGCCATTCGCAAACTTCATCAATCTTTAAACTGCTTTTTTAAAAAAAAATCTCAGCTGATGAACCAGCCATGAATAAGATTCATCTGGACTTATCCTTTTTCTTTTAGTTTAGAGAAATGACTTGAAACCTTGTTTCCATTAGCCATTGTCATCTATTTTACTTATTGGGTCGAGAGAATTCTGGTTATGGATGGAGTTACCATTTGCTCGAATGTCTTTGGCGGAAACCTGCTGACCAGAAAGGCGGTTTTGTCATGCGCGGGAATGATCTCAACGGAAGTGACGTAAAGAGTAACAGTACGACAGAATACTACTACTACTACTACTACTACTACTACTACTACTACTACTAATAATAATAATAATAATAATAATATAATAATATGCTTTATTGAACGGTAAAAAAAGCAGACGATCTCATGAAAGAATGTTATCAAACCGTAATTCCTAAACGTTCCTTCAGTAAATCTAATGGCAGGGCCACTAGTTACATATATATATATATAATGTTTTCTAACGTTATCATATAACCACTTCTCGCAATTATTTCGCAAAAACTCTCATTTATTGTATAAAATCCACCGCTGATAAGAGGGTTCATTCGTATGTATCTCTACTATACTAACACTAACCTAATACTCCTCACACAATCTTTAAGAACTTATTAGTAATTAGGTTACTCCACTCCACTTGTCCATCTAACATGTGAACTCAAAGTTATGCTATGTGAATTAGTCCGAGTAAATCTAGTATTTAAGGAGACATTAAATAATGTTAATTTCAAGGTTAGAAGGAAGATAAGTTAGTAATTATATTTATCGGTCTATTGCATAAAAATTACTCGTGCTGTAAATGCAATATCGCCACTGGCGTCGCCACTTGTCACGTCATAACAAAATGGCGTATAAAAGGCTGAGAATTGTCTCAAAAGAACCCTGATTTTATTTTTTTTTTTTTTGGAGATAAGAGATGCATAACTTAGTGTAGCACAGACAATTTGAATCATGGGTGTGTTTTTTTGTAGAGTTGCTTTTGGAATTCCACTTAATTCTGATAAAGCAATTTACAACATCGCCACTGGATCTAATTTATCTTAAGCAACACTGGTACCTTGAATAATGGCAGTTCTTTGTCTTCTGGAGTCTGTTAACATCAATTTTAATATGTCGCCATATCTATTTCCTTTGATAATCCCATACATGCTGGAAATTCTCTTCAAAATTCTTTTAAAAATTCATTGGACCGATGATTAATTCCAGAAAGTATAAAAGAGGTTTTCAAAAATTGATATTTTCTTCTTTTTTTTTTTTTTTGTTAATTAACTGCATTCTTTTCGCCTAGGTTCCGTTTATTCCGCCACGTGCTGTTTTCTGATTTGTGCCTCGTTGAGATACAATGAAAATACTCGCTTTTTCGTATTGTCCTATGTTAAACACGCCTAATAACTTGGTTACCGTTCTGAGGCAAGTTTATATTAAATTTTAGAAAATTCAAAGTAAGGACAAGATAGTAGACAAAACCAGCGTTTATTTGTTTATTATTTTCTTTATTCTAGCTTTTCTACAAAGGAAAATCATCTAAAATAGATAAAGTGTAGCTACATCTAAATCAGTAACTCATTGACCGATAGAACAATCAGTTTATTTGCACATAAAGTAACAACAACAACAACAACAACAACAACAATAAATAAATAAATAAATAAACAAATAATCAGAGGGGGCGCTGAAGACAGGATGGGGCGGAAAGCCATTGCCTATCTACTTTTAAAACGGGAGGGGGTTATCTTCCCCTATACTTGTCATCCATCAAACCGAAAGAAAAACGTAATACATAACAACACTCTTCAGCTGACCTTTTTGCATTATCTGCCCTTGGCAGTCACGCAGAACTACTACATGTTTAACAATGCTTTTCAGGCGAGACTATTACAGCCAAAAGGGGTGTTTTATGTTGCTGAGTTTGCAAAGCGGTTGGAAGTTATCACACCATCATATCAAATGTAAAATAATTGCCTTGTTTCCGTTGTTTGTCTTTCTTTTCAAGAAATATTTACAATATATAGTGGAATTTCTTCTCATAAGACTTTATTCGAGTAGAAACCATAAAGATAACACTGTACGTTATAGTAATCTGAATAAATATGGCGCAGCTGCGCGCTTGGGGGGGTTCGCAAGAAGCTGCGCTGAGCCGTCTAATGATCATACACCGCGCTTGAAGCCGTTCATGGAGTCCATAACGCAATCTACGCCTTTCCCAAAAGATCGGCCGTTCTTGACACCGCCATTCCCGCTAATCCAGCTCTATACTTCGCCTGAAGCCTCTTCATCACCCAGGGTGGACTGTGAGAACTGAATCTATCAAATCCATGTCCGGTAATCGCTAAAACTCACGATGAATACTTTTCGCGTACAATTCTTCTGAATTCTTGGCATTGTTGCCTGCCAGCTGAATCGGAGAGTAAATCAAGGAATTCTGAAAACAGCTTAAACGAATTGGGAATTTTGTAATGCCAAAGGCCAGAGGAGGTGTTGTTAGCATCCGAACAAAAAAAAATCCGTAATTATTACTCAGGTGACATTGATTTCGACCGTCTCTCTGTGTTCGTTCAAGGACGTTTATCGATTTAATTAACACAATCGTCAGTAATGCCAGCGGACAGAGTCGTCTACTACGGTCCAATAATGGGTGCCGACGAAGGACCGTGACATATTCTCCCGAAGTCGACAAATGCATGCGTTTCTGTTTGATAATTCTACTGCCAAATGCGTCAGTAGAACGAAGCTTTTCGGCCATGCGACGAATGTGAACACATCTCCGCTCTACAATATCACAAAAGTAAGCTAACCTCGTCGTGTTTCTCTGCGTTCACAAGAACATCGGCTACACATTGGGCCATGTAGAAGTTTACCGAGCTGGTTCGAGCTATCACAGTTATGCTATGGAGGGGAGAGCTTATTTTGACTGTATTTCAATATAGTATTGACATGTAAACCAGGCATTTTAAAACAGGGCTTCGATTTGTCGCTTTTCTAACCCTGACCCTTAAAAACATCTACGGTGGTAAATAACAGTAACGAGACATGCAAAGGAACACGTCGCCGAACTACTGCACATAGAAACACGTCGCCGAACTACTGCTCATAGAAGCATGTCGCCGAACTACTGCACATAGAACGTCGCCGAACTACTACTGCCCATAGACGCACGTCGCCGAACTACTGCCCATAGAAACACGTCGCCGAACTACTGCCCATAGAAACACGTCGCCGAACCACTACTGCCCATAGAAACACGTCGCCGAACTATTGCCCATAGAACGTCGCCGAACTATTACTGCCCATAGAAACACGTCGCCGAACTATTGCCCATAGAATGTCGCCGAACTATTGCCCATAGAAACACGTCGCCGAACTACTGCCGCCGATATAAGTGATCATGTTACGCGCGAGTTTTGCAGGCGGGACTGCATTAGAATGTTTGCTTTACCTGGAGGACTACGCGCACTGGTTCCCATGCAGCTCCCAGATGTCTGCTTGGATGAAAATCTCAGACTTACGTTGGCTAAGGCTACTTTCACTCTCGAACAACTTTCACCGCTCGCTAACTGAGTTGCAAGGTGTTCCATGAAGTCGATCACGACCGTTCGTTTTGCGAATGCCTTTATTACGACATCATCCAGTGGTCGTTCTAAATTACGCTGAGGATTACATGGAGCCCGACTGTACAATATTCTCCTTTGTTTCACCGCGTGGAGGGATTAGGAGAGACTAGTAACAGCTCTCGTTAAAGCGGAGAAGAGGAAGAAGAACAAACCAACTCTTTCACACGATCTGCCATGAAGAGCTAACAACACGGCCGGCAGCTGGCAGAGTTAATCCTGCCAGCCACCATCGCTCTTTGGCACTAGACGAAAAAGCGGTTTGCCATCTTGTTATGAAAGCGGTAGTTTGGTTTAGCGAAATAACTGAGGCAGGGGGATACACACACACATCTCTCTCTCTCTCTCTTTTTGACGTTGTGTCCTTCATCCTTCATCAACGATTCTACAAGCAAATTCCAGATTCATCAGAGACGTTCGCACCGCCAGAGAGAATCGACGAGGAATGCAGCCGTTTAAACTCGTAGCTGATGTGATTTCTCGCCTCCCATCTGCCCCCGTCGTCGTCGTCGTTGTTGCTGTAGACCCCGCGGGCAGGTCCAAACCCTAACCCCGCCCTCAGGTTAGCTTTCGCGCGGCCCCGCCGCCAGTTGCAATAAGACAGAAACGGAATAAGAACCGGAGTCCGTGGTGGGAAAAGAAATAACAAAAACAATAAAAACTGCATCCCTATGATGAGCAGATGGATGGATGAATGGGTGGGAGGAAGCTGACCGGGTTATGAACCGGGGTCAGAAGGTGAAAAAGCGAACACCGGGACTGAACATAAAAAAAAACAAAACAAAACAAAACGAGCACAGTCTTGTTACAGAATCCCACTTAATACGCAGATAATTAGTCGAAAGACCTCCTCCTCCTCCCAGTAACACACACGGATAGTAATACAGGCGGGAGAGCGGCATCCAAGAACGCCTAGCGACGGAATGAATTAAAAGAAGGATTAATTCTCACAGAGATGGACATTGTGGTGGCATTAGAATAACAACAATGGCAGCATTACTTTATATTTTTAAAATAAATAAACAAATGGTAAAGTAACATATGTATGACGTCGAATTGTTCTTCCTCTCCTACGGTGCGGAGTTCCCGGCTCAGAAAGTCCGCGATCTCCGGAAAGCGATAGACCAGTTAGCCAGGGCAAAACTATTTTTAAAAAATGCTTCTGGGACGTAGAGACTCGGTGTCTGATCCAGACGGCCCCTTATCGTCGTCACTTCCTTCCCTTTTCGTCTTCTTTCGTCCGAGAAGGGAAATCCCCCCCTACTTCCGCCTTTAGGTTGACCGGAAAGATTTGGAGTCGGACCCGTCTTTGGATGCTATCTACCTACCCTCCACCCCATCCCTCCTCTCCCCTACACACACCACCACCGGGACCCGCGCCATATGTAAGTAAATCCCTTTTTGGAAAAGTGGCCCTTGTTTTTCCAAGGACCGTGAGAGTCGACCTCCCCCGGCCCGCTCCCAGGTGGGAGGGGGGAGGGGAGGAGACTGTGATCGGGGAAGTGACTGACAACTAAATGCCAGGGCACTGGAGCAAATCTATAGGTTTTCTCTTCTTTTCTTCTCTTAAATGGAGAGTAAACGAAAGAAGAGACCGGTTTTGTCGGGCCCTCGCTTGGCCTGCCCCTCCCTGATCCTCTCTACCACCACGCCGCTGCCCTTGTTTAGTATACGTTATCGCGGTGTAGGGGCGTGTGTGTGTGTGTGTGTGGTGAGTGAGTGAGTGCGTGTCTCTGTGTGTTCGAACGTGCAACGGCGGCGAACAGCTGTTCGATTTCGCACGCGCCCCGGCCGTGACGTCACCATCTGATTAAATGCGCTGCTAGGTTTCGGAGAGAGAGAGGGAGGGAGGGAGAGATGATCAGTCAGTCTCCGCCGACTCGCTCTCGGCGAACGAGCGAGCGACGATGGGAATGGAACATGGACTCCTAACAGCAGCAACAGTTGCGCTTTAATGACGGCTTCATTTCGTTCGATTCCAGGAGGATTCGCCGGATCGGGAGAATGGAGGCGTGCGGCCAGTGTCTGAAAAACGAGTTCAAGCCGGAAAACGCCGGACTGAACCACGACGACCCGTCGGTGTTCGTTCGATCGCAGGTATGTACGCGTGTGGGCTGATTGGGGGGGGGGAGGGGAAAGGCCGGCGTGCGCGCACCAGCCAGCCCGCCCGATCCAATATGGCTCCAGTCTAGCAAGACAGAAGGAATAATAGTGATAAACAGATAGATGAGAGGGCCCCCGGTTGGTTTTCGCATAATGTAAAATCGGGTGGGTGTTGGGGCGGGAGATACTGGTAAAATCAGGGTCGGGAATGATGATGGCCGTAGATCAGCCACTCTGGACCGGGAGCCGAGAGGGGTTCGTGTCGTCGAACTTATCAGCAGACCGTGTGAAACACGTGTGATGATGATAGGAAGACTGCTGAGGTAACAAAGAGTCTCGGAGGTTCGCTTAATCGTAGCAGAGATTTTCCTCTAGCCTACAAACGTTCGGTGAAAAAACACAGTGTGTCTGCTAAGCTTGACAGGGATCGAAATCCTCGGGGAAAACCACATAACAACTGAGTTATCACAGCCCCCAGGGTGTGTTCTTTTCCAGCAATTTTCTAATAATCGACCTATCCGCTTTATGCTGCCGTCGACAAAAACGTATATCATCTGGCAGCCCATTGCCTTGATAAATGGCTTCAACTATAATTACGTACGTTCAGCGATTGCTCTCTCTCTCTCTCTTTCTCTCTCATCTATTCTCCACATTCCACCTATATACAACCCCTCTCTCTCTCTCTCTCTCTAGCATCCCCTCTCTCATCTTTTCTCCACATCCCACCTATATACAACCCCTCTCTCTTATTTGTTCTCTCTAGCATCCCCTCTCTCATCTATTCTCCACATCCCACCTATATACAACCCCTCTCTCTTATTTGTTCTCTCTAGCATCCCCTCTCTCATCTATTCTCCACATTCCACCTATATACAACCCCTCTCTCTTATTTGTTCTCATTTATCTTTCTCTCTCTCTCTCTCTAGCATCCCCTCTCTCATCTATTCTCCACATCCCACCTATATACAACCCCTCTCTCTTATTTGTTCTCTCTAGCATCCCCTCTCTCATCTATTCTCCACATTCCACCTATATACAACCCCTCTCTCTTATTTGTTCTCATTTCTCTCTCTCTCTCTCTCTCTCTAGCATCCCCCCTGTCATCTATTCTCCACATTCCACCTATATGCAACCCCACACTCTCTCTCTCTCTTATCCGTTTTCATTTATTTTCCTCTCCCATCCTATCTTCATCCTCCCACACTCCCTCTCTGTCTGTCTATCTATCTAACATCTCTCTGTCATCCCCTCTCTCATCTATTCTCCACATTCCACCTATATACAACCCCTCTCTCTTATTTGTTCTCTCTCTCTCTCTCTCATCTATTCTCCACATTCCACCTATATACAACCCCTCTCTCTTATTTGTTCTCTCTCTCCCTCTCTCTCTCTCTCTGTCATCCCCTCTCTCATCTATTCTCCACATCCCACCTATATACAGCCCTCCCTCATACGCCATATACCACCCATTTACAGCCCGCCTTAACATAAGCGAGCCAGCTTAGTTTTCTAATCATCTCGTCCTCCCTCGCCGCCATCCCAGCTGACTCATTCAACCAGTTCAAAGAAACAAGGGAACGGATCGAACTACAAACTGATTAAGAAAACAGGCGACAAAAGCAAAAATCCATATTCTCACATTGTGTGGGAGGAGGGCGTTAACTAATCGTCGTCAGTATGGCACACACACACACACTCGCCGCTATCCCGCCGCCAGACCCCTTTTCCTACAGTCAGACGTAACAGCTCCGGGTTATATTTAACAACATCATTATTTTCGCCCTTCTCAGCGCGTGCACGACTGGAACGAAAACGAGGTCACCGGCTCTCGACAATGCGCGCCATGGCCTTCCTCCCTCCACTCACCTTTCGATACACATTATATCACCCCTCTCTCCACTAATCGGGCTGGAGCTTTGGGCATCTCGCAATCGGGTCACCTCGGCCAAACACTAGATGACGGACGGTTCGCGCAGCGTGTTCTGACCTCGCATAACCGTTTATTTATACGTTCAACTATTTGTTTTCAGCTGAGACCTCCCCCCTCTGTAACTGTAGGAAACTGATGCATGTCAGACAAAAACAGGCACCCGCGTCACATCAGAGAACTTATTATCCTGGGCGGCTTCGTTGGTCTGGGGGAAGGAGGGGGTAGATTTCCTCCATCTGTTTGCATTAAACGCACCGCGCATGAGAACAACAATGGCTGCTGCTGTTGTTGAGCGAGTTGGACTTCCGAACGAGGCTCTTTCAATGGCATCGCATCCCGTAAAGACGAGTGGCCTGTTGTTCTCCGTCGAGTCGTCCTCGTGATTGAGAGACGTTCGTCGAGCCGACAAGCGGCCAGCTCCACCCCGACACCGGAGGGGGCCCCAAGGACCCGGGAGCTCGCTCTCGCGTCGCGCTGGCGCTGCTGCTGTCGTTGCCCCTGACAACCTAAGATGGCTTCCACCGACGACGCTCCCCGGGTGCCGCGCTCCAGCGGCAGGCATGCGCAAGACAACTGGCAGAGAGAGAGAGAGAGAGAGCCGAGGTCGCGCGCTGAGAGGCTTTACTCGAATCCCTTCATTTTTTTTTTTTTTAGATGTGAGAGGAAACATCCGCGGAATTTATACACTTCCCATCAACACTGTCAGGGTGCGGGTTTCTCTCTCTCTTTCCTTTTTAAAAAAAAAAAAAAAAATTATCATGCCTCGGCGAAAATAGTTCACGAAAAGAAGTGGAGGCCGCCTACGTACTTCGTTCGTTGGTTAGTGCATTTAGATAATAACGCTATGGTAGAATGGACGACGCCATGTCATTTTTGTTTGTTTGTTTTGTCTTGTATTGATTTTTCTTTTAACAGATGCATATTTGTTTGGGAAATATTTAGCTCTAAAATTATCATTAGCTTATTCTGAAAACCGAGCACGTGGCCAGTTTGGCTGATATTCCATACTAACCAGAGACCGCCACATCACCAGTCAGTTTCACATAATATTTGTAAATCTACGGGTCCCCCCCCATTAAAAGCAAAGAACGAAACCGGCTTTGTTGTTGTTGGCATCAAATTGAGATTGTCTGGGTCTATACTCACTTCGAGCAGAAGCATCGGATTAGATTTATTGAAAATTCCAGGGATCTAGGTCGTAAGTAAGAGAATTTCATTCGCCGACCGTACACTGTGGTGACGTTGATGATGAAGGGAGGACAACCATTCGATCTTGGAAAGATGGGTGGCAGTAAAATTTACGAAATATTATTCCAACTGGAATCAGTTGGACACGTCTTTTCCAAGATAACCCACGATAGGAATCGTTTCTAGGGGAGGCAACTCCTTCGCACAGACTGCAGCTCCACTTTATGTTCCAAAAGAAACCATAAGCAGGGCTCCGGGGAGGATACGCGAAATTGATACTGTTGGCCATAGATGCGCTCAGAGAAGCCAAAACCCTCCAAAAGTGATGTTAAGTACCTCAGAGTATGTTGTTCTCTCTCTGTGATAGGCAGTAAGTCGGTAGAGATCTTGTGAATGACCAACCTGCTAGAGGGAGCGTTAATGTTTCTTCAAGAACAGTAAGACGTACATCGGCATGAAGTGTTCTCAATGGATGTGCAGCTCCGAGAAGAGGCGACCAAACAGCAAGATCGAATTGGCCAGGATAAATGCATTAGTGGGTGACCAGGCCTGGAGGAAGGTGCTCTTTACATGCACGAATGGCCAGTTTGTTCGAAGGTGGACCGATGATTGGAATAACAATAGCCAGTGTACCACAGCTACAGTGAAACCTTTGGGGTATCAATACGAGTGTGGGACTGCATACTGTATATCAGCTAAGGGTGTCGGAGATTTAGATAAAATCGAAGATATGTTGACAGCCAACAGGTACAGGCTGTCATTTCCTCGAGAGGACGTCTCATTGGGCGAGGGTTCATCTTCTAACGTGGCGACAACCGCAGGCATACAACCGGTCACAAGGGCGCCTTGTCCCCCTCGAAGTCTTGGTGTGGAACGTCATTGAGGCCGTTTAGTCTTATGTAACTAGTGAACAAGTCTCACGGCAGCCAAACAGTTAGTCCACACACACACACACCAGTAACCATTGAGGGAGCTTGGAAACCAGTGGTCGTCTTCTATATAAAGCGAAGACCTCACATATCAGTGTGTGTGTGTGTGTGTGTGTGTGTTTTAAAGTGTAAATTCATAAGCAAGAGTCAGAAGGTGACTAAGACGGTGACTTCCCGACCGCTGCTTAGACTGCCGAGGCCCGGGGGAACCTAAGGCCTCCATTTCCGTCTTAATCGGAGAGAACCGAACAAAAACTGACTATGATCAAATCCGCCAGAAGATAAGCTAATGGAGGAGAGCCAGGAGCGATTGATCGATTCACGTATTGGAACGTTTTTCAGGAGCAGAAAAGTAAACAGACGGACACGTGTCAGGCCGGATCTTTCGGTCTCCATATCACCAACGGTCAATAAGGGTTGCACTCTCTGTTATGACGTCATCTCTCTCTGTAATGACGTCATCTTTGTTCGTAGACGTCATATCTCTCTCTCTCTCCCCATCTCCATCTCTCTCTCTCTCCCCATCTCCATCTCTCTCTCTCTCTCTCTCTCTTCTCTCTCTCTCTCTCTCTCTCTCTCTCTCCATCTCCATCTCTCTCTCTCCTCTCTCTCTCCATCTCTCTCTCTCTCTCTCCCCATCTCCATCTCTCTCTCTCTCTCTCCCCATCTCCATCTCTCTCTCTCTCTCTCTCTCCCTATCTCATCTCTCTCTCTCTCTCTCCCTATCTCCATCTCTCTCTCTCTCTCTCTCTTAATAACTATTAACAGAAGTTTAGAAACAAACAAAATCAATCGTAGACCAGAAATCAAAGTCTCAGAAACTATGTATAAAAGTTTGTTTATTTTCGGGTCGGCAAAATAAATCAACTAAGCCACTTCTTATTAAGATGCTGAATTAAATTCGTTTCTAATTGAAATTTGTGATTTCTTCGCTCCTGTTGATTTCAGAGAAAAATCTACCTTTAACCAAGTTGACTGCAGATTAAACTCAGAGGGAGGAAAACAGAGATGCAATCTCATAATTTTCGGGTTATCGTGGCAACAAACTGATTCTTAAGTTGGGCATGGAAAAGGGCAACAAAACTGCGCATATATGAAAAAAAAATTAATTAAATTTTTTTAAAAACGAAAGATAGAAACCCCCCCGTAAAACTGAGGGAAGACGGCGTGTTATGGGTTTCTCTTCTCTGCGAAGCGCCTACGTGGAGAGGCAGGGAGGGAATCCGTAGACGAGAGTGGAGGACGGGGCCCGAGCTGTTCTCGCCCAGACCGAGTAATAATCGACTCCCGTCGCCCGATGTCTGAGACGCCAGAACCGAAATCTATCCGATCCTCCACGTTTATGTGATGGAAATATCTTAAAGGCGATAGTTTCGGCCATTAATAACCCAAACAAACGCCAGCGCCCATTAGGTTTAGTTACTTCCCGTTTGTTTATCTACCGATTTATCGTCTCCGCAGCTTGCGATAACATTTTCCTGCATCGTTTAAATTCCATTCGCGCGCGCGCGCTGCTAGGGTCGGCTCCCTGTGGCTCGGGTCTGCGGTGTCGTCCGACTGGCTTGAGCAGGGACGCCTACAGGCGAGAAGTGCGCTCACAGGAGGCGATAACTCGCCAAAAAACAAAAAAACGCTGCCCACGGGCGCACACAAAAAAAAAATTGTGAAATTCAATTTAATAATCGATATCGGAAAAAACGATCGTAAAACAGAGCGGAATTCAGCAGGCGAAACCCTGGGATAACGAAAGTGAACGACCGACCCGCTTAGGACTAATAACCCTGCAAATCAGTAGAACTTTGACACAAAGACAAAAAAAAATAACGAGGCTTTGTTGTTGTTTTCTGCAAAAACTGATTTGTTAAATTCCATTCGTTTTTTGACATTTTCTTCGCTAATTTGTGTGCTCTTTCCTTTCGTAAGGTTTGAACATTCCCCCAAGAAATGCATATCGTTTAAAATTCAAGTTTGCTAATCAGCGATCTGAAAATAAAATCTTGATCAAATCAACGGAATTTTACGTTTAATGGAGCTACTGGCTCATTTACGGTATTTTCCGTACCATTTAGTTCAGATCAGCAAGCGGTACTCTCTCTCTCTCCATCTCTCTGTGTACTGACGTGACATATCTCGCTATATCTATCTCTCTCTCTCTATCTCTCTTATCTCTCTCTCTCTCTCTCTCCATCTAGTTGTCTGGTACTGACTCTCCAGATCTCTCTCATCTCTCTTTCTCTCTCATCTCTCTCTCAATCTCATCTCTCTCTCTCATTCTCTCTCTCTCTTCTCCATCTCTCACAATCTCTCTCTGTACTGACGTCACCTCTCTCTCTCCATCTCTCTCTCGTGTATTGACGTCACCTCTCTCTCTCTCTCTTCTCTCTCTCTCTCTCTCCTCTCTCCATCTCTCTGTGTACTGACGTCACCTCTCTCTCTCTCTCTCTCTCTCCTCTCTCTCTCTCTCTCCATCTCTCTGTGTACTGACGTCACCTCTCTCTCTCTCTCCTCTCTCCGAGTACTGACGTCATCTTCTCTCCTCTCTCTCTCTCTCTCTAGTAATGAACTTACAAAATTTCGCGAACTAAAAATGGCCATTAGATCCAAGTCTCGTCGTCTGTTGCCTTAACAAAAAACAAACAACCAACTGTTGTCATAGAGGAAACGGGATCTTGCTCGTGAGTGGGCGGTAAAGCAGCCCCCCCCCTCCGGCGGCGCTGACCGACCGAAGATCTTCGAGGTGTGCAGAGCAAACATCACGGTCCGCTGTCGTAAGATAACGCCATGAGCCGCCGCCACTTCAGCCAGTTTATAGCGATGCTTTTGTAAAACACTCTGATTAATTGGCGCGCGTGTTTTTCGTTCCACTGATTGTATTGAAGTCGGTTTTTTCAAAACTCCCAGACCAGCTTTGCTGGAACTAGATTAGTAATCGGAGAAAATTCTGAAGCGCTCCAAAAGCGGGGCGGAAACTGAGGCCGTCGGAAATACTGATAAAAATATTCAGTAGGCCCGTTTTTTTTCATAATATGAACGCCAACAACTTTTGCCATCTCACGGATAGCAGCGCTAGCAGTGGAAGAATCGAATTTAAAGGGAGAGAACTGCGTTTTGTTTTTTTTTTTATGGAATCTGCATATCAGTTGGGCCGGTGAAGAAAGGTTACGAGGACGAGTGTGAAGAACTGTTCAAAACGAATGGTATGAATTTTCGATTGTTTCGTTCCCGGTTACCGTGGAGGTCTGGATCTTTTTTATGAAACTGGTCCAGGCTGTCAACTCCCTCCGTTCGATCGAGGATGACACGACGATGATGATGATGATGATGCATCACTCTTGATGTCGTTCCTCTGATGATGAAAAGAGTGAAAAGACAAAAGGCCTTTTCATTAACTCATTTTACGAATTTGTTATACGTTTTATTCTTATTATTACCTGGCTTCACTTGCAGCTTTGTTATTATAAGACAATGTGCAAATTAGAGATAACCAAAAGAGTTTGACTGCATTTTCGGATCAGTAGACATTAAGGAACTTTTGTTTTCCGTAATCGACAAATAAAACCATACCGAAGGCTATCATGGCGACTACGCTAAATCCCCTTTTAGGGTCTATATATATTTATATATATATGGAACCGTGGACGAGTGAAACAGATTTCCTGCCATTGTTGCTAACGGCAACAGTTTCCACCGGTCGTCCGTCGCATCTTTTACCAAACCGAATTTTCCTTTAATCCGAGAAACTTCTAGATATAATGAATTCTGGTCTCCTAGTGATTCCGTAGAGTTCTCGAGATCAATATACTACTAATAATAGAGTAATTATTTGCTGAACTGAGTCGTCGGCAGTTTTTAAGTATTTGCGGGGTCAGAAATAAAATTCAAAAACACAAAAAACTTTCTCTTTTTTTTTTTTACTAGAACAATTAGAGGCTCTTTTCGACACGAGTTTTAAACGGATGGACCGAGTTTTTATCGAAAGCAGAGCGGAAACCTGCTGGAATCTTGACAACTGCAGGTTCCAACCTGGAGATATACTCGTCTTTGTTGTTGTTGTTTTTTTTAATTTCTATTCGTATTATTTTCTAAAAAGAAAATCACTTTTCCTCTTTCATTGTTCCGTGGGGCCTGATGGTGTGGGGCAGGAACAGATGTTCTGGAACATTTGCTACGCCTAAGGCCACTAATCCGAGAATATTTGCTCAAGGAGGGAGAAACTAACATTATAGGCAGTCAGTGGAGATTTTCTCACTAGTTTATACTTCGTGTAGAATTAACTTAATGACGGGAAATTAACGTGTTGGGCTATCACCGAGAGTAACGTTCCGCGATCTGCCAGGCCTTTGGAGAAACTAAAGAAGTTGAGATGATATGTCTTCTCCTTTTCCCTCGTTTCTCGGAAAGAGAGGCGGAAACCCAATGGCGGGCGGGGTTGTGTTTAGATAATAGATGTAGAATATATAATTTCCAGCGTTTTTTTTTTTTTTTTTGTTGCTATAAATCGCTAATGATACCAGGCATTGGATTCTCAGACTTTTGTTACCACTAGTAACTTGCATTCCTGTTGAACCGATTTGTTAGAGCAGGGGCTTGGCGGTGGGCCGATGCTGACTGACACTTCTACCTCCCAGCCGCCTAAAACTTCTTCACTATCTCCCCCCATCACTGTTCATTTCCGCGCCCTCTCGCCATCCCACATCGAGAAATCCGAGAGTAAGGAAGCGCTCGTGCCTCTCGTCTTCGTGAGAACCTGACGGCTTCAGGCTTGCCTGCAGTCTAAGAGTCAGACAAAACGGTTCCGTTACGAATCTCACAAAACATCATTAGTGTTTGACAATATCTCTCTGTTTTAGAAGAAGAAAAAAAAAGATTCTTTAACAATGATGCTGATGCTGTAACAACTGATTATTATTTTTTTTTTTTACGTTTCCCGTTCTCCCGGTATTTTGCCGGAGAGGTTCGTGTGTTTTTTTTCTCCAGCGCGGCGAAACCGGAAGGAATGAGACAGCTGGAGGTGGAATTTGAGTCGACTCTTCATCAGGCCGATAGGCGGCGGTGCTCTGATAACTCCACCGACATGGCGTCCTGGCCTATCAGAGAGCTTGTAGGAGTTCAGGCGCAAATGGGCTGCAAGCAGCCAGTATTGGGGAGACTGAATCGTTCAGGCCAGAATACGTCGACAAACCTAACCGCGTGCGAATTCCAAGAAGGGTGGGTGGAAGTTGTCGTGTCGCGCGCCGATCTCGACGACGGAGATAACCGTTCTACACGGCAGTCTACCGCGGTAACCGAGCGCAGTGCCGCGGCCATCCGTCAGGGGGCGTTGCCTATCCGGCGCCACCGGCAGGAAAATTTCCACCAGGAACCTTTATTTTAAAATTTTTTGGGGGGGTATGGATTTCCAGGCTGGGGAAGAAACTACGCCGGAGAGGTACGCGAAATCCCAACCGGAAGTCGGACTCGAGCATAATGAAAACAACGCCGCCTTCTTCCGCATCCTCACGCGAACCTGAGTCTTGAACACGGCGATTGCATGGCGACTCTTATGTATTTCTGAACGCGGGCGAGCGCGAAGACCCCGTTTCCATGGAAGCCGACCAGGAAGAAGGCGGGACGGTTCTCGTTAATTGCTAGCGAAAAAAAAAAAACACAGAGGGGGCAAATGTGCAGAAATAGTCACGGTTTTCCGGCTCGGTCTCGCAGTCCGGATGAGCCACAGATTAGCGTAGAGTTACTTTCGCATCTAAAAACGAAACGGAGAGTTCTGGTAGGTTTCTCCGGGCGCAAGCAGTGGACGCTCCGCAGCACCTCGAGAGACCCTTTTCCCGTGTGATTCGCTCGGCAGATGGCTGGCTGCCTCCCAACCCCCGCCCCCCCTTTTTTTTTTTTTTTCTCTTCTAGCTTCCCCGTTGTGAGAGATGTTCTTAGACCCCCTAAACATCTAGGACGATAGGGGTTCTGCATCTATACGCAGAACGGGGAACAACTGCTGTCAAGTGACGTCGGTAAGTTAGTGCCCCCCTCCCAGCCCCAACAGGAAGTCGTTTTCCTCATTTTCTGGTTAAAAGCTTCCGCGTATCACGTGACGACGGTGGACGCTTTCAATCGATATATGACTGACTCAACAAGATTCGGTTGCAATGGTAAATTAGCCCACGAATTTCCGAAATGCTCTGTTGTATTAAATTGCCTTTATAAAGGAAGAAAGAAAGAAAGAAAGTGGACCGGAAGACGAAACTAAAGCGTATTAATTTCTTGGAAAAGAAGAAGCTGAATGGTAGAATTATAAAACAGCACTTTGCACTTTTCTCTCCCCCGTCTTGGTATTATAACCAGCATCGAGCCCGTCCAAGCCGCGGCTGGTGGCGCAACTGTTACCATGCAAACGGACTGTCGTCAAATTGCAGAATAATCTTGCGGCTATTCGAGCGTGTGTACCAGTTTACGTTTTTTGCTGTTTCCATGGACACAAGCATTACGATCCGTCGGGTCCTTTGGGGGGGAAACAAGGGCTTCTCTCGGCGTAGAATTGAAACATTGAAGATAGGTAATTAGACCATTTTCTAGCTGAACAAATGATAAGGATAGCGATCTTCTGTCACCTCTTCACACTCACCCGATCTCGGGAACGTTTCCTTAAATGTAGATAGTTACATTTTTTGTTGTTTTTTTTAATGAAAATTGAGAAAGACCAAAGAATATCCGAATTTTCTGAAAAATGGATCTTTGGGCTTTTTAATTTCAATTACTCGCGGAAGTCACTTCCAGAGTATTTAAATTTAGTAATTATGTTACAGGCACGTGCATCTCTTCCATGGTACATTTCTTTAATCTCCGGAGGCAGGGTTACTACGTATCGCATACAGATTTTGGTTTCTACAAATCTCGGGTTCATATCAGATCAGGGACCCTTATTGCATACTCAACTGCGCGGAGTTTCGAATTCATAATTGATGAAAACAGTCCGCCATTATGGCATGGATTTGTAATCAGTGTCGTGTGCCCTAATCGATCGACGTCTCTGATCGGTAGCACGCGATTGTGCTCCATGTTAAATATTTAACGGGTCGCTCTATCTGTGCGTGATGAGTGACAGGCGCCAGTCGGCCGTTCTTATTCCTGCCTCCTCAACAGTTCTCGCTGGAAGCAATGTTTATATCCGGTTAGGTCGTTTGTCCGGTTACGGCAACAGAACGCAAAACTGAAAACTTACGAACAGCGAAATCACATAACCCGGAAACAGAGGCCGCCACTGTTCCCTCAAGACGGATGAGCGCCATGTTGAACCCGCAGCAGAGGACCCTGTCCGTTCAGGCGTTGGCCATTACGGTCATCCAGCGCACCCTGTCAGCTGTCGTCCTTGGCGTGTCCGCTTTTCCAACGAGACCGGTACTCCGCAAAAACAGATCGAGCAGTTTCTCCGCTACATCCTTTGTCTGCCTATTTGCTTTACTTTCCTGAAGCTTTTCCCGTCGTTTCCTCTCCGTACCTGCCTCCTCCATCAACACGCCCAAAGAACTGTGGCTTTTCGCTTGAGTTTCACTTTATCGAGTAGCCTTGTGATGTTGGTCGGACCTCCCCCACCACCCCATGCCCTTACCACGTATGCCGTCCACGATATCTTCAACGTCCCACGCAGATACCGTAAAGGCCCCGGACCTGCCAACGAAGTTACTATAACACTAATAAGTTTCTTACTGACTTTGTAGATTTATGCCGAAAGGTCAGGAACAAAACCGCTATAAAAGCAATCGTAAGAACCCAGACTCTTTGAATGTACGAGGTAGAATTTTAGATCGGACATTTAATCATATGCAAGTGGCTCGTGCATGGAAACTTGTTTCGATCTTCAGTCTATTCGTTCCTGCCGATCGCTTAATGGCTAAGTTTGCTGGATGTAAGAATTCTCTCACATATCGTCGGAGACTTAAGAATGCGACCATCGCCGTGCCTAGAGAACAGGCCGGTAGGTGGTGGACTCGAGTTACCCGTAAGCACCTAATAGCTGGGATTTGTTCCCCCTCCTCGGGCCCGTCCAATTCTTGCTCCGTACCTGCCGCTAACCTTTCACCGTCCGGAGGTATTCGTTCATCAAAATAACTTTTGTTCAGGAAGAAAGATGAGAAAAACTTTAGTTCGCCAGTTTGTGAACGTGGTTGCTGGCGAAGTGGGAATTGTTGTCGACACGTACGTGTAGGTGGCGCTGGGATAGCGTCAAGCACACTGGAGTCTGTGCGGGAATCCTAACACGATTACCATTGAGGCGGATAAGTGCTAGCATCATATTAAGGAACTGGAAAACCGCTCCAGGAAACAGCATGCTGCTGTCCTCTGCATTCATCACTTTTAAGCTTCAATAGAAGTCAAAGGATAAATGGAACTTATTTTGCCCCGTGGGTGGCCGTATTGTCTTAATGTTAGTTAGGCATCTCGTTTTTATTTGTTTGAGACTCCGAATAACCGTGACAGGGCCATGATACGGTTTAGCATCTTATTTGAAAATACTCGTAAAACAAAAACAAAAAAGAAAAGGGATTAAGTTTCTCGCTTGCGAATCCTCTTTTTTTCTTTCTTATTATGTAATATTGCGCGCGGCGGGAAAGAGGCGATGTCACGTGACGCTCTCGCTCGCGGTGACTCGCTGGAAAAGGTGCGCCCGTGTCCTGGCGACATCTTGCTGGTTTAAAGAGAGGAAAATCCTTCCCTCCCCCCCCTTCCCCTCGGTTATTCGACGCGCGGCTGCAAACAGCTGTTTGGTTGTAATAATGTTAACGGCAGATGGCGGCGCGTAATTCCACGGTTGAGACTGATCGACCGCGGGCTTAGGTAACCTTGCGCGAGTAATGAGTTCTCTCTCCTTTGAATGGCCGTCATTCGGTCGACGCGAATAAGCTAATCCGTGACCTGTCGGTCGTGGCCTCGGCAGGCGATAGCAAAGGGCTGCTCCGAAGGGTGGAATTAGAACTGGGATAAGACAAGTACGCCTCAGATTTTCCATAATAGACATATTTGTATTCTCACAAGGAGAGGAAAATATATAACGTACACAGTCCCACACACACACACACACACACACACACACACACACACACACACACACACACACATCCCTGTCTTCGTTAATTTAGCAAAATATTTCGCATGTGATTTTCAGTAAATGTCTACCAAAGTCGATGGCTAATAATCCATCACAGTATTACATAAGGAATTTAACCCTTTGATAGTTTTCTCTCTCTCTCTCTGTACTGCTGTACTGATGTCATCTCTCTCTCTCTCTGTACTGCTGTACTGATGTCAATCTCTCTCTCTCTCTCTCTCTCTCTCTCCTCTCTCTCTCTCTCTCTCTCTCTCTCTCTCTCATATACATATATGTAATTTGTTTTCCTTTTATTGCATTGTGATGTCAGTGCTTCCACAGATTTCCACAAATTGAAGAGGCAGATATTTACGGGATTTGAACAGTAAATCAGAGGGTGGAGAATTAATTATTTGGAAGAGACGTCCTACGCACGGCCAGGTGTTTTCTGTTTGTTTGGCTTGGAGATGAAAAAGAAAACGTTATTTATATGGCAAGACGTTTTAAAGGAATACACGTGGAACTGAAGTGTCAGAGGTTTTTTTGTTGTTCTTTTTAATTGTAAAATGAAATTTCTATCAGTCCTTTCTTTATACAGTTTCTGACCAGCCTCCCCCCCCCACCTGCTTAATTCTGTTCCCGCCGCTTGTATTGATGATATTTTTCAAAACGCTTTCTTTGGAGATTTGGGGAGAAAATCGAGTGATATCAGAGTCCACGCGGCCAAGGTAGAGCTGTTAAGATATGACAGTTGAAGGACAGCTCAACTACCGATATAAAAAAAAAAATGGCGTCAGATCGATGATTGGTGGAAGTCAGTCAGCTTAATTAAAATATGGTTCTAAACGCTTCTCTGTCTGGTACTGCAAAATACGTTTACTCGAATACATTTGCCAAACAAATTTCTTTTTCTTTTTAACGAAAACTTCCCTACAAATAGTGGTACTTTTACAGGTTTATAGTTGAGAGAGAGAGAGAGAGAGAAGAGAGAGAGAGAGAGGAGAGAGAGAGAGAGAGAGAGAGAGAGAGAGAGGAGAGAGAGAGAGAGGAGAGAGAGAGAGAGAGAGATGACATCAGTACACACACAGAGAGAGAGAGAGAGGAGATGAGAGAGAGAGAGAGAGAGAGAGAGAGAGAGATGACATCAGTACACACAGAGAGAGAGAGAGAGAGAGAGATGACATCAGTACACAGAGAGAGAGAGAGAGAGAGAGGAGAGATGACATCAGTACACACAAACACGCACACGCGCGCGCGCACACACACACACACCACACACACACACACAACACACACACACAGATGAAATCAGTACACACAGAGAGAAAGAAAGAGAGAGAGATGACATCAGTACACACAAAAACACACACACACACACACACACACACACAGATGAACATCAGTACACACACAGAGAGAGAGAGAGATGGCATCAGTACACACAAAAACACACACACACACACACCACACACACACACAACACACACACACACACACACACACACAGAGATGACATCAGTACACAGAGAAAGAGAGAGAGATATAGATGGCTCAGCATCAACAGGTGACCTAAAATGTCGTTGTTTTTTCTTTATTACCATTGCCAGTCGTTCTAGTACGGTTACCTTTGAAGAGACCCAAACAAAAAACATGCACAGTAAACTTTATCCTTTTTTTCTCTCTCTTCCCACCATCACTTTTCCCTTCGATTTCAGTGGCCGCTGGACCACAGACTATACGTCATCTATCGAGTTTTCGTGGCGTTCGGTTTCATCGCTTGGATCATCGCTGACGTCATAGACGAAGCGGAGAAATTCTACACGAATCGGTTCTGGATCTGGTTCATCTTCGCCACCAACTGGAGCTTCGTGCTGCTGACGCTCAACACCATCCTCCAGGCGGTGTGCTCCGTGTACTACTACTGCAGGATCCGTGGCCCGGTCGGTAAGTACACCTCCCGCCCCTGTTAATGTTCGTTGAAACTGTTTGCTGAAGATCTCACAAACACGCCCTTCAGTTTTCATCATCGAAAGTACGGTATGGATCGGGTTAATGACAGTTAGTGCTTGCCGGGGGGGCTCCCGTTTGCAAAGCCGAATCCTCGCCGATGCAACCCGCTGCTGTGAATGACGCATGAGCTCGCATCAGCGAATGTGAGCCCCTCCTGGTTACTTGGCAACCCGGCCACTGCCACGAACTATTCAAGGCGGAGGAAAAGAAATCAGAAGACCATGGAATTAGGTGGCAGCTTGTGATGGAAAGCGATGGCGGATCGGACACCAATTGACTTGGTGTTCGTTCGGTCTAGGTAGTGTTTCAGGAATGTCGTCGATCTATACTTCATTCGTCTTTGCCAGGCAGGAACAATCGATTTCCAGTGCCCGAAGTTCCTCTTATTGAAATCGAGTTCTCTCCGCGTCGCCGGGTGACACCTGCGATGGAGAAGTAGTTCTGCGATGGTGCCGACGTAGCTGCTTTAATTCACTGCGGGCGATTTGGCTGGCGGACACTCGTTTTGAAATAATGAAGAGTGTTTCCGAATTTATCACAGAACTGGAAAATGTTAATCGGGGGGGGAGCAAAGGTATTCTAGCGCGGTGTACCTTGGTTTAGGGCGTTGGCTTGAAGGAGAAAAAAAGCGGAGATCACCTATTTCTGCTTGTCTTGTCCCCCTCCCACGTCGTTGGGCTTCCTCTTGCAGTTTATCCTCTTTTTTTCTTCCTTCCGTATTTCCAGGCAGACACGAATAAAGCCGCGCCGGCCAAGCAGGTGATAAAGCCCGAGATGGTGCTCTCCTGCAGCAGCAGCAGCATCTTGGTATCACGGCTCGCTGTTTTTGATCAGGCTTAGTAGTGTTTTGTCTGGTCTAAACCTTTCTTAGTAACCTTAGCCCCAAAATATTTAATTTTCTCGATTCTACCTGCGCCATGCGATCGCCTACCTGGCGGCTTTCCTTCCCCTCGCTCTCCGTTGTCTCTTTCTGCGCATTAATCGAGTCACCGACTTAACGATAAACACGCAAACAGACGAACATTAAATTACGGCAAAACTTTCTGCTGAGAGCCTCAACGAAACCAGACAATATAACCCACCTGTACAAATTGTTATATTACGGAAAAGTTGTTGTTGTTTTGTTTGCATATTTCCCTTGCCACCACGTTCGCGAATCGGGGCCCTTATGTAGATGGTAGACTCTAGTCCGTAAGAAAATGGTGCATTATAATTAATAGATATAAATAAGAAAGAAAAAAGAAAAGAAAAGAAGAAACACTGAGCACGTAATCCAATGTTACAGCTGGAATCGGATTAAATTACAATTTTTACGATTTCTTTTTCAAATTGAAAGTAAAAGCAGCGCGTGTATGGGGGACCAGTCACGTGAGATGCTTTTTAATGGAAATATCTTCACGCCCGACATGTCGCCGTATCGGCGGCGAGTTCTACGACCGCGGCTGTCGCCAGTCTGTCGGGACGTGCCGCATAGATATTGGAAAACATGTCGGGGTTTGTTCGCCTTTATTACTCTCGCCGGACGCTGAATGCTTTGCGTATTATTCAAATAAATCCCAAGGGGTTTATCATTTAGAAGTGAGTTTCCTTTTTTATGGTCTTCAAGTCGCGTCCCTCTCTTGAGAAGACGGATCGAGATTACCCGGATGGCACCGAGCGCGCGAAGCAGTCTCCGTCGCGATTAGGCTCCGCCAGACGGCGCGCGCAGCATCCGATCCGAGTAAGATAACCACGCGAAGCAGGTTTTTCTAATCAGCATCACCTGATTTTAAGCGCGTCGGCGGCTGTGAAGCTTTCAGCGGATCCTCTCCTTCTGTTTCGTGGATTAAGACGCAGCTTAATAGCCATCCAGATCATTCCGCCTCTCCATGCTCGTGAAACTAATACCATTCTATTATTTTGAGTGGTTTGTTTGGCGCTAAGACATCTCGGCTTTCTTGGCTTTGTGGATCGGCCAGAGTAGAGTTATCCCCCTTTATTCGTCTGTAAGAATGAACATTTTTTTTAAAAAAAAATTTCCACTTTGCTTATATCTTTTGAGTAAAAATATAATACATATATAACATTTTTAAAAAAGGGTTTTTTTAGATTTGTAAATGCCATACCAACGTATAAGGACAAGTGATATCTAGTATTCTGACAAACTCAACCCCTCTAACCTGCCTGAAGCTATTCTAGACTCCAGCAATTTAATGGTGTGTTTATTTGTTAAAGATTGTATTTGTTCAAACTTTAGTCAAGCTTGGATCCTTTTCACGCGCATTAGTCTTTATAGCGAAACACGCACAAATACACACGTTGTAGGTAGTTATGGAGGTATTTCATGGCTCCCTTTTGGTGGATCGGTGGTCCGTGTTGTCGTATTCGGTCTGCTAGCATGGAACACAGACGTGTGGGGAAAACAGTGTGGTTACCAGCCGGAAAAAAAAAAACAACAACAACAACATTGGAATACAAACATCTATGAAATCTGCGCTGAGCCGCCTGAATTGACGGTTGTTGATAATTCTTGGACGGTAATAAATTCTAACTGGTGCGTGTTTTGTTTCGTTCTCTTATTCTACCATTGCTTCAATAAATTCCATTTGACGAAGCTTTTGATTTCCGGTCTGATGCCTGTACTCAATCGAACAAACCAGTGAATTCTATGCTATTATTTCATATGCAAAAAGAATTCAGTTCCACGGTACCTGATAATACTTAAACAACTTAAGAACAGTTGAATAAAAAGTAAGCCTATTCATATTCTGCAATCTATCATCAATTCAAGCTGTTCATTACAGGTTTCTAAGATGTTTGTATTGCCATATGCCCGTCTCCCGGCTAGTAAGCGGATTTTTTCTCAGACATCCACATTCCAATACGGCCGTGTCCTTCAACTAACAACCAGACCGTTTTCTTTTTATCCCCCCCCACATACAGTATGGCGGACCGGACATAAACATAGCGATCTGCTAATGGCCACCAAAAGTGGGCTTTGAGACACCTATGTGGCTACTTATATACGTGTTCATGGCGTGACCTGCTGTCGGTATCGTCCCGGTCTAGGTGTGACGAAAGGATGTATGGCCACACGTTTTGCATCACCCTATAAATAACAACAATAGAGTCTATCCTCATGTTAGGCTCAGAGAGCTTGACGCTGTACCGGTGACCACTTCTAAATGTCTGCTTTTGAATACTTCAGATAGAGTCGGTCACCAGAGCTGTCGTGATGGTTTGTATCTGGACTTCTGTGGAAAATTCATCTATTTACCTGTTAGATTTTAAATTGCCACATTTTAAAACTCTGATAATCTTTTCCATTACGCAGAAAACTTCATGAGGCAAAGCAAGACAATTTTAGGGGCATGCAAAACTTTTGGCCGCGGCTGTAGATTGTCAACGTGTTGCCTTACTAACATTGGCAACAGTAAAAAGTGAAAGTAGAAGGCATCATGCATTGTTTCTCGTGACTGCAATTTACGGATAGGAAACGGTTTTAATAACTTTATTTTTAAAAAAAATCTCAAATGAGTATGAAAATATTAATGAATTGGTTCGCAGTTGCCTGCCTGTTTTTCGTGTCGTCCGGGGGTGAAGTGGATTACAGCTTTATCCAAAAAGGCAGATACACGTTAAGATTGGTTTACGTGTCTCCCTTTTAGATAACAAATGACCACGTGCGAATATTCGCGGGCTTGCCTTAAAAAATAATGTAGGTGGGCGAATCAATATATAAATTCATCAATACGTATCGGCTTTACTGATACGGTAATTCAAATACTGCTGACAACAAAAAAATATATCACAGTTAAACCTACTCCGCCAGGATTTCCTTGTTCGGCGAAGACCTTCCGGTGGGGCGGAACTCACCTGATGCGAGCGTAAGTTTGGTTAGGCTTCATCACACTTGATCGAACACGGGTCATTCCAGAAGTTCTCTTTCCTTTGCTACTCACGGATGACCGGCACACTTTCTGCAAATCTTAGTCCCGGATCTGATTTGATTTTTGCAGACTAGTATGGTCGCGTCATAGCACTTAGTGGTGTGTCATCTGCTTTGTGGGGAGAATACAGTTTACTTCGTTCCCGTTATTATTGTTGTTTGATCGAAAGTGTGTGTGTGTGTGTGTGTGTGTGTGTGTGTGTGTTTGGGGCGGTCGGAGAAGGGGGACAGCTGAATGTTGTTGGGACTCCAGGGGAAATGGAAAAACGAGGGCTAACTACAGTTGAAAATCTCTCTTTGTACTGACGTCATCTCTCTCTCCATCTCTCCCTCTGTACTGACGTCATCTCTCTCTGTACTGACGTCATCTCTCTCTCCATCTCTCTCTCTGTACTGACGTCATCTCTCTCTCCATCTCTCTCTCTGTACTGACGCCATCTCTCTCTCTCCATCTCTCCCTCTGTACTGACGTCCATCTCTCTCTCTCCATCTCTCTCTGTACTGACGTCATCTCTCTCTCTCCATCTCTCTCTCTGTACTGACGCCATCTCTCTCTCTCCATCTCCCCTCTGTACTGACGTCATCTCTCTCTCTCTCCATCTCTCTCTGTACTGACGTCATCTCTCTCTCCATCTCTCTCTCTGTACTGACGTCATCTCTCTCTCCATCTCTCTCTGTACTGACGTCATCTCTCTCTCCATCTCTCTCTGTACTGACGTCATCTCTCTCTCCATCTCCCCTCTGTACCTGACGTCATCTCTCTCTGTACTGACGCCATCTCTCTCTCTCTCTCTCTCCGCCTGATTACGTTGCCGCCTAGAATTGACCACAAGAAAGCTTTGATCGGTTTTCTCTCATCCTCCATTCGTGCAAAATTCCCAGCCAGATCGACAATTTCAGACTCCATTGGATTTGCAGCGTTCGTCGTTCAGCCTTGAGGTCCCTCGCCATCCCCCCCCCATCCACCGAACGCTTGGTTAGAATAGCGGATTCAATTTCTGACCTTTGTCCCGTGCAGGTTAACGAATCTCCTTGGTGACGCTGCCTTCTTCTGGCTGCTCGATTAATGAAAATTTCTCTCTCTCACCTTAATGATTTATGGATTTTGGAAGAGTTTTAGACCCGATGTCTGCCCTCTTTGTTTTGCTTCTTTCTCTATTAGTAGGAAATTATTTTTAGACTGACGCCATTTTACCGGTCTAAGCTTCTGTCTCTACGTTTAAATGTTCTACCAAATTTGGTTCTTTCTATTCCTTTTTTTTTTTTTTGCTGCCTGAAATATATTCCAAAAACGAAACAGAAGTCCAGTATCAAGGAAGCGCAAAATTGAATTAAAAAAAAAAAGAAGCACCGGTTGAAATCACAAAAGCCGGAAGGTTGCTCGACTGGAAATTAGCCCGAGAAAACCGCTGCCATGGTCGTGGGCGGGACAGGGCTGTGAAAAGGGACAGCGGGGTTCTCCTCCGACTTGAGACCTTCGCGGACCCAATCAGCAGGGTCACCTTTACAACAAAGGCCCCGCGGTCGATCCAGAACGGAATAATTGCATTTCTCGTTGGGGAAACCAACTGGCAGTCTGTATTTTCAGAATCTGACATCTGGGCGCCGTTCTGGTGTTTTTTTTTTTTTTTAAATTTTTTTCTTCTTCATCTTCTTCGTCTTCTTTCTCGGTTCCGTTCAGTTTCCTTTAACACGCGAAAATAATAATAAAGCCGCTGGAGTTTTCGACTAGCTTCAGCCGAGCCGAGCCGAGCCGAGACGAGACTTCTAGTGACCGCATGAACTAAAAAACGGGGGGTCTGTTTAATATATGCTCGACAGCTGTCGTGGATTATCGCCCTTAAGAGAAAGGCGAAACTATACGTACTAATCAATGGTTCTTTCCACTTTCATTCTAAACCACAAATTTACTGCTCTCTCTGTACTGACGCCCTCTCTCTCTCTGTGTACTGACGTCATTTCTCTCTGTACTGACGCCCTCTCTCTCTCTCTCTCTCTGACAAATTGGAAAGCTAATAAACTTGTAGACATGTCTTCTATGTAAATAACGAGAGTAGTCTAGACGGAATGATGAAATCGTTTTTATTTTGATAGACAACAAAAAACAAAGCGAATCAACCCCGTTTTTATTATTAGGGTGATAAAGCTTTAATGTAATAAGTTCAGAGAGAGAGAGGGAGAGAGAGATTTACGGCGAACAGTTAGCATGTAATGTGCTGTCAACGCATGCAACAGAAATTTGATCTATTGCATGTGCAAAACATTAAATCGATTTGTTACACGATTTATATTATTTGAGTTGTATTTGTAAAACGGCCGCCATCAATTTTTTTATATAAGTAGGAATAAACAAGATGAGAAGATGGGCTCGTTCGCCCTCATAAAGGCGTACACGTAGAGGGGGATGTCGAGCACTCTCGTCCTCCGAATTATCTCCCCGTTCGGACTGGCGCTTCAATCGGAATAGATCGTCTTTCTTTTGTCGGTGTCAGACAGAAAAAAAAACTAAAAATTTATTTGAGAAAAGCGCGTGATTAGCTAACAGCTGATTACATGTCATAAGCATATGCTTCTTTATTCTTGATACTTTATTCAGTTGGAAAATCCGCAGGCATGGCCGACAGCGTATGAAATAAGTCTCGAGTATGGAGTGAACTCTGGCGACGCGGTGGTCCGGTGGTTAACCCCCTGGACTGCTAAGCCCGAGGGAATTAGGTCGATTCCCGCCAGGGGGACCTGCTCGTTTTAAGTTACTTAATCTAGTGTGGCTCCCCCTCACCCATTCGAGTGGTTCCTTTCGGAGTGTTCCGGTTTCCTTCCACATCTAAATCTGACGGGCACCAGTAGGGGCTTTTGGCTGACACTTCGACAAGGAAAAACCAAGTCTCCCAGCCAGTACCCGATACTGGCGGCGATGGATTGAATAAGCGAACGGTTCGCGTCGCTTTCCATTTGCGGTTATCACTGGTGCATTAGGAATGGTAGGGTTAATTACTAACGCGGCCAATTTTAAGGAGTAGGCAGTAATAGCGTTAAATTATGCATTGTTAACCAGTGATAGCGAGCAGGGATAATTATTTGTTGTTTTTAAATATTTAGCTCATTTTTTATCTGAAGTCTTCGGTCTGATTTTCTATATTCAGTTATTTTTATCTATTAGGTCGTTACAAAAGTTTTGTCGGTTTGTTTTGTTTTTTTTTACCGCAACAATGAGACTTCATATCATTCGTGGACGTGAAGTTCACTAATCTGAGTGAGCCCCATTACAATTGATACACTTCTGCCAACGAGTTACAAGCACATTTACACCATTTTGAAAAAAAATCTGGATTTCTGGAGTCGATAAACTGTTGGAAGGCAGCTTCAGCTGCTGCTTGGTTAGAGATGGATTTCATACGGAGGAAGCTGTCTAGGTGTTTGAAAAGGTGGCGATCTGTGGGAGAAAGGTCTGGTGAAGAACTTCATACCCCAACGTGTTCGGTTTCTGAAGACTCACTTTCTCAACGTGAGGCCGAGCATCGTCATGGAGCTGGATTGGGCCTCGTCAATTCACCAATTCCGGCTGTCGTCGAGAGAGTTTCTGATGAACGACGTTTAATTCACGACAGTACCTTTCAGCTGTGGTGGTTTAACCAGGTTGCAAGAAGTTATAGTGGGTGACACCAGTTGCAGTCCTCCAGACAGTGACCATAACCTTCAATGGGTGGTGGCTGGGTTTCGGAATGTGGCTAGGCGCCTTTCTCTGTCGAGCCACTGTGCTGATCGTTTGCGATTGTCGTGAAGGATCCATTTTTCACCACACGTAATTAATGATTCGGTCAAGAGATGCGTTGTTCTTGTTTCCTATGAGAAGTGAAGGGCAGATCTCAAATCAACGATTTTGATGTTGTCCACTCAACTCGTGAAGCACCCACTTGTCAAGCTGTTTCACCTGGCCGATTGTGTCGAAATGCAGGGAAACAGTCGCAGTGCTTACGTCCAGTTTTCCAGCAGTTTCTTGCACCGTTTTTATTGGATCGGCTCCAACTGAGGCTTTCAGACGGCCGTCATCACAGCTGGAAGGACGTCCGCTACATTCCATATCTTCGAGGCTCACATCTCCTGATCGAAACATTGCGAACCATCGTTGCACTGTGCACTCATCTGCCGTGTCCTCGCCCCGTGACTGCTTAACGATACGAGTCGCCTCGCTCGCTCTGTGGCCCGGTTTGAACTCGTGAAGCAAAATAGCATGAAAAACTTTCCTATCCACGCTTCGCTGAGAACCTGAAACAAACATCCATTTTATGATTTTTAAAAGGTAGGTTTTGCACAATGTATGCCAAAGGACACCCCACAAAAAGACATACATACACCTTCACAGGCATGCAAAAAATGAACCCCGAATTAACATAATATAAGAACCGACACAACTTTTGTAACGACCTAATACTTTTCTTTGTTCTCTCTTTCTCGTTAATTTTTTGGGGTTCCTCCACCTTGGTTTCTCAAAAAAATGCGGCCTCGCCTGGCCAGCCGGAAACCACAAACTATACTATAAAACCGTTTGTCTGGCAATCCTACTATTACACTGGACAACTAAAAATGACTTTTCGCCTGCTACTGAGCTATGTGTAGGTGTCCCTTATCAAATCAAGCAGCTGATTCCAAATCTGAAGTCAGAATTGACCCAGCACCTCAGGATTTGCAGTTACAGAAAAATGTCATTGCCAGTCCTTGTTTATTAATAGATCAAGCACATCACAAAATTGCAAAAAATAAATTCATTTCACAATATAAACAGTTGTATATTGATTGTACAGTAACTTTTATCCGTTAGCTCAAACACATTGTATAAAGTATACATTAACTGTTAATAAATGCTCTAAGTACTTGATTTTATGCTTGTGAATAGCAGTGGTTTGATCTGAAGAAACCAACCCAACAATAGTCCCTCATCATGTTGGAGGTGATCTCCCCTGAGAGCGGGTCTCCGTTGCCTTTACGTGTTGGTGGAACCTCTCACCACGCTCATCGCTCACAGCACCAAGGTTGGCTGGGAAGAAATCCAAGTGTGAACGATGGCGTTTGTGAGGACATATTGCTATTTAATAGCCGTATGAATTCGATAACTGGTTATTAGTTATTTTAGCGCGATTGTTAATAGAAATAATACATGTCCTTTTTCTAAACATTTTTTAAACTACGGTAGTTACCGTTAACTTAACGCAGAGTTCCTAACACTGTTAGGGACAACAGAATCGATATCAGTTTGAACTTAGCGTATAATGGTAGTCGCAGGAGGCAAACCTTGCAGCACCCAACCGAGACATCAGGGGGCTTTCACAAATCTTATAGCTTCTCGACACGCACACTGCAGTAGTTTATTCGTGTACCTGTTCCCCTTGTCGCAGTTACGTTTGTAATCGAACCCGTCCCAACAACCACCAGGGCTTGGCCTTGTATCTCATTAACATTACTGCTCATGTCGCTTCCGTCATCGAATACTCAGAGCCCCAGTAGTCAACGTCACACCCAGTTCTATTTCATCCATCCTTCAAATCGATTTTTAGACAAAACATCCTCTCTGTTTCTTAATTGTTTATTTAATTATCTGATTAATTTTTAGCATTAATCAGGATGAAATTCCACCGAGTTCTGCATTTGTTTTTGTTGTTTTTTATATTTATTTATAGACTTTTCTTACTTTCCGTAATCGTTGTAACGGAGAAAGAAAAAGAACAAAAGACTGACGAAAAGTAGATTGTCTCGGTGAGAAATGAACTTCTGTACGCAACAGTATCGGAACATTGTTCCCGTTAATTTGAAAACTTGAAGGGAGATATTATTTTTTTTTTTTTTAATTTACACCATAATTGGCAATAATTCAAATTCTTCTGGAAGACATTTCTCCGGAACCGAGAGATAATCTATTTCGGTGAAGTATTCATCTTGTGTGTCGCTTATGAAGTGGAGAAAAAACAAAAATTTAGTATCAGAGATTGTCGTACTTCATCTTTAATGTTATCGCAGTGAAAAACTGTCGGTTAAAGAGCTGTTTAGCCACTAACTGAACTTCCTCGTTTTTTTTTCTCTTCTAAACCTACTATAATCTGTAACACGGCACGCTATAAAGGCTGTCAGCAAACCTGGCAATATCAACGCGGTCAGCCTTAATTCGTCTCTCGAGAATTTGAGAACGGAAGGAACGTGGTTAACACTACACATCGCTGCCCATCGGTATTCCGCTCCCAAGGAAGCTATGTAATCAGATCGTTAGAGCGTACGATTTGAGTCTCAAGGACATTTGCGCGCGCGAGAGAGAGAGATGACGTAAGTACAGATTGAGAGAGATATGACGTCAGTACACAGAGAGATATGACGTCAGTACACAGAGAGAGATATGACGTTAGTACACAGAGAGATATATGACGTCAGTACAGATTGAGAGAGATATGACGTAAGTACAGATTGAGAGAGATATGACGTCAGTACGCAGAGAGAGATGACGTAAGTACAGATTGAGAGAGATATGACGTCAGTACACAGAGAGAGATGACGTAAGTACAGATTGAGAGAGATATGACGTCAGTACAGATTGAGAGAGATATGATGTCAGTACACGGAGAGAGATATGACGTCAGTACACGGGGAGGGGGAGAAAGAGAGAGCGTAATCACAGTATCTATCATCGCATCGTGTTGTGGTTGTAAATTTTCAAGGGAAGCAATTACGAATGACTTTTAGAATTCATACAGAACACGTTATTGTTTTGACGCTATTTACTGGAAAACATAACTGTGGCCAGCCACAACTTTACAATTTCTTGCCTAAAAAAAAATAAATAAATAAAGAATACAGCAGAAAACCAGTGCTAATGCAAAAAAAAAAAAAACAATAAAACAGTACCAATTGTATCACGGTAAATGTCTCGCTATTAAAACATTTATCAAGGTAGATGCTGTGCTATACCATAATTTATCGCGGTTATGACCTTAGGTGGTCTATTAACTTATCGGTTTTTGTTTGTTTTTATATATAATAAATGTCTCGCCTTTTATTGAACAACATTTCAATACGACATTTTCCTCTAGTTAAGTGGAGAGCTCTACCCAATGTTTTCCTTGATGTGAATTACTCGATAGTCGGTCCGTGGTCCCTCCCCTCTCCTTTTTTACCCTTCCCTGTCTTTATACGTTTCTCGTTGCTTGCTGGGTGTTCGCTATTGTTAGGTACAGGGGGCGAGTTTAAAGAACGTCAGGACGGCGACGCTGCAGTTAGGGTGGGGGCTTAGACCTGTGGCTCAAATGCCCGAGGCTGGGACACTTACTCACAAGGCGGGCAAGGATGATAGCCACTGAGATGTCCACAAGTCGAGAAACCTTAGGTAAAGCGGACACGGGGCTCCCGGTAGAGGGACGCCCACGGATTGCAGTTGTCCTCGATCCTGAAGACCTTTTGGAAATAAGTGGGCCCAGCAAATCTGCTCTTCATCGCAAAACGGCTGAGACCGTCCCGCCGAGGATCGACGCTGCTCCGACGTTCTCGGGCTGGAAGAGCTGCGTTCCGTTCACTCGGGTGCCGACAGGTGCGTCTGTCCGATTTTCTTTCTTCTACGCTCTCCGTCTTCTCGACTGCCTTCTACGGCCACAGAAGCAAAACCAAAACTTCCGAGCCGGTTCCCCGCTGGTGGCCTCGAGGGAGCCGTCTCGGCGAACAGAAAAAAGGACGTGTGGATAACTTGGGTGCTAAGGAGAAAAAACAACAACAACAACAGGAGATAGGGGTATCATCCCTTTTGTTAGTTCACGAGTCGATTAATTTTGTCTCTTTTTTTTTAAAAAAAAAATGGTTAATGCTTTGAAAAAATTGTCGGTGTTCTGGTGAGAAATGTTGTTGACACGGTCTTTACTAAGTTCTGTTTAGTATTACTACTCGTTTCCTCAGCGATAGGCAACATGTTTTTCTTACGAGACCCCCCTCCCACACTGTTGCACACGTGACCTCTATTTTGAAATTTCGTATCGGACCCCGTGACCGCAGCACGTGATATTATCATTTCTTCGCAATTCTGAACGTTAAAGAAAGATTTTCTTTAAAAATTTCTTTTAAAATCGGTTTTCTTTTAAATTAACAAAAAAAAAACAACAACAACAACTTTTGAGTTAAGCAAGCTAAATAAAATCCGTAAAGAGTGAAGGCGCCTTGAAGAGAGAATTTTTCGATCGGTGGGGTGAAGTCCGCACTGGGGCCGACATTTGGAAATACACATACGTCAGGGAAAACAGGACTTAAAGTGTTACAGTCTGTCATATTTCGTTCTGTTTGCTGCTCGACGGGTTCACTGTCAGCAAGCGCTATCAGATGAATCCGATTTCTGTTATTTGTCATTTTGTAATTCGATCTAGGAAATGAATTTTACGGATTAGTAAGTGTGCGCAGCTTCTTTTTGTTGTTGTTGTTGACATGGCCTGTATCGACCAGCCAGTCTCTGGGGACAATTTATGTTAGTCCTGTCATTTCCTAATTATGTTCGGCTTTCTCGATGGCCCGACGGTCTGTCATTCGAGTGTTCGTGCTAATCTCCGGCTCCACCGATCCGTTTGTCCGATTAACCGATGCCGAACTTCATCAGCTTCATATTTTACATCTATTACTTCCTATTAGTTATTTGCTGTTGTTGACGGACGCAAAACGGGCGTATTTCACGTTTTTTTTTCCTTCTTGTATGCCGATTCTTTTTCCTGCCTTATGGAGCAACCGGAAGTGGAATGACGTAAAAAGGGCGTTTTCCGTTCTGCGCTTTCATGGCAGCAAAGAATTGTTTTGGGCTGTGAAACGTAATCTGAAATTATTATAGTGCTTCTTCTCTAATTACCACTTTCGATTATTTATTCATTTTTTTTTAAAAGAAAGGGAAGAACCTTTTTTTTTTAAATTCAGAGTATCAAGGGATGCAAAGAATTTGTGTGTGTGTATGTGTGTGTGTGTTCAACAACAGTAACTATCATTCCATCAGATGTAATAAATACAGTCACGTCGGCATTTGCGCAGTGCTCCAAAGTGAATTATTACCTATTAATCGACGGTGCAAGATACTTACAACAAGGGGCATAACTACGTCACGTTTGCGAAACTTAAACTATTGAGCTGTGTCGCCACCTTAAAGCGGAAGCTGGTGTTTATCCGCGGCGATGGTTGTTGTTCGCTGCACCCTCAATTTCCACCGACTCCAGCGGTGTCTGTAATTGGCGCGGTGTAACGTGATTGATGGTGAGAACAGCTTGCCATATCAGTTTGAGGGCTCTGGGACCGCTAGAACTAATGTACACGCCTCGGACTGGCGGAGCCTTCTGCAACAGTTGCGCGAAGGCCAATCAATATTTATTGTTCGTCTGTATCCACTGGTGGACCAACTATTTAAATGGGAGGAAGCGGAAAAGAATATTACTTACCAATGGACTCTACAAATCTTATGTATAACGTAAAATATTTTCTTGTACATACCTGGCTTTTGATTATTCGCAAATAATTGCTAATCTAAATGAGAATAATCGGCTTTATCGTACAGGTATAAAAGCTAGGACACACACAAACACGCCGTGTCGCACAACTATGACGTACATCCGATCTCTCTTATACAGCTCTTCGCACAACTATGACGTACAGCCGATCTCTCTTATACAGCTCTTCGCTCAACTATGACGTACATCCGATCTCTCTTATACAGATCTTCGCACAACTATGACGTACATCCGATCTCTCTTATACAGCTCTTCGCACAACTATGACGTACAGCCGATCTCTCTTATACAGCTCTTCGCTCAACTATGACGTACATCCGATCTCTCTCATACAGCTCTTCGCTCAACTATAACGTACATCCGATCTCTCTTATACAGCTCTTCGCACAACTATGACGTACATCCGATCTCTCTTATACAGCTCTTCGCACAACTATGACGTACATCCGATCTCTCTTATACAGCTCTTCGCAGAACTATGTCACATGCGACATCCGAAAAGCCTTAAATTAACAACGAAGTTCCTTTGTTTTATGCACTGGCGGCTATCTATAACTGTAGATTTTCTAAAAAAAATATCTCAAGATGAAAAGAGTCATAACGCGGTAAAAACCCTACTATCATAAGCGTGTAGTAAGACTTTTATGTATCTTATAATAGGTGAGTGATTGTAGGCGTGCAGGTGCATTAATCAGTGCACTGATTAATTCCAAAGTATGGTCTGTTGATGACTCCACAGGAGACGTCGCTGTTGGATATATGAAATTAAGTTCTGTGATTCGGTACTAAAATCGTACGTACAAATATAAACGCTCTAAGAAATGACAGTCGGCTGTCGGTTATGGAGCTGAACGCTAACCTAAAATTGATGGATGGTGAAGCTTTGAGTTCATCTAATTAAACATCTCGCCGTCCATCGGCTAGCTTCTGCGTCGTCGGAGGCTGACAGACTTAGCGGTAAGCCGGATTAATTAGCTGGTCTGTATCACAAATCCCACCCATCTCGAACGTCCCCCTCCTCTCTTACTGGATCCTTTTGGATACCGACAGTATTCCATCGATCTCTGTCCGCGCTGTCTTCGAGCTCGACGAATCGCCATCGCCATGACGACCAAAGCAGTTTTCGAAGTCGGCTCTTCCTCTCCCCCCCCTCCATCCGATGGCTGCTGATGTGTAGGGGCTGGGGCTATTTCCTTAACCAATCTACTATGAATGGTTGTGTGGGGGACAGGGATGGGGGGGTCAGACCGAGATCGCAGATGGTCTCTTCGTCGCTCGTATCGACAGCCTCGAAGACTTTATTGAGCAGAGCCAAGACAAATCTCCATCCCATGCTGTGATCAATATCGCTTAAATTAGCACTTTTTAGAGAGGGAATCACAACGAAATGCTGATCGCAACAGCAGTAACAGAATAGACAAGAACAAATTAAAATTATTAACTGGTAATAACAACTCAGTCAATACCTGAAAGACCGTTCTCGTTTTAAATCAAGCTGTGATTGCATATCTCTCTCTCTCTCTCTCTCTCTCTCTCTCTCTCTCCTCTCTCTCTCTCTCTCTCTCCTCTCTCCTCTCTCTCTCTCTCTCTCGCTCTCTCTCTCTCTCCTCTCTCCTCTCTCTCTCTCTTATTTTTTTTTCCATTCCAAATCTACAGTCTGCGAATTTTTATAAAGCCGAAGCCGTTACAGCCGGCGATTCCATCCACTGACATCACGCGAACGCGAAATAAGCGAAAAAATCCTACATTTAACTAAGGTGGGGAATTAGCGACGCTAAATGGGAGAAGGTTTGGTGGAGTGAACGGTTTCAATCCCTGGAGAATTCTCCCACTACCCCCTCCCTCCCGCACCTCACACCATGGTGGTGGAGAAATCAGAAATAAGCAAGCAAATATATATAAAGCGGTGTGCTTATGAGCTGTGTTTGTTCCGTCTATCAGAACGGTATTCCACTTGTTCTGATGGGGAGACAACTCTGGCTCGTGCGGGCATCGTAACATCGAGGTAAAAAAAGTGCAGTAAACTGGCATCCCTGCGTCAATGCCACCTCTAAAGTTTTTTTTCTGTTTCTTCTCACGCCAATCCACGTCTCGGTCCAACCGCCTCGCGGTAGCCGCAACCGGTCGGCACTGGAAGCTTCCGCTCAGAACTAGCTCCCTGGGCCGTCCTCTGGTTTTCTCGTCAAAGTCAGCTCTCTCCCACCTGCTTATATGGTGTTGGAAGATTCGAACCCAAGCCACGTAGATCGGTTTACCTCGGTTTTACTTTTCCTCAAGCATTTCAAAACAATTTTACGACCATAGCGCGCAGGCGATCACTTCTTTACCTAACCTTTTTACTGTTTCATCGTAATACTAGTTAATTATTAATTATTGATCTTTGTTCAGTCTGAAAACGAAAATCGTATTTTGTTAGCCAGGGCTACGAGCGCGAGGTATCTCAAGAGTTGCTTAAACGAACAGTTTTTAAGTAACTGACTTTGTCTTTTATTTCCTTTTGCCCTTCATAATAAAACCTCGTACCTGTGTGTGTGTGTGTGTTGTGTGTGAGTGAGAGTGAGAGAGAGAGAGAGGAGAGAGAGAGGAGAGAGAGAGAGAGAGAGAGAGAGAGAGAGATGGGCAGGGTGCAAATGTTCAAAGTCAGAATTCTTAAGTTTATTGTTTCCCTGTCTTTTCTCTGCCTGTTTTCAGGAATGGCATTGTTCGGAAACTTCCAGTAATCTTGCCTATGACCTTCTTGATCCATTTAAATTTTAAAATCAGACTTCTTTGCGGTGTTTTTAAATGCCATCAATAACAATCACCATTTCCCTGACCACTTTGTTGTTTGTTTGTTGTTTTTTTTTCCCTGATGGGTTTTAATGACAAACGGCATTTCCGGTGACCTCGCACCGCCGCCTGGCGTCCACGAGCACCTCGCCCATCGTGTACGTTTCACCTTCCAGGTTATAGAGCCCCGCTTCCGGTGACCTCGCACCGCCGCCTGGCGTCCACGAGCACCTCGCCCATCGTGTACGTTTCACCTTCCAGGTTATAGAGCCCCGCGGCGGAGCTTACAGAAATTCCCTCGTGGTCTGCCCAGGTGTGAAAACTCTATACCCGCTTTCATTTACAAACCGTCTTTCACAGACCTTGTTCGCCCTTTTCAGGTGAGAGAGAGAGAGCAGTTGATTTTCTTGTTTTCTGACGTCACCTGTTTCCTCGACCTGAGCCTTGTGAACCTCTGTCCTGGTGGCAGAGGCGACGGACGGACGGTTTGATACTCTCTCCGGCCTGTATCACATCATCGGCCAATTTGAATTTACTTCTCCCTTAAAGTTTTAGCAATTATGCCTATCCACCCGGAGCTACTCTTCACGACTAGACCATCCTAACCCTAACCCTAATCCTGATTACCGACAGTCCTGCTTTAATATATATATTTAACAGTGTGTTCTGGGGTAAATGATATTTCAAGAGAGCGAAACAATACCAAGAGTGTATATAAATAAATAATACCAAAGAATTTTTATAAAAGAAAAGAGGGATCGACTCCAGAATTATAAGTATAGAATATAAATTCAAGGTAGACGAATAGAAAAACAACTTCAGAAAAATATCACGCGTGGAAAATCTAACTTCTGATTCTGGAAATGTTCCCCGCCAAATTATCTAAAGATATTGCAGACAATGTACGACAACTCTGAGAAAGTCGTACGACGTCGTCTATCGAATGGGACCTAGACATGGTTAACTCTATGAAGGGGTGCTTAATGGCAGGGGCCAAATAACTTCTGCACTGTAATTATTAGAAAGACGAAAAAAGGAATAGAAAATCCACTAGTTCTAATAAGCGTCTCTCGGCCGACTCCCGGAGAACTCAGAGCCCTTTTTTCTTTTGTCTGCTTCATTTTCAGAACAGCAGTATTTCCAGGGAATTCCGCCATGTCTGAAACTCCAGTGGCTGCTGTACAACCTGGGAGCCAACACAGCCATCGTCGTCACCATCTCCTACTGGTCGTTCATTTTCTTTATGGACCATTCCAGTGAGTAGCAGCGCCCCCCCTCCCCGAACCCCGTCTCTTTTCTCTTTTCTTGGGCACAGAGACCAGTTAATCATTTACGTTTATCATTAAGAACAGGTTCGTAAATCGTAGTACACATAGATCCCATGAATCGGGAGGTGTGACCAGGTGACTCGCCGCTGAGAAACTCTGTCTTGAAATGAAATAATAGGAGTTTCCGGTAAACGCTTTGCAGTGACCTCGGGTGGCTTTGCTCGAACTCGCGACCAGTCTGTTTGTTTTCCTTAGCGCCAATCTACCTCACTGCGCGATCGGGCTGTTAATACAGTGACAGTAATTCTTCAGTAAAGGTATTAATCGACATCATCTGCTCTCTCGTCTTCAATGTGACGTCGATTACAGCCTCATCTATACGTAAGCATATGACGTCGATTACAGCCTCATCTATACGTAAGCATATGACGTCGATTACAGCCTCATCTATACGTAAGCATATGACGTCGATTACAGCCTCATCTATACGTAAGCATATGACGTCGATTACAGCCTCATCTATACGTAAGCATATGACGTCGATTACAGCCTCATCTATACGTAAGCATATGACGTCGATTACAGCCTCATCTATACGTAAACATATGACGTCGATTACAGCTTCATCTATACGTAAGCATATGACGTCGATTACAGCCTCATCTATACGTAAGCATATGACGTCGATTACAGCCTCATCTATACGTAAGCATATGACGTCGATTACAGCCTCATCTATACGTAAGCATATGACGTCGATTACAGCCTCATCTATACGTAAGCATATGACGTCGATTACAGCCTCATCTATACGTAAGCATATGACGTCGATTACAGCCTCATCTATACGTAAGCATATGACGTCGATCACAGCCTCATCTATACGTAAGCATATGACGTCGATTACAGCCTCATCTATACGTAACTACCCCAGTAACAACTGATTTCCTCTAATTTTTGACTGCTAATTCTAGCAATGAAACATAAACTCTTCAGATTTAAGTATTATTTTTGAATTCGTTACTTAACGCGTAAAACTGTTGTGCTGAACAAAGACGAAAGCAATCGTTGGGCAGACAGTGTCGTTCTTCAGGGGAAAGAGGCGGAAAATTTTAACTCCAGTGAAACTAGCAAAGAAATCGTTTCAACTAACGTTTAATTAAATATCTTTTAACCCTCATCCTAAAGAAAACACCCAAGGTGAAGATCTGCTAGTAATGTGATGACGTACAATGTATACAAACGGATAAGTCAAGTTATTTGCATAAACTGGACCCGGTACTATTAAGGCAGAACCATTTTGTCTCTGACGGCTGGTTGGCCGTCACGCGATACGTTTTTTCTCTTTATCCCATGTACTCTTTATCTTATACGCGTGATCCAAACTGAATATAAGAAAAACACTGCTGTGTAATTCACACGGAATTATATTTTTACGACAGTTCTCTCGGCTTTTAACACTCTGCAGGCTTCCTTGCGAAGGTGATCGCTAAGTCGGGTTTTTAATACAATTCCCGTGCATGAGAAGCGACTGCTCGAGAAACGAGCCGACTCTGCATATAAGATTTCTTTAACTTTACAGAGAGAGAGAGAGAGAGAGATGACGTTATTACAGAGAGATAGGGAGATGGAGAGAGAGAGAGATGATGAGAGAGAGAGAGAGATTTAGTAGTATATTCAAATTTTTCGTTTTTCTTTTTCTTCCTTATTTACTTCCAGAATTCCTGATGACAGGAATGAGCAAGGTTAAGCACACCTTGAATACAGTGTACGTGGTTGTCGACCTGCTCATTTCGGCCACCCCGGTGCGCGTGCTCCACATGCTCTTCGCCGTCATGCTTGGCTCCATCTACGCCATCTTCAACGCCTCCTACTTCCTGAACGACGGGACCATCCTGGACGGGCGCCACTACACGTACAACGTGCTCAACTGGAACGACCCGGCCGAGGCCATTGTTACGTGCGTGCTGTGCATCGCGCAGACCATCCTCGGCCAGTGCATCATGTACGAAGTGTCGGCGGTGCGGCAGTGGGCGCACGCGAAGCTGTTCGCCAGGAGGGAGTCGGCGCCAGAGCAGGACTCCGAAATGCAGAGCATCATGAGCGGCGACTCGACGACCTACCTGACGGTCGACTCGCAAAGCGGCCGGCCCGACCCTGCTCACTGACGCCTGCCGCCGGCGGGTGGATCACCCCCTATGGGATTGTGTAAAGACTGACGGAGGCGTCTCGATGCAGATGGCGCCCCCACCCGCATCACCACGACGGTCGAGTCCCTCGGTCGGCCAGTCTCTACATCCCGCTCGGCTACCGCGACCGGGTGCTCCCGCCCAGACAAAGCAGCCCAAAGATGAGGATGGAGAATATTGTCGCTTCATAGCAATTCCTGCTGCTTTTTAAACACTAATATATTCTATTGTCAAAAAAGATAATAATAATAATAATAATAATAATAATAATAATAATAATAATAATAATAATAATAATAAGGTTCCGCCGTGTTAGTTGTGGGATGTCCTGAAAACTGTGAACTCGTCTGGTTCTGTTTACTTGTGGGGACGATGCTTTATCTTCTTTCTCTTTTTGTATTTGACTTTAAAATTCTATGAGGATTGAAAAGAAGAAGAAAAATACTACAGTTAACTCGTCTAGAGAGATCCACAAATCATTAAAACAAAGAGCAAGGTTTCTCTGACACCGACCTTTGTTTAAAAACAGAAAACAGATAGCCCCATCTCCGTCTACGGTTTCCGGTTAGTCTAACTCACGACTGGACAGAGCGTTCTTGCCTTGTTTGGGTCGGGTCGTGTCAGCTTGGTCCACTCCCTGTCTCATCTTCGGGCCCCCACCATCCTCCTAACAACATATTACCCCGGCGACATCTGCGGAAGTCCTTGCCGGTGTGTGTGTGTGTCATTAAACTTCTTTCCGAAGACGTTTTAGGGGAATCTGTAAAGTAACCTGGAGGTTCCGGAGGCACTTGTAGCAGCGCCCATCCATCGGTGCCATGCCGCGATCTTGCTCTTGTGAGGCAGCTTCGTACTCCTACTACCATACCTCTCGTTTCAAATACATTACAGCGATAGAGAGATGGCGCCGGTATATATATAGAGAGAGATGGAAATACCTCTCGCTTCAAAACAGGGAGAGAGATGGAGAGATGACGCCGGTAGAGAGAGATGGAATTACCTCCCGCTTCAAAACAGGGAGAGAGATGGAGAGATGACGCCGGAAGAGAGAGGAGAGAGAGAGATGGAAATACCTCTCGCTTCAAAACAGGGAGAGAGATGGAGAGATGACGCCGGTAGAGAGAGATGGAAATACCTCTCGCTTCAAAACAGGGAGAGAGATGGAGAGATGACGCCGGTAGAGAGAGGGAGATAGAGATGGAAATACCTCTCGCTTCAAAACAGGGAGAGAGATGGAGAGATGACGCCGGTAGAGAGAGAGAGAGATGGAAATACCTCTCGCTTCAAAACAGGGAGAGAGATGGAGAGATGACGCCGGTAGAGAGAGATGGAAATACCTTATTACAGGGATAGAGAGATGGAGAGATGACGCCGGTAGAGACAGATGGAAATACCTATCGTTTCGAATACATTACAGGGATAGAGAGATGGAGAGATGACGCCGGTAGAGAGAGATGGAAATACCTCTTGTTGCAAATTACAAATAGAGAGAGAGTATATTTTAGAATTCAGCTATCACGTTCCTATTTTCAGCATACATGTGTCTATGGAATAATCGACCTTGATGCTCATTCCATATAAGAAGAGTGCACAACAACACTCCGACATTTACAGACCCTCGTGGGTGTATCGCATGTCGTTCCTCAGGCCACCAGTCGTAAAAATTCCTACCAAGCCTAGTTATCTGGACTGTTTGTTTGTTGTCTGTCAATAATAATAATAATAATTAATGAAGTTAACAAAATGAAAGATTATGAATAAAAATGTTTATATATATACATATATATTTGTCATTTTGTTATTGTTGTCGTTACTATTTGCTTCATAATTTCTCAAACTTAAAGGAGCAAATCACCAAGACCGGGGTTCAAGAAGAGCAAGAATTAAAGAGCGAAAAATGAATATGATTTGTTGCACAAAGTTTGGAAGTTTTTGTATGTTTTTTTAAATGTTCACAATTATCAGTAATAAACGGTCACGAACCAACAGAACCCGTGGTGTAAATTGACGTTCATTTCAATTAAGATGCTGGGGTCGAGCCGGATTTTTGTCTGAACGACCTGGCCCCGTCCCCATCCCCAGCATCTTCTAAGAAACACAAAACCAGGAGGGAATCATTTACTACAGACGTGTGTCCGCGGTTCTAGAAGAATGTCATCAAAGGGCAAGTTCCAGATAGGTCTTATTGGTTGGTAGTTTTGCCGCAAAGTTGTTTTCCATTACAGAGTCGCAGTTAACGTCCATCGTTCTCCAGTGAACTGGGTGGGGGGCGGGGACCCAGCGAACGTGGTTCTTTACAAGTGCCCTTGATACGAGGCCAGAACGTACAGTAATGGGTCGCCTAGCATTTACAATGATCCGAAAACCCAACTGCTGTTCAAGTCCGTATCACTCAACAGAATAATCCGCAAAGGCCGTTTGCCGCACCTTCCTCATTAACAAAAGGTGTTAGTTAACAAGGCATCTTCATGGAAGAAAGGCGAGGTTTGGATAGCCCTTGGGCATGTGTTGGTCGGCATTGTTTTTGAATTTGTCTAGTTGAAACGATTCTTCTGATTCGCATGACTGATTTACAGGGTGAAAGCGACCACCAGCCCCACCCACCTGTAAGGGATTCTTCCGCTGGGTTATTAACTACACTCCAGGCAAAACTATTGCGCAGGAGGGGGAAAAGAAAAACAAAATAGACTGGCAAGTGTACCACCGATCCGTAGCTAAATAAAGGTATGAAATCATTTTCTTTCGTGCAATGAATTTTTCCTTAACAGAAATCCCCGGTTTGTGTGTTTACTGGTTATGCATTAAATAGAGGGGGAGAGAAAAGAGTCATAAGAGATGCCCCGAAATATTTCCTTCCGTAGTTCTCTCCCTGGGATAACAGCGGCCTTCGGAGAGATCCTCGGTTAAACTAAAACGAATGCTTCCCTCACCCCCATTTGATCGAGAGAAAAAAATGTGGCATTTATCAGCACTTGTTCAAACCAAAAAGGAAAGAAGAGAGATGTGATTCTAGATTAACGAAGCTTTGTTAGTGCACTTATTTCTTGGTCATTTTGTTGTTTAAATTTTTTCTTTTCTTTTTTTTTTAAATTATAGTTAAGGGAGGTAACAACCTCAGGTTTGATTGCCAGCTGTGCTGAATGGCTTCCACCATTAGCAGGAAAAATAGTTGATAAAGGTCGCTTTCTGCTGTTTTTATCCTAAGAGGGCTTTTTTCGGTTCGTGTTAAAATTTACATTGTTTCTTATAAGACCTTTGAAACACACACACACACACACAGAGAGAGATAAACAACAACATTAGCAGCAATAATAATAATAATAATAACAAATGATGATGAAGTTAAAAGCACGGGCCGTTGTGAAGCGTAATCGTTGGCTGGGATCTTCCTTTTTTTTATTTATAGAATTAATCAGAAAACTGTGTCGGAGCCAGTCACATTCTTCGTAATTTAAATATTTTAAATATTATCCCAGCCCCACCCCGCGCGCGTGATGTGTAGCAATAGCCATGTACAAAGGGGGAAGTGGTGCGAGTTTGTCAGATATCGAGAGAGGTAGTTAAAAGTCTCCAGTAAACAGACTCCAGATCAAAGCTATTTTCTCCCACGATGCCACGAGCAACGTGTATGTGTGTGTAAGTGTCTGTGTGTATGTCTCTGTGTGTGTGTGTGTGTCTCTGTGTGTGTGTATGTGTCTGTGTCTCTGTGTGTGTGTGTCTGTGTGTATCTGTGTGTATGTGTCTGTGTGTGTGTGTGTGTGTCTGTGTGTATCTGTGTGTATGTGTTTCTCTCTCTGTGTGTGTGTGTGTGTCTGTGTGTGGTGTCTGTGTGTATGTGTCTGTGTCTCTGTGTGTATCTGTGTGTATGTCTCTCTCTGTGTGTATGTGCCTGTGTGTATGTGTGTATGTCTCTCTCTGTGTGTCTGTGTATGTGTCTCTGTGTGTATGTGTGTGTGTGCCTGTGTGTGTGTGGGGGGGGGGCAGGGGCTTTATCCAAGTTTCAGATACGTTTATCTCTTATTCCTGTAGAGAAAAAAATTCCGTTTACATTTGTGACCCTGATCTCAGTAGAACCCCGCCCCAAACGGTGGGTGGCTGTGTAATCCACCAGACGGTTGTACTATTTGTAGGCATTACTGAAGCCGAGACTATTTCTGAATAACGATAATCACGCCAAAATTCCCCTTCCAACTACGCACCCACCACCAACACACACAAAATTCTTTTCTTCTCCGAAACAGTCGAACCAGGGTTATCCCCCCACTCCCGCTAGGGGGCAGTACCGGGACAGTCCGCGTCATTTATTCCGCCTTTCCACTTCCGGAAATATTCGAAAAGCAAAAAACAGTCGGCCACATTATCTTTATTATTTTCATTCTATTTACTCTTATTTATTTCGTGCCCCGTCGCCCGCCATTCTCTTCTTCTTTCGAGGAGGGGTTCTCGTCCCGTCCAATCCAGCCTCCGCCCCCCCCCCCTCTCCGGGGATGTCGGGCGCCGACGAGTTCAGCATGGAGGAGGCGAGGATGGTCCTGCTGAGGTCCCACCGCCGGAAGATCGAGCGGCTGTTCGGAGTCTCCCTGTCCCCCTCGCAGTCGGACGGTCGCTTCGACGGGCTCCCTGCCGACACCAGGTACCACTGGCTGAAGCTGACGGGAGGAGATGGCGATCGGAAGAGCGCGCGAGTGAGTAGTAGCCGTTAACAGCTGTGTGTGTGTGTGAGAGAGAGAGACGGATGTTCAAGTGAAACCCGGCCGCCCCCTGCTTCGCTTGGACCCTGCCTCCTCCTCCTCCCACCCTCGCTCTCCTCCCGCTTGGTTTAGTTTCTCTTTAAAATACTATTTCTTATGAAGGAGTTAGTTTCTTTCTTTCTTTCTTTGTTTGAACTAAAGTTCTGCATTTGCTTGGTTGGTTGGTTGGGAGGGTCGTTTTGTTTTGATAGAACAAACTTATATAAATTTAAATTTCCTGTTCATATCTTCTTAATTTGTCAGTGTGTATATATATATATATATGTGTGTGTATGTAGTCTAGTACGTAAACTGGTGGGAAGTCTGTGCCCTGTAGGCAGCCTTTAGTGAAGTAGAAATCATCTTTAATCAGATCTAGATCCTGGATCGCAAAGTGCGTGTGCTTAACCAGTTAGCTTCCTGGAGTGCTTCACTGTATCTGCCTGACAGCACTTGTAGGTAAACCCTGACCATAATCAGTCTCATTACTCTCCAAAAGTTCATTGTCTCACCGACCCTTTAGACATTAATAGAGTATGGTCACATCATAAATTACTTACAGATCCCAAACATTTTCACTCCGTTTTTTTTTTTCTTTCTCCTGTTTCATTAAATTTAGTGTCAGTTTAGTACACATCGCTCACTGTTTACTAAAATATAGAGGAATGACACATTTTTCATAAGGCTTATATCAGTAACAAATGCAAGACCTGAAGTTGACAATTTCCTGTTTGGTTCAATTAACTTAGAGCATGGATTTATCTTTCCCTATTCTAATAAACTCTCTACTTCATGAATGTCTTCTTTCAAAACTCCCAGTCATTTCCCAGGTAATCTCTGTCATAAGCAAATAGTTATTTACTATGAATCATGATGTTCATTAATAATCTGCTTCCACTGAATGGCTAAGGCTTCTATATAAAACCCTATTACCACGTTATTCTTGTTTTTTACCCGTATACTTTCTTTATAACAATCTGGTGGTTGATATTAATATACTGTTAAACTTCTTGACAGCCACCTTTACAGATCAACCACCTGCTCATAGCATCCACACAAAATTCCTCCACACCAAAAACCAAGATAGAATTCCCCTTGCACAGTAGCCACACACCTAATGCCACATAAATTGCTTCCCTAACAATCTCTGCTAATATACACAATGGCCATTGCTTGTCTAAAATGTGAAATCAGTCATCAAAATGACACTTTGTCAGAAACCTATGGAATTTGTCTACAAAAACCTGCTGGAAGGTATCTAGATATTCTATAATTCCATGCAAGAGTGCATGGCCAAAGAAGACAGGAAATCAGTCAGCATTGCTATATATATATATATATATATATATTTCTTTAAGGTTTAGAATGGAAATCAAATCCTCCCACATCACATGCATTTACATGTACATTTACATAAAAATAATCACATGATCACTAAATATTATGACAGCAAGACAGACCAAAGTTATAGGAAATCAAACATTTATTACTGTGCACTTTTAGAAATACATTATAAAAAGAACTTATATTTTTTTAAAAAAATATTTATTGTTCAGGTAATGCAAATTAAATGTACCATTAAATGTGTATACATTTTTGTGGTCCATTTACATCTTAAAAGTACACTAATTATGAAAAAAATAAAATGGCTACCTCAACCTGAATAGAAAGGACACCTGTCTGTGCAAGCTACATTTTCGATTTTTCTTGGGTGGTCATTATATACAAGTTTGACTGTGTTGGATTTATTAGCTACATACAGTTAACTCTAGCCTTCTCTCAGTTCTGCCTAAATAAAATTTAACCATTTACGCAAATCTGCATCAGTAACATCCTGCTTAGCCCAAGTCTGACTAGTGCTTACAATATCAGCTTTCACTTTGTGTGCTAAATCTGTAGCTCAGCAAATGTTAATTTACCCATGTAAGATTTGACTCAGTTCTTTGTTTAAAACTTTGTAATTTTTCATGTACTTCATGTAAAAGGGCTACCTTAGTTTTTCAAGGATAGAATTATAATACTTGGAAGTTTAATGCTAAGTTGTTGAGAAGGAATGAAATTTGTTAAAATTTTGGCCAGTTTTAGTGACTCTTGGAAGTTGAGCACCACTGCTTGGTTAGATGGCATCACTGCCTATGGTTTACTGACTGACAAACCAGTGTTATTAGCTACACTTACTATAACAATGCAATTCACATACTAGTATAAATACCCCTGAAATTCAGAAGGACCAAATAATCTGTCAAAATACTTTAGAGGATGAATAAAAAATAAAGAGTGCATTTTAAGCTGAAAGTTGTAGCATTTGCAGAGAAAACTGACAGTTATATGGCATCAAGTTCAATTCGGTGTATTGAGAAAGATTTCTAAAGGCTAGAGAGGATGCCAAAAAATAAATGTGCTAAGGGGGAAAACCAAGCAAGTGACTGCAGTTAGAGAAGATAGTTGTAGATTGGGCCATCGAACATCGTCAGGATGGACAGATTGTTTCCTGCGAAGATGTCCAACTCTATGCCTTGAAAAGAACAAAGAAAGATGGCATTGCAGATTTAAAGGTCACCGCTAGATGGTGTACCAGTTTCATGAGAAGCATGACTTTGTACTTTGTCAAAAGACCAAGATTTCACTGTATCTACTAGCTGAACTTGATGACAAGATCACAGAATTACACTGATTTGTTATTTGATATTAACAGAAAAATGCCTAATGATTGGCTTGCATTGGTGACTTGGACAAAGCAACCATGAACTTGATATGCTGGCAAATAGAATAGCAAACAATGGGATTGGTGAAAAGTCTGTTCTAATTAAGATAACTGGCTATGAGAAAACAAGATTCACTGTGTGCCATCATGTGTGTCTGATGGAACCAAATTGAAACTGATGGTGATATTTATGGTAAAACATCCTCAAGGAGCAATTTCCCGAAAGTTGTAGTTGTCCACATTCTCAAAAAAAAGGTGATGGATGAAGTTAGCTGTATCAGATGGCTGAAAGTGGTTTGGAATTTACAGCCTGGTGGATTTCAAAAAGAAATGTCTACTCATCAGAAACATGTTTAAATCTCATCTAGTAGATGGAGTCATCAGTAAAGTTTGATTGCATTACACTGACATCGCAGTGGTTCTCGACTGCTTTACCAGCATTGTTTCAACAAGTGTCTGCATCACTTTCAAGTGTTAATGGGCTATGGATGCTTGCAGTGATTCAAAACCGATATTGTTAAATCGTTCCTAAAAGGTGGAATCTTTACTGTACTTGATAGTTGATAGTACAGAAACAATTATTTGTGGAATGATGACATTGATTTGACCACTGATAAAACCATAGCTGATATTGATTAAGAACATTACAACTATGTTGTTAAGCCAGGTGATTCTGATCAGTTATTTGATGCTTCAGATGATGTTGAAAGTGATTACTATGGATTTTAATGTGCGTTTAGTGCTAAAATCGTTTTTATTTATTGCACTCGTATAATATCTTATTAGCTAATTTTGGATTGGATATCGCTCTGGTTTTTGTTGTTTTGTGGACCTATATCAAGCATCACTTTCAACTCTTCAAGAATGTTATTCATGTGAAAGTCAACTCCTACCTTTAAGGCATAAAAACTGGTCTTAAAATGTATACAGTATTAGTGTACTGTACCACTACTAACACAGTCATGTGCCATTGATGGAACTTGAAATCAGAATTGATATAGAATATAGACACCCACACAATTCAAGATATTAAAAAGAATTTATATATATATATATATATATATATATATATATATATATATATATATACACACACACACATACATTCTTTAACATTAAAAATTATGAGCCAAACTTACAAAAACAATGTTATATGCTCTTTCAAAAATATTATTAATTAAAATGTTTGATTTCTTCAAAGTAGCTAACTTGTGTGTGAATAATTTCTGTACATTTTGGGCATCCTGTTTAATAATTTTTCAAAATATTTCCTTGTAAGTAATCCCATTCTTCTTCTAAGTAGTTACATAGCTAATTGGCATTATTTGAGCATTATTTTAACTTGACCTCTATTTTTTATCTCTCCAAGTTTAATGGGATTCAGATGTGGAGATTGGGGTAGCCAAAGTATGGTTTTAAAAGGTCCTTTCAATTTTTTTTTTCTAGTAGGTGTGTATTGAGCTTAGCAGTGTGCTTCAGATCATTGTTGCAACATAAACCCATCACCCATTAAACAATTCTCTTATTGAACTACAGGCTAGCATGGTGGTTTAGTGGATCACCAGCCAATTATGCAAGTTCTCTTCAGGCAATCCGGTTACTTTTCACATCTAAAAATGAAGAGTTTCAATAGGGCTTTTCCAGGTACCTGTAGTGGATGTTCCACAGGTAACTAACTCTTGACTGGTTTGTACCTTGACCACTGATTAAAAGCTGCCAACCATACCTCAGTAACGTGCTTAGGCACCAGGGTTGAGATCTCTGTAGACCTGGACAGTCAAGAACTGGTTTGCCAATGAAGAGAAGGAAGTGCATGGCATTACTGTGCTTTTGCATTTTCAGCAGCATGTTTAATTGTATGGCAAATGCAGCTGTCCCTGTATTTCCCCCGGTCCTTTCTTCTAACTATGTCATTGCTTAAAACCAAATTCTAAAAAAAACAGCTTGGGAGATGACTTGAATAAATGGAAAAACGGTCATGAATTCCATGCCTGTTCATTTGAAAATAGTATTAGAAGAAAAAAAAGTTTGCAAGTGTCTGCTCATATTCTTCTGGGTAATTTTAGGAAACCTTAAGACATTTAGCTTCTAGACATTCATTAGTTGAGCAAACTTATTTATTTAATTCTGTTCGTGCTAATGCATGACACCAAACTAAATTATAGGAATAATTACTATTCTTAAAATCTACTTAGGTTACTGCTACAGTTTTCAGTTTAATATAATTAGTTTATTTTGCTATATCTTTTTAAATTCTAGGAATATATAAACTCTCTGTGTTATCCAGAAGAAAAACAGTTCCTGACTAATTCTACAAACACACCAGCGCTGAACGACATAACTTTCCTGGAGGAAACAGAGAAACAAACAAAATCATATATTGTATTGGACAAAGAAAAGTCCTTAATTTCAATCAGTGGATCACCATTAGCAGTAACATTAGCGCTCTCAATTTTTGAGGATAGCATTAACCAGTTTTCAAAGGAAAAAAAAGAGGACAACGAGAGCATTTCACCAGCAGAGAATGGTTCTGATCTTTCCAGTGCAGCAAGGCGACTGTCAAACTGCTTGGAATCTGCTTTATTGAACTTTGGCAGTAAAGACTACAATTATGAAGACTTGAAGCCATTTTCAGAATCTGTGAAACGTAGTTTCTTGGAGAGCTTTTCTCTGGAAATCAATAGCGATGATTGTAACATTGAGACTGATGGGATTCAGTTTAATGATTTACTACCAAAGGAACCCATAAACTCTCAGAAAACGAGTGAATTCCCAGTGGCAAGACATCAGTTAAAGGAAAATACTTTTGATGATTCTGAAGATAATTTGGGTTTTAATCGTGTATCAGTCATAAAAAACACAGCAGTTGAAATGGGATTCAGTGAAAGAGATATTGATAAAGTTATGGAGACTGCCAAAGAACCTATGATACCATCTGAAATTTTAAAACAGCTTTCGATTATTAGTCAGATGCAGGAAAATAGAATGCCTGACTCTGAATGTAAAACAGATAAAAATAGAGAATTGCCGGATAGCTACATTGAAAGACTGGCCCAGGATTTTGAAGAAGAGACTGGAAACTTGCCAGTCGATGAGTTAAAGTGGAGAAACGCCCAGCGGCTATGGTGCCTGGCAGAAGCTATTGAACACGGTGACTGCCAAAGCGTTTGTTCATCATCGTCACCTGATGTTAGGAAAGCAGATGTTGTGGGCAAGAGGGAGCTGGTCTCAGAAAAATATAAGAATAAGAAAAAATCCAATTGTAAATCAGATCAGTTAGTACCTCCTTCCTTCAACAGCAGTCCAAAACTTGGAAGAAAGAAAGAAAAAACGATGGCTTGTAATAAAGTAAAATCTAAAAAAAAGAAAACTCCTGAAGTTGTGGAAGCTAAATCTTACAGGCTTCCAAAAGCAGCTGGTGGCATTAAAACAAACTTTCAGAGAAGTCTAAACACGCAGAGTTTTGATGAAGAAGAAACATGTGTGATGGTCCACTGGACTCCACCTGGCAATGATGCTGCAGTGTATGAGCAGCAAAAATGGATGCAAAAGGTACCTGATGAACAGCAGACGCCAAGTAAATTACCACCGCATTCTAGTATCCTCCGATACATTGTGGTAGATGGCAGTAATGTGGCTATGACGTAAGTTTGGTAATTTTTTACATATCTGGATTTTTAGAATGTCTATACCTTGTCTGTTTTGTACAAAGTGGTTTGAAGACCAACTTTGGGTGTATCTGCTGTTTAGTAGACCTAAGATTTCTTTGCAAATGGATGCCTGCTCATTTCTTTCTCACCTGGTTGTTAACTTGGATGATTACAAGCAGTGAGAACTTTGGTACAAAAGTATAGGTATGTTGCTAGAAATACTGCAAGGTCTTCAGGAAAGGAGGTCACACTGAACAGAGGTGGGGAGAAAGTGCAAAATTTTGCATATTAATGATTGTGTTTACATGGGTTGAGAAAGATGGAAGTGGGTCTAGGAATGAGAAGACAGAATGAAAATGAGGTAACTTTAATAACATAACATAAAGTATAGAAAGTATCTTTGTACCCTTAACTTACACATTCATTATAAAAAACAAAATCAAAGCTTTCATTTACCATTACTGATCTTTTATCTTAGTGTGATAATTTTAATTAAATGTGTTCCATACTAACTGGAATCCTATAACTACTCATAACTAGATGTTCAAAAATCTAATATTTTTATTCTTTATTTGTATTACATTCTACTTTTAAATGGTTGTTATTTATAGCGGAAGCTGTTTCTTATCTTTTTAATTACTATGTTTCTTTTTTAGAATAAGCAGGTTTTGGAGTCTAGGACAAGGAGATGAGCTGTGGATGTTAGCAAAACTTTCAGCTGTTCAGAACAATGTGTCAGATCTTTCATAACACCATCACACTGCATACAGTACTTCTAGGCTCATGGATATTAATGAGTTGTTTGTGGATATCACTGAACTACTTTGTGGATTATCTTTCAGATAAATGGGGTCTTAAAATAGTTTTTTTTTCCGACATGTTTGCAATCATGGAGGGGCACCTGAAACAAACTGCAAGTATTACCATCGGTTCTGGTATCAAAAACCCGGTGTCAGTTTTTAGTCACTGCATAGCATCAGTATCTCCAACACTATCTGATTTTGAGATGTTAGGGCATTCTCGAATTCAGTAAACCAACTCAATCTAATTTATGATAGCATGAGTTGATATTCCTCGGTTTCAAGTTGTCCGGCATTTGGGGTTCACAACTAGGCCAACGCAGCGGTCGACACACTCATCTGTTCTCTGATTATGTAATATGGTACACAACTTCGAGAAACCACCTTGGTGAATACTGTACAACAGCAAAAGACGTAGGAGGAGGGATGTAAACGCAGCGATCATCATTTGCAGTTGTTTTTTTTTTCTTTTTGGTCTCAGCTGTACAGTACTAAATCCACAGCACACAGTGTGCTGGGTTAGCAATTATTCTTCCAGCTTATCCTCATTGTTAACCCACCCAGTTTTGCAGCCACAATATGCATTCTTGGTTTTTCGTCCTAGTCCATACAACGTATCATCCTTCATTTCACACCAGTCTCTAACACATTTCTTCTTTCTAGCTTTATATTTCCTGCGCATGGTCATATTACCACCACCACCACCACCACCTTCAGCAAACTTAACTTGCAGCTTAAAAGTTGTCATATACGACTTGCGTGACTTTACGGGAGGCATTTTGAGATGTGGTAGAAGAAATGACACGTAATTGGCGAGTGCATCATGCTTGTTATTGATTGGATAACTTTGGACACTTCAGTGAATTGCCTACTTGCTCCGCAACTGTTCCTAGCAATAGTTTTTGCAGTCTAAATGAACAGTTTTACAGTATCGGCGGATAAGTGGATTTGAAGTTTGAGTCAAAACCTGGATTTTTGGTGGGGGGGGGTGGGGACGAGGGGATGAGGGCTATCAACTTATACGTTGAAAAAACGTGGTACATAGAAATGTTTGTATTTTTTTACGCATAAAAATAAAAAAAAGCAAGCAACCCACTTTTTGTTTTTATTTCTGGTTATGATATCTGTTATGTGATTAGTGCTGTTGGTGAATTGATTTACCGTTCTTACTAAGAGTAACAGGTGTCCTTTAGAGAGATGTAAATTATTTACATAAACAGCCTCTCCGTGTGAGGTGAGTTGGTTGTGTACGTTATATTTATGCGTATGGTACTAGTGTTTAAGCTAATGGAACGCCAATAAAGAGAAATTAAATAATAAAAGTTTGCAAAAGTTTATAAATTAAATGTACACCACTTTGAATTTATAACAAATGAAATTGAATATCGATAACTGCACTTGTAATACGTTTGTGATATTTTCGTTTCATCACAATATTCATCATCATTTTGCAATCTCCTATACAGGACCAGGCAGGCATTGTGCATTGTTATGGAGGTGGCTGCTGTGGGCATGGATGGCTTAGTCCAGTCTCTGAAAGTGCAATACTTTGAACATTTTAGCAAATTTTCCATCACCTTTCCCACGTCAGTGGGAGGAACGTAATGACTCTACCTCATCTTTTCTGTAATTGACTTCTTTTAATATTGTGCGCCTCAGTTGTCACAGTGATGCTACGGAAGGGAATTTGTTATGATGCTGACACAGGAGATGCACCGAGGAGTTTCTGGTGTTGCCCACTGCCACCTGTTTAAGAAGTTTAGGGAGAGAATTAACCTCGTAGTTCAGACAGGTTATCGTGACGTGACTAACGCATCTTTAGAAGTAGTTGTGGAACAGAGACTCTGGGATAGTACTACAATTATTATTCAACGGTTACCAGTCATCAACATCAGACTTAAGAAATAATTAAAACAACATAATTTGTTGGGGCGTTTTTGTTGCAAACCACACCGCACACTGCTGCTGGTAAATCTGTGAACCTTATTTCCAGAATCTCGGTTGGTGGTGGTCGTGGTGGGTCGTCTTATTGTGGTTGTCTCTAGCTTTTACTTGCAAAACACTTGTAAATGTTGTGTACTTTAAAATCCAGAACTGACAGCTTTAGGTTTGTTATACAGGTAAAGACAGCTGGAGGCTCCCCCCCCTTTTTTTTTCCATTTGCTACTAAACTGCTAGAAATTCTATTATTCACAGAGCTTTTTAGTTTGCCGAGTATCTCCTACATTAATTTTTCAGTTTCCCAATGAAACTGATTTTAACAAAAAATTATCTAACACGTGTTTTCTGTGCGTGTACACACCTGTGTGTTTATGAGTGGTGGGTGCTGATCTCGAGACAGTAGTCCTGTAAATGTGCATTTCCTTTAGGTTATGAGACCCTGGAGACAGTATTCCTAGACCTGGAAAATATTAAAGAAATCAGATAACGTTTTCTCACTAATAAAAGTTTGTAATCTCTCTCGACTAAAAAATATAGCTTTGTTTTCAAAAACCCTGATAGTAGATAAGCAGCAGCTGTTAACATACCTTTTATGTATCTAAGATTGCTTCATATTTTGATGAAAATTCAAGCCGAATAAGCAGAGATAAAAGAAGAATCTTTTTAAATATGGGATGCCTTTTTTTAGAAAAGGAATAAATAATCAGTAGAGTGGGTTATTTTCGTCTGCTCTATGTCAGGCTGGTTCCTGGACATTTGGGTGACAGACAGCCGATGGATATTTTGTTTCCCACTCTGGTGTACCGTTGGAAGTTCCATCATCAAACAAGTTTGGGGTGTTTCTCCAGTGTATCCAAGGTTGATCTTGTTAAAACGAGTAGCTCTTCCTTATTCAGTAACATTGTAACAGTACTTATGCCATTCATTACCTTCTGTATCATGGCACTTGTGCTGCACCATCCTTGTGAGAGTTTCCTTTTGTAGTTCCATAGATGCATCAGGATAGGCAGTTAACATAGAGATTAAAATGGTATTAGATGCCATTGCTTTGCTTTTAACTGTTCGTTCCTTGATGGTGTTGATGTAGCCTAAGGCTTCTGTGTGTGCCACTTGATCTGCATGTGTGAGCAAATGGCATTTACAAAATATTGCTGCTGCACCAACATGCCTTCATTGTGACTTCTCTAGAGTTTAAATGAGATTGCTGAATGACAGCTTTGTACCACCATGCTAAATCTGAATTCCATTTATGTACCAGCAGTAGCAAAGGAGGGTTTTTTAAAGAAGCTATTTGTTACATCACATGCAGCAGATCCAGCTGTTATGGAGCTGAACCAGCACAATGCTTTGTAACAATGGTTTATATGCTGCTCTCCAGCATACCGATTTGTCCTATTTGGATAAGTTCATCATCAAGAATCCATACAAAGGCTTTACACACCTGATTTATACATTTGTTGCACGCTTTTCCCCATGTGCTAGAAGATTCTTACACTTCATATGCTGATATTCACCAAAGACGGCAAGATTGGCTATATGCTGTGAAAGGCGTGAACTTTCCCCTGATGCATTAACACTACATGAATATGTCGCAAGTGGCACTCGATGACCAACTAAGTGCAACACTGACAGGTACACAAATGGGCTGAAATCATCGACATCTCTGGTTCCTTTATCGTCATTTACTGAGCTCTCGTATTTACTTATCTGCTTAATTACTGCCTCTGACTTGTCACAATTATTCACTTTTCTATTTCTTTGTTGTTTTTTTTATTTTCGTGATTCTTTTGCAACCTGCTATAACTTTACCATTCCAGACACACCTGCTGACGTAGGAGCTGTGTGCATAGTATGTGGTTGTATGTTGCTGCTTAATATTTTTTAATTACCTGTTACATGTTTTACTTAACAGGGACATAACAGCACTGTGAACTTCTTTTGTTGAGCAAGCCAGGCATCTGGATACATATCAAGATTTCGTTAATCGCTAATAGACTTTGAATTCAGTTTCTATGCTAAACTCCCTTCCTCCCTCTCACACATGCCTAATTTAAATTGGTTTTCAGCTTCCTCTTCTATAAAAGAAATCTCTCATCTTGTGTCAGCTTCCACAGTTCTGTAGTGTGTTGTTTTAAATTGTTATGCATCAGCCAGCTCTGTCCCATTCTCCCACTGTCTGCATCTTCAAACAAGCAGGCCTAACAGTAAACATTGCTTTTCCTTTCTTTCCACAGACATGGTAACGGGCAAGTTTTCTCCTGTAGAGGCATCCAGATTTGTGTTGAATATTTCCTAAAGAGGGGACATGAAGTTACGGTTTTTGTCCCCCACTTTCGAATGCGGACCCCAACTGATAGATACCCCATGACAGACCAACACATAATGAATCAATTGAAGAAAGACCGCATTCTGGTGCTGACGCCGTCACGGATTGTGAATAAAAGAGAGATTGTGTGTTATGATGATAAGTAAGTCGTTCAGTACTAAGTATACAAGATAGAGAAATCTTGTATAAATTTTTTTGATGCAAAGGCAGCTATATTAAATTATAATTTCATTAACAGCTGCCCTTTTCCCCCACACACAAGATGTAGCATCATTAAATGACATGTTCTGGAAATCCGCTCTAACTACTGCATTATTAGAGTAAGTGAAAGATATTTGCTGTTGATATTTCTGAACTGATTACCTGCTGATACAAGTCAACAGGGTTCAGTTTATGTAAGGTTGCTTTTCTCTGAGCAGCACATGACCTCCCTGGTGAAAATAAATACTTTCAATTTGACCTTTGACCTTGTTTTCTCAGCCACTGCCACCAGTGTTTGCTGCTGATCTCATCTATCTACAATTCTTTTGCTTAAAGGTTTTTTAAACACAATTATACTCGTTCTTCAGGATTTCTTTTAAAGGTATCTTGCTTTTTTTTTTCTTTCTTTCCTTTCCTGTTTTTTGTTGTTGTTTTTTTTTTTTAAAATATTGAATCTCTTTGTATTTTAAGGTATATTCTCAACCTTGCAGAAAAGACGGATGGCGTAATTGTTTCCAATGACCAGTATAGAGACTTAATGTTTGAGAAACGTTCATGGAAGAAAATAATTGAAGAGCGGTATGTGCTACAGTGGTCTTTGCCTTTTTAAAAGTTGTATTGTTTAGCCACTACTATTGAAACAATCCCTGTCTGCCGGCCATTTTTTTTTTTATCATTATCTCAGCAAGTTGATATTGCTAATTAATTTCCAAACTTTACCAAAATTCTGTCTTGATAAATATGGCTGCTCTGTTTTAAAAAAATATATATACTTAAACAAATCTGACTATCTTCAGAACAGGGAGCAATAGCATTTATAACTGTCAACTTTCCAATCCTTGATAGTAATGTCACCTCCAAAATTAATCTTTGTCTTCCTGTCTATAATAAATTCAAAGTCTAGTTTTTGAGCACACAACTGTCTACATATTAATCCATTATCAAGTCTAGAATACCGTGTGTACCCAGCAGCAGTTAATCTAATTTGTCTTTTTGCTGCTCTGCTTCCATCTTTTGGAATCCTCTGTGATTCTGTTTCATACCTTGTTCCTTCACCTGAAAATATATAAAGTGCTTGATATTCTGCAACAAAAAAGAAAATGGGGTACATGGTTACCTTTAGAAAGTCTTTGAGAATGGTGAGACAAAGCACCTTTAACTTTCATGGTCATTGTTTTCATTCTTGATTTGAAAAAGAAAAAAATACTAAAACGAGAGAGAGAGCGAGTTTCAACCTTACTGATGTAATTTTGTGCGTGCGCAGAAGCATGTTAAACCTTGCAAGTAATATGAACCTATGAGAATCTATTTCTGGACAAATGCTTCTGCAGATTGGATTTCATGGAATTTTATGAAACATGATGGGATCTATAATATGGTGATAAAAGCAGATCATCACTGGAAACGTTTCTCAAAGAAAACCTTCGAAGACTTGTTTAGTTTGATTGTATTCCAATTTGACATCTTCATTGTTATACAACAGGGTTTGCCATACAAAATTTTTGCAGGACCTTTTTGGTCCCTGAAGTTTGTTGTTTTAATTTTTAAATATTGTTTTTAGCTAACCATGAGGTGCACAGTTTTTGGCAATTTTATATCAGCCAACTCCTGCACATAGAATTCAACTATATTCACAAGAATTTCAGTCACTGATTCCTTTCTTTCTCTCTTAAAACAACAACATTTTGTTTCTGGCCAGTGGTTTTAGATACATCATAAGTGAGTCATCCAATTTCTTGAGCTGAACAACCCTAATTTAGCAAAACTTGCATGGCAGACATTTTGTTTGTGGTGAGCGCCACTCTCCATTGCATTGCTAAATCCATCTCTGTCTCAGAAAAGTCGGGAAAATTCTGACAGTTACCGTAACAAAGACTCCAGTTGTCATCAGAGACACTTTTTGTGTGTGTGTGTGGATTATGCCAGTTCTTGATTCTTTTCCAGAACTGGAGGAAGTCGTGCTTTCTTGTTTTGGTTCAGATCTTTGAAAACCGAATGGTAGTAATGATGGTACATCGTTACCATGGCTCAATCCACTGCTGGATGTGACTTAGCTCTTGCAAATTCTGACCTTAAATATGTAGCTAGACAAACAATGCAACTATTTAAGGATTAATTTACTTTTATTATGAAATAGAATGAAATGAAGTTCTTGTTGAGCACGTTTTTGTCAAATTACTGGAAGGTAAATAACAGGATGTGAAGGAAAATTGCTCAGCTTATTTACCTTTGTTGCCAAATCGGTACATAAGACTTCATTTTTGGGAACATAATGCACAATTTTTAATGGCAATGTGCAACGTATGGCCATTTCTATGTGATTTAAACCCCAGCATTCTTAGTGTAACTAGTTTTGTTTTATTTTGTGTAATAATTTTTCTAGTTTTTGTCGATGCAAACTGCAGTAGCTTGTTTTTCATAAGTGTACAGTATATTACTTTATATAGTATTAAATATAGCATAAATACTAAATAGAACTCAGTTGATTAAGGCATCACTAATTCAAATAAAGAAATTTTCAGAAAAGCACTTAATTTTTCACACAAGGGATTAACCTGGATGTAAGAGTTGAGGAGGGTGTTTGGAATGGGGGAATTTTGCTCTCTTAAATATGGAAATTGGGTTTTAAATGTAGGTAAACTGATTCCAGAATCCTCAATGAAGAGCCCACACTTTTCAGAATCTTAGTGCCATCAATTTAAAATATGTCCTGTACATGCCTTGTGGTCTGTTAACTAAATCTTCATGCCCTGACAGATGGGATTGAAACTGCTCAAAGCTGCAAGGAATAGTTTTTTTGTGCATAATGAGTGATTTCGCAGATAGAAACTCTGCCTTTCGGTCCAGCACTTTAGTGGCTTGACAGATGGATGCTGCTTCACTCTGTAACACGTTGAGGAGAAAGCAGCCTAGTGAGACTTGCGTCCTATTGAAAATGAGGCGATACGTCAGGGTTGCATTTAACAGGCAGACACTTAAAGGAAGTTGTTATGAAGTCAGATGTCGGGGGCTCTTTTCACATGTAAATATTTGCTTTGTCGAGGGCAAATGCAACCTTAATCAGCATAATTGATTTATCTGTTTTAAAGGAGTACCTGTGAAGTTATGAGATATAAAACATGAAAAATATTTAGAGTTTTAAAAAGACACATTCAAGTGAGAAAAGGTGTTGAATATTTGGTTTCCTGAAAAGTGTTTCTTTTAAAGGTTTTAAAATATATTTGAAAAAAAAACTAGAAAAGATCTACCATATCTTCATGGTTCTGTTGTGCCCCACTCTGTTTTGTTTAAGGTTCTTACGCTGCTAATGCTTACATAAAATTATTAACAATTTGTTTTTAAAAAAGAAAACATTTTAACTAAAAGATTAATCCATTTTGTTTCTCTTTCCTTTCTCTCAGATTGCTAATGTATTCGTTTGTCGGTGACAATTTCATGCCGCCTGAAGACCCACTGGGCAGATATGGTCCAAATCTCGACAGCTTCCTCTGTAAACCATGGGAACAGAGGCCTTGCGATACATCGAGAAAGCAGTAAGTTCTGTTACAGTTTGGTAGATTGCTTTTGTTCAGCTACATGAATCCTGTTTTTGTAAAAAAAAAAAATTTTTTTTTTTAAACGCAAGAGAGGGGTCTCTGAACTTTTAGTATAAAATTTTACTTTTTTTTATGTGTATTTGACAATTTGAAGCTAAATGATATATGTTAAAACAGTGTGATGACTCCAAGATTTCTTTCTTCTTGTTGAGCCCTATCATGAACTTTTAAGTCTTAGGACATCTTAAAGTTGTGAGCTAGAAGGGAGACCAAGAAAGTAGTTAACTAGGTATGGTTTGCAGCTCTTGAGCAGTCCATCAAATGTACCCATAAATCATTACTGTGATTCTTCATTTTCAGTTATGGGAGGAAACCTACACAACAGTTTCTTCTGTCTTCACCAGCCTATGTAAGGGTGGTGCCACAAACCAAGCCTACCACAGTTTGGGATTAAACTCAGGCCCCAACTTTGGCAATCTAAGTAGTTAAACCAGAGCCACCAGCTGCCCATGTTAATCTAAAATGGAAAGTCTAACTGTATTATGAGATCATCCACACATTTAGTTCTGACTCAGATATGTAGTGCTATGATTCACGTACACAACCTAGCTTGTGACCATGATCATTTAACATTATTAAGCAATGTGTCAGTGAACAATAATTCAGTGTACATTGCACCAAGCAACGCATATTTTTATTTCACAATGTAAATCACTAACTTTTCACAAAACAGTAAAGATAACCACCTAAGAAAAGGAAAAAAAAAATCACATTCATTCTTTGAAAATATTGTTGCAATGGATCGCCATAAGCAGCCAAACCATGAATGTTTTCAATTGGTATGGCTCCAGTATATTGTTTATTTTCCAGTTTAGAGAAAAAAAAGTTCAAACAGGTTCACAGTTTCAATTTGCTTTGACTCCCTAATTTTAAAGGATTATTTTACCTGGTAATAATTCAGATAGTGATGACTTAGAGAAGTATTGGGAATAGCTCAGTTTATTAATTTGAACTGGATCTGATGGTAATGCTCATGGATTTTGAACTCCACACAATTTTGATGGGTGTTTTTTCTTACTCATGTACAGATTACTTTTCTGAAAGTATAAATATATTCTGTAGTTGCTTAAATAAGGCTTCAGTTTGAAGAACTCGACCAGTATTTTTACATTGAGAGTAGATGTCTTTGATGCAAATGCTAATTAACTACTATTTGTGAAATATATACTGAATAGTTGTTGAAACAATACTGTCTTATGAAGCCTTATTAAAGTTTTGGTTCAAACTGATTTCCATATTGGGTATGTAATTGAATTTCAGATTAACACAAACAAATTTGGAAATTAGCCTGTTGCAAATTTGTGGGAGGCTCTTAAATTTAAGTGTTTCATGGATAGTTTTTGTTTTTCTGGATTTCATCATCATCATCATCATCTGCTGAATGATGTTATTATGTCTGTGGTTCAGTTAGGATTATCAGAAAACAGTTTTCTTAACATTTTCCTGTTAGCCAAGCTATGCAACCAGGAAGAGAGTTCCAAATAGTCTGAAGCAACAAATGCCTATGTTAACACCTAGGAAGTTGGTGTTCTTTCTGTTCACAGATTCAGCGGCAAATAACATGTCAGAAGGTATCATTGAGACAGAATAACAACTCAAAAGATGCTCACCTTTCCTGACAACTTTCTAAAAAATCAGCTCTAACGACAAAAGTCAGGCAAACTGTAATAAGGAAAATATGAAACAGGAACCCAGATGGAGCTATGAAGAATGTGGTCCAGATACTAGTAGAAATGATACATGTCCCTGCTTCAGGCAGTATTATGTGGATTTGTCTGTGTTCCAGTAAATACTTTTTTTTCCAATATCATCTCTCTTAAAGGGCCAAAAAACCATACAAAAAGAAATTACCCTTTGTTTTGGTATAATATTTCTTCAGGGTTATTTCCCTTAAGTTTAAATATCTTGCTCTGGGGAATTAAGAAACATAACTATATTGGAGGAAATAATTATGGTAACAATGTTTTTTTTTTTGCAGAGAGAGAATTCATGGTAACACCAGGTATGCCAGACAGCAACAATACAAGTTAATTAATCCTCGAAGTCAACAAGAGACTGATGAGTTATTCATGCAGCTAAGAGTGATCTTTTCAGAGCCTTATCAAAAGGACATTATCAACAGAATATTAACAGATCACAGAACAATACGAAATGTTGAAAAACTGAGTAACCTTATCTTGTCTGCATTTTCCCCCAGCTTGGCATGAACGGAAGTATAAAAGTCTGCCCAACTGACAGGCACAAAAGAGAAAGTCAAGAGAGTTGGCAAGAGGAAGCAATCTTGCAGAAAGATTTTTTTCTTTTTTGTTTTGTTTTTACATATACTTGTTTGTAGATAAGATTATATAAGGGGTGTTCAACTGAAACCCAGCCAGATGTGATTACGTTTGGCTGTGTCCAGCTCGTCAGGTTTCATTTGAACATCAGTGGTTATGGGGGAATATGATTCTTTCCATGTTATGGTTTACCCCATTGTTTATAAAGAGATGATTGTTTTAGATTTTTGATACTTTTTATCCATTTTGTGACTCCCGAGAATTAATTGCAATGCATAAAAGTAGTAAGTAATAGATTTATTGAAAAATTTTCGGAAATCTAGTTTGAAACTTTTTTTTTCCCAAATCTTCCCCTGCCACAACCATTGTTACCAGCGAGTTTGGATGGTACATTAGCTATAGCAGAATATAGAATACTTGGTTAGACAGAAGCTGACGTGTGTTAAACAGTAGTCTGTGTATGTAGTAGATCTAAAGGCTAGAAGAAAGGTATTAATGTGGCATTTTGCAGATCTGTCTGCATGTACTATTTTTTTTTCAGCTGCCAGTTTTGAAAGCAACATTTAGACACGAACTACACTAACTCTGCAGGAAAACTGCTTCTACCTTAGTCCTACTAAAGCTATTAAACATTGCAGTTAACAAACTCTAGACTGACTGAGAGGCTAACCTATACAGACATTCCACGTTTTCTTTCAAAGCTTTACAAGTGCAAGAAACACTTGCATCACTCAGCATCAGTTTTCTGCCATGGTTTTTCTCTCTCAGTAAAGTATGAATTTGGATTGCAGTAAGTTGGTCATAATGTTTCGACGCCTCCACAATCGGAAACATGCAGAGATGGACATTCAGTAGGATTGAGTCCAGTTCGGAATGTGTTCACAAAATCTCCTAAATTTTTGTTTTAGTCTTACAAGAAGACTGGAACTGGTTTACTTGTCTGACAAAAAAAAAAAATGGATTGTTCTGTTAAGGGCATGAATTTTAAGTGAGAAGATGTCTAATTATTTCGAGTCTTAGCTGGTTTTGCTGCCACCATTTTTAGTTGCCATTTGCATACTGCAAAGTATTTAAGTTCTTTTTAAAATTACTTTCCATATTTCCATTGCAGTGTAGATTGTGCATGCTGAGCAGTTTTGACAACTGATTTGATTGTCAAAGGTGGAAAGAGGTGACTTCATTTTTAAATGATGCTAATACATTTTTCGGTAATTAGTACTGTGACACCTGTTGGGATATACACTGGCTGGCCACTTTATTAGGATCTATGCCTAATAATGGATTGGGCTACTTTTTTTGCCAAAATAACAGCCAAGTCACAACATGGCCTAAAATCTACAAGATGCTAGGTGTTCTGATGGATATTTCCCTATTCATTCATTAATATTTTACATAATTTACAAAGCAAGTTAGGCAGAGGTTGAAGCAGACTGGGCTCGGGGTGTAAGAACCTTGAAATGGGCTTATGTGGGTCGATAAGTACGGGAGAGCTACTGAAGCATATTGTTATTGAAACTCAGCTAAAAGTTGGCTCCTGAAACTTTAGCTGCTGTTGGCATAGAAGCTGGATGCCTTAATTGTATAGAGAGGGGTGGGCAGGGCAGCTTTGGTAACATCGAGGTGAGGTGGTTTTAGGTTCTATACAACTTTCTCTTTAAAGTCACTTTGACAGGAAAACTGGTTGAACTGCATGATTGATTCATTCTTTCACTGAACTTGGAAAAATCAGATGAACTTCATCTCAAGTTCTAAATGAAAAACTAATATTTCATGTCACAGGGCAGTTGAGAAAACTTTGTTTGGTAACCCACATATGGATTAGCTACATTCATTTGTCAAATGTGTTGGGTTTCATATGCATATAAATTATTAAAAATATAATTTTACTTTTACTGGCTCTATATTTAATGATAGTACAAAAGTAAAAAAACTATAATAAATCAGAGTATTTAACAAATTTTTATTTTTAATCTAGAGGCGAGGGGCGCTTTTTGCCTTTGGTCTGCCTGTCTGGCTGGAAAAGTTAGGCACGTCGAGACCGGTTTTTGGATTTGACGTGCTGAGGCCTTTTTTTCCAAGATTGGTTTTTGGCTGGGAAAGCAATCACTCCCAACTAGAAGCTTCAGCTTCACCCAACATGGGTCACTTATGCGTCCCTCACACCGGTCGCTTCGGCGGCCAGTTACATGAGGTGCTTCGCTGCCCCAACACGGCCTTTTAGCTTACATCAGGAGCTCTCTCCACACATGGTTTCGGCCTACTCCACTCCCTTCTCCTCGGAGATAAACACACACACACGAACTTTACACCTGCACCTACACACAAGCACCACGCAAAGATAAAATAAAAAAGATCTATTTAAATTTACAATACTGTTTGGTTTGGTATTTAATAAATTAATCTTTTTTTATACATTTCAATTGTAAGTTGTGCTTGTATTTCTGAGTAATTGTTAGTGGACTGTAGCTGACTAATTAACTTTTCTTTTCAGCCCATTCAAATTGTCTAAACAAGAACTCATTCTGATGAAATTTTGAAAATCAAACAGAAAACAAACAACTTACAGCAAATAATATTTGAACTTTTTTTGTAAATTATTTTGAAATTTAGATAAAAATTGATTTCTACAATCTCCAACTGGTTTCACTTTGTTTTCTTCAGCTAAAAGGTAAAATAAGTAAACTGCTTTCCACCAGTGGGTCCAATGCATAGCATATTAACGGCGAGTGTGTGGAGATTTGAGGCGTGGGAGATGTTTCACGATGAAACTAATCAACCAGGACCTTTCACACTTGGTTGCACGGGCTCTTTGAGGCTATTCATAACCTTCCAAAATCTAATATGACCCTCAGCAGAGATGGGTTTTCCCTCTTTTTTTAAAATTTACTTAATTGAATCAATAGGTAGTTTTGTTTATGTTAACTTTTTTTCTATTTACAGACTGATTTCTCTTCAGAGAGAAGCCATGATAAGTATGGCACCATAGGTTGCTTGTAGTTTTCTTGTTATACATGGAGTTCTATCTTGTTTACAAGATTAGGGTTAGTGGGTTGCAAGATCACTTCTCAGTATTGAAGGTCGTGAGTGAAAGTTCTTACTAGAACTCTTCAATTTTTAGATGTGGGAGTAATTAGTAAGGAGAAATCATACCAGGATGGTATGCCAGGTCAAACTGGTCTCAGCTGGAATGCTAATTCAGGGCTCTCAACCTCAGCAGTCCAGCCATACTATTTTCTACATAGCTGGAAAGTTTCACTAATAGCACAATGTGAGGAAACCCAGATCTACTATTGAAGGTGGGAAGGTTCCACTGTTATAGGAAATATAACATATGTAACTCTCCATGCACCACATCAATTTTTAACTCCTTTATACTGCCGCCGAAGCCTGGAAGCACTTGTCAGTATTTTTTAAAATGGTTCTGCTTAGTCAAAAAGAAACATGTTACTAAACTCTGGGTCAGAGCGATGTGGATTTGTCAGCACCAAGGTTTATACTAATGAGGAAGGTAGTGTAGGGTACATATTAACCCTGTGTAGAATGAAGAATTCTTTACCTTCCCAGTCTCCATACTTGACCATGGACTGAGCATTGGTGTTAAAGGTCTTCTCAAAATCTAGGTGTACCTGCTATATATACATTATTAAGAATCAAGAGTTGGAGAAAAGTGCAGGCTGCCAGTACTTGAAGGCTTTGATGCAGTTAATAACCCTATTGGACAGAAGGTGGCCCTTTAAGGGGCTTACAGATTGATGATGGTGATTTTAGACTGTTTGGCTAATTTTTGTTTCATGGGTGATAATAGACAATTGTGCATGTGTGTGTGGACTTGGCAATAGATTATCCTTGTGGTGTTGCTGTTGAAGCCCCACCAGCTTTGCTACAGGTGCCTTGGTAAACTTCACACTGCTATTGACCATGGAACTCTGGCCTCACCCTGAACCTAAAAGACAACTTCAGTAAAACAAAAATGCTACAGAATCTGGCCCTCCCCTCCTCTTTTTTGCATGGTGATTGTGCACACTGATTATCTTCCAACCTAGACATCATACATTTTGGTCTAATGTATTCACAAACATTCCAACCAGGGGCCACCTAGAGGTCAGGGTGCGAGCAATGTGAAGGTAGTACTGCAACAATTCTGGCCAGACTTTTACCTGACCTGTCTGTCTAGTAGATGATCCAAAAGACAAAGAATATACTGAAAACAGATTCAGGTGGTTACGGTATAAGAGCATAATCTACCAGCTAAAATCTACTGTGGTATGCAATGGACCTTCTGCAAGACATGGCTACGAAGTCGCGCATCTTTGTTGCAGATTCGAGTTTGTGCCAGATGAAGCGTCGTTCTCGGTCTCAGCCACTTTGCGGAAGTCGCTCTCACACTTGTAAACTGTTGGGTTGCTTGATTATTGGCTGCAAAATTCGGTGAGAAATTAACTATGTATCCAGCCCGAGAAGGTGGCAAAACGAAAAAAAAAAAAAAAAAATCTCATTCACATTAGTTGATTGATTGATGAGTGGGGCTGAGGTTTCATTGAAAGGGCGAAGTTGGAATTTGTATGTGGCAAGAACAGTGCCCCCGGGCTTCTCAGATTAAACTGGCAGACCGCTGTGCTGTTTTGGTAATAGATTGCAGTTGATATATTCTGCAGAATTTCGGAATTAGTTTGGACCTTTCAAATTTGACTAAACGAAATTTTGTCTTCTATGTTTTGTATTATCTTTAGCAAACCATGTATTATTTTTAATAAAAGGGGAAAACAACAGGTTTAACTGTAAAATAAAAATAACAAAAAAAAAAAATTGTCGGTATTACAAGGAGGCGGTGAAAGGACAAATTTTATCAAAATACTGAGAAAAAAAAAAATATATATATATATATAATTAGAAAAATATATATAAACAGTCATATTTTTTTCCTGATCTGTACAAATCGACCATGAGCTCATTTGTGGGTTGTGAATGTAACTGCCACTTTCTGCATAAACTTTTTTAAAATTAAAATAATAAGCGAAGCGATATTAAATATTTGAAATAATATGGTCTTGAGTATCCATCAACTCCCCGCTCTCACGATGTCCAGCAACTCGCGATCATCATTATTTGCTTTATCTATGGGAGGTAACTCTTTGGGACAAATACGTGTTTTATTCCTTTCATGAGAAAACTGTTGTTGCACATATGAGTTATCTCCCATTTAATTGACGCTCAACAATGTCCTTTCTGAGAAATTGGAATGACTGCCTTGAAGAGACAAAGGGATTCTTTTTACTTTGAAGTTGTTGGAATTTATTCGGTCATACAACTGGCAGTGTTATGACATTTCTGATGTGTTTAAGTTGTGTTTACATGTATGGTCCTGTTCATTAGTTATGTGACGTTTCCGAGATTAATTGATCACCTGGTTTTCTGGAAGCATCGTAGGGCCGATATTTTGAGGGATTCGAGGAGGCTGACGGGTAGCTGATGCAAGAAATATAAAGTGATCCGTTCTCCTAAAACCACTGAGACCTACAGCAGTATCTATCGACGGAATTAAAGCCTTTCCTTACGAGTTGTTTTGCTTCAGAGCCGTCCTATTACAGGGCCGTTCGTTGCAATGTTTATGCCGTTTCAGTAAAAGCCTCGTTTTTATAAGAGATTTTTGGCCCAGCCTTCGGTTTCCGTTCGGGGCTGGCGGGGCTCGAACGTTTGCAACAGTTGCAGGCTGAGCCTATTTTCTTGATCACCTTGTCGTACGGCTCCAACGATCGCAGCCAGGCGGGAAGAAAGTCCCAAGTTTTTAGCTTGTTCGGGAGAGCAGTCGGCCACCTCTTCTGGAGGACGTGGATCAGGAGAAGGAGGACGATCACGAAGGCGACTGGCGTGAGCACGCCGACCAGGACTTCCCAGCCGGCCAGGGAGAGTCCGAACACAAGGCCGGGGACGAGCAGGAAGACGAGGACCAGGTAGGCCAAAGAGAACCATCTGTACTTCGCCGTAACTTGGCCCAGCTTCTTCGCCAGCGTGATGGGGAGTCGGCGGGCCTGCGGCACCGGGTACCACAGCAATATCCCGGTCACGTTGTAGAACAAGTGGCAGAAAGCGATCTGCAGGGCTGGAGCCAAGTCCTCGCCGGAAGCCGCCAGGGACGCCATGATGCTGGTCGCCGTCGTGCCGATGTTGGAGCCCAGGGTGAGCGGGTACATGCGTTCAAGCGACACGACTCCCACCCCGACGAGGGGCGTCAAGGTCGAAGTGAACACGCTGCTGCTCTGCACCACGATGGTGAGGCCGACCCCGACGAGGATGGCGAGGTAGCCCGTGAGGATGCCAAACGGTCGGGGAAAGTCTGAGTTGATTACCTTCTTGATCACGACCGCCACTTTCCCCTTCAGCAAAGAGCCGAGGAGCTTTACGATGAAGATGAGGCAGGCGCAAAGCAAGACGATGGATGTGAGAAGGAGAATGATTCCCACCGTGGAGTCAGACAAGGAGACATCCGCAAACAGATGATTACCTACAAATAAAGAAGCAGTCATCTATTGTATTAGGTTTTGCATCCCAGTGAGGTGGTGATTTTTCCCCCGAGTACCGTTATGACGTCAGTGATGACGTTTACCCAAACTCTTTCCTGTATCCGGGAAGAATACACTGTAATCTCACACCGGTACTTTTACCTGCAAAGACGCAGAACTATCACACTCGATTCTGTTTGATGTTCATGCTTGTCGTCAAATTCCATTGGCTGTTGCTCCACCTTATCTGACATTAAGAGAGGTCCGCGCCTTATATTTCCTCAAATAACCTTTAATAATGCACATTTTTCTTAAGAAATGTGTAAGTTGAGGAAGCTGCCGCCTAGTAACGAATACGCCCTATGCACTGTGAGAATAGCCAGAATCCTTGTATTTTGAACAGCAACCCCCGTGTATAAGCTTGTGACCTGACTTCTACTGTGCTGTGCCATCGAAAGACTTTCTGAATGGAAATTTTATTGCAATATCATTTTGCACGTACATCAGCAATAGAAGAAGTCCGACCTGAGCTACTGCGAATGTAATAACTATGTATACATAAGTTCAAGAGCCATCGCAGTTTCTGCATCAGTTCCCCTCCATCACTTTATCTATCTATTAGGCTGTAGTATTCAGCGCCATGTAATAAGGAGAGGCGATATAGAAGCTAGGAATATACTTACATTTGAGTATATATCGAGTTTCTTCTGTTAAGTTCTGCTGAGCGACATAATCGCTGCCGTTACCCATCAAGTTTTGGCAGGACGAAATTCCTCCCGCGATCGCTGAGCAGTTGGATAAAGCTGCAACTATAACGTTTTTGTTTTACTATATATTTCGGCTGGGTGAAGATATTTTTATATATATTCAGAGTGAAACAAACCTTCCGAATAAAGTTCGTTGTTGTTATTGTTCTGGTAAGAACGGCATTTTAATTCCCCTCACAAAAACAACCAGCAGTTCCATCGGTTGCCTTCATAACTGTTCTATGCCATTCGGTCGAAATTGTATCTGGTGACCATTTTGCCCGCGGTAAAGAAATAGCTCGAGGAAGCTACGCCATTGCGCAATTCAAAGTAAGGGAGATAATTTAATCACATAGTACTAAATTATATACTGATTGTTCCTTCTGCCTGGCGTAGAGATATGACTTCAAGATGTATATTAAATTGTACAAATAAATATTAATCTTATCCTGTAAACATTTAAATTATTTATTAAAACCAAACACAGGCCATTTCAAAAGGTAATATGAAAACAACAACAACAACAACAATAATAATAATAATAGGTAACTCGATGATGACGAATCGGTTAATACAGTCTTTAATATTACAAATCAACTTCTGCGTGAGTCTGTCAGTAATTTTAAAATTAACTTGGTTTGTAGGAAATATGTTCCACGTAATCCGAAGTTACTGTTATCCCAACGAAAATCTTTCTCGTGCTTTTCAGGCCATTTAAATCGAAGACGCACTCGGAACGTTTATCGGCCGCGAATCACGGCATCTGACCGCCAGGGGGAGCAGTTTGCACCTCTGCGTTCTGCCTGTGTATGTTCTTCTTCGCATCAGCATCGATGGCGAGCAAAACGGAAGAGAAGTCAGGTCATCTATCGGAAAGGAAGGGGAACAGCTAGAAATCGCGGAAGACGTAGAGGCGGGTGAAACTACACAAGCATACATTGCCTAAAATAAAATAATTTAGAAATACGATAGATATTCCATTGTCAGCCTTGTCGACTTGTTTTTCTTTTTTCTTTTTAAATCGAGAAACATTAGAAAGGTTTCGCAATGCGGATGCTGGTGTGGAGAACACACGGAGCCAGATGGAAAGACGAATAAGAAAAGTTACTGGAAGGGTTTGTCCGCATGCACTGAGCCCATTTACTGCTGTCTAACTCGATGACGAGGAGAAAGGGACAAAATTATTTCGCATTGCGGGTCCGGATATAGTTCAGATCTACTTCACCAGCAGATTCCTTTATCTAATCAAAAAAGAAAACTTAGTAACTACCAGTGGAACTACTATTTGCTCTACGGGACCGTGCAGCATCTTCAAACAGCTGCCGCCGCGTGAGCAGCGATGTTCGAAAAAGAACCGGAAGAAGGTAGATTCAAAGTCTTTCTTTTTTTTTTTATTCCCAAGACTCTAGAAAGAAAGTTTCCCAGGTTTTTTTTTTAACGAAACGACAATTAGTGGTTACATAGTTACCATCCGAATCCGTACTATTTCCTTTCACCGCTGCAAAGTAAGTTTCTTTCTTGCACCATCTCTTTATGAGGCTCTGGTCTGAGTCTGTGCCCTTGGCGACGTTTTTAAGAACGTGAGAATCCAGCTGTAATAGTAAACAAACGGTCTTTAAAGTGACACTTGCGCTTGCGGTCATTCGTAAACTCTCTCTCTCTCTCTCCGTGTACTGACGTCATCTCTCTCTCTCTCCCTCTCCCTCCCTCCCTCCCTCTCTCCCCGTGTACTGACGTCATCTCTCTCTCTCTCTCTCTGTACTGACGTCATATCTGTCTGTATTGATGTCATCTCTCTGTATTGACGCCATATCTCTCTCTGTATTGACGTCACCTCTCTCTGTACTGACGTCATATCTCTCTGTATTGACATCTCTATCCTGACATCATATCACTCTCTGTACTGACGTCATATCTCTCTGTACTGACGTCATATTCTGTATTGATGTCATCTCTCTCTCTCTCTCTCTTTATAATTTTTTAAGTTATAGAGCAAACTACCGGGGTTCAGTTATTTGAAGTAAACCATTTCTTAATTCGAAGGCAGCTTAATGCTTCTCTATGTACACTGATAATAAAAAATTAATGACAAGTTGTATTTTTGTCCTCCCACTTTAAACGAGAAGCAAAAATAACAAGTGGTAAATCTGGATCAACGTTTGAATCTTTTGCCTCCTCAATTCTTTAATGTAAGAAGCAAATCCGCAGTTAAATCGATAAAGGGACGTAACTAAGGTTTGCGAGGATGACGTTCCAGATTGTTAGAGAAGAGGCGATTTTGATGGCGCACTAATGAAATTTTTTATTTTAAGGCACGAACAACTCAGTGTCCAGCTGGTATGAGAAAAGAAACATGATGATTTAGGTTATATTCGCGAAGAGAAAGGTGTACTGAAATCTGCTCATAGATGGCGCTATTTCAAATCTGCTGAATTAGGGTTTTTGCTGCCACACCCGGTCACGGGACATCATGGAGAAACTCTTTAATCTAATGAAGACTAAATACAAAAAAAAAAAAAAAAAAAATGCATGATAATCATCGGAATATCTAACGATTGTTGAACAAGATGGATGCGTGCCATGACCCAATTTAGTAAACAATAAAAATAAGAAAAACCCACATGACGTACATCCCACTTTACGGAACTGGCGTGTTTCAACATTCATGCTGTGAACCGTCCCACCTTAATGCCAGTCATCGGGAATTAAGGCATTACGTGTTTAGTCGTTTGACCTGAGCGTCTACAGTAAATGGTTTCCGAATAATTCGTCGTGTCAGAGTCGGACCTGACCGTTGAGAGAATGAGGATGAAAGAGGACAATAGGAAAAAGCTATCGGGTTCCCGGCTGGTAAGTAGGTCTGACTCCCACGTGTTTAGGGAATTATTAAAGAAAACGGACGGGAGAACCGACAACCCAATTATTATATTTAGGTTCACGTAAATCGAATAGACTCGTAATAACGTGTTCATTTGTAAGTATATTCAAGATACTGTATCTGCCGTCTCGTTAGTCAGCCAACGATTTTCTACAAGTATTATGTAACTTTAGATTACGTATTCCATAATATATGTATAGAGCTTCTAAAATCAATTAAACGTTGGTAACTAAAATAATTTTTTAAAATTCCTTTTAAGTGCAATATCACGTGGCAAACGCAACGTTTCAGTGTTTTTTCTTTCACTTCTGATTTATCATTTCTTTTCTTTTAGTAAAAAAAAAATGTCTTTGATCAAAATTACGTATTGAAAGTGAGCTTATATCGAAGTCGGCTGCTTTATTAGCCTCTAATTGAATTTCCACGAGAAGTTACTACATAAATGGATGCTAAGTACGGAACCTTTATGAATAACAAAACGTTTATTTGGCTTTATTGTGATAAAAATGCGTTTTACGTCTTATCATACAATGGACACATTTAAAAGGGGGTGCGATTACTCCAGTAACTGCTATTAGTTAACCAACCCTTTAAGGCCACCTTTTTTTTTTAAAGACAGAGTCTGAAATAGGGCCGAGAATAATTATGTTACAGCGTCGCTCACCTAGTGTTTTGGCCCCTTTGGTGTTAGCATAAGGAGATTTTGGTCAGCTGCCTTTTGTTGGCAGAAATCTTGAAAAAAAGAGAAAGAAGACGTTTGCGGGGGGGATGCGAAAGGACAGATCATTTGCGACTTCGGAAATGTGGCAAATTTACCTGTATGATCAGCTTGGTGAAAGGTTTAGTTATGGCCTTCAGGATGTCGCTTTTCTTGGTATCTCCCGTCTGGTGAATGCTCTTCACGGCAACTCCGGACAGGTGGTACAGGAAGTTGGTGGCGACCTCTAGCGGAAGCAGGACGATCATGGTTAACCAGTTGAACATGTCGTGGACGGTGGCAGCGGCGAAGGCGCGCCGAAACTGATCGCGATCGCCGGCCTGAGCCATCGAGACGAATGTATTCGTCACCGTCGTTCCGATGTTGGCACCCATCACGATCGGTATGGACAACCTGACGCTGATAACTTTTTTTTGGTGGGGGGAAAAGGAGAGGAGAAAAAAAACAAACAATGTATGTATCAGTTACCTTAATGTTTCGAAATCCCGCATGCTTCGTTAGTTTCACGGACTCCCAATTATCTCTCTGTTTCTTCGATTTATACCAAAATTTGTCAAACTCAGAATACTCAAAGTGAAAGTACTGCTTACTTCCGGACGCCACCATGGACACCACGATCGAGGTAGAAGTGGAAGAACTCTGAAGAAGAACCGTGGCAAGCACGCCCACCATTAACCCAGCCACTGGATTTCTGAGAAGTTTGCTGTTCGACAGAGCACTGCTGGCTTCTTTGCCTAAAAATATATATATATAAAATATTTTCTTTCATTTTCTGTTGGCGTCCTGATCCAAAAAGACACGAGGCAACGACCGCTCGAATCTCGCCAAGTCGCGTGTAAGCCATATTGCTCTTTAACTTGTCGTGGGACTACTTTTGAAGGCATGTGTAACCAAGGATCAGGTAAGTTGCGCGCAGATTATTTGTGGAAATGTACTCGTTTAATTTGTGACTTTAAAAAATGTTTAACAAGAAGGAAACTGAAATCGAAAGGCCAGATTTCTAATTCTTCAGTGCGATTATTGCTCGCATAGAAAAACCATATTTACTGTGTCGTGGACACGAAAAGGACCGACCCAATTTCAAAAGTTTCTGAAGTGTATTTATAATGAAGCACTTGGAAAAGAAATGAAAATGAAATAGCTACCTCCAATCAGCCGGAAGGCAGAGCTGAGAAAGTCGAGAGAACAGATGAAAAGGTAAAAAAGACCAATCAAGACCAAAACTTTCAGAAATATCTCGAACACTCGCTGTATCTTGCTCCGTGTTGACAAATCTGCAAGTAAATAACACGTGACCACATTAATTTTTTTTTTCTTTATTAAGCAATAAATATTTTTATTCGGAAGTAGTAAAAACAAGCCAAAGTTGGTGGTATTTTCGAGATAGGATGTTTCTAAATGATATATATATATATATATATTTTAAACTATTCGAAAATAAATATATACAGCAGCATTTTTTTTAAAAAAAAACAACTTTAATAGTTCAACTATCCTGAGAGTTAGAAGACAGCAGAAGCAAAAGTGAAGTATGAGATGTTTTATTAATATATGTAATAATTATTCATTCTTAGTTGATCTGGAAATAGCTAAGCGCGCCCTCTACCGGCAACTCTCAGCCGAAAGACCATCGAGTAGCGCTGCCTTCATGTTGTACGGTCGCCAGTGCGTTCAATCCGTCCATCTAGAACCGCGTCTAGAAGAAACGCTGAGACTGGAAGATGTTTTGATTTCTCCCCGCTTCATTCTGTCCGGATGCATGGTTTGTCTTCACCATTGCTCTATGGATTTTTTTGGCGATTTAGCAGCGATATTCACGCGAGCTTTGCAACTTCTGATCACAGCCATTTCTTTCTAAACTCAGGTACATGATTCCGTGCTGGAAACACTCAACTGCAGCCAATCGCCGATCAGTTTCGTCTGCCAGCAAGCAGTGAATACGCTTAATGCTTTCGTATAAGGTTACGATCGATGCTTTTCTTTCGTTTAAGCCGAACCTTGTCCTTAGAAACCTTAGGCAAATTTTGAACAAAATAAATAGACATAGATCTTGGCAGTTATATTTGCGTGTGTTGTTTCTGCTCTCTGATCCAGGAGAGCGATATATAGTTCGAGAGTAATAAATGAAGTATAGAGGCCGCATATGCAGTTTGGCATAAGCATTACAGAATTTTTCATCAGCAGATTTCCTGTGTATACAAATTTGTATAATGGGAAAAAATTGAATTTCTGATTAACACGTGACCTGATGCGACAGTGGTCAGATGTTTTGAAAACGTGGAGAAGATGAAATGATACTATTTTTTTAAAAATTTTCCAATACTTAGCACTTTGTGCGAAGTTTTGTAAAAGCGCTTGGTTCTGTAAGAATTACCATTATTTTAAAAGGCAAATGTCATTCAATGCCCAGAAAGCTCGGCTGTAACACTTAATGTCGGTATTGAGTGTAACCTGCTTTTGTACAGATGATTTCGGTACACATCTTTGATGCCTCGATTCTTTATCCAGAAGGTGGCTTCACGAGAGGTGCAGCATGTAGCCCCTTCCTTTTGAAGAATATGGTATCGAAGTTCATCATGTCTTCTTGCTACAGTGGTGGGAGATGGCTTTAAAATGGCAACGTACCCGGCAGAATTGAGACGTTTTCTCACAAACTCAAGTTTTGTCTTTCCACGGTGCGAGATTGCAGCCTATACCGCGACAGCCTCGTCCCCATATCTGACCGCCAGATTGAAAGTACTTGTCAGATCTTCTCCAAACCGAGGCGCTACCTCTTCACGCCTGGCTCTCTTGTCAGCGGAAGAGAGAAAGAGTACACGCCGCCAATATTCAAAGGTCGGCACTCTATTCTTTCTTGACTAAAGAGGTTCATTACACGCTATAGACCCTCTGTGGTCGGGTTCTGCTTAATTCGAAGACAATGAAGATATGATAAAGGGTTTCCAAACAATCAAAAAAGTTTCTGTCTGTTCTTAAACTGCTGTGGACAAATCTATGTGTTGTTGATGATGCTGTTTTACGTTAAGCGAATAAAGTATCTCTTTTGGAATAAGATAAAACAACTAAAGTAATTATAAAATACTGCATAGTGCTAATACAATTTAATAAGTGGCTTGGTTTCAGAAAATGACTTTTGATGACCGTTTGCATCTGCTAAGAATGATAATAGTATACAGTGTGCGGCACCCACCTCCCTTTTCGGTATTTTCATGCATAATACATAAATACTGTGGAATGATAATGGCTCATGGTTCCCACCCCACCACTGCCGATTATACCTGACCATCTGTTTAAATCGTCTCTGATATCCGGAAGGTCCCAGGGATCCCGAAGAGTATCGGTTTTCTTCAGATCGTCCGTCGCTTCTCTGCTGTCTTCTGGTCTTCCCCGATCGGATCCAGAGTTCTTTCTACATCTCTCGTTCTGATTCTGACGAAACAGGAAATTGCTGAAATCTGAGAGCTAATAACAGAAAAATGTTTACAACGTCAGGAGAATATTCACGTCTTCGTTCTTATTCTAAAGAGATATGAAGATCGCCCGTTCTTCCGGTTCAGTTTCTTTCTATCTGGTATCACGGTCGATGCGAAAGAGAATACGTTTTGATACTGAACCAAACGTCGTCTTTCACGTATCTTCATCGACAGATGTAAAGAACTAAATCACCGCCGTTTAAAAGTATCTACATCACCTTAAATGAGAAACCTAGTAAAGGCGCGGGACGGAGAAACTTTCAGTTTTCTTAAATCCATTAGAGACGAAGTAAAGATTACTGTGTCCATTGTGAGGTTTTCGAATTCGGGATATCTGGTTTTAATCGAACCACCGGTTGTATACACCGATTTTGGTCACACTTCTGACTATTCATTAATGGAATTTTCCAATTACCTGTCAATCAATTTGATCGATGGTTGGCATTGAAGCATGCAGCTATGTCGGCCTTCTTGAATGAAATAATCAATGAAAAATGGACAAATTTTTAGAAATGGTTTATGCCTAATATTTACTCCCGCTACACGGATACTGGCTTTTTCTCTCCTTCTTTTCTTGTCGGTGCTAAATGTTACTAAGCAACGCACAATTTCCATCAGTCATTTTCCCTTCTCAGTCACTCTCTTAGCCCTGGAATTTAGATTACAGTGTAGCTGGGACTTTCCTTCCTCTACGCTGCAACCAGACTCTGCTGATTTATATAAAGCTTCCGGTCCTCATCGAAAAATGGCGATTCCCTGTGTTTTCTCTGTGGGCAATTTACTGTAGCTTTTAATTGTTTTGATTTTTTTTGATTTTTTTTAAAGAAGAGCGACTCTCTCTCTCTCTCTTCCTACCAGAGAACTGACGTTTCCCCCCCCCTCGTATAAAGCAGGAAAAGATAACTCGCACGAAGATTCTACCGAGTGGCGTTCGTGCCCGGTTCGCAGCTACAATGAAAAAGGGGGTCTTTAGCAGGGTATCATTGTGAAAGCCCCGGTTGTGGGGCGCAAAACAAAGCAAAGAAAAAAAATTTTTTTAACGCGGTTATCTCCCTTGTTGGTTTCGTTCGTGGACACAATCTACACCGGTTAGAAAAATCGCTAGTTGTCGTCAGGGAGAACCGAGCACCAACAGGATTATTTTAGCCCACTAATGCGTACAAATAATTGCTGGCGAAAGACGAAACATATGGCACCACACACAGAAAAGCGAAACAGCCAAGCATAGTGTGATACTTCAACGGCTGTTTTATATCTGAGCTTAATTGTCGTTTTGCTTTTGTTGTTGTTGTTGTTGTTTTTTCCAACGGACATCCCATAATGACCTCTCTCCGGTCAGTGTGGCAAGGTGGGGGCTCCTTAACTCCCCGAGTGGAGAGACCGGATCGTTACCAAAAGCAGACATGGGAGATGCTCGCGAAAGTTCATTAAAGTCGAACGTGAATGTAGATCCACGGGTAAAACACCCGCGTATCTTTGAACGTATTAAGGGGCGTGCAGCCGCACGTGACCGACTGATAGGAAGGGGCCCGGCGAAATAAATACTAAACAAAGCGCTGAGAAGTTGCTGCTGTCAAACTGCGATGCTTCTACTTAAAAACCAGAAGAAAGAAAAAAAACAAACCCCTGACTCGTTTAAGAAGGGGCACGTATAGTTTAGAACGAAGAATATACCATTGTTCTCGGTCGGACGTCATCACATAGAACTGCCTAAGGGGGAGGCGAGTGGGTATTTATTTCTCACGCCTACAGGTATTGTATATCCCCCCTGACGGCTTCTTGCCCCCTTTTAACAACCGAATTGGGCTGATGCTAGTTTCGGTGTCTCAGTCAGAAACAGGGCCCCGACCGACTGTCCAAACCGGGTTGTATAAAAATAGCGTAAAAACTATATGTTTTTTCTTTCAGGCAATTTAGTCTTTTACATAATTAACCGTAAAAGCCGCACCTGTTTACACAGGTAATCGAAATCAAAGAAACGTTTTTCTTTTCTACAAGAAAAAAACGACCCCTTTTAATCTCCTTTTGGTTTGCTGTCGACACGGAGAGTTTCTTCTCACAATGTAAAGACGAAACCACTCGACATTAGCTTGATTTCGCTGGACTCTACACTTGAAATATTTCCCGTGGCTAAGAAATCTTCCTTTGTCAAAAACAAAGCAAAAAAGGGGGGGTTGTAGGCCCCTTGATTTCGATGTAATTACAGCTGTTCCCTGCCATTCCGATTACTGCGTTTGTGTCATACCATGGTAGGCGTGCGAGCTCTTCGAACAAAAGCCATATTGTTCAAAAAGCCATTTCCAGTGCTGAAGGACCGTGAGTACAGAAGGATTGGTGAGGCTGTCTGTCCGAGTCAACTGACGTCAAACGAATTGACTTTTAACTTGGATCCGTTCCCGGTTTTTTTCCTGGATAAAACTTCTGTTAAAAATGAATCACGGCCAGTTCCCTTTCTGTTTCTAACGGAGTGTTCTTATTTGATACATGCAAAATGAGTTAGATATCTCGAAACCAAAATACAGCTTTAAAAATGCCGTTATTCCGAGAAACCGATATATTCCAACCTGACTTTAAAAATTCCACTCTCCTCCAATCTACAAAGTTCGAAGGTAACGTTAGAATAACACCTCATAAAACGGCACACATCTAATCCACAGTAGAAATCTCTATAGAAACACTGGTGAAATTCAGTTAATAAGCTACGTACTGCGATTTAATGAGTAATATATAACAGAAATACGCTCTATACAATTATAATGAATAATCAAACAGGCGATCGTAATATAAATACAAGGTATGTAATCTTTCTCCATATTTCATGTCCACCGGTGCACAAAGCTGTGACTCTATGTTCCATACTTTCCTCAAAATTGCTCATGGATTCTTGCGGAATTTTTTTCCCGAATTTCTTTCAGATCTTTCCAAAACTCTTCCCTGTTTTCAGTAATTATTTACACGCGTTCATAATCAATATATTCCAATATTTCTTCCATTAAATTCATACACGGATTCTGACGGGTCGTCTTCTTATCGTGAAACAAAACTTCTGCTAATCAATTTTGTTTCCTCTGGAAAAAAATCGTGCTTTCTAAAAACCTACTTATAGCATTGCGACGTAAGAGTATAGTGAGTTCTTACCAGATTTCTTACTCCGTTTCTGCCGAGAAACACCCAAATCATTGACTTATTCTACGCGCAAAGTGTTTTCCTTTGCTCGTCGGGATCTCAAACATGGAATCGTTAGTTGCCCATCTATACCTTTTGGTGTTATTTCTTTTTCCAAAGACGCTTGAGGGTAGCATTTTTATCATCTGGACTGCACCCACCAAGGCCTGATCTAACCATTTTCGGGTTTACCTCTGTACCTATGAATTCTTCAAGATTGCATATATAAGTTTATTGGTAAATCTTTTCCCCATCCTTCAAAGATAATAGGTATTGTACACTGTCCGCATAATATTTCTCTTCTGTCTAAATTCATTCTGTAAAGAACGCCACCTAGTGTTATCTATTTCCAGCATAACGTTTCCTAAACATTCACGTGCATAATCTGTTTCCGCTAACCATAAAGAGATTAATAATGATTCCCCTAAACCTAAGTAGACCTATTCCATCTTCAAAATATCGTCCCTTCAACATACAGAAAGAAGTGTGATGTAGCTTCCAAACACCGCCCTCGCCACCTTAAACCCTCAATCTATCTTCTAACTTCCGCTCTCTACAGAGATTTAACTGAAAACCACTCCTAAGTCTGTACATCTCCGTCTGGATGTCCAGTTATTATTTATTTTTGTGCGGTTAGCGACGCGGATGTAAAGTTCTCTTCTTTCCTACCAATGCCGGGCAGTTGCGATGCGGTCGAATGACCGGAAGGAACAGAGAGGCCTTGCCGTTAATCTTCAGAGATCGCCACACCTGTAGAACGACTAGTTAAAAAAGTATAGGCAGTGACATCAGCCGGCCCGGTGGGGCAGGTGGTAGCGGGTTAGCTCCGTAAGGGGACCGTTGCTCCTGTACCGGGTTCGACCCCAGGTTGGGGTCGGAGGAGACTTGTCGCTGATGATCGCCATAGCGTGAAACAGCTGTACGGCATTTCCTTGGTGTCCGACGTGAGAGAGACCTCCCGGGTCCTTGGGGCCCACGGTGTCGGGAGACCGGGCCGCTTGTCGGCTCGACGAACATCTCTCAGTTACGAGGAGGACTCGGCATTTAGACGTCCAACTCGCTTAACAACAACAACAGCAGCGACATCATCGTGGTCTAGTGAATGCCGGGAAGGAAATATCACACGACAAGAAATCAAAGTCTTGGTTAGTGCAGGCTACTCTATGAAACAGGTTAAAGCCCCGACTTCACGTGTCGGGACCTGTATACGAGAGTCCGGGAAAGATACGCAAAACTGGCGCTGCTGACAGTAGACTCGGTCGAGGGAGAAAGCTCAAACTCTCCATAAGTGATGGTGAGCAAGTGAGGGTATGATCTTCCGAGTGACAGGCGACGAACCAGTCAAGATGTGGCGAATCAGCGAACTGCGAGGGCAGGTGTCAATGATTTTATTCGAGAACACGTCAGGATGAGTAGTTTTGTTGTATGGGTAGCTTTCCGGAAACTTTTGCCGATGAGAGGCTGAAATGGGTAATGAGTTGACCCGGCCCGGAAGAAGGCGCTCTTTACAGGTGAGGGAGTCTATCAGCCGCAGTTACAGCGAAGCACGGGGATGGATCAATGTAGGTGTGGGGCTGCACATATCAAGAATGTCAGAGATTTGCATAAAATCGAAGGCACACCGACTGCGGACAGGTACAGGGAGGTTCTCATCAACTGTCATTCTCTCACGAAGACATCTCACTGGACGACGATCCAACACGACAAGGACCCCAAACATACAGCCAATCAATCCGGTTAAAACATGTCTGAACATAAAGGGGCTGACGGACCACCCACGAAAATGCCTTGGCCTGCACAAAGTCCTGATATAAACATCAATGAGGCTATATGGGAGTTATACGACTATCACAAAGCAAAACGGCAGCCATTAACCTTGGATAAATTTTGGAAAGTGCCACAAAGTATTTGGAGCAACATTCCACAGTCATACATTGATAGCCTGCAAGGGAACATGAAAACAAGGGGTCAGGCTCTGTATAAAGCAAATGGCTCCCGTACCGAATATTAATGCACTGTACAACGTCTTAATTTTGTTTTTGTATATTTTTCTGTACTAATGCATTTTGTATGCAACTTATACGTCTTTCAGTTGCAATTATCCATTACTTGCGCATATTTCTGTACCGACCTCAGACACTACGAATACTTTAACCACTTAAGCTCAAGAAGAATAGAAAATATCCGTTCCCATCAACACAAGTAAATGAAACAAAAGCAACACGGAAACTGCACGAACTTGTGCATTCCCCGCACTCTACTTGGCGATTTTTATTGCTCTGTAACTTAACCAGACTCACTAGGTTTTGTTATGGCCATGCTTAATTACAGAGAAATCCTTCGACTTATATAACGCTTTCCCCTGCAGAGTAACATACTATAGCACGCACTACGTCTTGCCGACTTGACAGCCAAGTGGTAGCTTGCTGGGCGAACTTTCCTGGGAGGAGGACAACGAGCGCAGCTCTAGCTCTCGATTCTCTTCTAGCTATATCTCTTTCTCATCGCTCTCTTATCTCTCAATCTCTCTCTCTCCATCGATCTCTCTCTATATATCTATCTCTCTCCATCTCTCTCTATATCTCTCTCTCCATTCTCTCTCTCTATCTCTCTCTATCTCTCTTCTCTCTCTCCTCTCTCCAATCTCTCTCTCTCTTCTCTCTATCTCTCTCTCTCTCTCATCTCCGTCTCTCTCTCTCTCTCTCTCCTCCATCTCTCTATCTCTCTCTCTCTCTCTCTCTCTCTCTCTCTCTCTCTCTCCCTCTCTCCCTCTCTCCTCTTCACCGATCGGTCGCATGAATAACATCCAGTTTCCTCCCACATCTAGGCATGAACGTTTTCGGTAGCGTCTTTCGTCGCCCGCCCGCTTTCGTTCAGGAAGCCAAAAAGAAAAGCACCTCCCTCACCTGTTCATCTTCACGATCTGATCACGAACCCACCTCTCGGAAGACCATTGACCATGGTTGTATATCTCACACTATTTCGTTATCTAGCTCCGTATTAACCATTAACCTATGAAAGTTCTTGCTTTTTCGCCCGCTGCAACTATATCTCTCGTTACGTATGTAAGTACTCCAGCTTACCGATTCCCCGCTGTTCTTTTCACTTTCCATCACGGTTGACATCACCAAATTCCAGAAGGGTCTCCCGCGCGAAGTCGACCACTCCACTCTGCCGTCTTGCATATAATTATTACCTGCCTGTCGGGAAGTAAGCTTTATTAATTGAAGCCGGTTTTTTGTGGTTGGGGGGGGGATTCACCTGTCAGAGTTGCTTAGCTGAATAAATAATGTACTACTATTTTTTTAGGTCATAAACCGTACCCGATGTTCCATACTCGACTCGTGATTAATAACGGATTTCACTGCCAACTGGACGGATAAATATAGTTGCGGGTGAGTTATAGACATTAGGGAAAAGAAGGGGTTCTTGTGGCGACGATGTCGTATACACCTGAGCTTCGACAATCAAAAACAAAAAAAAAAACGACAGGTAACCCCGAAAAAAGAGACCAGGCTTCGGGTTTTAGCAGAGCATTCCCCCGAAAAGGTTTCCAAGGCAGTTTAAAAATTGTTTATCCATCTATCCGTATAACTTGGCACATTCCGTGAAGTTTTCAAATTACTGCGGCCCGAAGTTTTTGTATTCAGATTTTATTTCGTTTTCCGGCTGCGAAAATTACGTGCGTCTCCATGTCGGACTTTATAAACAACCGCAGCCTTGATACCATCAAAAACATAAACCGCTCAGGAGAGCGAAAGAGTTCCTGGGCCCCGGAAATGGGTCTATGTAGGGGGGGGGCCTTCGTCAGGGCTGCAATAATTCGCTAGGCCCACCGACTGTGGAAGGGACGGGTTTACCGATGAGTTTAACCGGTCACTAAGGAAGTGGGGAAGTTTTAACGCATGCGCTCCTCTCTGCACGTAAAAAAACAACAAAATTAGCTAATAATTATGCATATTGTGTATATATGTATATATATTATTTAACGTGAGCTGGACGAGATTAATTCATTCGTGTAGATAGCACGAAAATCTGTTTTCTTGTATGGAATTCCTGGCGTAGGCCCCAGCCACCCGGTTGGTCGTTAGGAGGCCAGCCGGGTGCCATCAGCCCGAAGGATACCTACGCGGATATTTAAGTGACTCAACCCACCCAATGCCATTGGTTACAGTTCTAAATTTATAACGGATGCTGCAATTACTTGACCTGAACCTTAACGGAGTTTTACACCGATTAACGACAACTGCCGTGCGCCGATCACTCGAGAGAACCGAACAGAGGTTTGATATCGATCGTAGTGGCAGTTCGATTTTAAAGCTATCGGTTCAGCGCTGTAAACTCGTTGTTCCGCAGCGTTTCTAATTTAACTTTATTTCATTTGCTACCCGTGTTGTCAAATATAAGGAAGTTGCTGTGTTGTATAATTAAAGGCCATATTTTCGAAATCTATAGACAGACATCTCATGAGCTAGAGTTGGGGGGGGGACGGCCTCGTTGACCAAGCATGTAGTTACTTGGGTATGGTTTGGGGCTCTTGAGCGCGGAAAACTGACTATGATTCGCTCCTTTTAGATGTGAGAGAAAACTCACGTAATCGGTTGGCTCTCACGCATAAATAAAACAAACGAGAAAAAATATAGACAAAACAAAAGGGGGGGCCTCCTATTAAGCGTAAGTTCTTGCTTTCCTAGCCATCTTACGGCGCCTTGTTATAAAAAGAAAAGATGTAATGATGTGCTAGACGCTAATGAGCATCACGTGGTACTGTAGGGTGAATCGGAATCCTATCGTTCCTTTACTTTCATGTTGTTGGTAGGAAGGTTCTATACCCCTCTCCTTCCTCTTCCCCACACATACACACGCACAGAGGAAACACAAATGCTTAACAGTATAATTTTAAACCCAATCATCGCCGACGTTTCAGTCCACCTATTACCGCCAGCTTCGCGCAGACAGAACTAACTCTAAGCAGGGCCAACGTCGAAACGAACAACTGACTGAATCTAAAAATAAAACCACGTTAACTTAACACAGTACTAAATTAAGTAAATCGATCGTATTATTTCGCAGATATTCGCCTTCATTTGCAGGGAGATAACTCTAGGCTCCTGCTGGAGCATCTCACATTTTGACCGGGGCGACATTGTAAGTGATCTTTCTGAGATGGAAAACCTTTTTTTTTTTTTTAATTTGCATAATTAATTTATTTATTGTTGTTGTTGTTTGTTTATTGCCAGACTTTCTAAAAATAGAGGCCTGTGAAGTTATCTCCCTTAGGTCGTTAAATTTTTATTATTTTTTTTTTTTGTTTTGCGTTGCGAGATAAAAAAAATACAAAACAATAAACATTACAACTTTGTTTAAAATTATATCACACCGCTAAACACAAACACATTGCTCACCTGAACGATTTTTAAAAAAATAAACAGACAGGTTTACAGATATGCGCAGTATTTTCAAATGTGTGATAGGAATATGCACTTACAAATGTTATTGAAATAGTAAATAAGTAATGAATAAAGAAGATTCGGTGGAGCCACCGTTTATTCTGTATCTAAGAATCCAGCTGTTTACCGAGACCTACGTAGTTACATCTATAAATGTCGCTTTGTAAAGCTTTCGATCTTGTCACGTGTTATGAGGATTTTGGAATCCAGGCACCTGTTTGATATTTTCTCTATTTTTACTGGTCATTATTTAAGTTGTAATTTCTTTGTATTTACTTACCGTTCTCGAGAAAAATTAAACAGATTCATTAAATTTTTCAAAGTGTTTTTTTTTTTTTTTTAAAGAATATAAATACCTAAACGAAGGGAAATAACTTATGTTTGTTAAGTGTATTTAATATTTATCTCCCTTTTATTACGTTCTCCTTTAAAAAATTACAAAAACGATTCCAATATAAATTATATTTTTTAAATTAATTAATTATTTAAGAAACATTAAAAATTTTATAATTAATCCAAGCTGAAGCTATTATAGATTAGTTTTAAAATTTACAATTGTTATTAAACTGTGCTGTTCAGTGTTCAGGCAGTGAATATATATATATATATAGGTAAACGTTACAAGAATTTCGACTAAATATAGAGAAAACGAACGATTAATAACCAGTTGGAGTTAATCAAACAATTGACAGGTTTGTTTTGAAATCCTCTGCGTAGAAATTACTTCTAAATAGTGATAATATTGTAAACCATAATATTAACAATGATAATAACAGTTGGCATCATCCCTGATACTTAAAAGAGTATGTTCCCACAATGCATTACTAGGAACGCTCTTTTCCTCTTTTTTTTTGTTGTCTGTTTCGCACATACAAACACAAAATAAGTAAAACATTTTTTTAAATATATTTTATCATTAAGTGGTTGCGCAGAATCAGTGACTTCGCCATTCATTTTAGCGGGATTATACGGAAGATATGGAAGAGATGCGCAGTGTCAGCTTCCGCGGCTTTGCCTTCTGGGAACTTTTTTTTTTTTCTTTTAATGTCGTCGGCCAACAGTCTATCTATTTACAGCGCGAGAAGAATAACCTACGTTTTTTACTAAAGAATTATGTCGTTTACAACTTATCTTTTTTGTTTTACTGTGAAATTTATAAATGTTCTTGTCTTAGATGCGATGAGACAAAATCGTCGCCATAAAAAAGCGCATTTAAGAGTAATAATGACAGAACCAGACCGGAATATCCGACCATTAACTCTTTGTGAGGTCAGATCAGCTGTAATGATGCGTTACACTGCGACTACTACTATATCATTATGCACTCAAGCGACATGTGATACCACTTCCATGATCCACTGATTACCATAAATTTATTATTATTATTATTATTATTATTATATTGTTGTTGTTGTTGTCCCTTCAGAGAATTGTCATTCTTTAGATCGAAAAATCAACCAATCATGCAATCCAGGTGATTCTCCGCGGTTCGGACTCGCGACTGCCACCTGTCAACCGGGGGAAGCTGACACCATAAGCGACACAGCCTCCGGTCCGTGGTTGCCAGTCTTCTCCCCGATGCCGCATTCGCAGACCTCAGCTGAAACGTCGGTGGATCATATAATGTTCGTAGTGTCAAGGAGAGTCGTTTGTCATTCTCGCGAAAGGAAAGGGATAAAAATTAATTTAAATTCGTTGTGTGGGACTCGAGTAATCAAAGATTCTGGCCTACGTTATAATTTCATTTTTACGAAAGATAAAAGGGGAGTAATACATTTCGTCTCCCCCGCGCACACTAGGGGAGACAACTCTAGTGTGTATATTAATTTTGATATACAGAACAATGCATTTAATTAAAGTTGGTGTGTGTGCAAGACCAACGGTTACTACACGGTAAACAATTGATATATTTAGTAAATAACGACTTTCTTTTCCCCGGAAGACTCTGTGTGTGTGTTGAGAAATACGTTTGTGAATAACAGAAAGAAAAAAAAGAAGAAGGAGGAGGAATGGTTGACATTAAAAAGTGATTATTCTACCATTATTATTTTAAATTTATTTTCATCCCAGACAAACTCTTGAAATGCTATCTATTCTCGATTCCTTGCTGGATAAAAGTGAAATTCGATTGGGAAAAAAAAAATCGCTGGGCGAGATAAAGCGAGAGTGTATTGACAGAATCAACACGGACTTACATCGGTGTCAGAATGCGATACCCGTCCGTGCTGTAGCTTAACAGGGGGTCAGTTTCTGGAACGTTTTCCTACCCCACCCCCTCCCACTGTTCTCGGGGGAAGGAGGGAGGGAGAGAGGTGGTGTCGCAGGTCTGAGAGACAGACAGGGGGGGACCTTTTTAAACACTTTTTTTTTTCTTCCGAGAAAGGTGCTGGAAAAGACGAACAGTCAGAGGTTTTAGGGAGGGGACGGCCGGAATCGGACGTGACTTCCCGGAGGCTGCGCAGATAGAGTTTCTCACAATTTGTAGAAGTCGAGCAGAGATGCGAACTTGATTAGAAATGTCGAAGCGCGTAAGGCCAGCGGCTTGTGTGTGTGTGTGTGTTTGGTATGTTTGGGTGTGTGTGTGAGTGTGTGTGAGTATGTATGTGAGTGTGTGTGTGAGTGTGTGTTGGGGTGTGTGCGAGTGTGTGTGTGAGTGTGTGTTGAGGTGTGTGTGAGTATGTATGTGAGTGTGTGGTGTGTGAGTGTGTGTGTTGGGGTGTGTGCGAGTGTGTTGGGGTGTGTGTGAGTGTGTGTGTGAGTGTGTGTTGTGTGTGTGTGTGTTGGAGTGTGTGTGTTGGGGTGTGTGAGTTGTTGGGGTGTGTGTGAGTGCGTTGGGGTGTGTGTGAGTGTGTGTGGGGTGTGTTGAGTGTGTGTGAGTGTGTGTTGTGTGTGTGTTGGAGTGTGTGTGTTGGGGTGTGTGAGTTGTTGGGGTGTGTGTGAGTGTGTGTGAGTGTGTGTTGTGTGTGTGTGTGGTGTGTGTGTGAGAGTGTGTGTGAGTGTGTGTTGTGTGTATGTGTGTGTGTGTGTGTGAGTGTGTGTGTGTGTGTGGTGTGTGTGTGTGTTGGGGTGTGTGTGAGTGTGTGTTGGGGGGGTGTTTTAAGAACGAGAAAAACATCCCTAAAATTGTGAAAACTGCCAAAATCTACCAAGCAACTTCTGCGAAAACACTTCTAGTAAGAGGGGTTTGGGGGGGTGGAAACCGTAGTGCCCGGAGAAAATTCACGAGGAACGAGACGGTAGTGAAAAGCGGAAGCACCTCGCCGCAGTCCTGACTTCCGGGGCAGACCCAACCGCGCCGTTCAGTCTTAAATCAGTTTCCACACAACAAAACAGATCAAAGCCCTGGTTTTGTCTAACACATTTTTGCGCTAACTGGCGGAAGAAGCCGGGTTGTTTTTTTTAAAGAAGCCCACAACGTTTCTCCTACACCGAGCAGTGATGGGTTGGCGTGAAAACGGATCTTAAAAACGACCGGACATCTTCTTGGTCTGACTCTCGGAGGGGAAGAGGTGAAGTATTAACTAGGCTGGCTGTCGGGTGGCGAGCTGCAGGAAGAGAGAGAGAGATGCTAGCCGGATACCTGATAGGAGTTGTTTGGATTTGGAGGCATTTTTCTTCCGTGCTTATCTGATTGTGCGCCGCGAAGTGCCGGAGCCCGACCCTCCCTTCTCTGCTTTTATGTGGCCAGGTCTCTTTAGCGCCCCCCCTCCCTAAGCGGTGTGTGTGTGTGTGTGTCCTGTAGGGTAATTAATGGCCCAGTCTTTGAGCTGTGTATCCTTATTCCGTCCGTTTTACTGGGTTTTCCCCGTCGGCCGTTTGCAGACCGAATGCCATACGCAGCTCTCGCCCTCTTTCTGGCCGAAGCGGGAGCAGAAACTGAAGGCCAATCCTTCAGGTTTTAGCGAACCCGGTTGTGGAAACAAACACTTTCCGTCTGGTGACCCTGTTCCGGAGATGCTGGACTGTCGCAGAGCCAGCAATCTATGCCGAACCTGGTGAGAGAAGAAGATGATGACCGGCTGAGCAAAAACGGAAACAATTTTGTTGAGAAAAAAAAAGATGTTCGGGCCACGAATGCCCTCGAAAAATAGAGTTTAATTTAGGTTTTCTGAAGCTCTTAAAGACTCATACAACAACGTGCGCGTGTCTGTGTTCACCAATAAACTGATCTGTGTTTGGGAAGTTACCATGGTGATGGTGGTGGTGGTACCATCCGACATGCAAGACCACGGCCAAAAGTTTTGCACCACCTAGAAATAACGACAACGAAAACGTATCGCGATATCACTCCCATGCACCCGCGACCGCTTCTACCTGTCAGTATTTCCAACCGAGTCTTCATTTATTCAGGCAATTAGGAAATCATCCATTTAAAGATGGTTTGTGCTATCACCATTAACTATAACTATTCCGCTGGTATTGGCGACTTCGAACCATTTGAAAGTCACCTACGAGACGTTAAGCACCCACAGGTCTGCTCCTACCGATTCAGCACAGTTCAATGCTTGAAGCAGGGGAAGCTGTCCGGTGCGCTGACCCATCCTTAATGTCTCCACATCTTTTCATTAAATCTAAATACGAGATCCGCGCCTCTATGTCCCGCTATAGACGGTAGGTAGCGCACTCGTCCCATAGTAACGGCGTCTCGTCCACACGGCTGGCATCATCCGAAGTTTGCTTTCTGTGTCTTGTCTTAACCGTAGACTTTGAGACGAGAAGGAAAAAAAATTGACTTCTGGTAATAACTCACCAGGAAGTGGCGGCGGAGTAGTGTGTAGTGTAATACCAATCGGTCTAGTTGTATTGGCCTGGAAGAAATGGACCAAAGGACTTGGAGGTTTTAGACATTGGCCAAGGATGTAGTGGTGGTTCTCAGTCGCTAGCTGTCGACTGATGTAGCTTCGGTTTACCGATTTCCGATACCGATGTTATTAAACCCGGATATTTAGTTTATGGATATAGGGAGGGAGTATACGATCGACACGTGTAATCGATACGGAATCTCTGTGACATCGACTCGTCACCATGCGCCCGTCGCCTAGCAACGACGGAGACAAGGCTTTCATGGAATATCTGCCAACGTAACCGGGACCTGAAAACCAAAAAAAGTAAGTTGCATTTGTCCCCTCCCCGTTTTTTTTTTCCTAGCGGTTAAAAGAAATGAAGAAAAAGACAAATATGAACTGCATAACGCTGTCAAAGGATTGGTTCCAGCCCGCTTAATTAATACGCGAAAGGTCAGATGACCTTCACAGCTATTAGTGGTGAAAGTGGCTGAAGTTCCTGGCACAGATCGGAAATTTCTCGTTCGCAACGCCATCAAATTGTAGCAGCGCATCTGCTGCGACAGAGATCTAGTAAACTTCTCATTTCTAACCCGCCTTAAGCCCGCATTTTTAAAGCGACAACAACCGTAGGAGGCAAGCAAATTAACTCTAATCCTTATCGATCAAAGTGGACATAATAACCAGAGAGTGCTGGCAAACCCAGCTGGATCGCGCCCGTGGACTACTTCTTCGGACTATTTTTAGAATCCGCCTCCTACAGGTGATCCTGGCCAGCCACACGGCATTTTCCTCACATCTGACAGGTAGGTAATTACTTCGTTAATATCTGTACAGGACGACAGGTGTTGCGAGAAATAGCATTAATCAGAAAATAACAGAAACTTTTGTTTTATTTTCTGTATAGATTGAGAGACCACATTCGTATTTGGTTTGTTGTTGTTGTTTTTTGTCTGAGTAATTACTTTCATAATTCCGTTGGTGGTTAACTTCTCCTGAAGTTGCTAATACTGGTTTGAATTTTTTTCTTTTTTTTTTGTAGAGTTGTCTTTCCTTCCCTTTTCACTGGAAGACGCACGCCTCGAGCAGAGAGTCTTTCTGAAGCCCCATTTACTAATACCAGAAAAAAATCCCTGCCAGAGTTTCCCTTTTCAGCTTTGGGAGGAAAACAGTTTTAGTCAAAAGGGAATGACAGGGGGGGGGGAACCCCACGTGACTGGCAGGTAAAGAACCGCGTTAGGGAAATACTCAAAAACCGAGCCGATTTCTGATTCTTGGACATAGGACCAACCGCGCCGTCCTAATGTTTTCGCGAGGGTATTCCGCCGTAGTAGACCTTTAAATTAGACAATAAGTCCCGGGTTGCGGCTCTTAAAGATGATGTTTCCTCCACTGATGATATTTCTCACAGAAAACGTAAAACAACAATGCGATTTTAAAAAAAAAAATTAGACGTAGAATGCGATATTTTACAAAAGGAAGGGGGGAAAATTGTGCCAAGACTCTGGTCTGAAGAATAATACAGCTTTAAATGTGGTGAGACAGTAATTGAAAATGCAAAAAGGGTAAGAATGCTCTAGGACTGGTTTTAAAGGCAATGAGTGAGGGTAAAATATGATAAACTGGTTTAAAAGACACCAATGTTAACAATCATGTAAGACTTTTTAAAAGAAACAATCAGGGGAAGAATATGCTAGAATTGTGGCTTTTATATACAATAATGGTAAGAATGTGGTGATACTAGTTCTAAAAACGACAGTAAAAACGCGGTAAGGCCTTGATTTTTTAAGATAATCAAGGTAAGAATGTGGTAAGACTGTTTAGGAAATTAATAATTCGAATATGGTTTAACAGTATCCAAAAGAAAGAAAAAGTAGGTAAACTAGGATAAATTATAATTCTGGGATTACCGGTTGGTGACGTAAATAACGGGAGGGGAGGTCTTTGTATAAATATTTTTTTTAAAATATAAAACGGTTGTCAGGCGGAATTCCCCATAATTTGCACTGACACTCATGGTAAAGACGCTGGAGGGGAGAGGCCCATACACCGGCTGACCCTTAGTCAAGCTGCTGCGTGTAGTGATCGCGCCGTCTGACCAGATCTAGATGGTTCGTTATTCCCAAAGGTGGAGACCTACTGGGATTCCCCAACGGTCGCGCGCGGTGAAGGCTGTTTGGGAGGGATCTCCAGAGAAAAGCACCGTTAAAGGGATGAGTGGGAAAGTTTTTATTTTCCAAAAAAAAAAAAAAAAATGAAGAAGAAAAAAACCGCTTACGCATTTAATACGGTCCGACTGAAGCCATCAGCACTTACCCCAAACACTTATTGCAACGTCTCCTGGCTGTGAACCGAGCCCCGTTAGATGCTTTTACATTTAAACGTGGGCAGAAAACTGAGAGCCTCGAGGGGTGTGTGTGGGGGTGTGGGAAGGGGAGATAAACATCAGTAGTAGCCGAGTCACTCTGGACCACCTGTTTGTTACTGCAAGTATCCACCGAATGCTGATCGTGGTAATACGGTCCAAAGCGATACTCCTTCCTCTCATAATTCCGTTCGTGAGAATATAAAGAGACTTTTAAAGAAACGACTTACACGTAACGATGATCGGTGGCGACAGGGTACTAATTGAACCACACGTGGGCGGGACCCTGATTGTGAAATCTATTCCAAAACCCAAACGAGATCGAAAGCGATCGGCTTGGCGTTTCTCTCGCAGTCAACTTAAACCGTGTGCAATACGGAAGCCAGATTCTTTCATCATCATCTTTTCTGTCAAAGATACGCCTGCAAATTAAATGTAAAACTCGCTAGCTAAAGTGGACTACGGAAAAACGTGCCATGTTTTCTGAGTCTGAATTCAAACTGCGGGGATTAAACGTTTTCTTTGTCCTCTATACCGTACCTACGCAGGTATCGATGGCGGCAAAGCTAACGGCTCGAAGAGATCGGTACTGCGTAGAGTGCGCGATGTCGTTGCCTCTTCCGGATAGAAGCGCTTCCCCGCTTTGATGCCCAGGGGCTTATTTACTTGATAGCTACGCAGTGTGAGCAGCGCGTCGACCGTGCACCGAAATGTCCGCAAACGTGAAGGGATGGAGGTTACGTGGCTCGAGATACGTAAGCAGCAGGTTTATCCGGTCATCTGCCGTGATCCACACTAAACCTAATCGTTCGGCACACACACACACAGATCTGTCTCCGGTGACCGCACTAACGTCGAGCCAGAATTCTGGATCTTCCCGCAATTCTCCGAAAAGCTCTGGCGACGATCGCACACCTGGCGGGTCGGGCCCACAGACGTGTGTAGCATTACTTGTTGGTCCAAACAAGGGCAAATGTTTAACAAAGGGAAGAAATAAACTGCTTCCTCTTTAAGAGATGATCGAAAGTAAACGTTGGGACCTTTGGTATCGGATTGCGTCTTTCGGTTGTGCCGCGATCAGGAATGTTTTTTTGCAGAAAGTGGTAACTAATGGAGAGCTAACCGGGAGACCAAGATCAATGCAGAGCCAATCGTCTATTCATTTAATTTCTATTTCCCCGATTTTTGCTTTCTAGAAATGATATTGTTTGTAGTAATGGCTACTTCGATATAGAAAGCTGCCTTCCCTAAGATAAAAGCCCCGAAACGTGACGATCGAACCTTCGATCGGGCCGAAAGACGTGTACCTGTAATTATCGGTGGGTGGGTCGAAGCTTGCTAAAGTGTCCGGGAGGAATCACACAAGCTGACCAGAGGACGGATTCATTACGCATTAGAACCAACCGGAACAAAGCGTTTCGGGCTGAACATCACGAAAGAATGGCATTGGTGGTGAATGGCCGGTTAATGGGTTCTGAGGACAGGGTAAAGCCACGTTAACGACAGGTATGTCGGTGGAGCGGAGGTCGGTTACACGGTGAAAGCGGAAAATATATGACGTCATTTAAAAAAAAAAAATTACTCACGAAAGATGCTGACCGATTAGAGACGGAAAACAACAACAACAACAATCCAATAAGCTCCGCCATGGGTATTCGGTTTACCGTTTATTTTTCTCGATTTCCGTTCCCGTACGCTCCAGGCCTTCTCCGAGCGTGGCGACCCCTACCAATCCTAGCCCCTCCGCCTACAGCCCGAACTCTTCGGTCCGTGTTGATTTCTTGCCAGCCTCGCCGAACAGTGGCCTGCTCTCGGTTTCGCTTTTTTTAAAAATCCCACCCTTATCAACGATTTCAACGACATGCCGATGGCATTTCTGATCTCCTCACACTGGCCAGTCCCCCCACCACCCACACCTATTTTTTTTCTTTCCCCCGGCTCAAAGTGGGGATATTACTTAACGGGCCCACCAGCAGAATAATGCCAAGAATTTATAGCTGGTGTAAAGCTGAATTAATTCGCGTCCTTTAATACCCCCTCTTCTTCTTCCTCTTCTTCTTCTTCCAGCGTTTACTCTTCCGATAAGATTGTAGATAAACCCTTCCCATTAACTCGGGGAACAGAGTTTATTCTTTCGACTATTTCTAATCTTAAAGCTTCGCCCTTCCATCTTCAGGGTCTTCTATCCCACATACTCGGAGCCGGCCGGCCACCTGGCGGTCAAGATTTGAGCTTTAGAAACGACTACCGCATTTGTGCTGACTTAGGGAAAGATCCATCCTCGGCCGACATGTTCGTTGGCGGGCGGCGAGGGAAATCGTCTTTACCGGGTCCGGCCGAGTACAGGTGAACTTTGCATCTTTAATTCTTAGTAAATACGGGGATTTCGTCTTCTCGTCCGCGAGTAGCTGACGCCAAATGCCAACTCTGCTGGAAGTAGCAAACGGAAGCCATTCGGAAACTCGGTCACGCGTGGATTCCGTGAGACGGAAACCAGACCGCGCCGAGGCTCCGACCGGCTTGTTGTTCCAGTGCTATCTGGGAATTTCGATAAGACCTTAATTTAAAATACTCACAGACCATTCGGTTGTTTTTAACTTCCGCATCGTGGAAAACGACCGACTCAAAATTGTGCAGTTCTTTAAAGTTAATTTCTTTTTTTTATCTTAACTCCATTTACATGGAAAAAAAAAGGAAAATTCCAGATCGAAATAACCTCGCCATTCCTCTAATCCATTTGCCGCTGTAACTCGATTCGCTCCTCCTTTTACATACAACGCAAAACTCGGGCATTCCGTGTAACGTAGAACGCGAACCGCTAGATGGCGTCCATTAACTGATCCGTGTTCGAGGCTTTCTGTATCGTCGGTTAGAGAAGCAAGAACTATAACAAACAGCAACCCATCCCCCCCAATCCTTCCAAAAAAAAAACAAAACGCGCGTGCCGATATACACAGGCGAGCAAGTAGGAAGTACCGAGAAGGAAAGTCTTTAGGAAAGAAAAAAAAAAGGGGGGCTATTTAAAATTTCTTTAGACGTTTTCAGAATGCCAAGCTAACGGAACTGCTTCAGGAAATCACTCTTTCGTCCAGTACTGTAAACATGTCTTTCACTCCGTTAAGGAGGAGGGGCGAAATTAAAAGCAAGACGTCTACTAACACAGACAGCCATTAAGCACGAATTGCGTTTCGGCGGATAAGCCAAAAAGAGAAATAAAGATTACATCTGAGCGTCCATTTTATTTCAGCTAAAAGCGTTCGTCAGATAAAAACCTTTCCGATCCGGCGAAAAGAAGGTGGGCAGACCGCGCTCAGACTGACAGAGAGCAGGACGCATTCTAAGCCTGCGAATTCCACGCTTAACGGAAGTGTCGAGTTTCCGATTTCCGGCGTCTTATTCAGATTGTAAAAAGTAATTCCCTCTGGCGGCGTCTGGCTATGTTGACATGTGATACCGGGAGGGGAGAGAAGAAGACACGATGTCTGACCGGGCTTTTTCCTTCTTCGGAAAGACATAAATTCAGAAACGTTTCTTGCCACAGATTATAACACGATCTTTGCCACTAATAATAATAATAATAATAATAATAATAATAATAATAATAATAATAATAATAATTTTAAAAAGCAAAACGGCAAACAAAAAAGAAAGAAACTCTCTGTATATAAGATATTAACTTATTATAAGACATTATGATGGCTTTCAGCTGTTAGATTTTTGGATACCGTTTGTCTTCATTACGCTGGATAGTTTTTTTTTTTTTTGGATTTCTTTCAGTACCTAAAAAAAAGAAATAAACCCACAGCAACAACATTAATTCACTTCGGTTACGAGGAAGGGGAACCATTCGGGGGAAGGTTTGTACGACATAATTCTGAGCAATTTTACACAAAAGTGCGCAACTTTGCGGACAGTGGTGGCTTTTATCCGAACCGCAGAACTCCGCGCACGGGTTGGGTTAGGGGTATGTGTGGGGGTGTGTGGAATCGGTCTGGGACCAACAAGAACAGTCGTGTTTCGCAAGCGATCGGAAATCCTAGGATTTTTTTTTAAGAATCTAAGACGAATAGATGAGAGTTGGCGCGCACTCACTACGACGACGTAAACGGTAGGCTGATCGTATGAGGAGACACCATACAAGATCTCAGCAAGGTGCTGCTCGAATAAGTCAGCTCGGACCTCTGGGGCGGACAAACCTATAAAGCTTAATAAGTGTCCATCTGTCGGTTTCCTGTTGGCCAAAGAGAAGCAGTTCTCCAGAGCCACATTTAAGCCGAAACATTCACTAGTGGGGGTTTTGAAAAAGATGTAAACATTCGTCTTCAGTTATGTAAAGATTATGACATTTGCGAATTGCATGGAAAACCTTTAAGTTTCAAGTGTAGCTTAATGAGAATTAGTTGTATTTTATGTGAAAGTAACTTTAAACTTTAATTTATTTAGTTTTTGCATTATGCTAATTTTTTAAATTATTCAGGAAAACATTCTCTTGAAATCACGTATTTTTTTAAATGTATTTGCTGACTAATACCTGGAAACTCGCGAAAAATACCTGTATTTTTTTCAGATATAGGAGATTAATAGATTACGTGGGGATAAAGTGAAGTTAAATGATGTGCTACGATGCATGTCAGCGCGGCATGTGACCGAAACGAATAACGAGGCATATTAGCAGAACTGGTCAGGCAAGACGGAGACATGACGACACATAACTGGCATCAAGGAAAACAGTGCAAGCTCACATCCTTTAACTCCGACATTATGGATTGCAGCAAAGCGTCTGTAAAGTGACTTAACTCTCCCGATCAACGCACAGATTCTGTTGGTCGGCCTGATACTAAGTCGACACTTACATTCTTCTTCTTCTGGTGTTCGAAAATCTTGCATTCCTCGCGATTTACAGTCGCACTGCGTAGAGGACGAAGTAAACTGTGGCGGGTAACCATCTGTTAAAGAAGTACTTTACTGTTCCGGAGTTTGGCTCTGGCCATAGATCGGATCGACTTGAAAGGGGAGGCTACTTCGTCGGGCTTTGTCTGTTTTGGTGACCTCGTTTGTTTGAAACCTCACAGGTGCGAAGAGAATGAATCTGTGGGGCGGGCGGTACGGGGAATGAAGAGCCGACATTGTTGACCCGTGCGACAACCAGAACAACGATAAAGAAGAAGGGCGAGTGCGACAATTTCACGGTCGACTTGGGAACACGGTTCGTCGACGTCGTGTCACAGGTCGGGAGTGATTGTGGGGGGGGGGAGATGAGGGGAAACGGCCCGTAACCGAACTCGGCAACACGAGCGACCAGGGAATACATCTAACAATAGCCGGGGAGGCGCGAAGAGAGCTATCTTTTCCTCTTGTCTTTTTTATTGGGAAAGGGACGGATGATTTTACAATTACTTCCATAAACGATCGCTCTGGGGACACCGCAATAGATTTGTCTCGGTTAATTCAATATCACCGGCCCCATTCATCGCCCAAGATAAGGAATGGAGTGCGCGCGCGTGCGCGTGTGTGTGTGGGGTTGGCTCCCTCGCTGTGTTCTCGTTATACTTGAAAAAGGTTTTATAAAAGAACCCCACGTTTATAAAACTGGAGATATTTGCCAAACTTCCGTGTCTTTGAACAGCTTCCTTTAATGGGTCTTAGAGGTGACAACAACCGAAGCAGCTTGAAAGAGGAAACGTTTGCGCAGAAGGACAGTGCCAGGTGCCCGGTCGCCTGGCAGCGGGATGAGGAAATGCATTCATCTCATTTCTCTTTTCTTTTCAATTTTATCAGCAGCTCGGACAAACCTGTAAATGACCACGTTGCCCTTTTGCTCATCAAGGTCGACAAGGTGGTCGTTCCTCCTCGAGTGGCAGCCGAGCATCCGCTGGTGAGTGGAGCTTACCGTGAACAACAGCAGCAGCAGCAGCAGCCGGCCCGGTGGGGCAGGTGGTAGCGGGTTAGCTCCATAAGGGGACCGTTGCTCCTGTACAGGGTTCGATCCCAGGTTGGGGTCGGAGGAGAGTTGTCGCTGATGATCGCCATAGCGTGAAACAGCTGTACGGCATTTCCTTGGTGCCAGACTTGAGAGAGACCTCCCGGGTCCTTGGGGCCCACGGTGTCGGGGGACCGGGCCGCTTGTCGGCTCGACGAACTTCTTTCAGTCACGAGTTTGAACAGCAGCAGCAGCGTGCTGGGACGAGGAACTGGAGCGGCCACGCAAAGGAGTTTCGGCCCGCGGAGATGGTCTTGAAGAAAGAACTCACTCCAAGGTCAGGGAATTCTCTGATCCTGCCGCTGCCCACTTAGGTCCGAATGTGTGCCGGGCCGTTTGTCGCCACGGGACTTGAGGACTAGAAGCACCGATGGGGGGGTGGATATGTCTCCGAAAACGGAAATGATTTGGATTAAAGTAACGCTTTATTGTTATTCGCGGGAGTGGGTTCTTTTTTTCCAAAGCCACAGGTTTGTCCGGATAGTGCGGTTGTTGCTTTAACTACGTACCCGAGCTTTCACCTGTGAGTCAGCGGTTACGCCCGGTGTCGGGCGACTTTGTGTGGCGCCTGGAAAAAAACGTGTTCTAGATTAAAGCCCGTTTGCTGTTGGCGAGTAACGGTCTCGCTCTGAGAGAAGATGCGGAGATGGGGTCCGTCTCTTCGCGTGATCTTTTCTTAACTTCCTCTCCCCACCCCCTCTCCACCGCCACCACCGCCGAGGAATCGAAGACAGCAAATAATACTGTGCGAAAGAAATACGGTGTTCTGTTTTACAGATAGATCTCTTACTGCGACCGAGACTGCGGTGGCTTGGCCTGGACGGGAGCTCTCGGCCAGTTAGTTATCGGGTGTCGGCGAGCCTGGGCGGCGGGGTGGTGAAACAGAGGAACCGACCGCATCAGCAGAAACGGAAGAACAGACGGTGACCCGCCAACAGGTGGTTTGTTGATGCACGGCGGTGTGCTGAAAGAAATGCTCCAACTATTAAAATCCGTCTGATTGCGAATGCAGGGAGGGCGGGAATCTAGCGGTGGGGCGAGCGTTGTTCCGGTTGACGAGAACGTGACAGCGGTGCTAGCTACGCGTGGGTGGCATGAAATGGAGGAGTCGTGATTGCATCTCCATCCGAATCGAGTTATGCGTGAACTTTATAAACCTGCCGGGAAGGTATTCTATTCCTCGCATCAGTCCCGTTTTTGTGTGTTGTGTTCCTTCTTCTTCTTAACCAGATAAAGGAAAACAGACTTTCAAACTACTATTGTAGAAATGCTTTAATTTTACGATACAAAAAAAAAGAGAAGTTGGGGGAGAGATCTGGATACAGTAACAATGACGGACAGACACCTCGTGGTCTTACCACGTCCTCACATCGATATGGAAACAGCAACTCATCCGTTAAAATGGTTGGAAACCATTTTTTTTTTAAAAAAAAAAAACAGCGACGTATTTTATCTGCACTCAAAAGAAACCTTAACTTTAAATATTTCTAATACCGCATTTTACACTGTTACATTAACACGGGCGTCGATAAACAGTTCACATATTGATACGCACAGGTAATTCTGCATAACGACGATGCTCCATGTATTTTTTCCTGTTATCCTTCATTTACAGTACCAGATATTCCGTCTCTAAACAAACTCTATAAAAGTTTCAATGTCTGCATATTCGCCCCTGGTAAGGACTGTCGCTCGACTGTAATACAAAAGGAAACAAACCATGTTGTATCTTTATTGTTTATAATCACTAAACATCAAGAAGAACTTAAGTATCATTGTACAGCGCATCTGAATCTAGCGGTTTTGTCTTCTGTAAGGTCCGCTTGTCTCGTCTTCTTCAAGGTCTACTAGTCTCGTCTTCAGTATGGTCCACTAGTCCCGTCTTCTGTAAGGTCCGCTAGTCTCGTCTTCTTTAAGGTCCGCTAGTCTCGTCTTCAGTATGGTCCACTAGTCCCGTCTTCTGTAAGGTCAGCTAGTCTCGTCTTCTGTAAGGTCCGCTAGTCTCGTCTTCTTTAAGGTCCGCTAGTCTTTTCTTCTTTAAGGTCCGCTAGTCTAGTCTTCTTTAAGGTCCGCTAGTCTTTTCTTCTTTAAGGTCCGCTAGTCTCGTCTTCTTTAAGGTCCGCTAGTCTCGTCTTCAGTATGGTCCACTAGTCCCGTCTTCTGTAAGGTCCGCTAGTCTCGTCTTCTTTAAGGTCCGCTAGTCTCGTCTTCTTTAAGGTCCGCTAGTCTTTTCTTCTTTAAGGTCCGCTAGTCTCGTCTTCTTTAAGGTCCGCTACTCTCGTCTTGAGTATGGTCCACTAGTCCCGTCTTCTGTAAGGTCCGCTTGCAGACAAACGTCTTACTGCCACTTAAGGCGACAGTGCCTAATTCAGTAGACGTTACAATTATGAACGACTTCTTAAAATCCGGATAAATACTTTATCTTAATTAATTACTTGTTGTTTTTGTTTTTTTTTGAAGAAGGATAATTACAATAGTATTTAATGTAAATACAAAGTACTTTTTTTGAGAAAGCGCATCGCTATTACCCGCATATTTAGCCATGCTTTTTAAGTACCCACGACCAGACGTCAATAACTTAGTGGCGTGACCTTGAAAACGTACCCTGTTCGTGTATAGTTGGCTGGTAGTCGTATCTCCTATCCGGAACACTAGCCTGACGGGACTGGGGGGAGCGTTACGCCGGAAACCATGTCCAACACGGAAGTACCAAATGCACTCCGACTTTTCCCGATCTGGCGAAAGTACTGGCGAGAACTTTTCATCTTTTAGACGATGGGTTGTACTTTGATAATCTTTTAAAATTTTCTTTTCTTGGTTCGACGGTTTTCCTACCCTTTCTGACTTCTTCCCTGATATTCATCTTTCTAAAGAAAGTTGATTTATCTGGCAAATACTAAAACAGCAACGCAAACGAACCAACCGGAAACAATTTGTCTTTTATTAGTGCAACTATTTGAAGAGTCAAATAATTAAATAAAGAAATAAAATTTACTTATTTTAATCTTCAGGCATCCAAATATCTAGTAAAGTGATTTTCAGTTGTTTTCTTTGGAACCTGCAACTTCCAAAAAAAATGGCATTGATCTTTCTCCTGCTGCCGTCTTCCCAGTCCACCGTTTTACCTTCTGTTTAATGGGATAAGACGGACTTTAGGGTATAAATTAAAATTAATTACGAGCAGGTGAGAATCGCTTTTTGGTGGGTATTTCTGTGAGAACTTATGTTCAACTGCATTTCTGCATTGTTAATGTTGTAAGACGTTCTTAACAACGGAGATAACCCCTCTACAGTTGAAACATGGTACCGCACTTATTCTCTAGAGAGCGCGCGCCAGGCGAGAGGGGCTCGACACTTCTGGCTACGGCAGGGAAATCCCGACGACAGCCCTTTGTCGCCAAATTTGGAAAGAAAACCACGTAGTCGTATAGTACATATAACCACCGTGTCACCGTCCGCTCCAGCTGAGTTTTTAAGATGAAAAGGTATTCAGTCTCCTAAACTCATTTAAATTTGAATATTTAAGCCAGATGGTTCGGATAATTTCACCCCCGTTATTATTATTATTTTTTTTTGCTCCTAGTAAATTTACTAATATCATACAAGAAAGTGAGTTTTCTTGTTGGTACCCGCCCGGAACAGTGGTTGGATGGGGAAAAGGGAGCTTAACACCGGAAACTATAGCCAGCGCGAGAGGGCTGAACATCTGTTTAGTTTTCTGAAAGCATGTGTAGGGGGCGTTTGTTTTTGTGTCAATTTATGGAATTGTTGAATGCTATCGTACGCGCAGTGACGTCATTGCGGTACGGTAAACGTGCGGTGATTGCTATGGCTTCTAAGAAGGAAATATCAGGTGACAAGGATGTAAAAACCAAAGTCTTAACTAGTGAGAACTACTTCATACGGCAGATTGCAGTCCGGCCTCGTGTTTTTGAGGAGGCGCTGTGTGGAAGTGGCTCTTTACAGGTGAGGGAGTCCTGAGTTTGGACTGGTTGGAATTAATTAGCCGCGGTCAGTTAGCGAAGCACGGGGATGGATCAATACAGGGTGGAGCTGCACATATTAAGGATGTCAGGGATTTGCATAAAATCGGAGGTATACTGACTACCGACAGGTACAGGTAGGTTCTCATCTATAATTCCATTTTCAAATGAAGAAATTTCATTTGGGTAGAGATTCATCTTCCAACATGGCAATGCCCACCCCCCCCAAGCATACAGCCAATTATTCCGGTTAAAACCTGCCTGGACATAAAGAGGCTGACGGACCACCCACGAAGATGCCTTGGCCTGCACAAAGTCCTGATATAAACGTCAATGAGGCTAAATGGGAGTTATACGACTAACACAAAGCAAAACGGCAGCCATTAACCTTGGATGGATTTTGGAAAGTGCTACATGACATTTGGGACAACATTCCACAGTCATACATTGATAGCCTGTATGGGAAGATGAAAACAAGGGGTCAGGCTCTGTATAAAGCAAATGTCTTAGGGTTTGAAAGATTCTTACTTTGTACTGCTTTCAGAGGTAAAGTTTTGCTCTAACTATTGGCAAAGTTGGTGTCTTCCATGTGCAGATCATAACGACACCCGGTAGGCATTCCGCCATGACGCCTGTTGTGACGTAGTACTTGTTGTTGTTTTTTTTATGTTACGCGTTTCCCCTATCAGCGAATTGAGTAACTACGAGCAGCGAACTAATTGCAGCGACCTAGCGGACTCGTTTATACGTGGCTAGCGTTCTTGCAAAATATGGCATAGAAAGTCTCGTAAGTGTTCACCTGTGGGCACGACGCAATCCAACGTTCATTTGCTACCATTTTTAGAAGCTTAAACAGAAAGAGAGAACTTCTGTAAATATTGTAAGTAAAGCTGAGCGGCATAACTCATATCTGAATAACCAGAATTCCGTGCGCGCCAAACCAACTCCTCCCGGTTACACGTTTTCCCGCTGTTAACCAGAGACGAGAGCAGGGAAGATAACCCACTGACTGACTCGGTTAGTAATACGTCGGCCAGCCATGTGTTTATTTGCGTCCTTTCGGTCGTAACGATTTTTGTAATTAACTTTTACTTTGGTGAATATGAAAGCCGAATAAACGTTACTTATTTCGATAATTTATAAGATCATTATTTAACAATAGTAATTAGATTTTCTTCTTTCCATAACTGTTTACTTGTTTTTCTTTTCCATAATATCCTGATGCCGGAAGATAAGTTGATCTTTAATTTATCTTTAATGACATCATGCGACGTTTGCATAAAATCGAACACGAAAGATGGTAAATGCGGTGTAAATCTCTAATAAAGGTGATTGCTTCGTAAAGGTAGATTTCCTTCTTAGCTCGGAATTGCACGAGGGTAATTATTGCGCCGGTTGACAATGCCATAGTGGGGATATCGATATGATCGGAAATCGGCATTGTTAGGCGTCTTTAAAGCGCCGTCCCGTGTAGAGGGAGAGAGCAGGAGGGAGCAGACAGAAACCAACCGTCGGGAAGGAGGGAGGGAGGGGAAACGGAAGATTGTCCCCGAGCCTGGGTGGTCTCCACGCGCGGCTCGCTCGGCTAAATCGCGGGGTGTTGATGGAAGACGTAGAATGGAGAGGACGTGCGAGACGAGCTTTCGAGGTCGATGGCTGTTGTCTTTCTGCGGCTCGTAGCCAGCTTCTTCTCCGAACTTCTTGTGTCCCTGTCGGCCACAAAAGAAACCATCATTCCTCGACACCATTATCCGTTGAGCCCGTCATTCAACAAAGGCCTTCAGGGGGATTTGATTTAGCACGATCTTGCTGACGCGGCAGACTTTGTTAACTACGTGCGACCACAGTCGGGCAACCTTTCCGCGCCGGTTACAAACTCCCTGAACTCTCGGTCAAGATGAGATCTCCAATTTCTATGGCACGTGACAGAAACGTAGCTTTCTTCGACAAAATTTTTGATTTTTCCAAAACTTTTATTATTTCGATTAAAAAATCCTCAAACTTAATTTTTTAAAAAAAAAATTTTATAAACAAAAGTATATGTTCAACGAATCGTAACAACAGCATTAGAGAGGAAATGTATTTACAAGATCATAAACAAACACTGTACCTTTTCTTGCTTCTAAAAATATTTTTATTGCTTTTAATCTTGGAATACTTCTTACAGCGCTGTTTCCTTATAACGCTCTCTATCCTGAAGGAAAGTTCCTACATGTGATAATGACCTCCTATAGCGCTGTTTCCTTATAACGCTCTCTATCCTAGAGGAAAGTTCCTACATGTGGTAATGACCTCCTATAGCGCTGTTTCCTTATAACGCTCTCTATCCTGGAGGAAAGTTCCTAGATGTGGTAATGACCTCCTATAGCGCTGTTTCCTTATAACGCTCTCTATCCTAGAGGAAAGTTCCTAGATGTGGTAATGACCTCCTATAGCGCTGTTTCCTTATAACGCTCTCTATTCTGGAGGAAAGTTCCTACATGTGGTAATGACCTCCTATAGCGCTGTTTCCTTATAACGCTCTCTATCCTGAAGGAAAGTTCCTAGATGTGGTAATGACCTCCTATAGCGCTGTTTCCTTATAACGCTCTCTATCCTGAAGGAAAGTTCCTAGATGTGGTAATGACCTCCTAAAGCGCTGTTTCCTTATAACGCTCTCTATCCTGAAAGAAAGTTCCTACATGTGGTAATGACCTCCTATAGCGCTGTTTCCTTATAACGCTCTCTATCCTGAAGGAAAGTTCCTACATGTGGTAATGACCTCCTATAGCGCTGTTTCCTTATAACGCTCTCTATCCTGAAGGAAAGTTCCTAGATGTGGTAATGACCTCCTATAGCGCTGTTTCCTTATAACGATGTCTATCCTGAAGGAAAGTTCCTACATGTGGTAATGACTTCCTATAGCGCTGTTTCCTTATAACGATCTCTATCCTGAAGGAAAGTTCCTAGATGTTGTAATGACCTCCTATAGCGCTGTTTCCTTAAAACGATCTCTATCCTGAAGGAAAGTTCCTAGATGTGGTAATGACCTCCTATAGCGCTGTTTCCTTATAACGATCTCTATCCTGGAGGAAAGTTCCTACATGTGGTAATGACCTCCTATAGCGCTGTTTCCTTATAACGATCTCTATCCTGAAGGAAAGTTCCTACATGTTGTAATGACCTCCTATAGCGCTGTTTCCTTAAAACGATCTCTATCCTGAAGGAAAGTTCCTACATGTGGTAATGACCTCCTATAGCGCTGTTTCCTTATAACGATCTCTATCCTGAAGGAAAGTTCCTACATGTGGTTATGACCTCCTATAGCGCTGTTTCCTTATAACGATCTCTATCCTGAAGGAAAGTTCCTACATGTTGTAATGACCTCCTATAGCGCTGTTTCCTTATAACGCTCTCTATCCTGAAGGAAAGTTCCTAGATGTGGTAATGACCTCCTATAGCGCTGTTTCCTTATAACGCTCTCTATCCTGAAAGAAAGTTCCTACATGAGGTAATGACCTTCTATAGCGCTGTTTCCTTATAACGCTCTCTATCCTGAAGGAAAGTTCCTAGATGTGGTAATGACCTCCTATAGCGCTGTTTCCTTATAACGCTCTCTATCCTGAAGGAAAGTTCCTAGATGTGGTAATGACCTCCTATAGCGCTGTTTCCTTATAACGCTCTCTATCCTGAAGGAAAGTTCCTAGATGTGGTAATGACCTCCTAAAGCGCTGTTTCCTTATAACGCTCTCTATCCTGAAAGAAAGTTCCTACATGTGGTAATGACCTCCTATAGCGCTGTTTCCTTATAACGCTCTCTATCCTGAAGGAAAGTTCCTACATGTGGTAATGACCTCCTATAGCGCTGTTTCCTTATAACGCTCTCTATCCTGAAGGAAAGTTCCTAGATGTGGTAATGACCTCCTATAGCGCTGTTTCCTTATAACGATGTCTATCCTGAAGGAAAGTTCCTACATGTGGTAATGACTTCCTATAGCGCTGTTTCCTTATAACGATCTCTATCCTGAAGGAAAGTTCCTAGATGTGGTAATGACCTCCTATAGCGCTGTTTCCTTATAACGATCTCTATCCTGAAGGAAAGTTCCTACATGTTGTAATGACCTCCTATAGCGCTGTTTCCTTAAAACGATCTCTATCCTGAAGGAAAGTTCCTAGATGTGGTAATGACCTCCTATAGCGCTGTTTCCTTATAACGATGTCTATCCTGAAGGAAAGTTCCTACATGTGGTAATGACCTCCTATAGCGCTGTTTCCTTAAAACGATCTCTATCCTGAAGGAAAGTTCCTACATGTGGTAATGACCTCCTATAGCGCTGTTTCCTTATAACGCTCTCTATCCTGAAGGAAAGTTCCTAGATGTTGTAATGACCTCCTATAGCGCTGTTTCCTTAAAACGATCTCTATCCTGAAGGAAAGTTCCTACATGTGGTAATGACCTCCTATAGCGCTGTTTCCTTATAACGATCTCTATCCTGAAGGAAAGTTCCTACATGTGGTTATGACCTCCTATAGCGCTGTTTCCTTATAACGATCTCTATCCTGAAGGAAAGTTCCTACATGTTGTAATGACCTCCTATAGCGCTGTTTCCTTATAGCGCTCCATTTACCAAGAACGCATCCTGAACACTATAAAAGGTATGACTGTAGTTTCAACAAGTAAAACTAGTGGGTTTGATTACGAAAGCAGAAAATTCCACAAAATTAATTTCTTTCTGCAGTTGTTGACAAAATATTTGTTATATATACTACATTTGTTCAAAGAGCGGCTGCGTAGTAGTCCATTGGATAGTTTAATAGACTGCTTTGGTCGAAGGCTTGGCTTGGCATAGTTCTCTGGCATAGTTTATTCTTGCTTCTCTTTCTCAAACTGTTTCGTGCGTTTTCTTCCACATCTAAAACGAAAGGACTCGAGCAGAGAGTTTCTGCTACGCCGCCTGCTGTGCCCTGCTACCGTGAAGAGTGATGAGCGCCAATGGAACAACCTGGTGGCAGAAATATGGCGACTGCTTATGGCTGGAAGACGAAAAAACAATATCTATTTACTCAGTAATTCTGTAGAAAATTGAAGAGGAAGTAAAAATTGCAAAGTTATGCACTGTGTAACCATTCAGTTTTCTTCAACTCTTGGTTCCATGGACAACTCTGGACAACAATGAGCACAGATCTCCACCCGAATAAGCTTGTATAATATCGCCACTTAGGGTGCAGAGCGAGAAAGGAAAATCCTCGCAAGCAAAATTTGCAGAGCTTAGGCAAGCACTTCGGAAAGAATGGTCACAAATCTCTCCAGTTTTAGAGACGGCTTCTAGTGAGTGCCATAAAGTAGGTTATGAAAAAGTAAGCGAGAATCAGTAACCCCGATAATGACTCAAATATATACGAGTCAAATGATAACAAGGTGGACAAAGTCTGCAGTCCGGTTTCATTTGTCTACGTATGAAATGATTTTCTTTAAAATCATACTTGGTTACAGCACCGATGAATATCCTCACTTTTTGGTTGGCATCTACCCTACCGATGACTTCAGGTGTTAACAATTCACGTCTGATAGCCGAACCTGAGTTTGGAGAACCAGGGATGAGACTCAATCCTAATGTCTTCAGCCCACGGTCCATTATAGAGGGGGGAAGCGTCATGGTGTGGACTGCAATCGGGCAACGTGGTGAAAAGACAGAAACTGTTTTTGACAAATAATACCTCAGTTCTGTTGGATACTTCCATTTTTAAAGCACATTCTCTGCCATTGTGCCAACGAGGGATGGTGGGCATTTATGCTCGTATTCTTCGAGACGATGCAGTAACACACTTTTCGTATGATCGGTTTGAAAGACGAAACAAGACATTCATATTTCCTTGTTTTTGCCCCAAAACCCTTGATATGAATCTCATCGAGCACATATTGAGGGAGGCTTCTTGATCGTCAGCTAACAATATGATAGAATTAAAGGAAGCTCTTAGATTGGTACATGGAGAACACTGACCGGACCGTAATACGAAATCTTGTTGATTCGATGCCAAAAGGAGGGTAGAGGCTTTTCGTGCGATAAAAGATGGTTCGTCCAAGTAGTACCATAAAGAATTTATTTCTATTGCTTGTCTTTATAAAGTTTTCTCCCAGTTAACTAAAAGAAACTGTAGTACAACGGGTGGCCAGATCTTTAAATCGATTCTAAACCGCGGATCTGGGGGAGTCAGTTAAGACGCTCTGCAAAGAATAGGTAACGAAGAGTTATCTCTCTTGTGTTCGCTTCACTCCCGATATTCGCTAAAGAAGTAAAGGCTAACTCTTGTCCAACGATTGACCTGTTCCCGGCTCTTCGATCCCGTCGAGCATCGCTACTTCCGTCATCATAGCGTGGCACGCGCGCGCGGCAATGGAAGCGGATCTCCGAGAGTCCGTAGACAAAAATAAACAAACCGGTCGGGTCAGGTCGGGCGGCCGACGTAGAGTGGAGACATTGTTTCTGGAAAGTTGCGTAGCCACGTCGCGCTTCTCCGGGGTCCGGATTTTCCGAGCAAATCTAATTCTCACCCTAAACTGGGACGAAGCGGGTATGGGAGAGAAGGAAAGAAAAAAAGAAAGATTTTAAAGTTGACTTTTGGTTTTTACGTGAGTGGAACTCCGACAGTCTAGCTAACGGCGACCCGAACCCCACCCCACCACCACTAACCCCTTATCTCTTCCCTCCCTCCACCCTGCTGGTTCCTCTCGTAACGGTGAGATGTCAAGTCTGCAGCAGAACGTGCAGACCAGTCGAGGCATTTTTTGGTAGCGAAAAATCGGATCTCAGGATTCGACGCGGGTTCCGTAAATCGTCGATACGCTTTGATTTCCTCAGTTGAAGAGAGGCCGTGCAACGTCTTTCAGTACTTATTATTGGAGTGATGTCCCCTTGAGAACGTTCTCTTTAGAAATGACAACGTTAAAATTATTAATTCTGCTGTGGAGTTCTTAGGCGTAAAGTTCTTTGTAAATAAATATGACTTGGTTTAATTTCCTTATATGTAGATACCGTGTAATCACAAGAATTCTCTGAACTGGGGACAACGGAATCTGTCACTAGAAACTACTAAAGAAGCGGAAATTATCTTGGCTAATCCCAAAAGCCAACGGAGACTTTGGTTGAACATTATTTACAAATGGCACAACTAATTTCGAGCTTAATCATGACATCATACAATATATTGTATTTACTAATTACCCAAGATTAATTACTAGAATTGTACTAAAGATATTGTATAAGATAGAAATTTAAAAAATAATCTTTTAATTCGATGAAATTTTTAACTGTATAGAAAACAATTAGTAATTGACAAGTAGCTTGCTGCAATGAGATTTTTATAAATGCATGGATTATTATTAAAGAGATCGAATGCCAGCAATAAGCTTAGGGTCTTTTTTTTTTTTAATTTCAGAAGAAACTTCCTGGCGTCAGTTTCCTAAACGAAGAGGAGATTGGCCGACCTCCTACTGCAGAAAGTCTCTACCAGAACTCTTTCATTTTAAGATGTAGGAGCAAACTGTCGCGACCCACCATCTAACGTAGAAGAGAGAGAGAGAGAGAGAGAGAGAGAGATGCTGAGAGAGATGACGTCAGTACAGAGAGAGAGAGAGAGAGAGAGAGAGAGAGAGAGAGAGAGAGAGAGAGATGAGAGAGAGAGATGACGTCAGTACAGAGAGAGAGAGAGAGATATGCTGAGAGAGAGATGACGTCAGTACAGAGAGAGAGAGAGAGAGAAGAGAGAGAGAGAGAGAAGAGAGAGAGAGAGAGATGCTGAGAGAGATGACGTCAGTACAGAGAGAGAGAGAGAGAGAGAGAGAGAGATGCTGAGAGAGTTGACGTCAGTACAGAGAGAGAGAGAGAACTTCGCCACGGAGATGTGCCAAACCGGGCTAGCCCCCGAACGGGATTCGAACTTGAGACATAACCTTTAGAAGTCTACCACTGACGAATTGCACACCGCGAGTCCCTTCTCCGCTTTACGGCGAACCCTTGTAACTCGATTTCTGGGCCACAACCTGAAGAACGTTTTTGGTTTCCGGTCTAACATTGCGCGCGGCCACCGCTGATCTCTCACGAAGGAGAGATACAACCATATTCTGAGGCGACATGTTTAGATGAACACCTCGAGTCCCATCTAGGAAGCCGCTGTATTTTTTTTCCCTTTTTTGTGGTAAAGAAGACAAAAAAACAAAAACGTGATTAATTTGGGGCCCCAAGGCTTAAGGGAACTTAAGCTCGAGCGTGGTCACTTTCGATAATCTATTACTCTCCCCGGAGATGTCCGGAATCTGAGCTAGAACATTAATTCCAAACTTTGAGTATCCTGAGAAAGAAAGGAGAAAGGAACGGAGTGGGTCCTCTCATCTCGTTATCTTCCATGCTGTATCTTAGATTTCTCACGGGGTAGGGGTTGGTGCACGCACGCGCGCGCGAGCGTGTTAAAACTAATTCTCTCAAAGGTTTCGAGCACCTCATTGGAAATCTTTTTAATTGATTACACGGGAAATAAAATCTCCGATTTGAGTATTTTCAGACCCGAACAGTATTTATTTGCTTGTTTATTTATTTACTAAAATCTTAAGTCGAAGCATATTATATATACACATTTCCTTTTTTTTTTGCTTTGACCACAAATATCCCCCACGTGACTTGACACGTGGCCAGTATTCCCTCTGCCGGTGTGTAAGTGAAGGTCTTATCTACAGCGGTACATATGCTTGAAGAGTCTGTAGAAGCCAGAAGTGTATTTTTTGCCATTCCTGTGTAAACAAGAAGCCATATAGCACGAGAAAGGTGCCACAGTCGCGTATTGTTTGCATAAAAAAAGTGGGAAGGGGATAGGAAACCCTCCCCCCCCAAAAGACGATCCTGATTTTAAAAATGCCTAGCTCTTGCTTTTATGGCATTCTTTGTCGGTGTGGGTGCATCTGTGAGTCGATAAGGACCGCCGGGCTGCCCCCCCCCCGCCTCGGAGTGTCCCGATATAGTCGGGAGGTAAACGCCCATCGGGAAGTCGTAAAAAAAAAGGCTGTGCGAGCAACTCGAAACGGTTCGCCGGCTGATAGGGGTTTAATCGTCTCGAGTTGTCTACCCTGAAGGTTTTACGTTTGTCGCAGAGCCCGCGTTGGAGCTGGTGGCGGGTGACGCGGCTCTGCCCAGCGCCCGCATGAGAACTGTTTGTGTTTGGCTCCACCATTGTGAGAAAAAGAAGTAGTTCTGTTTTTCGTCCGAAGTCTGGTACTGCGTAAACCTCCCAGTATAGACTGACTGTGTGCATTTATTTCAGCATTTCTGTCCGTCGTTCCGTCCGTTAGCTGCTGCAAGTCTACGGCAATCATCTTTCATGTTGTCTCTCGTCCTACTTCTCTGCATACCTTATGTCTGCTTCCCGCATCTTTCTAAACAACTGTTGTTGTTGTTGTTGTTTTGTTGACATGTACGATCCAAACAAGCCTGCATATTAGTTTTATGGTCCGCATTACTGCCATTCAAGGAGCATAAGCCCAGTATGCATTTTTGCAGCGAAAGAGTAGAATTTGTTTTAAAACGTGTAGCAGAGAGGCGGGGACGCGGCGGCTTACGGGACCTGATAGTCCTGATCTATCCAACACTATGGCTGCCGCCACCACTTACTGTTTGTCGTTCACCAGACAGAAAGGCAAGCTTTCCCTGGAAACCTCTTGGAAACTAGGCAGAGCTCGGTTTTAGGATGGTTCCCGCTCAAAAAGTATCCAGATCTCGCCGAGTTTTCAGCCAAATCTACAGAATGTTGTTGTTGAGTTTTACACCAATCTCAACAATAAGAAAAAAAAAAAACAAATCCTTTCTACATTAGAGATAATCCTAGATTGGAGATTTTGTTTAACCTAATTGGAGGGTGGCACCGGCCGGAGGGGGGAGGATTTAAGAGAACAGTAGCACTCACAACGTTCCACATGTTGCGGCTATGTAAGGTTCGGTTTAAACAGTAGAATTGCGAATTGCGATATACGAAATTAATATAGAAATTAAATAATAAAGATCTCATATCGCTATCCTATTTGTGAAACAATGCAAACGAGAGTAAAGTAATGGTATTAGTAGAACCCGTGCAAACAGTATCTCCCAGTTTTCACATCTATGACGTACGTGCGAGCATCGTGCACATCTATGACGTACGTACGTTCGACATATAGCATCGTGCACATCTATGACGTACGTGCGTTCGACATATAGCATCGTGCACATCTATGACGCACGAGAAATGGTTTGTGATTTGCTTGCAGACTGTTGATCTGTGGTTGTTCTTAAGTGTTTCAAAACCTCAATTACTGAATTCCCTTTACAGGAAATTAATTCTATAGCCAAGCTACTATAAGAAAAGAATGGTGAATGTTTAATTTATGGAATAAATTAAGTTTATTTATTAAGAATTCTCAATGATCTTCGAAAATATAATACAGTTTCTTGCACCCATATGCAGTTTTATATGTAATTTAGTTTCTAATGAGCCTTTTTATAATTTATGTAATATACTGTAGTTTGTACTAAACATATATATGGGTTTATATGTAATAGAATACTACGACCGACCGTGGGATGCGAAGTTCAGCCGCTACAAATATATTAAAAAGTAGGTGAAGAAAACAACAGCAGCGAAAACCTAGAGAAATACGTCGACATATTTATTAGCACACTGACAGTGGATGTAAGTAAGATAGTGTGATTTAACGAAAGACAGATGAATAGAGATAGTTCCTGACGTGCTCAATTATAAAGGGCTCAGACCCTTTAGTTAGCTTAGTAGGTATGCAGCCTTCGTCCCCTCCTTCCCAGCACTAGTCAGGGCGAGACTGAAGAGTAAAGAAAGAAAGGTTACGATCAACAATAATTAATCCTTCGTTTCTTCCTTAAATACTCTCTCTCTCTCTCTCTCTCTCTCTCTCTCTATAAGTCGAGCACACGTTCTTATTCAGTTCTCATGGTAACCGTTAAATAGATCAGTAGTAATATTAGTTACAGAGGTAAGTTGGTACATCACCGGTAAGTTCCTAATCAAACGTATAGTCGTGCGCGTCTCTATGTACAAAGGTATGCATTAGTACGACTTCCTGGCGTCTGGGCATGACGTCATAATTCCTACAGACAGTGGCAGCCATGATTGTAGGGTCACCATTGAAACTTATACATTTCATAATTAATTTATTAGTGAATATAATTACTTGTAACCAAAATAAAAGAGAGAAAGCCTAACATGACTGAGGTATGAAGCATGAACAATATCTTTGAAAAACGAGCGAGTCAGAAGGGCAGAGAAATACGAAACTGAAAGAAAATCCGGTCCGGACCGAAACTCGTGGATCGCTATAAATACAGAGTTGGTGAGAGAGAGAGACTGCGACCCTAGGTGTTTGGTTTTTTAATGGGATGCAGAGGACCCGATCGTTTATTTCAAATTAAGACAGGATTTAGATGCGTTTGACGGGATAAGAGTTCTCGGGTTTTGAAGTCTGAAATCTGAGCAAACACGCAGCCAGTATAATAACTGACGTCATCCGAAGCAAATTTATAATTTAGATGGAAAGAGAGGGGGAGAGAGAGAGAGATGGAGAGAGAGAGAGAGAGAGAGAGAGGAGAGAGAGAGAGAGATCTGACTGAAAGACGGCTGAGTTTTCTCGGCCGGGAACTCGCGACGCGGAACTCACGATGTAAGTACAGCGGGACGGTCTCGCCCACGTAGGCAGCCCTACAAGACGGACATTGTACAAAGTAAATAGCGGCCGATCAGCACTCACAGTGGATGTGGACGACCACCTACGGCCCGTAGCCTGGCAGAGACACACGTTTGATTCGGTAAAAGGATACGGGAGAGCAGCTTAAGTAAAGATCTCTTCAGCTGGATGGAACGAACTAATATTTCTAGAGGAGGGGGATGGGTGGGAAACTTCCGACCGTACAATAAGGTGCTTGGTTTTTTTGTGGTAGGCAGAATATTTCCAAGACCTTCAGGTAGATTGTTAGAAACGACAGATGTCGGGAAACCATTCTGATCCAATATTTTATTAATAAGCGGCATCAATATGAAAACTAGTTAAAGGTGAACGGATTCTATAAGTTCAGTGGAGCACGTGTAAGCATAATTAAGAAAACAGCACAGAGCTGCTCAATTTCATTATCAACTCAGTGTGTATAGGTTTGCGGTAAACTGATAGATCTAGAAGATTCTGACTACAAAAGGTAAAAACGAAAGGAAATACGCTTTCCTGATCTATCTCCACATTAAACTTTATACTGAGCCGACAAATATCTAAAAAAATTTTAACCATAACCATGTAATGTAGTTATATGCAAGCATACATGTTTGTATATAGGATATATTTAAGTATGTAAATACAATCAGTATGTCATACCCGCCTACCTGTCTGTACGCATGATTACACGCCATGGTCACTCAGTAGAATATATTTTGAGAACCTCAAAAAACTACGTTTAAAAATATTTGTAAACGCACACAGAGTCACAGACACACATACTCACTCTCTCTCACAAACTCACACACACGCGCGCGCACACAACACACTCTCTCTCACACGCACTCATTCACACAGTCACACACTCACATTCTCACAAACACAACACACATTCTCACAAACACTCTCTCTCTCTTTCTCTCTCTCTCTCTCTCTCTCTCTCTCTCTCTCTCTCTCACACACACACGCACTCATTCACACAGTCACACACTCACATTCTCACAAACACAACACACACTCTCTCTCACACGCACTCATTCACACAGTCACATTCTCACAAACACACACTCTCTCTCACACACGCACTCATTCACACAGTCACATTCTCACAAACACTCTCTCTCTCACACTCACACGAACACACTCTCTCTCACAATCTCTCACACGCACACAACACTCTCTCTCTCACACTCACTCATCCACACATACTCACAAACACACACACACACTCTCTCTCACACTCACTCATCCACACATACTCACAAACACACACTCATACTCACACTCACGCGCTCTCACACACGTGCGCGCGTGCACGGACACACGTTTCATAATGACAACTCTGCAGTACGAATCTACCCGACCTTAATCACGTTCTCCATCTGAAATTAACAACAAGAAAAACCAAGAAAAGAAAGAGAGAAAAAAAAAACGAAAGGAAGGACGAAGAAGAAGAGGAGGAGGAGGAGGAGCGGAGGCCGTTCGAACAGATCGCACCTTTCCGTCAGTAGCAGGAGATGCTAATCGCTGACGGCGGGAGCTGGGCTTGATGCGGCAGCGCGATATCCGCGCTGCCAGACTGAGGCTGGCCTGTCTGGATCGTGCCGCCCGCGGTGACCAACGGCTAGGATTTAGCGATGATTATCAGTGAGCGGGGGCCCGCGGAGCCGGGGCTAAGTAAACATGCCAGCGAGGTTGGGCAAGTCTCCGGCACGTCAGCACTTTCCTCCCTTTGTGTTATATAACGTGCGAGGGTCGAGCGGTTGTACCCGGGGCTCGCTCCAGCCTCACGTAACGCGCGGTTTATCTCGCGCGGAGACGACGATTGACGGAGAACAAAACTATCGCAACCGGTGCAGACATAAGTGTCACGTGGACCAGTGAGCGGAATGTCAGCGGCGGCGGTTCGGCTCCCGGTCGATCCGGACTGCTCGCTATCGACCTCGTTCGCGGAGGCCCTTCCTGATCGCCAGCCCCGCTCGCGCACGGAGATTGTCCGGACGGTCCGGCTTTGGCCCCTCGGAGATGTGCTCGTAAGGTTGCAATAGTACAGATGCAGCTTCAGCATCCCCCTGGCACCCACAGATGCGGAATGCGGCTGCGAGCGAGACCTGATGCTACGGTTTATAGAGAGACAAGACGTTTAGAGATTTACTGCGGTGCCCGTATTTTAAAGCGCACAAAGGACAAAAAATACCCTAAGAATTACAGAGAGAATTAATAATAATAATAATAAAAGCGTCATTGCTAGCTAATAGGCGGATAACCCGAGGCTTTGCGTCAGTTCGCCGGATGTGGGAAGTAGGGAGTGCTGGGACGGCATAAAGTTTACCCCGGGGGTCAGGCTGTCGGCCGCCTTATGACGTCGTGTGTCCCTTTTGTGTTTGAGAAAACAAATGCGACGACGCCAACAAAGGGAGGGACCAAAATGATGATGCGGACAGGGATCGCATTTCTAAGCCATCCAGAAGTACGCGGGGAGAAAATGTGCAGAAAAATAATATTTTTTTTAATTGGAAAACAAGAGATGTTAAGAATGTATAAGAGACCTGTAAGAGGGAAGAAGATTGATCGGTGTGCGAACACCGAAGGACGAAACGCTACAGATCACGCGACGGTTTCGCACCTTTCCACTTCCCAAATCAGGTAAAACACCTGCTTCTCCACCCGAGGATGAAGTTGCCAGCGAGGTAAATAAATAAACAACGTATCTTCTGGTGTCGTTTGTTTTTTGTTTTCTGTGTTCGCTTCTTTTTTTTTCCTTTTCTTCCGCTTATTTATACGTAAGGGTGGCTGGCTGTAAAAGGGAAGGCCTTGGCCACGGGTGAGTGTGGTCAGGGGTGCTTCCGGGCCGTAGCTGAAAGCTCTCGCCCGAAGTCGAACGGTTCAGCTGGCTTACGGCCGAGCTCGTGATCGATTTGGCACCTAGACACCGTGATCGTAAACAAACATCCCTGTTTCGCTAATTGTCTCCCGGTCTCGAATTCAAGCTGCTCGGTGGATGTCTTATTTCCAGCGATCGAGAAGAAGAAGCAGGGAAAGCTGTATCGGCAGCTAATTCTGGCGCAACTCTGACAGCAGACTTCAGTAACTGTAAAGCACTTCCCTCGCTCCCTCGCCGACCGTACGGGAGTCCCGGCCACGTGGGAATCTCGTACCTTTTTAAAACTCTCGCGTCACGTGACGCAAAGGGAGTGAAGCGCGATCGGTCGGCCATAATCATTGCGCAATTTGTAGCCGTAAAAAAAAAGAGGGGGATGGGGTGTTACGCGTATAAGTAGTGAATAGAGTTTAATAGGTGATTTATTTCCCTAAATCTAATTTATGGGTAATATTTTAGAGATGGGGAAAAGAATAAAACAAACAGGAAACTATTTAGGAAGTCTCGTGTTTTCCAGTCAGTGGACATTTAAAACATGGCTGTCCAAATGGAAGCATTTAGGAAATGTAAAACGATCTACCTGTTATCGTTCATAAAGCCCAAGTTATTCGCTGCAGTTTGCACTGAAATATGTTCTTTTTTTCTCTTTCTCACCCCCCCCCCCGTTTCTAATCGTACGGCAAAAGAACTGACTAGAACCTCGTGACGGGTAACTTGTGAACGCAATCGTTTAAACTGGCGTACAAAATGGCTACAGGGAGATCGGAAACAAAGCGATATGCGCATTTCTAAAACGATCGGTTATTCTGTTAACTTCGAACTGATTTCTGTTCTCGTATTAAGCATCACGTGGTGAGAGAAAAACACACACACACACACGTTACTCTCGCGCACGTGCGTCATACACGCCGATCTGGCAGATAACGTCCGCGCCTTATTAATCTGAAAGCTGGTTTTACTTTCCTGGGAACAATTCTAAGAAGCTGAAAAGCGTTTGTTTCATTTCAAAGAACCGACCGACTAATTAGAGACAACATTATGGAGAACGTCGAAAGTTGTGAGGGTGCTTTGTCTAATGTTTCCCCTTTTTTCTTACCCCTCGCCCTGTTGCCGGAATTCTTCACGGAGCAGGGGGTGAGCAGATCTCCAGACATCCGACAATATTCCAGATGTCTGCCTTACTTTCTGTCCGCTAGTTTGGGAGTCGTTCAAAAGCTCTGCCCGGCCTCATCAGCCTCTGCGTGCATAAAAACGTTCGCGGTCAAACAGGGCCTGCAGTTCTCGTTAACTACAGGCTGTGTCTGTGGTGGCAGTGGAGAAACCATTCCGTTGGAGCACCTGGCAGATGTATTTAAAGTTATTGTCGGAGAAATCTGGGAATTCTAGGGCAAGGGTAAGAACCGGTCGTTGTTTCCACGTGTACATTATTATTATTATTATTATTATTATTATTATTATTATTATTATTATTATTATTATTATTATTATTATTATTATTATTATTATTATTATTATTATTATTATTATATTATTATTATTATTATTATTATTATTATTATTATTATTATTATTATTATTATTATTTATTATTATTATTATTATTATTATTATTATTATTATTATTATTATTATTATTATTATTATTATTATTATTATTATTATTATTATTATTATTATTATTATTATTATTATTATTATTATTATTATTATTATTAGTATTATTATTATTATCGTTAGAAGAGAAAACTTCAGCAGGTGAACAAACTTAACTTAAAACAGTATGAACGATGTTTTCTTGGCATAAATTCCGAAGGCTGATTGAACTTACATCACGTTACATCATCGCTACATCATCATTACGTGATCGTTACGGATCGTGTTAAAATATCGGATTCTCAGAATACACGCGGAAATTGTTTGTTCTGAGGAAAAGTAAAGTTGAACAATAAGGAAAAAAAAAACGGCGCCATCAGTGGAAAGGTACACAGAGAAAGAGAAAAGGTTTTCTGGGTAACGAGGTGGATTGCGCTAAGATGTAGGGTAGAATCAAGGGCCACTGATGTACAGGCAGTTTTAAAATATACAACTGCTATTTATTGACTATTTGGTTTCAGAGTTAAGTTTACAAATCGCAAGTAACCAAAGTCTTACAGCAAAAATTAATGATTAAATATCTTCATATCGACCCTTCAGGAGGCCGCCATCTTGCGTGTAGTGACGTCATAATCTTTGCAAACGCCATACAACGCAGGTGCACGAAGAATGTGATCTGCCAGATAGGAGACCGATGGAATATTGCTCACAGACGTTTGAAAAAGTATCGATGGTTTAAATTACCAGCGTTCTCTTAAAACTAATGGTATTAGTATGCTATTACAACTAAAGCTTTTGGTCACAGAGTAGATTAACGCTGTTTAGTAAAACGTTTAATTGTTTTCTAAGATAGATTAAAAAAATATATAAATTGTTAGTTAAAGATTAAAGATCAGAAGAAATTAACACTATTTTGTATCCACTTGAAACGAAGGAGAATAAAGACGGGAAAATCTTGAACTCAAATGAAAAAGCGAAACAGCAGCAACTACTGGACAAGATTCATATCAGTCAATAGTTGTTTATCTTTACTGTAACAACATAAAATCACATCTAAATAAGCCAGCAATGATTGCAGAGGCCTCGATGACGCATCTTTTCAGATCGGCAAATTCTTTTTTTTATCACTCTCGTTTAATACTGTGTTCACAATACAGGACAGAAAATTAAAATTTATTTAAAATAAGAATCCCATCCAAATTTATATAATTCAAAATTGACCAAGTGGAACAGGTTTTGAAGAACTCAGTTATTATTATTATTATTATTATTATTATTATTATTATTATTATTATTATTATTATTATTATTATATTATTATTATTATTATTATTATTATTATTATTATTATTATTATTATTATTATTATTATTATATTATTATTATTATTATTATTATATTATTATTATTATTATTATTATTATTATTATTATTATTATTTCTTTCAATACTAAGAGTGTACAGATGACGTAAGCATTTAGTTACGCACATTTTCAAACATCTTTTAAGGCAATGCTCAATAATTACATCTTTCAGCGATTCAAAATATATTAAAGACGTTCAACTGAAACCTGGATAAAATATCATCGTTGTAATCCGGGCGGGTTCGTTTTAAGCAAACCTAGTAGATTTACGTATTTACCAAAGAAATAAATGACTGCCTAATCCTAGGCTTTCATCACTTTAAAGAGTTTTAAGACGTTTTGTCTTGCAACCTTTTTGTTTTTTGGCATACTTGCCTCCGTTTTCATCTTTTCAGATTGGATTATCATAGGTATTACGGTAGGAGAGGACTATAGAGATGTATTAGCTGGGATTTAGAGAGAGAGAGAGAGAGAGAGAGAGAGAGAGAGAGAGAGAGAGAGAGAGCGAGGGTCTTCTACGTTAATAAATTCCAGGTGAAGATTCCATTAACGGTCCCCAGACACTTGTTTTGCAAGTGAGAACCGAAGCCAGGACCATGTGGCTGATATATTGAAAAGTTATTGTACGCGAAATCTGGAAGTCACACGAGAAAGATAACGGGACCGCGCGCCGCAATTAGAACTAATTTGCCGTCAGCGTGTGAACGGCCCGGGCGAAACACGTGACCTGCCGATCTCCTTGGAGTGTCGGCCATTCTGCTTCCAGCCACTCTTAGTTCGAGAGGGAGATACGAAATTGGCCGAAAGTGTACTATTTCTCTCTCTCTCTCTCTTTTTTTAAGGGCCACTTAATGGCGAAAGTTCGAGCAAAAAGCGCCCCCTGCCGAGCTCTTCTGGGTGGTCCCCTCTGGCCCGCTACAAGACGTAAATAATCGACGACTAGTCGCAGACGGATCCCATTGAAACCCTGTCAAATGATTGATGATTCACATTGTCATTTTGTAGTTTATCCAGGAAGTTTTTGAAAAACGAATAAATCGGTTTAAAGAATTTCTAAGCATGTAATTTCATTAATTAATTAAAAAGTAAATCTATCAATTAGAAAATATTTTTAAAATATTAAATTATAAATTAATGAAATGAAAAAATATATAATGAGAGTAAGAAGAACAAAAGTAAACTTTGGAAAAATTTTGAAAATTAACTAAATAAACTGCAAGAAAAAACTTTCTAAAGTAAATGGAAATACATTATTCAAAATCTTTTAAAAAAACATACAAATTAAAACTAACTAGATAAACTAAGTTAATTTTAAAAATACGAAAAGTAATAATGAAATACTTCAGACACAAAACTTTAGCCTAACTTCATAAAATTTTATAAACAAAAGCACTTTCAGAGTTAAAGTTTAATTTATAAAGTTACAGAACTTAAAGAATTTATAAATTAGTAGTTTATTTTGGAAATGTGGAAATAACTAAATTAATTCTTATATCTGCCATTCCCTTTTTTTTTAGAAGCAGGAAAGTAAGAGTATTTCTAATTAGTCAGCCGAGCTTAGATCGCTTACACGTTCTTTGACTTTGGAGACATCAGTTTATATATTTTTTTATTTCTTTAACTCCGCATTTGTCCTTTATTTTTGGAAGTAATTTTCAACTTCATCGTTTCCATTGGAAGCTAATTCTTCCTGGCCTTTACTCACGTTATCCTTCTCCATTTATTGTGCACTAATGAGCAGCCGCAGAGAGTGAACAATGATTAAAACGCGCGCTCAATCGTTATCTCATTCTCTTTAGGCTGTTGAAAAATGAAAAAAAAAAAGAATCCGAGTTATCTCCCTTGCGTCATAAAAAATCATCTAAATACACCGCTCAAAATGCAGTGTAAAGCAGTAGTGTGTAAAATGTATTTTTTTTTTTTTCGTATCAGAACGTTGTCGTTTTTAGGCGGGTCGGTGACTCAATGGACGTGTCAGTGGTGTACTGATGTCTGTGTTGAGAGCGCAACTCGATTATTCTACTAAATTACCGAGAAACAACAACAACAACAGCAAATGATAAGCACGACTGTGTTAAGGAAAAAAAAACACAGAAGGGTGGACGCGGTTATTAACCGCGTATAAATTCGCGTCTCTCGAGAAGAGAAACCGAGCTTTCGTCTTGGAGTAGAGCATCAATAATATAATTAATTTTGACGTGAAGAAGTACCACCACCGCTCTTAACTCTTCCCCTCCCAGCAGTCTGGCTAGCGGTTGTCGACTCCGTCGTGGACCCGGAGAAGGGATGGGGGGTCAGACTCGGTCGGGGATCAATGCTTGCCGGCGGAACAAAGAACAGAGGTTCCCTCTCGGCAAGAAAAAAAGAAGAAAAATCCTTAATAAACCGACCTATCCAGGGCAGCTGCGTGATTGCAGCACACGACAGGGCAACGAAACAGACGTCTCTCTCTCTCTCTCCCAACCCGTGCAGAATTTACCCCTTCGTCCGGTGGCACGCAAAGATTTCCCATCTCCAATCGCAGAAGGGCTCGACGCAGGAAGCGACCTTTTCGGCGAAGGGCCCGACAATGTTTTGGCAAATCGGCCCAGGCATCTCGCGAATTATGCCAGCAACGATGGTAAATGTCATATTGGAATTAGTCCGAGTGCGCTATTCAATTAAGCCTCTCGACATGTGCTCCGCAGACCCCGGCCCGGATAGCCACGTTTCCAATACACCCTCGTAAAGCTCTGGACGCCTTCGGGGGGTAGGGGATTCGTGGAAACTTACACCGGCCCCGTCAGCTAAAATTACTATCCTCCCCACCACCACCACCTTTTTTTTCTTTTTTTTTTTCTGTTGGCAGGCGGACGGGTGAGCGGTCGGCGCGCGCGATCCCAGATACGGGCTGCGAGGAAAACGATTCCCGTCTAATTGCTTTTTAATCGATCGGAAAACTTTATTTTCTTTCTTTCAAATGCTGACGTTTACGAACGGACCGCCTCGTCTCAAAACACGGGGGCGGAGCTGTAAAGGGAAAGTAAAGAATAACAGAAACAAAAACCCAGAGAAGAGAAGTACAAGACTGGAGGGAGGGGGGCGATGTCTGCAGCGAAAGATATGGTTCGCCTCTCTCTCTCTCTCTCTCTGTACTGACGTCATCTCTCTCCTGACGTCATATCTCCCTCTGTAATGACATCATATCTCTCTGTGTACTGACGTCATCTCTCCCTCTGTAATGACGTCATATCTCTCTCTGTGTACTGACGTCATCTCTCTCCTGACATTATATCCCCCCCTCTGTAATGACGTCATATCTCTCTGTGTAGTGATGTCATCTCTCCTGACGTCACATCTATCCTGACGTCATATCTCCCTCTGTAATGATGTCATATCTTTCTCTGTGACTGACGTCATCTCTCTCCTCACATCATATCCCCCTCTGTAATGACGTCATATCTCTCTGTGTAGTGATGTCATCTCTCCTGACGTCACATCTCTCCTGACGTCATATCTCCCTCTGTAATGACGTCACATCTCTCTCTCTCTCTCTCTCTCTCTCTCTCCGTTCTACGGATGTCTTCGTTACTGCTGGATTTAGGGTGGACGCTGGTTTCGAACGTAGGTTTGGAAATCGACCGGCACAAAAATGGTGGCGGCTTCGGCACCAGGTTTTGCTGCAATGAAATCACCAAAACCATCACCCGTGTCTTTGACCTGTACGATGGTGACAGATGAACGTCTAAACTTAGTTTTAATTACTGCTTGTAATAAGATCACGGGAATGTCTCAAATATTTCTCTTATTTCTACATGTGAATACATTTTTTTTAAAAAAAAAAGTTATTTGCAAGGTAACATTACCTTTAATCGTTCCTTACCTGGAAATTCATTTTTAAAGGTGTTCTTCCCATTATAAAATGTTGTAGTTAAAAAAAAGTACTGACAGAAGATAAGTTGCTTACTTTGTTATTGTTTCTTAGATAAGAAATATGTCATTCATAGTAAAAGGAAAATAACTCCTCTTAGCTAACTGTACGTGAGAAGTCGTAACATGTACGCTCGCAAATTGTTTCTTAGATAAGAAATATGCCATTCATAGTAAAAGGAAGATAACTCCTCTTAGCTAACTGTACGTGAGAGGCCGTAACATGTGCGCTCGCAAATTGTTTCTCAGATAAGAAATATGTCATTCATAGTAAAAGGAAGATAACTCCTCTTAGCCAACTGTTCGAAAGAAGTCGTAACATGTGCGCTCGCAAATTGTTTCTTAGATAAGAAATGTGTCATTCATAGTAAAATGAAGATAACTCCTCTCAGCTAACTGTACGTGAGAGGTCGTAACATGTGCGCTCGCAAATTGTTTCTTAGAAAAGAAATGTGTCATTCATAGTAAAATGAAGATAACTCCTCTCAGCTAACTGTACGTGAGAGGTCGTAACATGTGCGCTCGCAAATTGTTTCTCAGATAAGAAATATGTCATTCATAGTAAAAGGAAGATAACTCCTCTCAGCTAACTGTACGTGAGAGGTCGTAACATGTGCGCTCGCAAATTGTTTCTTAGATAAGAAATATGCCATTCATAGTAAAAGGAAGATAACTCCTCTCAGCTAACTGTACGTGAGAAGTCGTTATATGTGCGCTCGCAAAATAATTCATAAATTAATTGAATTAAATAGTAAAGACATGATTGTGTCTATATTTCGTTACATACAAGAGTATTTATTAATCTAGAACAAATTGTGAGACGGATGCAATGTTAAAGGAAACTCCTTTTTTTTCTGTGCTAGAATTTTTTTTTCCAAAGATCATAATATAGTTTATCATGCATTAGCAGTAATTAATTTACGTGATGAACAGAAATAATTATCGGGCATTGAAATAAAAAAAAAAATAGTTTTACGATTTTAAAGTAGAAATTTCTGGAGACTATGACCTCTGTAGTGTAGATTACAGCGTCATTCTTATTGAGGTTACCTTAAATGTTCTCAGTAAACTTCGCGAACGTTCTAACCAATTTCATCCGAATTTTAAGTTGTTATATATATTTGTTTTGTTTTGGACACTAATGGTTAAGGGTGATCAGCAGCGAGTTGGGTCTGAGGGAGCAGCCGGAGGTGATAAAGATAATAAATACAAAGGCAACCATTTTGCCAACAGACAGAGGATTTACAATAGGTGTGAGCAGTCTAAACGGAGACAAACTGAACAGGATAAGGCAGACAGACATCATCATCACGTAAAAAGCAAACAAAAACAAATGTACAGAAGATTTGTAAAGTGTCGGAAAAACGCAACCAGCAGAAGAGGAGGAGACAGCAGCGGCAAAGGGAGAGAAAGAGTGGGCTATTCATGCAGGAGGAGGTGCTGGCGCTGTCTGTACCTGAGGCAACCACGGAAGAAGAAATAGACATTCTAGGATGACACAGCGAACTTTAGCATCTCCCTAATGTATCTTTTTGCACAGGAAGTGATAGAGAGAAAGGCAAAGGAAAAAAAAAGGTGTAATAAATGATATTGATTATGCTCTTCTAAATAAAAAAAACAAAAAAAAGTTAGTTCATCATCGGAAATTAAACTGATTAATTCTGTTTGTTTGTTTAAGTGTTATTATTTCTTGTCTTCTGGAAACTTCAGCCTCCACAAGAAACTGCTACAACGGGACGGAGAGGTGTTTAGTGAAGAGACTCTGTGAACAACAAAACAAGGCCACGTCGTCTTTATTATGTTAAAAACGAATCTATTTTCATTGCACCACGCAAAGAACACAGGATTTTTGTTTTGTTTTGTTTCTTTAAAGACGTAAACGAGAGCAATAATTTAGGCATCGCTGTAAATATTTCTGTTTACAGTGAGCCAACATTTTCCCTTTCGAGAAGTCCCTGAAGTACCGGAAGTAAAAGAATAAGTTATTGGACAATTCCGCCGTGAAAACGATAAATCATGAGCAAAGAGACAGCTTTCGTTTTCGTTCAAAACAGCTTTCTATTAAATATTTATTAATGATAAGTTGTGCACATAGGCATTTTTATACATTTACAGACTTGTTTAGATGATCGGGACTTTTTGATGACGACGCCCGCGTCTAAGAGTTAACGTTGTCCCACTCAGTAACGGTTGAGAGAGAGAGAGAGAGAGAGAGAGAGAGAGAGAGAGAGAGAGAGAGAGAAATGGAGATGGAGAGAGAGAGAGACGGAGAGAGAGACAGAAAGAGAGAGAGAGAGAGAGAGAAATGGAGAGAGAGAGAGAGAGAAGAGAGAGAGAGATAAGAGAGAGAGGAGAGAGAGAGAGAGAGAGAGAGAGAGAGAGAGAGGAGAGAGGCTGGGCACTCAGCGTAGGAAGTCGAGATGCGATTAAGACACAACCACCCGGTTCGTTACTCGTGGGAGACAGATCGGCCCTGAAAACTGCTGTCCGTTTCGCGGCAGGAATCTAAATAAATACGATCGTCGTTTCGTTAAAGAGCGGTCTCGATAGAGTAAATTGTTACTGACGATTGATAAGTATCGAGTTCGGCTCGGAAACGATACCATCTCGACGCTGAAAGGGCTGCAGAAAGCGACGTATTGGCCTCCTGGGAAGATTCGGCAGCCTTGGAAGCGACCTGCGGAACAAAGGGGTGATTTTGGGGGACTACAAAGCTGTTGCCATTGTAACCGAGAACCTTATGAATAAAGCTTAATAGAATCCTCTCGTGTCGAATTATTGTGAAAAACGTCACCCTTGAAGCACAGTAAGGGATGGTACAGGTGGTGAAGAAATGGCAACAAAACGACGGTCAATTTGCATGTAAATATGTGTACACATGAGTTTGTGTGTGTGAGTAAGTGAGTGAGTGCGCGCGCGCGCGCGCGTGTGTGTGTTTTTGTTTCGTCAGTAACAAGTAATGCTGTAAAATCTCCTGCTATGTAGCTAATCATCATCTTTATCGTTTTAATAAGCTTTTTAAAGAAACAAATGACTATACAGGAATACCCCGACTTACGTAAACCTCGACTTACGTATAGCCGGCTGGAACGTGACCCTTACGTATGTCGGGTTATTCCTGTACTTATATGGCGTTTACCGTAGTACTTTCAGAACAATTATCATAATGTTGTAAACCTGATAAAAATAGGCTTTGGCCACCCAAAGTCGGAAGTACAGCAAACCCAAGACTGCCAGAAGTCGAGGTAAAACTGCTGGTTTTAAAGCTGACATCTATTATTTGTAACCGCTCTTTTGGAGTGATTCCACAGTAGCGAAGCAGTAGCCATTCGCGGCCCTGAGAAAACCACACCTTCCAAATATTTGTGCTTAATTTGTCACCATCGGAAATACACGACCCTAACACTTTGGCTGGGTAGCGATCGATCGATCGATCGATTCTCGGAGTTAATACCTTACAGCCGCAAGTTTTAACGTTCTGTGTGACAGCGTTCCACGGCAGGTATACTCTGAAAGGCGAGAAAAGACGACGATGAGAGGGAGCCGGCCAACGTGAAGACACGAGAATTCATAAACAAGTATGGCGGCGTATGGACCAAAAAAGAGAGAGTAATGGGCAACTCGGAATATCGTGACAGAGTATGATATACCGCGTTAGATCTTCGGAACAATATTCCATTCAGCTACATTCGAAAACTCTTGCGAACAGATTACTGATTTATAGTAATTGGTAAATTGGCTAATCCTATTTATTAAAAATCTTGTACTTATATAACATTTCTGCCATTATGCTTGTAAAAGGCAGGTCAGGGCTAGAGCCATCGATTCTGTAGTAGTAAACAAGGTGTTTCCAAGTTCTTGTTTCACTTTAGTACTGGATATAAGGGGAGGAGAGAGAGAGAGAGAGAGATGACGTCATAACAGGGAGGGAGGAGAGAGAGAGAGAGAGAGAGATGACGTCATAACAGGGAGGGAGGGGAGAGAGAGAGAGGGGGGATGACGTCAGTACAGAGAGAGATTGTTTGTTTGCCTTCGTGCGTGTGCGTAGGCTGGAGAAATGCGCTCATAGATGGAACCAACCTCCTACGACTGGAACTCGATACTAAGAGGTTTGAGTGCAGTCAAGTACCTTTGCTACGCATGTACTGAGCCAAGTTTGCACCACCGTCTCTACGACAGCATCAGCTCCATTTACTCTAGTAGTCTGTTCACTTGTTCTAAATCCGATGGCCTTACGCGATATTTTCAAAGAAAAATCAAACACCACCCCACCCCGATCGGTAGGAAAATATCCGGCTTTCGTCTCAGTCCCCCGCTGCTTTCCCCCCTTGCCCGTCCACCCCCTCCGCCACAACAAGCCTTCTCTCTGGGACACAGGTGTACGGCAGCACTTGCTTTGCTGAACATTTTTGTCATGCCAGGGTACGGTGACTGGATGGAGGATCGTCCAGCTTTTACCCATTACCCCAGTCGGATATCGCCGGAATCTCTGCGGCAGAAACAGCAGAAAAAGTAATCTCAGGGATATCTATGAAGAACTCGATGCCAAGGTTCCTTATTTCGATATACGCCATAACCACTCCTGGCTGTTTTCTTACCCCGTTGCGTGAAACGTACAACATCTTAGGTAACACGTGTTCTTGTTTTCTTTACTTAGCAGTCCGAAATCACGACTTCTAGTGTGTCATTAGTTCCTCTCCCCCTCCTCCACCCCTTTCACATCATTGACTTACAACGTATCTGTCTGTCTTATCTCCGCTACAACTTGTACTGTAATCTAACCATTGTTAATACCTTGCTCCCCTACCTCGGCTCTGGCTTCCTATGACTAGTTCGACACATTCTGGACGACAAGTTGTCGTCGCGGCCGCGGTTAGCTGCCAGATAAACCCACCCGTGTTCTCAACCATCACATGTATCAGGGATCAAATCCATTGTTTCCTAAAAGAATCGTGGAGGCATTTCACAGCGTGCAGGGTTGGGTGGTGGTGGTGTTGGTGGTAGGGGAGAGAGAATACCAGATAAAACAGAATCAGGGTTCCAAAACATGACGAACGCTATATAAATAAATAAATACTTGTACTTTTACCACTAGTATTGGTTAACATTTCTATTACAGTGCAAGAAATGTTTCTAGATTTACTGCAGATATCGCTGTTGAGCGTAACAGTCAGAAAGGCTTTTGTTAACGATACCGGGATTTTGACTGTGTCTTCAGCGTGTGGTATTGGGTGTTGATTTAGTAGTCACTTTCGTAGTATTTACTGACGCATTTCTCTAGAAAAGTGCCCACCATTAAGGTGGCAAGATTATTTAAGGGCGCAAACGTTGTCTCGGTGCCAGATAAAGGGCAGTAACTCTACCGTCCACAAGGGGAACTATGTACCATTACATTTAAAAATATTGGTGTGAAATCTGTCGGTACTTCTCTGGGTAAAACTTAAGGCATTACTGGTTTATCGTGTTTTACTACTACACTATACCTCTTCCGCGTTAAATTAGGCCTCGGCGAACAGACGGAGAAGAAACCCAGGCACGGACAGCGTCAAAGGCGCTGACAGGGAAGGGAGCAACAAATGGTCGACTGTAGGTAACCCCAGGAGGAAGCGATGACTGTAGCTACAGTATACAGGACCAAGCCGTCCCTACTCGCTACCTCGCCAACCGTATCAGGAAAAGGAATAAGGACTCCAACTGCAGAATCTGCCAGAAACACCTAGAAGCCGTCGACCATCTTCTGACAGGATGCAAAGCGCCGCCATAACATCCTCAAGAAGAACTCTAGTGTGGAGACCAGCTGGTGGGAACACTACTTTCCAAAACAAATCGTGGAGCAGGAAGACACCCTCATCACTCACACAAACCCCAATTCTACAATCCATCTCAGCAGGCCAGAGGACAGGAAAGAAAAATCGCAGACAACTGATGTTGTCTGTCTGTCCCCTTGACGCTAGCATCCAGCAGAAGGCAACGGGAAAGATCGGGAAATATGGCCTCGAACTGAGAACCACCCTCTGGAGATGAACAAGAACAAACACAGAACATTCCAGCGATTATTGGCGAATTTAGTTCAGTCAGCAATATAGCCCAAAACAGCGGTTGCAGGGAATGGTTGCGGAAATCCAGCCTAGCGCCCTCCAGATAGCATCAATCGGAGAAAGCATCATCATCATCACGCGACCAAGCAGCCCTGGTCAGTTCTGGACCCGACAGAATCTTTAATCAGCTATAGCCAGCGGGTTTCGGCTGGCATTTGTTGCCGGAACTGCCGACCATCCACACATACGCACACACAAAATGTGAGAAAAATACAAACATTACTTAATCAATGATTAATAATTGAGTTTTAAATATCTTCATTACTTTATTTAATCCCTATTAGTCGGATCCGTTAGTCGCCAGACGTAACAGCTAAGATATTCATTGGGCTGCAACCGCATTTTGGGTTTGGGATCATGAAAAACCCCAGATGTTTTTGGAAATGAGCGATAAACCACGTGATGCTTAGACTACGGCGGAAGCTGGGAGCTTGTTGTTAAGCTGACCAAAGATCGAGGTAATAGCGATAAAGTCCCAAATCGCTTCTGCGGGAATAAAACCAGAGTCCGGTAGCAGCATCTTTTCCACAGCACAATTTTAGAAGGCTGAGCCGTACCGTACAGAACAAGAACGACCGTTAAGACAATAAATAATGACGTCACACGCTATGGCTGGAACTTACCGCTGGAGTACGCCATTTTCGCGTCCTGTTTATGTGTATCGTTACCTCTCGCCAACGTCACGTTGTGGTCTCGTTTCGAAGTGAAACCATACTAGTTTTCTTGTCGTCTGAACTTTTTTCGGTTGCCAAATTTGCTTTTCTGTGAGATAACTTTTTTTGAATCTCGTTGTCTCCTTCTGCGCCACCTGTGCTTTCTTTTTCACACCGCACCAGTCTTCCGTTTAGGTTTCCTCCCACATCTAAAAATAAAGAGTCTAAATGGGACTTTCAGTGGGTGCGTACCTGGATTTACACCAACGTAAAAGAATTACTGGAGTCCATCTCACAAGCTCCCTTTTCTTTCTAAGTTATCCTGGATCAGAAATGTTGATCCAGTACCGTCGATCCCAAATCTGGAATGGCACTTGGTGATGATGATGATGATGATGATGATGATGATGATGATGATGATGATGATGATCTGATGGCGGCAGATTGGGATTGTTATTGACAAATATCACTAATTGCCGCTGAATAGAGAGAAGAGTCCTGTATACCTAAGTCATATTAATCATTTGTGACGTTACGATTTTGTCACTATCCATGCGCATACCCGAACATAATCCGTAATTCGCGGCCCTCGGTAGGCTTACGATTTATTAACATCGTCGGTTGTCTCTCATTTTATATTTGAAAAGACTCTGAACCAAGCGTGGCTTCCATCTGCCATTTTATGCTCCATCTCGTCACCAACGATCGCGCTACAAGAAATTCTAGCGAGGTAAAAGAAAGAACCCCAGGGAGAAGATCTGGCCATCACTACGATTCAGATAGCAATTAGCAGTATCGATATTAACTGCAGGCGCCGTTAATTTATTCCACTTATTAATGATTTGTAATTACGAGTCCCTAGTAACTGTAGACAGCCAAAAACATATGTCCCCGTCTAGCACTAGAATCTCTAATTATTTTATAAACCTGTATCGGGTTTACACTTAAAATCCTAAAATTAAAACTTGGTATACCTAATATTTTTGACAATTTAGCGTACTCTAATTACTTAAACCATGCTAAACATTCTAGTAAATTTATGCCGAAATCTGCTTAGTCAGGATGCGGAAGAACCAAAAATTTCTACAGCGGAAGTAACTATTAAAACTTTTATTTGGAACTCCTAGCATTTTATTGGGTTTAATCGTTCTGACATTCTAGTTGGAATTTACCACAGAGAATCTTTTCTGAAGCTAAATTTTCCATTTTATTTATTATATAGCACGAAAAATCATCAGACGATTATCAAAGGCACATCATTGTTATCTTTGGATTTTTAACTAATATTCAAGATATTCAGTGCAAGGCTTAATGAGTCATTACATTTTATAGTCAGTAACTATTCACTGTAGATCTCAACACACACACGCGCGCGTCCAGAGTCAGTTCGATTTCAACTGCAGATAAAACCAAAAAGCTATATATTGGCGCCTCTCTCTCGCTCTCTTCAATTTCTCTCTCTCTCGCTCTCTCTCTCTCTCCATCTCTCTGTGTACTGACGTCATTCTCTCCATCTCTCTCTCTGTGTACTGACGTCATTCTCTCTCTCTGTAGTGACGTCATCTCTCTCTCCATCTCTCTCTCTGTGTACTGACGTCATTCTCTCTCTCTGTAGTGACGTCATCTCTCTCTCCATCTCTCTTTCTCTCTCTCTCTCTCTCCATCTCTCTCTCTGTGTACTGACGTCATTCTCTCCATCTCTCTCTCTCTCTGTGTACTGACGTCATTCTCTCCACTCTCTCTCTCTCTCTGTGTACTGACGTCATCTTTTCTCTCTCTGTACTGGACGTCATTCTCTCCATCTCTCTCTCTCTCTGTGTACTGACGTCATTCTCTCCACCTCTCTCTGTGTACTGACGTCATTCTCTCTCTCTGTAGTGACGTCATCTCTCTCTCCATCTCTCTCTCTCTCTCTCTCTCTCTCTCTCTCTGTCTTCGAGTTTCCTTCGACGCTTTAGATTTCAATAAGGCTATTTTTTAAATGTCTGCAAAAGGTCGGAAGCACGTGGTGGTCTGCTCGCGCCGGCGTGAAAAAGACATCCGGGTATGACGACGCACCCGCGCCGATCGACCCGCTCAGCGAAATGTTTCGTTTCTTTTCCATACATTTATTTTTTTATTAGCAAACAACCGTTAGGGGATCGGTAGGTCAGTGTGACGGGGTTTCCCTTCAGTGAGACTTTGCTTGGATAAACATTCTTAAGCGGCGAATAAATCAGTTGGTCTATGGAAAAAATGAGGCAGATGCTGAGAAAACCGCGGGGCGAGATTCGTAGCAGTCGGAGAAGATGGAAAGTGGGAAAGAGCCACCGCTTGTCTGCACCACGTGACATAAAGAGGTAAACAATCCGGAAAGGACAACGGTAATCGTCTGGATTGAGTATCTAGTGTATGCGGGGTAAATGTCAAACTATCATAACCCTGCCTGCTTAAGCTGGACTGCTCTCATTCTTTTTGTTTTCTTTCTTCTTACTCCGTTTTCTCTATTAGATATTCTACTCTTTTTTTTTGCAGGCTTATCTGCGGAAATGAGAAACTACTCTATGGCATTCCTTCCTTCTTTCCCCCCACCCCCGACATTTTCTGAGAGAGAGAGAGAGAGAAGAGAGGATGACATCAGTACAGAGAGAGGACGTCATCACAGGGAGGGAGAGCGAGAGAGATGACGTCAATACACGGAGAGAGGGAGCGATGACGTCAATACACGGAGAGAGAGAGAGATGGAGAGATGGACATCAGTACAGAGAGAGGACGTCATAACAGGGAGGAGAAGAGAGGGAGAGAGCGAGAGAGAGAGAGATTTTATGGTCGTATTCAGAGAAATATACAAAAGAATCTTTTTGATTTTGCGTACAGACGCATGCACTCATACTCATGTACACTCAAACTCACAGATTCCACATACGTACTCGTTATAAGTGTCGATATTGATGACCTCTCTCGGCTGCCCACACTAACTAATGCCAAGTTCAAGATAGTTAGTTGGTTGCTAAGATTCCGAAACAGCTCAATATTTGAGAACGTTTTATTATTTTTTATTTTTAGTAAAATAATTGTAAATTCGTTGAACAATTGCTGCCAAATGTACACTGCTTCAAATATCCCTATTTACTTCATCTTTAATCGCATTTTTAAAAAGTATGAAACGCCATCTTTACATAGCATTTACATGCGATATTAACTGTTTTGTATTTAATGTAATGTATCTACCTATCTACCACGGTCGAGATGACCTTCTGATTTCTGGCCTCAGCCATTAAACTGATCTTGAAACTTCCACATTTTCTTTTTTTTGAGGTTGTAATAGAAGAAATCACTCCTTATTAATTACAAAACATCCGCTAAAACCTGATTTTATTCGCAAAGAATATGACACCTGGTGGAAACACCAGATGGATCCTACCCTCAAAAACCGTGTAGTTACTTCTTTTCACATAATCATCATTGACACTTTCCCCACAAGTGCTTCTAGTTGACAAACACCTTCGAAAAAGATTGCTCATCATATTCGGATTCACTACCTGACTGCAGCCTAACTGATGCTAGACTCACCATCACATTCTGCAGGTGCGCATAAATGCTTTTTTGCAGAACTTTTTTTGTGATGCGCCCAACACTAACCCTGCAGCCACCTGTGGAGTAACTTTTCTACTACTGATCTCAACGAGTAGAGGCAACTCTATATTCTGTGTGAATAAAATTACGTTTAGCCAAACAATGGTTTTCCTATAATTAATCAAGTTTCATTTATTGCTTCAGTACAACACTTGTAATAAATATATATATATGTGTGTAAAGTGTGTAGAGTATGTCAATATTTTAAATCTTATTTGACATTTTATGGTAATTTTCTAGTTGTTTGTTTTTGTTTCCTTTTATGTAAACGAAGTTTAATCGATACTTGCGAAAGTCAGTCGCTAGAAAGTGATGGCATGTCTCTTCTCTTTCCAAATGTTCGTCTCCACAGAATTAGCCTTGTTCAGTGGTAATGTTCTCCGTGAGAAAATATGAAAAATTTTATTCAAAATGCAGTTTTGAACAGTATATTTAGTTAATGACAATATGATGTAAGGGGGAGTAAATTTGGTTGTCTTAACTGTCAGGTGGATAATTAATAATCACAACACACACATTATGGCATCGCCAGTAAATGCCAAGTCTATAATCCATTTGTTCGCCATATAAGAGGTTAACATATTTAATAATAATAAATTAGTCAAAAGTTTGTATTTTTTCCTGTTTCCCCGGAATCATGGTGGAAAAGCTATTTTGCAGTCAGAAAGTATAAAATTCTTATACATTTGTTCATTTTTTCCACATATGAATCCGTATGCTAAAAAATGTATATTCCATACTCTTCATATTTAGTTTTAAATTTAAAAAAAAATTCTGATAAAATTCATAGTAATTTTTTTGTTATAATATTTTATTTATCAGCATAAGTAATTATTGAGTGTATTAGAATAAAACCTGAAATACATGAATGAAAAAAAGAGGAAATATCTTTGTGCATAAAAATTACTCATTAAAATCAAAACAAGAATGAATTTTACTATTTCTGAGAGATCATTAGAGTTCTGTTTTAAGAGAACGGGAAAAAAACAACAACAAAGGCAACCTCTCTCTCTCCATTGGGTTTTAAACGATCCTATTAAGAGTAATAGAGTTGCCTTTCTTTGTTTCTTTCTTAGAGGATTAATTTGCCAGCATCTCTCTCCCTGATCGACTTCATTTGCCACCCACCACGCTCGGTGAATTATGATCGGGATGTTATCGGCGACCTCCGTTTTCACAGCTTTGTTTTCCTTTCAGCACTAGCGCAGGGTCGCATTCCGACTCGACATTTATTGCCAGTTGTTTTTTTCCTTTTTTGGAAATTTATGCAAACGGGGCACGGCACGGGTGAATTAAGGAGGGGTTGTCTCTCGTCGTCGGCGGCAGGATGGAGAGAGAGAGAAGAGAGATGG